>CM059274.1:16995615-17128115 GCA_030347295.1 Setipinna tenuifilis | reverse complement strand
CACACACACACACACACACACACACAGTGATATATCAGGCATACTGTCACATTTAGTAGAGCAGTCGATCCCAGAGCTGGAGATTAGCATGACTCAGCAAGGACTCTCATCAGGCCTGAGATGAGAGCAGAGATCACCCCATCACAGTACCGAAAAGTGCTGAGTCACATGGCTGTATGACTGACACACACACACACACACACACACACACACACACACACACACACACACACACCCCCGCACGCACGCACGCACACACACACACACACACACACACACACACAGACAAGATACTCTGGCTACATACTTTTCATCTGAAGGGCATAGACAGAACATACATACACCTACACACAGACAGATAGACACACACACACACACACACACACACACACACACACACACACAGACACACACAGAGACACACACAGAGACACACACAGAGACACACACAGAGACACACACACACACTCCAACACTCACCATCTAAAGTGCAGAGGGCAAACAGGCCACATTTAGAGGAGTCATCTTTGGAGCCTGTTAGGAGGAAAAAAAACACTTCAGCACCCACACAACACCCATCATGTTAACTGTGTACGGGCACTAAAACCCTGTACATACAATGCATACTTTTGGTCTTATTTTATGCACACAGAAGAAATACGGTAAAGAGTAATAGCCTGTTGTGTATCTGTCTATGTATTCCCTTCAGGCCTGTAGACAATGGCCTTCTCTATAGAGATGAGACCAATAAATTTAACACAGTATAATACAATTATAATAAAATTAACACAGTAAAATATTATTGATATTTCTCAATTCATGTTGTTATATTGCTGTGGTTGCAAGGACTGTAGGCTACTATTTATTGATTTACTAATAAGACCTCAGTTAGATTCTGGCTAAGTGTGTACTCTGGTAATATTGCTTAATTAGTACACAGCACAGCACGGCACAAGACCTCCTGCTGTATCACACTGGAACTTGGGAGTTTGGAAACATCTGTCACATGCTCAGTTGTACACATACAACATGCAGTGAAAAGTAACCTAAATCATTCTAGGACTGTGCATATAAAAAGTACTTTTAATTATAGACCTACATCATTGTTACCCTGGACCACAAGAGCCCCAGGAAAGGGTCAGTAAATCTCGGCCCGGCCTGGCTCTGCCATTTCTATGCATACAAATGAAGAGACTCAAAACTGCTCTTGCTCCAGTGATTAACTGTGTTTAATACCGTACTGTTGTTCCCGCTCTCTCTCATCCTTTGTTCTCATTCCACTTTACATTGGTTCTAATACCCATTGAACCATTCGGCCATTTTAGCTCTGATCTCTTCTATCCCCTTTGACTACAGCCTGGGGCAAGTTCTTATTGGCAACATCACGGAAAACATTACATCCAGCTGCCAAATCTTGTTCTGACTCTAGCACTTTCACACAGGAGATGGGGCGGAAGGCCTCATTGCCCCAGTTGCCACGGCAACAGATAAAACAGATAAAACGCACAACATTCTGGGCTTTGTCAGTAGAAGGCTGTCCAAACATCATCACTGCAGCAAATATGCCTTGTGTTTCACTGATAACATTGATTTCCATGTAAGCTGATATTGATGGACGGCTTATGCAAGAACTGTGTGGGAGTATTGATTGTGTATCAGCACTGATCTACACTCAAGTCAATGCGCTCAATATGTACACAAGGATGGATGCGTGGTGGACCCTTGTCAAGTTATGGTTTTTGCTGCCTCACATTCTGTTCCACTGTGTGTGTGTGTGTGTGTGTGTGTGTGTGTGTGTGTGTGTGTGTGTGTGTGTGTGTGTGTGTGTGTGTGTATGTGTGTGTACCTCTGCGGATGCTCCCTATCAGGTGTGTGGAGACATTCTTGTTGTGGATGCGGCCAGTGGTCAGGTGAAGAATCACATCCCTGGATGGGTTCTCTCTGGCAATGTGCACACAGATGCAGGTTGGTCACACGGTCTCTCATTCTCACACACACACACACGCACACGCACACGCACACGCACGCACGCACGCACACACGCACACACGCACGCACGCGCACACACACACACACACACACACCACATCATCGAGACCAGTACACTCTTTTACAATGATCACACAAATGCCACCCCATAATGACACATTAATAGAGCTGGAGAATCAAACATGAGCATGGGCAAGGGGCAAACATGGAGGAAGGAAAAGAGAAAGAGATGGGGCTACAGTAAAAACAGAGAGATGAGGAGGGAAACAAAAAGAGTCTGTGGTGTACTGTGCGTTTGTGTGTGTGTTTGTATTTCTCTCCTTACCCTGTAGGGGGGGCTGTGCTCTCCTCCTCTGCGTTCTCTGGCACCCCCTCCTGGGTCCAGGAGCACAGCAAGATGGCGTAGCCACAGCCCGGCTGAGACACCATCAGCTCCGGCAGCCCCTCTGGGCCTGGGTTTACCGACAGACTGTCCACCTGTGACCACACAGCCATGCAGTCAATCACAGAGTGCCAGATTGGGCATGTAGTCGATCACAGAGTTCTAGATTGGCCATGTAATCCATCACAGAATACTAGATTGGGCAAGTAATCTATCGCAGATCACTGGATTAGGCCTATAGTTAGAGTGCTAAATAGGACATGTGGTCAATCGCAGAGCCCTAGATTGTTCATATAGTCAACAAAAGAGCACAGGACAGGACATGCAGTTGATCATAGAGCAGTAGTATTGACATGTAGTCGAACACAGTCCTCGAGACTGAGCATGTGCGTTATCATGAGTGCTAGATTGGTGATGTATTCCATCATAGAGCACAAAATTGGTGATGTAGTTGATCACAGAGCCCTAGATTGGTCATGCAGTCAATCCGAGAACACTAGGTCGACCATTAGTTGATCCCAGAGCGCTAGATTAATCATGTAGTTTTGGGGCAGCTGCCCAATGGTCAGCGAGCTGGCCCAGGCATTGGAGGATCATAGGTTTGATTCCTGTTCCAGTAAGAAAAAAAATGTGGGTGGGAAAGTGAATAACCAGCGCTCTCCTGTACACTCATCCTTGGCTAAAGTGCCCTTGAAAACATCTACCTCCATCTTGCTCTATGTGTGACTGCCCCTGTACCACATTCTGTGTGTATGTATATATGATATATATACAGTATATATAAATATATCCATTATAATTCCATATGCGTTCATTCACAGTTTTGATGTCTTCAGTGAGAATCTACAATGTCAATAGTCATGAAAATAAAGAAAATGTATTGAATCAGAAGGTGAATCCAAACTTTTGGCCTGTACTGTATATATATATGTAGTAGATCCCAGAATTAATCCCAAAATTATTTATGTAGCTGATCCCAGAGCTGTTGAGGTGCGTGGCTACCTGTCCCTCCAGTAGCCACTTCTTCAGCAGCACCAGCTGCCCGGAGCTCAGGTCAGAGGAGTCGGACGGCTCCTCCCAGCGGAACGCCCGCACCACACGGTCAGTGTAGCCCACCACCAGCTCACAGCGACCATCTCCATCTGACACACACACACACACACACACAACACACGAGTTTTAGTTTTACAAGTGTAATCATTGTACACGTACACAGACAGAAAGCATCCCTACAGGGTTGTGCACACATACACACACACACACACTTGCATACCCCTGTGCCGCTCACTTTGACTAAACTACAGAAAAACACAATAATGTGTATGTGCACTTCATGATTCCAACCCCATCTATACACACACTGTAGTACGGTCTGCTACACATAAATGAATACCACCAAGTCTAACTTTATACACACACACACACACACACACACACACACACACACACACACACAAACACACACACACCAATGTCGCTGATGAGGATGACTTTGGTGTTGGCAGGGATGTGCTGGGTGAAGCAGGGCTTGGGCTCGTCCCAGAGAAGACCCTCATGCTGGCTGGAGGAGTCTGACCCCTTGCCCCCAGCCGATGTCAGGTCAAAGGCATGGAACCAACCCTCCGCCCCCACTGCCACTACAAAGTTCTGACAGCGGGACACAGAGAGAGTAAAATGGAGAGAAGACAGAGAAATGTAGAGAATATGTGAGATGGGAAGAAGCAATGAAAAAAACAAAAGCCATGCACAACTATTTATTTATTTCAAAATTATGGTCCCCAGCTTATCAGTACTGGTTTATTATACAGAGCCTACAATACACAAAGTGTTGTTACTCTCCAAACTACAGCACGGTTAATCAAAGCCATAGTACTATACAGGCCTGCAAGTAGAGATTTAAAAATAAATATTTTTGTCACGAATACATTTTTTTCCTGGATGGCAGTGAACTTTGGTTACTCACTTTGCCTTTATGGCAGAGATCTCCCACACCCACACATGTTAACTGTGAAGGAAGAAATACATTGTTCAAGGCCGACTCATTGTTCAAGGTCGATTCAGTCACATAGCCTTTATTTGATAAAAGCACACAACAGATTTATACCGACGGCTCTTGAGACTAGTACTTCAACTGACCATGCCCACACACGTCCGTGTTATCCAGGGTTTGGAGTCATCGTTTTTGTAGACGAACAGCTTCCCATTTGTGTCGCCCACCACTAGTTCATTCAGCTGCGAGAATAAAAAGCACAAGAAAGAGGTTAGAAGATTTATATGTGGGTAGGTTTAAAAACATGGCCTTGCGTTGACAAAGCCATTATGGTGACAGTCATGCATTGCTCCTAAAAAAGAACGCTGCGTTATCATCAAAGTGTCGATGCTAAATCGTGTGGAGAGCCAATCATAAGTTCACCAAGTGTGTGTTCGTAGCAGACTACTGACTTTGTGAATATGACCTATCACGCCCAATGTGCTTCAAGGCTATGGTTTGAAGACTGAACATCACCAATGCACAGTGCATACTGCAGTACCATGAGTAAAATGTACATTATGCCACAGCAGTCTATCATATCACACAGACAGAAATCGGGTAGCAGTGGTGTTAAATAGCCTACCCCATCGTTGTCGGCGTCTCCTAGACATATTGCATGAGGAAACAGCGATCCCGTGAAGTCTAAACTGATCCGCTGAACAAAACTGAGGGATCGCATTCTCTGGCGAAGATGGTAGTTTGCTAAGCACCTTACAATTGCATATCAAAACTAGTTTCCGTACACTAGCTTTCAAAATGTCTAAATCTCGAGACATGTACATTTACATTTACATTCACATTCACAGCAGTGACAAGTGAGTATCCCGATTTGACGACCGGCAAAAAACCCCATAAAAATCCACGCTGATTCACATGACAAACTTGCAGAAGATGCCATCTACTGAAAATGTAAACATGCTCCGTGAAGTTGTCGATAATAGGGGCATTTCAATATGGCCGCCATTCGTTTGGATTCCACATTAAAAGTTATCGTAGGGATTTTCACCTTGAGAACACATAATGAAAAAGTCTTAAATTTAAACCTTATATACAGTCTATGATTTAAACACTAAAAACTACAAGCTTCCGGGTAACATTTTAGTAAACATCATTTTTGTTGCCACTTTCACACATGCTAAACATTACTTTTACTCTGTGGTTTAAAAGTATACCAAAAGCAGAAGAAGTGAAACTGCTTTGTGTCGCCCTCTATGAACTTGGATGGCCTAAAGTTCTTACCCAAGTTGACTTCTGTGACTGTTATAGCAGGTCATAATCTTACTCATCTTCATCACCATCATCATCATCATCATCATATATTGTTTATTCAGTGAAAAATTGATTGAGCATCAACGTCTTTTACCACAATGACCCAATTATATGGCTACAATCAAACAATTAAAAAAACAGAAAACACACAGGTGAAAAAAGAAACAGAACGTATAATTAAAAGGGAAAAAATGATACTTATAAAACAAAATTTTAAATCAGTTAAAACAAGAACACTGTAAGGGACTTACAGCCTTAAAGTTGTCTGCATACACAAGTTGGTCTAATTTTAAAACTTGTAGTTGGTTCCATTTAATTGGTGCAAACAAGTGAAACACTGATTTACCAACCTCAGATTTTATGTGAGGTGTTTCTAGGGTTATAAAACCCTGTGACCTTGTATTATGTGAACTGTGTCTAGGTAAAAGTGAAGGTAATTTACCTTGCAATGACTCCACGGGCACTGTAACAGAATGGGGAGCATGCTCATATGCTTTTCATAGGCAGGTTATGAGAAGATATCAAGGGTAACAATTTTGAATAGGCCAAAACCCCTGTCAGATTATGCTACCCACACAAAAAGACATCAAGGGTAGTGATTTTGGATAGGCCAAAAAAACCCTGTCAGATTATGCTCACCCACAAAAAGTACCTTGTATTACACAGCTACTCACTCCACAGGAACTGTAACAGCATGAGACGCATGCTCTCGTCCTTTTCTTAGACAGGATGTGAAAAAACATCAAGGGAAGGGATTTTGGATAGTCTGAAACCCCCTGTTAGATTATGCTACCCCAACAAAAAGACATTAAGGGTAGCAATTTTGGATAGGCCAGTACACTATGTCAGATTATGCTACCCCATAAGAAGGACCTCGTATTACACAGCTACTCAGTCCACGGGCACTGTAACAGCATGGGGAGCATGCTCTTGTGCTTTTCATAGGTTGAGAAAAGACATCAAGGGTAGCATTTTTTCATATGCCAACTCTGCTACCCCTAAAAAAAGGACCTCGCATTACAGAGTTACTCCATGCATGGGCACTTTAAAAGCATGATAAATTAGTAGATTCACATTATGCTGTCAATCATTTTATTGTCCAGAATGATTGGGATGCACTCAATGCAAGGTCACCTGACATCACTGCGTGTTGATCAGTTTTAGGAATAGAGAGTAAGTAGAGAAATGAGGAAGAGAAACACAGTGTGTAGTTTAGGAATAGGAAAGCAAAAGTGTAACTGAGGTTCATTAACATCACTGTGGTAGCCTGTGATAGTCACAAGTAGGCAACAAGCAGACGTTAGTACCTCCGTGTAGGTCAGCTTGAAGTAGGTAATCTTCCACCTTTAACCTCACGTTCTGGAAGACTTGTAAGCTGTGAACCCAAGAACTCTTTCATTAATGCCGTTGCAAGGAACATGCGTCTTACCAATGTTATTGGTAACTTTATGCTCAAGTACTTTCATCATTAACTACATTGTAGCAGTCTTGCAAGGACACATCAATGTTATCTTCCCTTACATCAGGTAAATATTGTTATATTTGCACTGTTCTTAAACCATTACTATACTGTGTTGAAAAAGCTTATGCGGCTATTTCATTAGAAATTTATTTTAGAATTTAAATTTATAAAGCTTAAGCTAGGCCAGATATTTTCAGTTGCCAGTAAGCAGTAGGGCAACCCTCACAAATTTGTGTAACAAGCAATGTTGATTGTCTGCCTTCTCAGTTTGTCAATATTGAATACTTTTACTACAAAATATATAACATCGTTAGCATCACTAAACATTAACTGTTGTTGCTGTTGCATATGCATATGACATTAGTAAAACAGTCAATTGTATTACCCCTTTGCTCATTTTAGTGATTCTGGAACAACACCTCCAGAAAGCTGTATATTTGGATTAATGACAACTTTAACAGCCATGGCAGGTCGGTGATCATTAAACTGTTGCAGAAGCTGTTTGCATATCACAGTTGGCCTACATTAGCATCAACTCATACAGGTTAACATTAATTTATATCCACAGCGATCTACAGGTGTAGTACAGATAGACCTACCAACACATCTGCTTCCTAGACAGACCATAGCCTGGCCCGGTCCATACTGCCTGTGATGCTGCATAGAATTTTGTGTGCAAGTTAGTCTGGCTACCTGCTTATTCTCAGTTGTTTCTTTGGCAGAATCAGTTTTCTGACTGGTTGTAGCTCTGTCCGGTAGTGTATGGAGGCACTTGATGATCTCAGTTTTTTTGTTCGAAAAGGCAATAAAGGCATATTCCCAGTGATTTTGGCAATTTTTATCTCAGAATTTAGATGTGCAACCTCCAACTCATGTGTCCCGATTTGATCCTCTATTAGCTGTTTGGTACAGCGTGAAGATGCAGTCAGAGTTCGGTCAGACTTTCACTTCCGTTTTATAGTAAAAAAAATATCTTTAAAAAAGATAAAGTATGCGCCCACAGAAGACATGTGCCCGGAAAGCACATGGTTAACTTTCCCTGATATGACAGTAAACCGGCAAAGAACTGAAACCAAACTTCTTGTATCTTACGTCAAAGCTTGTGTTTCACAACTTCATCCCAAAAGAGGTCTGTACTGTGTGTGTGTGTGTGTGTGTGTGTGTGTGTGTGTGTGTGTAGACAGGAGTATCTGATGTGTCCTTGGAACAGGGCCCAACAAAACATTTCACACTACATGTCATTTAGCTGATGCCCTTATATTGAGCGACAGCAAATTATACAGTAAATTACTGTAGAAGTAGAGGGACAGTCCCTCTGGAGCAATGTGGGGTTAGATGCCCTGCATGCTTAAATGCATCTTAGTTATTGACAAGGGTCAAGAAGAGCACTGGTTATTTGCTTCCCCACCGACATTTCTACTTGCTTTAACAATATATTCTGCATTGCAGGTGTGGCCACCATATATGCTCGCTACAAATTAATAGAAAGGTTGGCCGAAAGGCGGGCACTGGTGCGTCCACTGGTGAATCAGATTGCCTTTGGAGTTGGATTGGTCTCCTGTTTTGGAATGTGTGTCGTGGCAACTTTTCAGGTATGTTGTTATCTCCTCTTACCACAATAATGGCTCTAAACAGCTTTCAAGTGAAGATAAACAGTCAAAACAGTTCCTGTTCTTTTTCTTTTCTTTTTTTCTATTCTAGGAGACCGTTCAAAGATACGTCCATGACTTCGGGGCTGTTTTGCACTTTGTGACGGCAGTGGTGTACATTATCATGCAGACGTGCATCTCATACCAGATGCGGCCCTATGGGCCATTCAAGGCCGTGTGCTGCACCCAGGCCATCATCGCCTTTGTTGCCCTTCTGGCTCTCATACCCAGTATCCTTTTTTCAGAGCTAGATCACCTCACCTGGGTGCTGATAGACTCATTGCAGAAGGCAGAAAGTGTGAACTGACAACATGCATATTTTAAACACATACTGTACTTACATAAGTTATAGCATTGGTAGGTATGGACAGTAATTTAAAATTTGAAAAGTAGATTCTATACACAGCAACTTCCAAATGCATATTATATAGACTAGTTCTATAATACTAACTCACATTCTACTGCATTATCTATTTTATCATTATATGCACGTATTATATTCCTATGTTGTATGCATGTGTTCACTAGGCAAAGGTCCTATGTGGTGGATCACAGCCCAGATAGCAAGCTTACATTGAATCGATGTAGAATCAGCATTCCATTGTCGACGCTAAACCATTGAAACAACATCAGATTTCGATGTTGATTTAGCATCAGTTTGCACCCTCCGCTAACATTGAAACGATGTTGATTTTGTAACTATGGATCCACGTAACTTCAATTGTATTTCGATACGTGCCTATATTGAAACAACATTGAAATTTCAACGTAACTAAAAATCAATGCGCTTTCAATGTTATTTCAATAGAAAGCCCACCAGAATTATCTGGCTCATATATCCTGCTTTATCTACAGCCAGGATCTCCATTTTAATCATATAAAATAATAAATATGAAACACAAGAAATATGTTTATTAAGAAAGCTGTTTATTTTTTGTACTATTTTTAAATTAATGTCAGCGCCACCGGCACCTCCAGCTCTGTCCGGCGTATAGCGCAGCCATTTCTGGACAGCTTGTGTAAAAACAAGATCATCCATCCCAGCAGGCTGTTGAGCGAGGGCATCTGAAACACACAAAACATAGTTTTTAATTAAAATGAATCCTAACAACACACCTCGGTCCATAAAACATTTCAAAATATATTGAAAATCCCATCGTGCAATTTCTGAAAGTTTGCTTTGATCACATGTTGATTTTCGTTGCATGCATGGTGCGCGGTGCTTGCGGGCCAGTGAATCACTGCGCTAGAGCTCGTTGCGGTTTGAATGGGAGAATGAATTTCTTAAACGTGTGCTTAGTTAAGCACTCTGCTGCTATGCAGATGCTGTGTCCACTTAACACTTCTCCCGCCTCTCTCGCTTCGTATGATTTCCTGCCTCTAATTTGTCCACGAGATTTTCTGTAGCTGCTACCAATAGGCTAGGCATTTCGCTTTGCCCGAATAAAAGTAGTTGTGTTGTGGGCATCCAAGCCTCCGTGATGTCCGGTATTTCCTACCGATCGCACCTAAATATTTCATATCATACATTAGGCTACTGTGCCAAATTGGTCGGTCATATATAACAGCGTGTCTTATCTCCTTTTCTCTTTAATCTGTAAGCCTAAAACATAGTGACTTGTCATATTTTCGGATGTTGTTGATGATGTGAAGTTAGGTTAGGGCCATGGAAATTTTGCTTTGAACATTTGCTTTGATGTTTTTTGTTTTGGTCGTGGGGTGAAGGCCCAGTGGTGTATTATACTACAAAGCTGGTTTAGTGTTAAGTTAACCCTGAAGTAGAGGTAAATCATCTAATAGAGGAGCCTGGAGTCCTCATTTTCTTAACTGAATAGGACTGCAGGCTCCTCTATTAGATTACCTCTACTTCATGGTTAACTTTGCACGAAACCAGCTATACCCCACAGCTGTGCTCACGGTTCGCCACTGCATATAGAAAATACATGTAATGAGATATCATGGGTAACGCTGTGGATCACTACAACCGTTTCTATTTGAGTGCATGTACTTTTGGTATCATTTCACTTTTGCAGTGTGATGGAAATGATGGAAACGTGCCATAGATTGTAGAAAATAACTGAAAGGTGCAGTTCATTCTGGTATTGGTAGAATATGGCATAGAGCTAAAGAATCTTGGTGAATAGATTTCGCTGTAATACACAGTATGTGGAGAATGAGGTAGAGGTTTCTGTCCTGCTTTACTGGGCATTTGTGAACCTCACACTCTCAAGCCGGACCGTGATTATGTCGCGAGTTCGAGAAACTGTCAATGACCACACATACAGCGTTTCATTCAAAATCAACAGTCTGCCTTGCTCGCTGATCATGTGTAAAGGCAAAAGGATCTACAGTGCAGTGCAGTGCAGCATGATTAAGTTTATTAAGTTTTAAGTGTTACAGCAACTGATACCAGTACACGTACTGCTAGCTGCAGTTCACAGAATGGCTGCAGTATAAAGCTCGCTAGCCTGATTCATTCAGCTTGTGTTGCTGATCGTAAGTGATCGGAGGAAATCGGCCGTGACCGCACCAGGCGCCCTCAATAGGAAAGACTGTGGGCGTTTATGGATCGCGGGACACTTACTGTGTAAAAGTATGAAAGTCTGCTTACCTGTAATTGTTCCTGGATCCGAGAGCGTGCGCCACTCTTTGTCTCGTCCCGTTCAGCAACGACCGATAACTTCAATCTTTCCCGGTAAACTATACATCGATGGCCTTTCGATCATACGTGATTACCCGGTCAACACAAAATCAATGACTTTTCAACATGACTGTTATCACCCGGTAAACCAAATATCAATGATACATCAATCATAATAAGGACGACTATGAATCAATGTTGTTTCAATATCATTGCTGTCAACTTTATTTTAGGTCGGGTTACATCGGTTTAACAATGGTGATTCAACATCTATTTTGCATCAATATTTCAATGTCGACCATTCTGATGATTCAGATGGAAAATCAATATCTATTCAATGTCAGCTTGCTATCTGGGAGTGTAGGGAATTCTACCCTGGTCTCTCTTCATAAAAAGTTCATTATTATGTTTATTGCCCTCGCTGTCTCGTAAACCAAGTACACATATTGGCCCATTAAGGTTAAGGTAATTCTTGTTGCCTTAAAGATGGGTGTCATTATCCAGTAGTCGCTTGATGTTTTCTTGAACTGTCTGCTACAGCTATTGGCGGTGCTATTCTCGTGAAATCCACCCAACTACACTGGACGGGAGATGAAAAGGTAGGCTTTTTATTTTATAAAGAATTAGACCTTCAGTATTATTAGCTGTAGTTTTATAAAGCAGTTTTAAATAGCAAATGAGATCTTAAGCACCTCACACACGAAATTTCTCTGATTAGCTGAAGTAAGGAGTTGTTATGTGGAATCAGAATAGCTGTGTTACGAATTGAATAAGGATATGAATAAACATAAGATAAATGAATGCATGAAAGAAATAAAGAACTACACATCGTCTCGACTTCAATTATGGTGTTCCCCCTCTGTCTTCCTCATGACAGGAGTATGGCGTCCATCTGGTCAGTGCGGTGTGCGAGTGGACGGTGGCCTTCAGCCTCGTGTTCTACTTCCTCACGTACATCCAGGAATTCAAGGTCAGTCTGGGGTCATAAGATATGCCTTGTGGTTAGCGGTGTACGTCAAAGCAGATTAAGAGAGAAAGAGCAGTAGAGCTGCATAGAAAGAAAGAAAGAAAGAAAGAAAGGGAAATAATGTGGAAGTAAATGAATAAATAAATGGATGAAATTTATTTAAGTGGACTATTTGACACAATAGGGTTAAATCTCATGCTCTTTTCAACCAGTAAAATGCTGGTGCTCAGTAAAGAATAGTAATGTTTGTTCAGAGAGAAAGAGAGTGAGAGAGAAAGGGTGTATGGAAATGAGAGAGGGAAATAAAGGGGGGGTGGGGATTGGTCTGTAAACAACACTGATGTTCATTTTTGTACTCCTTCACAGCTCTTCACCCTGACTGTAAACACTCAGCTAGTGGAATACAGCTGAGTAACCTGTCACCAGGAGATTGTTTGGTAATATTTTATAAATACTATACTTCCTAATAACCATTTATTTTGCATTTGTTAACTCTTACTTAACACAATATTAAAGCAGATAGACACAGAACGGCAGTAGGCTGAGAGATAGCAGATAGCAGAAAACATAAAGACAAACAGTCAGACATACAGACAGATAACCAAATGATCCAGACAGATGTGTGTGTGTCAATATGTTTATAAATGATTTACTGATGAGAAATAGTGTAAAAGCACTGGTTTCCAAATAATGAACAAAGTGTTAAGTAAGAGTTAACAAATGCAAAGTAAATGCTTATTAGGAAGCAGCTATTATAAAGTGCTACCATTTATTTTATTTTATTTTGTATTAACACTGTAATATAAATGTTTGTAAATTATATATGATTTTATAAATCACTTTTTAATTACTTTTGATTTGTTTACAAATAATACGTACTTTTGAAATATTTTCCAGCATGATGTTGTCATTATATTATGTCTTGTGTTTTACATACATCTCAGCCATCAGCGCAGATCAGTTCTTTTTTTAAATGCATTTTCTTATTTTGAACATATTGTTCAGTTTGGTTGTGTTCAAACCCTTAAAACTGATTAATGCAACCCTTTTTCTTGTCACAAGAACTAAATGATCTCATGTGTTCATGAACTGGATAAAATCTCGGCATGGGTTGTTGAACTAATGACTACTACATGCTATTATATATGTATGTATGTATTGTGTGTCTTTTGATTCTATTTCCTGTAATGTCCTCTGTTTGGGTCCATATGGTGTATGGTTTGAACTCCATTCACTGAAAGTGATTTTGAAACCTCTATTTTCAATAAATAAGCAAACATTAGACCATGTGCCTGACCATATATGCATGATGTCACAGTCTATGGTTATAGTACAGAACTTTTCATTTGTGTTTGATCATCTAAAGCTTTGTAAACAATTCTTGTATGTATAAATATAATGTTATAAGTTATCAGCCTGTTAATAGTACAACAGGCGTATTTTTTTTAATTGGAACTTCAAAGCAGACTTTTGCATTGACTCTTTGTTGCTCTGTTGTCATCATTAGTCAATTACTGTCAACAGTTAAACACAGATATGAATTACACACAATTCTGAAGCTGTGTGAAGCCAGCGACACTAGCGAAATTTTCAATATGGCCGCCACTCGGGATTTTTTCAAAATAAAAGTTAATTCTAATGCTTTATTTTAATATTTATTTGGAAGAATATCAATACAAAATACACATTTCTTCCAAGAAATTCCTTCTAAAAGGTAAAAAGTGACGTTAGCTGCAAATAAAAAAATAAATAAATTAAGGAATATGAACATAAGTTGCCACAGAAATACACACATGACCTTAAAATTGTGTGGCTGAGAAAACAACAAGTTGTGCATATATAAAAGGGGGTAAAATTAAATCCTAATATCATGTACTTTAACATTATTAACAAGCCTTTATGTAGAATACGTCCGTGTAGGTACCAGGTCATAGACAATAGCAGCTGAATGGTGCCTATTAGGACTACAATAGTAATGCACACGTGACCTTAAAATACTGTGGCTGAGAAAACAACAAGTTGTGCATATACAAAAGGGGGGTGAAATGTAATCCTAATATCATGTAGTTTAACATTATTAAGATGCCTTTATGTAGAATACGTCCGTGTAGGTACCAGGCCATAGACAATGCCAGCCGAATGGTGCCTATTAGGCCTACAATAGTAATGCACACATGACCTTAAAATAGTGTGGCTAAGAAAACAACAAGTTGTGCATACACAAAAGTGGGTGAAATGTAATCCTAATATCATGTACTTTAACATTATTAAGATGCCTTTATGTAGAATACGTCCGTGTAGGTACCAGGCCATAGACAATGCCAGCCGAATGGTACCTATTGGGCCTACCATTATAATGCACACATGACCTTAAAATAGTGTGGCTGAGAAAACAACAAGTTGTGCATACACAAAAGTGGGTGAAATGTAATCCTAATATCATGTACTTTAACATTATTAAGATGCCTTTATGTAGAATACGTCCGTGTAGGTACCAGGCCATAGACAATAGCAGCCGAATGGTACCTATTAGGCCTACAATAGTAATGCACACGTGACCTTAAAATAGTGTGGCTGAGAAAACAACAAGTTGTGCATATACAAAAGGGGGGTGAAATGTAATCCTAATATCATGTAGTTTAACATTATTAAGATGCCTTTATGTAGAATACGTCCGTGTAGGTACCAGGCCATAGACAATGCCAGCCGAATGGTGCCTATTAGGCCTACAATAGTAATGCACACATGACCTTAAAATAGTGTGGCTAAGAAAACAACAAGTTGTGCATACACAAAAGTGGGTGAAATGTAATCCTAATATCATGTACTTTAACATTATTAAGATGCCTTTATGTAGAATACGTCCGTGTAGGTACCAGGCCATAGACAATGCCAGCCGAATGGTGCCTATTAGGCCTACAATAGTAATGCACACATGACCTTAAAATAGTGTGGCTGAGAAAACAACAAGTTGTGCATATACAAAAGGGGGGTGAAATGTAATCCTAATATCATGTAGTTTAACATTATTAAGATGCCTTTATGTAGAATACGTCCGTGTAGGTACCAGGCCATAGACAATGCCAGCCGAATGGTACCTATTAGGCCTACAATAGTAATGCACACGTGACCTTAAAATAGTGTGGCTGAGAAAACAACAAGTTGTGCATATACAAAAGGGGGGTGAAATGTAATCCTAATATCATGTAGTTTAACATTATTAAGATGCCTTTATGTAGAATACGTCCGTGTAGGTACCAGGCCATAGACAATGCCAGCCGAATGGTGCCTATTAGGCCTACAATAGTAATGCACACATGACGTTAAAATAGTGTGGCTAAGAAAACAACAAGTTGTGCATACACAAAAGTGGGTGAAATGTAATCCTAATATCATGTACTTTAACATTATTAAGATGCCTTTATGTAGAATACGTCCGTGTAGGTACCAGGCCATAGACAATGCCAGCCGAATGGTGCCTATTAGGCCTACAATAGTAATGCACACATGACCTTAAAATAGTGTGGCTGAGAAAACAACAAGTTGTGCATACACAAAAGTGGGTGAAATGTAATCCTAATATCATGTACTTTAACATTATTAAGATGCCTTTATGTAGAATACGTCCGTGTAGGTACCAGGCCATAGACAATAGCAGCCGAATGGTACCTATTAGGCCTACAATAGTAATGCACACGTGACCTTAAAATAGTGTGGCTGAGAAAACAACAAGTTGTGCATATACAAAAGGGGGGTGAAATGTAATCCTAATATCATGTAGTTTAACATTATTAAGATGCCTTTATGTAGAATACGTCCGTGTAGGTACCAGGCCATAGAAAATAGCAGCCGAATGGTGCCTATTGGGCCTAACATTATAATGCACACATGACCTTAAAATAGTGTGGCTAAGAAAACAACAAGTTGTGCATACACAAAAGTGGGTGAAATGTAATCCTAATATCATGTACTTTAACATTATTAAGATGCCTTTATGTAGAATACGTCCGTGTAGGTACCAGGCCATAGACAATGCCAGCCGAATGGTGCATATTAGGCCTACAATAGTAATGCACACATGACCTTAAAATAGTGTGGCTGAGAAAACAACAAGTTGTGCATATACAAAAGGGGGGTGAAATGTAATCCTAATATCATGTAGTTTAACATTATTAAGATGCCTTTATGTAGAATACGTCCGTGTAGGTACCAGGCCATAGACAATGCCAGCCGAATGGTGCCTATTAGGCCTACAATAGTAATGCACACATGACCTTAAAATAGTGTGGCTAAGAAAACAACAAGTTGTGCATACACAAAAGTGGGTGAAATGTAATCCTAATATCATGTACTTTAACATTATTAAGATGCCTTTATGTAGAATACGTCCGTGTAGGTACCAGGCCATAGACAATGCCAGCCGAATGGTACCTATTGGGCCTACCATTATAATGCACACATGACCTTAAAATAGTGTGGCTGAGAAAACAACAAGTTGTGCATACACAAAAGTGGGTGAAATGTAATCCTAATATCATGTACTTTAACATTATTAAGATGCCTTTATGTAGAATACGTCCGTGTAGGTACCAGGCCATAGACAATAGCAGCCGAATGGTACCTATTAGGCCTACAATAGTAATGCACACGTGACCTTAAAATAGTGTGGCTGAGAAAACAACAAGTTGTGCATATACAAAAGGGGGGTGAAATGTAATCCTAATATCATGTAGTTTAACATTATTAAGATGCCTTTATGTAGAATACGTCCGTGTAGGTACCAGGCCATAGACAATGCCAGCCGAATGGTGCCTATTAGGCCTACAATAGTAATGCACACATGACCTTAAAATAGTGTGGCTAAGAAAACAACAAGTTGTGCATACACAAAAGTGGGTGAAATGTAATCCTAATATCATGTACTTTAACATTATTAAGATGCCTTTATGTAGAATACGTCCGTGTAGGTACCAGGCCATAGACAATGCCAGCCGAATGGTGCCTATTAGGCCTACAATAGTAATGCACACATGACCTTAAAATAGTGTGGCTGAGAAAACAACAAGTTGTGCATATACAAAAGGGGGGTGAAATGTAATCCTAATATCATGTAGTTTAACATTATTAAGATGCCTTTATGTAGAATACGTCCGTGTAGGTACCAGGCCATAGACAATGCCAGCCGAATGGTACCTATTAGGCCTACAATAGTAATGCACACGTGACCTTAAAATAGTGTGGCTGAGAAAACAACAAGTTGTGCATATACAAAAGGGGGGTGAAATGTAATCCTAATATCATGTAGTTTAACATTATTAAGATGCCTTTATGTAGAATACGTCCGTGTAGGTACCAGGCCATAGACAATGCCAGCCGAATGGTGCCTATTAGGCCTACAATAGTAATGCACACATGACCTTAAAATAGTGTGGCTAAGAAAACAACAAGTTGTGCATACACAAAAGTGGGTGAAATGTAATCCTAATATCATGTACTTTAACATTATTAAGATGCCTTTATGTAGAATACGTCCGTGTAGGTACCAGGCCATAGACAATGCCAGCCGAATGGTGCCTATTAGGCCTACAATAGTAATGCACACATGACCTTAAAATAGTGTGGCTGAGAAAACAACAAGTTGTGCATATACAAAAGGGGGGTGAAATGTAATCCTAATATCATGTAGTTTAACATTATTAAGATGCCTTTATGTAGAATACGTCCGTGTAGGTACCAGGCCATAGACAATGCCAGCCGAATGGTACCTATTAGGCCTACAATAGTAATGCACACGTGACCTTAAAATAGTGTGGCTGAGAAAACAACAAGTTGTGCATATACAAAAGGGGGGTGAAATGTAATCCTAATATCATGTAGTTTAACATTATTAAGATGCCTTTATGTAGAATACGTCCGTGTAGGTACCAGGCCATAGACAATGCCAGCCGAATGGTGCCTATTAGGCCTACAATAGTAATGCACACATGACGTTAAAATAGTGTGGCTAAGAAAACAACAAGTTGTGCATACACAAAAGTGGGTGAAATGTAATCCTAATATCATGTACTTTAACATTATTAAGATGCCTTTATGTAGAATACGTCCGTGTAGGTACCAGGCCATAGACAATGCCAGCCGAATGGTGCCTATTAGGCCTACAATAGTAATGCACACATGACCTTAAAATAGTGTGGCTGAGAAAACAACAAGTTGTGCATACACAAAAGTGGGTGAAATGTAATCCTAATATCATGTACTTTAACATTATTAAGATGCCTTTATGTAGAATACGTCCGTGTAGGTACCAGGCCATAGACAATAGCAGCCGAATGGTACCTATTAGGCCTACAATAGTAATGCACACGTGACCTTAAAATAGTGTGGCTGAGAAAACAACAAGTTGTGCATATACAAAAGGGGGGTGAAATGTAATCCTAATATCATGTAGTTTAACATTATTAAGATGCCTTTATGTAGAATACGTCCGTGTAGGTACCAGGCCATAGAAAATAGCAGCCGAATGGTGCCTATTGGGCCTAACATTATAATGCACACATGACCTTAAAATAGTGTGGCTAAGAAAACAACAAGTTGTGCATACACAAAAGTGGGTGAAATGTAATCCTAATATCATGTACTTTAACATTATTAAGATGCCTTTATGTAGAATACGTCCGTGTAGGTACCAGGCCATAGACAATGCCAGCCGAATGGTGCATATTAGGCCTACAATAGTAATGCACACATGACCTTAAAATAGTGTGGCTGAGAAAACAACAAGTTGTGCATATACAAAAGGGGGGTGAAATGTAATCCTAATATCATGTAGTTTAACATTATTAAGATGCCTTTATGTAGAATACGTCCGTGTAGGTACCAGGCCATAGACAATGCCAGCCGAATGGTGCCTATTAGGCCTACAATAGTAATGCACACATGACCTTAAAATAGTGTGGCTAAGAAAACAACAAGTTGTGCATACACAAAAGTGGGTGAAATGTAATCCTAATATCATGTACTTTAACATTATTAAGATGCCTTTATGTAGAATACGTCCGTGTAGGTACCAGGCCATAGACAATGCCAGCCGAATGGTACCTATTGGGCCTACCATTATAATGCACACATGACCTTAAAATAGTGTGGCTGAGAAAACAACAAGTTGTGCATACACAAAAGTGGGTGAAATGTAATCCTAATATCATGTACTTTAACATTATTAAGATGCCTTTATGTAGAATACGTCCGTGTAGGTACCAGGCCATAGACAATAGCAGCCGAATGGTACCTATTAGGCCTACAATAGTAATGCACACGTGACCTTAAAATAGTGTGGCTGAGAAAACAACAAGTTGTGCATATACAAAAGGGGGGTGAAATGTAATCCTAATATCATGTAGTTTAACATTATTAAGATGCCTTTATGTAGAATACGTCCGTGTAGGTACCAGGCCATAGACAATGCCAGCCGAATGGTGCCTATTAGGCCTACAATAGTAATGCACACATGACCTTAAAATAGTGTGGCTAAGAAAACAACAAGTTGTGCATACACAAAAGTGGGTGAAATGTAATCCTAATATCATGTACTTTAACATTATTAAGATGCCTTTATGTAGAATACGTCCGTGTAGGTACCAGGCCATAGACAATGCCAGCCGAATGGTGCCTATTAGGCCTACAATAGTAATGCACACATGACCTTAAAATAGTGTGGCTGAGAAAACAACAAGTTGTGCATATACAAAAGGGGGGTGAAATGTAATCCTAATATCATGTAGTTTAACATTATTAAGATGCCTTTATGTAGAATACGTCCGTGTAGGTACCAGGCCATAGACAATGCCAGCCGAATGGTACCTATTAGGCCTACAATAGTAATGCACACGTGACCTTAAAATAGTGTGGCTGAGAAAACAACAAGTTGTGCATATACAAAAGGGGGGTGAAATGTAATCCTAATATCATGTAGTTTAACATTATTAAGATGCCTTTATGTAGAATACGTCCGTGTAGGTACCAGGCCATAGACAATGCCAGCCGAATGGTGCCTATTAGGCCTACAATAGTAATGCACACATGACGTTAAAATAGTGTGGCTAAGAAAACAACAAGTTGTGCATACACAAAAGTGGGTGAAATGTAATCCTAATATCATGTACTTTAACATTATTAAGATGCCTTTATGTAGAATACGTCCGTGTAGGTACCAGGCCATAGACAATGCCAGCCGAATGGTGCCTATTAGGCCTACAATAGTAATGCACACATGACCTTAAAATAGTGTGGCTGAGAAAACAACAAGTTGTGCATACACAAAAGTGGGTGAAATGTAATCCTAATATCATGTACTTTAACATTATTAAGATGCCTTTATGTAGAATACGTCCGTGTAGGTACCAGGCCATAGACAATAGCAGCCGAATGGTACCTATTAGGCCTACAATAGTAATGCACACGTGACCTTAAAATAGTGTGGCTGAGAAAACAACAAGTTGTGCATATACAAAAGGGGGGTGAAATGTAATCCTAATATCATGTAGTTTAACATTATTAAGATGCCTTTATGTAGAATACGTCCGTGTAGGTACCAGGCCATAGAAAATAGCAGCCGAATGGTGCCTATTGGGCCTAACATTATAATGCACACATGACCTTAAAATAGTGTGGCTAAGAAAACAACAAGTTGTGCATACACAAAAGTGGGTGAAATGTAATCCTAATATCATGTACTTTAACATTATTAAGATGCCTTTATGTAGAATACGTCCGTGTAGGTACCAGGCCATAGACAATGCCAGCCGAATGGTGCATATTAGGCCTACAATAGTAATGCACACATGACCTTAAAATAGTGTGGCTGAGAAAACAACAAGTTGTGCATATACAAAAGGGGGGTGAAATGTAATCCTAATATCATGTAGTTTAACATTATTAAGATGCCTTTATGTAGAATACGTCCGTGTAGGTACCAGGCCATAGACAATGCCAGCCGAATGGTACCTATTAGGCCTACAATAGTAATGCACACGTGACCTTAAAATACTGTGGCTGAGAAAACAACAAGTTGTGCATATATAAAAGGGGGGTTAAATTAAATCCTAATATCATGTACTTTAATAATAACAACAGGTATTTATGTAGAATACGTCCGTGTAGGTACCAGGCCATAGACAATGCCAGCCGAATAGTATGTATTAGGCCCAACATAGTAATGCACACATGACTTTCAAATTGTGTGGCTGAGCAAACAACAAGTTGTGCATAGGTGATATGGGGGTAAAATTAAATCCTAATATCATGTACTTTAATAATAACAATAGGGATTTATGTAGAATACGTCCGTGTAGGTACCAGGCCGTAGACAATAGCAGCCGAATGGTGCCTATTAGGTCTACAATAGTAATGCACACGTGACCTTAAAATTGTGTGGCTGAGAAAACATCAAGTTGTGCATATATAAAAGGGGGGTTAAATTAAATCCTAATATCATATACTTTAGTAATAACAACAGGTATTTATGTAGAATACGTCTGTGTAGGTACCAGGCCATAGACAATAGCAGCCGAATGGTGCCTATTAGGTCTACAATAGTAATGCACACGTGACCTTAAAATTGTGTGGCTGAGAAAACAACAAGTTGTGCATATAAAAAAGGGGGGTTAAATTAAATCCTAATATCATGTACTTTAATAATAACAACAGGTATTTATGTAGAATACGTCCGTGTAGGTACCAGGCCATAGACAATGCCAGCCGAATAGTATGTATTAGGCCCAACATAGTAATGCACACATGACTTTCAAATTGTGTGGCTGAGAAAACAACAAGTTGTGCATAGGTGATATGGGGGTTAAATTAAATCCTAATATCATGTACTTTAGTAATAACAAGAGGTATTTATGTAGAATACGTCTGTGTAGGTACCAGGCCATAGACAATAGCAGCCGAATGGTGCCTATTAGGTCTACAATAGTAATGCACACGTGACCTTAAAATTGTGTGGCTGAGAAAACATCAAGTTGTGCATATATAAAAGGGGGGTTAAATTAAATCCTAATATCATGTACTTTAATAATAACAACAGGTATTTATGTAGAATACGTCTGTGTAGGTACCAGGCCATAGACAATGCCAGCCGAATAGTATGTATTAGGCCCAACATAGTAATGCACACATGACTTTCAAATTGTGTGGCTGAGCAAACAACAAGTTGTGCATAGGTGATATGGGGGTAAAATTAAATCCTAATATCATGTACTTTAATAATAACAATAGGGATTTATGTAGAATACGTCCGTGTAGGTACCAGGCCATAGACAATAGCAGCCGAATGGTGCCTATTAGGTCTACAATAGTAATGCATACGTGACCTTAAAATTGTGTGGCTGAGAAAACAACAAGTTGTGCATATATAAAAGGGGGGTTAAATTAAATCCTAATATCATGTACTTTAGTAATAACAACAGGTATTTATGTAGAATACGTCTGTGTAGGTACCAGACCATAGACAATAGCAGCCGAATGGTGCCTATTAGGTCTACAATAGTAATGCACATGTGACCTTAAAATTGTGTGGCTGAGAAAACAACAAGTTGTGCATATATAAAAGGGGGGTTAAATTAAATCCTAATATCATGTACTTTAATAATAACAACAGGTATTTATGTAGAATACGTCCGTGTAGGTACCAGGCCATAGACAATGCCAGCCGAATAGTATGTATTAGGCCCAACATAGTAATGCACACATGACTTTCAAATTGTGTGGCTGAGAAAACAACAAGTTGTGCATAGGTGATATGGGGGTAAAATTAAATTCTTATATCATTTACTTTAAGAATATCAATAGGGATTTATGCAGAATTTGTCCGTGTAGGTACCAGGCCATAGAAAATACCAGTCGAATGGTATGTATTAGGCCTACCATAGAAATACACAGATGGCTTTTAAACCTTCAGGTTTTTTGACCGTGAAAACAAGTTGTGCATATAAAAAGGGGGAGAAGACTAGGTCTTAATATGGTACTGTTTAAAATCATAGTAAGTTATTAATTGAGAGTTTGCCCATGTAGGTCCCAGTCCATAGTGATCCTTAATGGAATATGTTAGTCTGCTTGGTATAATGCCCACTAAATTTAAATTGTTTGGCATTTATTTGATATTGAGGTAAAATGAAATCACTGCAACATGTCCTTCAAGAAAATTAACAGCCAAATGCATAATATGCATGACTTACTCATTGTGGGCACTTTACATTTCTCATATACAAAAGCACAATTATTATACAATTATACAAATAAACACAAATTACAAAGTTTTCTTTAAAGACATTTACTTAAAATCTTGTATGCAAGTTACTGTCATATATTTTATTTGCCAATTTAAGGTAGAGTGCATATGAGTTTTGTACAATTAAACAAATCTGTTCAATGTCTTTTTAATGGGACAGTTGTGCACATCCGATATGTGTCGTCTCACTGTCACTATTGATTCATCATTTGTTTTCTGGTTTTCCCAGTCGCTTAAGAAATTTGCGCTACTTGCCCTAGATGGTGTTTACTGGCAGTCGCTCTGTACTCCCTGAGCTGCTAGGATACAAGGGATTTCTGACTTTGAAGCCGTATAGGTGCAGGTCTTGAGATAAAATGTTAGCTTAACTTGCAAGACGAGTCTACTGAAATTGTAAAATTAGCCTAAGCCACACTGTAGGCTACATACAGGTGGGGTAGTTACAACCCATCCACGTCGTAAAAACATAGAAATATTGGCAAAAGCAAACTTCATAACCGAACATTTAGGCACTGTTTTATTTTGATAGTTTTTCGCCGCCATCTTGATCCTTATTGTCGCGTACTGTCGCTTACTGTCGCTGGCTACACGGTACTCAATTCTGAACATTTAACTTACTCTGTGGTTGAGAGGCATGATCAAAAATCAGGGACTGAAACTGCTCTCTGTCGCCCTCTGTCACCTTGGATGGTCTACATTGTTACCCAAGGTGACTGCTGTGGGCTTCAAGAAGTGGACAAATGAGGAAGAGAAATGAAATGTGCATTCCCATGCACCACGAATAAGAAAACAAACGAGTAACTAGAGTTCATGCAGGGGCCTAATGGAAAGTAAGCTGTACAAGCAATCATTATTGTATCTGCTGTAGGCCGGCTAGGAGTTATTCCACCTCTAGCCTCAGTGTTGTGCAAGACTTAAATACCCATCAGAGGTGCACCCAAAAAACTTCTTTAGTAATGTCGCTGCAAGGAATGTGTGTCTTACCAATATTGTTGGTAATTTCATGCTCCAGTACTTTTATAGTTAACTACATTATAGCAGTGGTGCCAGGACACATCGATGTCATCTTCCCTTACATCAGGTAAATATTATTATGCATTGTTGTTATACCACACATGTAAATTAATTTAAATAAATGAAGTTGCTTAATTAGATCAAATAATCTGTTTATTTGTATAAAAGTATACCCTTTGCTTATTTTGGTTGCAGTGATGCTGGAACAATACCTCCAGAAAGCTGTATATTTGGACTCATGTTGTCATTAACAGCTGTGATGGGTAGGTGTGATCATTAAACACACAATAGTTATTTGTGTACCACAAGTAGCTTTTATCCACAACAACTTTCAGGTATAGTACAGATATTAGTATTTGCAAAGTTACCAAAGCTACATAACTTTTCATATGCATTTGCTAGTAATCATCAGTAGGTTGTTCTTCAAAATTGTTTTTTTTTTTTTTTCGAAATGGAGACGGAGGAGGATTGACAGAAAAAGTGCAGTCCTTAGTGTAATGGAGAATTTTAGATGAACAAACTCCAACTCATGTTGCAAGGTTTGTGTTTTATGAAATGTTTGTGATAGATCACCAAGATACAGTGAGAGTCATACTTTCACTTTCTTTGTATAACAAATTATAATATACATTTCCTCTGAGAATCATGTACTCCAAAGTTTGACACGTAGAGACATGGCAGTTAAGTGGCAAAGAACTGAAACCACACTTCTTGCTTCATACGTCAAAGCATGTGTTTTACAAGTTCATCACAACAAAGGTCTGTGCTGTGTAAGAATAGTGTCCAACAGTACATCTTTTTTAAAGTATTTTTTGGCCTTTTTTAGACAGGACAGTGAAGGTTGTGACAGGAAGTAAGTGGGAGAGAGAGATGGGTAAGGGTTGAGAAACGACTGCAGGCTGGATTCGAACCTGGGTCCCAACGGGCAAATGCCTGTTCATGGTCGGGTGCACTATCCACTCTACCACTGCACCCCCCAGCAGTACATTTTACAATGCATGTCATTCAGCTGACTCTCTCACGATGAGCTAGGTAGTGTACAGTGACAGTCGTGTTATTGGGTAAACTGCACTACCACCTCAGCCTGTCATTAAAACTCTGTATGCTTAGTTGAAGGACATCTCTGACTAAATGTGATCAACACAGTACACAAACAAGTCACTGTAAAACAATGTGCACTGTAACAAAAAAAAAACAGCTGATCACTCTTACAATTACAATGCAACGTTATTATAAGATTTTTTAATTTTACCAACTATTTGCCAGACGATAATCCCAACTGTGATAATACTGTTGTTCGAATCAGGAATAGTCAGGTCAGTGGAGCATTACTTTCACTTCCTCATTCGGCCTGTTTATATTTGTTGGTTCTCTAAATGGTGGTGTTCACAGAACTACAAAAAGGGTAATTAAGGTTATCCCAATTTGTCATTATACTATACATGCTTTTGTCCATTGAGGCACACAACAAAATTCCACCTCTGCATTTAGCAGGATATTCTGCATTGCAGGTGTGGCCACCATATACGCTCGCTACAAATTAATTGAAAGGTTGTCTGAAAGGCAGGCACTGGTGCATCCACTGGTGAATCAGATTGCACTCGGACTTGGACTAGTCTCCTGTTTTGGAATGTTTGTCGTAGCCACTTTTCAGGTATGGATTATTTCTGTCCTGTTCCTCCTCGTCTTCCTTCCTCATCACTCTCCTCCTATCATAGTAATCCTCTTATAAAAGTAACTAGTCTAAACAGCTTCTAAGTCATAGCAGTTTATGTTCTTTTCCTATCCTAGGAGACCGTTCAGAGACATGTCCATAACTTCGGAGCCGTTCTGCACTTTCTGACCGGAGTGGTTTACCTTATCATGCAGACGTACATCTCATACCAAACGCTGTGCTGTAGGTTGTCCAAGGCCATTTGTTGGACCCGTGTGTTCATTGCCTCCATTGCCTTTCTGACTCTCATTCCAAGTATCCTTTTCAATAAATAAAAAAGTAAATACTCTTACATGGATGCTGATATACAGTCATTACAGAAAGCCGAACGTGTCTGCTTGTAAGTATAGGCAGTGCTCGAGTTGAGTGGGGATAAGGGAGTTGACTGGCTAAAGCCTGCCTATGCACTTCCACTCCATTATCTTCTCCCTAAAGTAGTCTGGGTTTGCTTCCATTGACATGGTTGTCTCTGGGCACCATCTTGCCGGACCAATCAGCAAACAGAGGGTGTTTGTGAGCGGTGCCGTTGACTTTGTGTGCTACATTTGAGCCAGCCTAACTGCATACGTCATGACCAGACGTTAGCAATTAGGTAAAGGCAGATCCAATCATTTTAAACTTCACCAGAGTCTACACCTCCAGGAAGAAAACATTTCTTAGTACAGCATAGCCACACACTCTTTACAAAATGCAGTGTAGTGTGAGGTGCTGGTTGTGATCAAGCTAGGGGAATTACATCCCCTCTAAATAAAAAATGGTCAAAATCATCCCCCTTCTAAAAGTCATCCCCCCTTTCCATCCCTTTTCTCAGTGAATTTTTTGACAGTAGTAAGTAACTCGACTGTCCCTGTACCTGATTCACTGTTAGTCACTCTGGATGACATATTTGCAATGTAATGTAAGTGCTAAACTGCTAACAGAACATAGCTTACATGCACCCTGGCCCTGACATACAATAACTAACATCACAGGCAAGTAGGGACAATGGTTCTGGATGTGGAATGTGAATGTCGTTATTCAGTAGTTGTTGCTTGATGCTTTCCTAAAATATCCCGTAAAGCCATTGTCTGTGCCCTCCTCGTGGAGTCCACCCAGCTACGCTGGACTGGAGATGAACAGGTACGGCATAAAGAGTGTGAACTGTGAGCTGTTTCATTTTGTAAGGGAAAAGGGCTTCAGTAGCAATAGCTGTAGTTTCAATGTAAGCATACTCTCACCTACTGAGAGGGGGGGAAAAAGCACACAAAAGAGGTGGCTGAAGTAAGGAGTCTGTATGCTCTTGTCATGCCATCTCACCAACTACACTGGACAAAGATAAAAAAGTATGACATTAGTGTCAGCCATTTCATCATTATAGTTTCACTGTAGGACTTGCCCAGATGTGGGCAAGTCAAACTTCAGATAGCCAATGTCCTGCAGATGTACTGAGGACCTCTTGAGCACATAACATCACAAATTTCTGTAAATAGTTCAACTGAATAGCTGTTATTTATATGGCTGTGTTAATAAGTGAATGGTATATGGTATAAATAAACATAAAATGGATGAATACAACTACGCATCATCTCAACCTTAACTGCGGTGTTCCCCCTCTGTCTTCCTCATGACAGGAGTATGGTGTCCATCTGGTCAGTGCGGTGTGCGAGTGGACGGTGGCCTTCAGCCTTGTCTTCTACTTCCTCACGTACATCCAGGAATTCAAGGTCAGTCTGGGGTTCGTGGTCAGACCGGGGTCAGGAACATGTAGCCTTGTGGCCAGCGGTGTAGTGCAATGTCACAGCAGAAGATGTATAAAAAAGAGGGAAAGAAAGAAAGTGAATGAATGAATGAATAAATGAATGAATGAATGAATGAATGAATGAATGAATATTATTTACAAACAATTCAATGCAGGTGGAATATTTTAATACCAAATGACTAAATGTCACTTTTTACAATCAGTAAAGTTTGATCAATTAACTAATTGTTTGTAAATTGCTGTATTAACAATGCTTTTATTTCTTTTTCCCGTTGTTTTCTCACAGCTCTTCACCCTGACCGTGAACACTGAGCTAATGGGACACAGCTAAGCCAAGTGTCATTAAGAGAAATGATTTTAAATTAATTTTAGAGCACAGCTTTTTAAAAGTGTTGCTTTATGTACCAGTACTTTTTTGGCCCAAAAGCAATTTGTTCAAAAGTTCGATGGGATTTCTAAGAAAGGATTGAATAAAACCTTGAAAATGGGTTGCTTGAAGGGAAAGATGAGATTGTGAAATATGATTATCTGGATCAAATTTTGAGTTGGTGTCATCCAAAAAAAAAAAATTCTCATCCTATCAAAAGGGTGCATCCAGTGAGAGTTTTTGAAACAAACAAAAAAAACCTTGTAGACAATACGCAATAAACCTTTTTAGTATAGTCAAGAAAAAAACAGAATCAGAAATAAAAATGGTTTTTGTTTATTGTGGTGTTGTTTTTTCATTTCTTTAGCATGCATTGGCTATTTGTGGCCCCTGGTGTTTTATGTGGCCTACCTGTTGTTCTTTACTCAGCCAGTAGGCCACGCTGTCACTTTTTATCTTAAACAACTGGGCCCTGGGAACAGCACTGTAGGGCAAATCATAACCTTAAAGTTACCTAAAAATGTGTCTCCACATGTATTTGTGCCTGATTTAGTCCCTGTGCAATGTTAAATCATGTCGTATTTTGTCACAGATGATATATAAGCCTATTATTTAAATCAATGCGTAATTTGTATTCAGAAAGGAATCAAATTATCCATGTTTGGTGCAAGTACCAGTAAAATCGAAGAAGTTACATAAAAAGAAATTGCATTAATTTGTATTGGCCACATGATGGAGAAGTAGAGCAAGATCTCAAAAGCTTCAAAGCGCTAAACCAGTGTGGGAATTGAAGTAAAGATGATACATGGGCGGAGCAAGATGTTTCATTGCCTACAGTACATCTTATTTAATTTTTATATTTCTATCCATAAGAAAAAAGATGACGAAATTCTGACGAATTGACATGAATGAAACACAGAGATCCTCTGTATAAAGAAGGGGTTGTGGATGTGTCCCCCACTTGTGCGATCTGGGATCCCGGAAGTGACTGGGCTTATGAAGTATCTTGCTCCGCCTATCTATCATCTTTGGTTGCTGCTCGTCTTCGTCCTCTGCAGTGTCTGTTTACCGTGCGGTGTAGAAAGGAAAGCAAAGTGACGGCCCCCCGAGCTAGCTAGCCTGCAGTTCAGATATTTGCCTTAACCAAGCTTCTTTATGGCAGTAGTATTTTGCTTTGATTTATGGCCGAAAATTCGTCGGAGAGCTGTCCAAAATGGTAATGAAAGTGGTATTTCCATATAGACAAGGAAACATCAGGAATTACACAGTGGGCCCTAACAAAATGCCTCACTTTTGGACGTTTGCTTTCCTCATTCTTTCCTTCCTATGCGACGAGGTATTCGCGCAAGATGAAAGTAAGTAACACTGGTATTGGTTTATGCTGTAAACGATTGTTACTTTTGCTTTTGTGTCATTTGACTAACGTTAGCTAACCAGCAATAACAGTAGTTTGTTTGCTGTTTGCCTTTTTTGCTAGCAACCCTTCACTTCTTACTGAGTCCAGGCTATAAATATATCGTTGTCGCGAAACAGCAATTGTAGTTTTGCGCATTAAATCTCATGCAGAAGAAATTAAATATTATTGCTGGTGTCGGGCAACAGCTAGCTAGAGGTTTTCAACTAATTGCTGTTGTGGGCCAGAACACTTTCAAAAATGCGTCCTAGACTTTCTCTTAAGCTGTTACAGTGTGAAAACAAATTTACTTGTGAACTGTACTGTAAGCACTGTGGGCTACTTGTGTTATGAGCGGTAAAATTATGCTGCGTGTCAATATCACTCTTTCAAATCTTTGCACTGTCAGGCCAGTTTGTTTTCCCACAAGTGCGAGCGTGTTGAGCAGTAAAGATAGTAAGGTCGGTCCGTTATTTCGGCACGTGTTGGTGGTTTTTCTGTGCTTTCGTCCCTGTGGTGTCAACAGTAACGTCACATTTATGAGCTGATAAAGTATCTGAGAGAATTAAGACCAGTTTAATAGCTGTCACAATTAACAAATGTGTGTATTCCTCTATGATGAACATGGAGTGTTGCTGTATCAGTGGTCCTTTGCGCTGTTGAATGAGTGAGTGAGTGTCATTCTTCAAGCTGACCGCTCTGGATGAGAGGTTGAGAATTTGAAGAAGTGTGTCGACAACATCTGAGACCGAAATGATGTGCCTTATCAACTTTGTGGGTGTGTAGCCTACAAGATCGTCTTTGACATCTCAAACATTCTGAATGATCAGGCTATAAGGCAAGAATTAGGCTTATTGTGGAATGTTGGCATGACAAGGCGGGCAAAGGTCGGTCTGCTCTGGAGCTAATACTTTTGGTAACCTTCGCTGTTCATTCAAACCACAAGGCAGCAGATAACATGGACAATGTGGATATTAATTAGCTCTGTCAGAGAAAACTGTGTAGAAACAAAGTTGTGTTGATTCGTGTCTATATTATCAGGAGAGGTCTATATTTTGTAGTATATCAAAAAGGGAGGAGGTTAATTGTGTTGGTTAAGAACAATGTGCATTAAACATGATGCGGGAAAACAGTTGTGAGCATTCAGTAACCAACTGTGACATGTTTTGTACACAAATGACCATATGCTGTGTGACCCAGTGTTAAATCCCTTATAGTGACATTGTCCTTATGTCACAAAGAACTACCACTAACTATAATAGAGTGAATGTTGTGTTGTAATGGATGGTCATAAGGCACCAGCATTTGCGAACAAGGAAGTCTTCTTGCCGTGACTTGTGTAGGAATGCCATGAGATCATGAGATATAAAGACGTCAGACTGGGCACACAAATGATGATGACAATCACCTGTAGGTACATGCATCTTCAAAACCTATTGGCCACCTTCTTATCAAGATTCAGGTAACTGAAGAGTGTCTTGACAGTCACTTGGTCGGTAATGTGGGATTACAGGTCGGATTAGATTTTCCTGAATGAACAAATAAAAAGCCATAAAATTTGGAGAATTCCGTCATTTAGCCACTTCATCATTACACATCATTATACGCAACAAGACCTGCAGTATTCAGTGCATTTGTTACTGCCAGTCAGCATGTGACAAGAACAATACCTCTCTGAGTTGCATGATATAGACGGACATTTTTCCACTTGCACACGACTGTGGAAAACGATAATGATGGATCAGGTTTTCCTAGGGAATGCGACATAGGTAGCCTGTTTGCCATACATGCTAAGCCTTCTTGCATATGCCACATGTATTTGGCTAATGATCATATTTCATCTGTAAGCCCATTAGCTGATACTTTTGCTTGGTCTTTGTAGGTGCCTGGATTAGAAAGGCTTGCAAATTCCTTCACCAATACACACACACACACACACACAAACAAACACTCAGAGAGAGAGAGAAAATTGTATCCGTTTGTTCTGGAATTTTCTGGTTCATTTCCTGCCCAGACCATAACTTGTGATCGTGAGACAATGGTTACTTGTCTGAAAGACTGCACAATCAAAAAATATTGCAACATACAATATTGCAATGAAGACATTACAAAAACATGGCTTAGCTGAAAGAAATGATGCATTTCTATAGTTTAGAGAAAACTTGTGCACCTAGGAACAGTAGGCCTACCTTTGGGAGAAGAGATTCAAGGCTTCCTGACTACTCTACCGTACTGTAGTTTTGGAGAACACTATGTTTTTGGGATCCACATATCCAAATTATGCCAAATATGTGGCAGATGATGCCCCCCCTCGATCACATTGGCTGCTTACTGTCTAGGGTCAAGCTGTGAAGACAACGCTAAAAGTTGTTAAAACTGTAGGATTAACTGTTTATCTATCACAAAATGTATTGTCAACACAACATGTAGCCATGTTATTGTGTCAGCAGCAAGTCTTGGGCCACTTCTTATGCAGACTACATGCAGGAAAGACTGGATCACTGGACTGGAGTATCCTTAAGAGTTTTTTTAATCAGTGCAGCAAACAACTAATGTTTGATGCAAAGTGTATTCCTCAGAGTCAAACAGAAATGTTATGGCATGTTGCTTATTTTTCCTTATATTATGTAGCTCTACTTGTGTGTCACAAGACCAGATTACACCACTGAGCTCCAGCACTGAGTTAAAGTCTCTCAGTGTCGTTGTTATGTTGAACAATGTGAGGAAATAGAATAGGTTCTGTTGTTATTGTAATACGTGAATCTGGTCATAATAATAATGTCTTCTAATACCCCAATCAAAAGGAAACCTTTAAAAAAAACGGGTTGTTGTTAAAATCGGGTGTCTGAGCAAAGTATTTCCTGCTCTGCATCCTTGAAATCATCAGCACAGCGTAGAAGACTTTATGGGCCTTACTGATGATGGCATTCAAGGAAACAGTTTAAACTCGCTTGTTTGCCTGTAAAATTTAAGAGACCACATGCTTCTCTGGTTTATGTTTTTCACCATAGAAGCTACATGTGAGTATAGTAGGCTACAGCTTGCCTGGATTGGTTTCAAAGATCATGTCCTTGGGTAGGGTACTAGCATAAACACCATGTTTTTCACATGTAAGGCTGACATTTCTTTTGAACAGGAAAAACTCTTTTTAACCTCTGTGTTGTGTTATTTTGCATCATGAATATTCTGGGCTTGCAGCAGCAACCCATGTATTTCCTACCCTGTGGCTGCACTGGGCACAAAACCACAACCGAAGTGAAAGCTGTTGCAAAGCTAAACTTCTGATTAAAAGATTGGTCTAATTTTACATGTATGCAGAACTGTTGCGTCTGGTGTAGCCACTATGGAATGATTATATTGTAATCTGTTATTACAGTGTACACTCTGTGACCACTTCTGTTTCAGTTCTGCACCTGATGTAGCCGCAGGGTTATGGTTTTACATTCTGCCATACATTATCGCACAAGTTAATATTTCATAAGAACAGAACAACTTTCATGCACATCACAGATGCTGTAGGTTAATGTAGGGCACTAAATGGCAGTCACGAACACAAACTGCACGATTGCAACGCTTTTTCTCAAGAAATGGCTGGTTTTGGAAAGATGGTTAGGTGACTAATTGTGATGCAGCAGTTAAACTATAGCTAACAGAGAGAGGGGGGTGATGATGTGGCGAGCGCCACAAGCACCTTGCTGTGGTTGAGTATGCGTAATCACAGCCCCTGAATGTCAGTTGTATACGCTTAGGTCACTGCTGACTCACTGAGTCAGAATCTGCTTCCTGTTTCTGCAGAGGGTCCGTGTGAGCAGTTGCTCTTGAGACACACGCTTGCGCCAGCTCACACGGCCGGCCGCCTTGTTTCATTCACAGCTTCTCACTCACATGGCTGAAGTAAGAGGTTGCACCAGTGCTTGAGTACATGCCATGCTGACAAGATCTTTGCACTCGATTGCATCTTTGCCACAGTAGCTGGGTCCCTCCGAGACCCACCACAACTGCACTTTATGCACTTATTGCACCCCCTACACCCCCCCCCCCCCCCCCCCCCCCATCACCTATTCTACCCCTGCCCTTCATTGAGACAGCCATCCCCCAACTGCACTCTAAGCACTTTATTCCCCCCACCTCCCTGTGCACAATATAGACTGACAAACAGCAGTTTCACTGCATGTCTCACTTTACCCACTATCTCTATGCATGTGGCAAATAAATATCCTTGTATTTTTGTATCCTTGTGTCCTTGTATGTTTGTATCCTTCATCAGCTAGTAACTGTAGTGTGTCTGGAGTCAGCTAGTAAACGGAGTGTCGCTTGTTTTAAATCCCTCTCCTCCTGACTAGATGGAAGTGTCTTTGAGCAAGACACCAAACCTTGTATTGCTCCTGGTGGGCTGGTTGGCTTGCCTTGCATGGCAGCCTTCAGCCATTGGTGTGGGACTGAGTGTGGGAATGTGAGGGCATTCTCCGTAAGGTGCTTTGGGTGCTCTGCTGAGTGAAAATGTGCTTTATAAATGCTGTCCACTTGCCCTATTGCAGCATTTTGCTCACACTCTGTCTCTCTGTCTCTCTGTCTCTCTCTCTCTCTGTCTCTCTTTGTCTCTCTGTGTTCCTCAGATCGCGTGGTGTTCTCCTTTGGAACCTTCCAGAATGTGAGTGTTCCTGAGAACGGGTCTGTGCAGGCGGTGGTCACCAGAATCCCCACCGATGTTTCTTTCATCACGCTGCAGTTCCATTCACAGCACCTCAATGCCACTTTGTCCTACACTAGGGTATGTATACACACACACACAAACACACACACACACACACACTTTTACAAAATCACACACACAAAAACACACACCATGCTGCAGTTCCACACACGGCACCACAACACTACCCTGTTGGCACCACAACACAATCGGCTATGTATACACATACACACACACATAAATACACACACAACTGCAGTTCCACACAAAATAACACAATGGTAGCCTGTCCTACACTAGGGTATATATACACACACACACACACACACACACGCACGCACCACAAGGCCGCCCTGTCCTACACCCTGGTAGGTGGCAGTTTGTTACAGGTTGCATGTATTCACACCTCCTCCTGCACCCACACACAGCTACATTACCTAAGCTAAATGTCACACTTGGTTAAGTGTGAAATTATGAAAGTGTGAACCTCTGAATACTTAGTCTAAAACCAGCCCTAAAGTCATGCAGTTCTTTAAAAAGGGAAAATGTAACAGACATTTTTATTGCATTCACATAACTTTGTTTTTAAAAGTCTGAATGTCTACCATACTTTAAATAAATCATTAGCATTAGTACCAGTATCACACTTGCCAATAAGGTCAAGGGTCATTGCACTTTAATGACACACTGTCCGATATTTGATGTACTGTGGACTTATGACTGACTGATGAAATGGTTGATCCTTGCCAAAAAAAGCAGCTAAAATGCTTGATTTTTAGTTTGACTCAAATTGAGGCTGTCCCTTGTATGTTGAAGGTTGAAGAGAATATAAGCTTAGCAGAAGATTGTCTTCTCGCTCCTCACTTTTCAGCTTGGGACATCATTTTTAAATTTTTATTGAGCAGTTAACCGTAAAAGACAAAAGACCAAAGGTAAACTATATGCAGTAGGGAAAGTGGAACATGATGTTAAATTCAGGTAAAACGGCAAATGTAGTCACCGAAAGGGCACTGTTTATTGTGAATCACACCTTGTAGGCCACACACAAGCACATGCACACGCACAAGCACATTTTGTCAGACATTCACACACACACACACACACACAAATACACACACATTTCCACAGAAATTCTCCCTTAAGACAGTGTTACAGGCACAGCTGACCCACTTGTGGTGGAGTCTTCTGACAAGAGGCTCTAGATGGTAGACTCGGTAAAACCCATCATGTGAGGGAGTAATCACAAGCTTGCCGGCCGGCCGGCCAAACAGAGGAAGAAAAAAAAAAAGAAACGGTGCGAGCATGAGTGTGCTTCTGAGCAGCCACAGTATACACAGAATACAAGCTTTCAGTGTCTTTCCAGCAAGAACATTTACCAGTGCTCAGTGACTAGAGCTACATCACTTTAGAGTATAACTTTGTCAAAACCTAGAGAGCACACAGATTATATTAGAGCTAACAAAGAAAAAAACTTAGATTTGTTGGGGTAATTTGTACATTAGAAGGCATACTCGGTATGTTTTTTTTCTAGATTTTCATGTAGATACTAATAAAGCTGTGCAGTTTCAGTTTGATAGTTGGTGACGGAAAGCCATTGAACAGGATGTCTCTAACCCTGTTTTGAAGGGTTACTAGTTAAAGGCTTTTCAATAGCTATGGCCTACTGACTTTGGAGTTGGTCTTTGGATCGGGCTCATAGGGTGGCAGGTTCAATTTTTGTACCAGTAGGGAAGAAAATGTGGGTGGGGGAGTGAATAACCAGCACTTTCCTGCACGGTTATCCATGACTAAAGTTCCCTTGAGCAAGACACTTAACCCCATGCTGGGGATATTTCCTGTACCTAATTCACTGTAAGTCACTCTGGATAAGAGCGTCAGCTAAATGTAATGTATTGTCATGTTATGTATGTAGGGCTGACTGATGGAGCGCTGCTGTGTGTGTCTCTTGTGTATCTTTCCGTGCCATGTGTATCTTTGTCAAACTGTGAAGCACATTGGGCTACATTCTTTGTATAAAATCAAATGTGCTATACAAATGCAGATTCTTCTTCTTCTTCTTCTTCTTCTTCTTCTTCTTCTTATTATTATTATTATTATTATTCTTGTTGTTATTAATAATAAAAATATTATTATTATTTTGGTGTCCCCAGGTGCCGCTGCCTGGCTTCTCCCTCACGGCCGCCGATACAGGCCTGCTGTCCACCCTCACGCCCACTCAGTCATTTCTCTCCTGGTTCCTCCTCTCGCCCAACGGGGACATGGTGGCCGGCACCGGCGTCATTCTGCCCTACAGGAACCGAGGTTGGTGCAGCCCTCCCGCCCGCCGTCACTAGGCAACGCTGATCTGTCACTAATGACCGTGACGCTGCATCAAATCACACACACACACACACACACACACACACACACACACACACACACACACACACACCGAGATGTCTTGAGTAGGCAGACATGCTCGCAAAACTAAAGTGACATTTATTGAAGTCACCTGGTACCAACAGTTGACTGAGTGAATGGTCGAAATGAAACCTGCTTATACTCCAGAGTCCCACTACAAACCATTGCAGCTACGGGCAGTGAGTAATGCCAGAATTAGCGAAGCTAATTTTTTTTATTCCCTGTGCTATTACTATAATAAATTCAATTCTATTCTGCATTCACTACTACCCGTAGATATAACTGTTTCAGAATGACTTCAGTCTTTATTGACACATAGTAGGGCCTTACCAGTTGGGGTTCTTAAATATAGTAAGGGAAGATGTATTAGGTATTTCATTATAAGTGGTTGTAATTGGGTATAGATGGTATTCAACATATCACGCAGTCTTAAGATACATGTGTCGTCTTTCCTTGCAGATCCTGTGCCAGGAGCCTGTAACACGGAGTTTGACCTGGACATTGACCCAAACGTCCACTTGCGCTACAACCTTTTCGAGACCATCATCACTTTTGCCCCGGCAAATATTGGCTATGATCGGTAATGATATACTAACACGAAGAATGTTGTCACATCAGTTTGAGTGTTTCTAGTTTTCCTGGCATTGTTAGCTTTGGGCTTCGAGTGTTAACTGTAAGTGGCCATATGTCAATTAACAAGCAGCACGTAGCATATCTAAGGAGATAGCCCGTGTTGCTTATCATCCAAACCATGAGAGATAGTGCGTCTCCGGCGCTATCTGCTGCTGGTGGTGTCATTCTCTAGTGGTGATAGGAAGGTGCCAGTGAAAGGCCAGAATGGATCTGCAGGGATTTGTAGCTTGTGTGGGGTTACTACAGGACAGTGGCTCCCAAACTTTACACTGTTGCGTAGCCCATGAAACAGCCTGCGTCCTAGCGAGTACCCCCTGCACCACGGACAGCTTTTCTATATTACTAATATTTTTTTTCCAGATTTATTTCTACATATACATACAATATTATGTGTTCACATTTTGTTTAATAAAGTAGTTATAATTAGAGGGTTTGGCAATTACTGGGAACAATTTGAATGGAAGATATTTTTCCATTTCTAGTCTGTACCTGAAATTGGTGAGAGCTGAGATCCCATTCATAGATTTATTTTTGCGTAGCCCTATAGTGGATCCTAATGCCCCTAGAGTTACTCGTACCCCAGGTTGGCAACCACTGCTAAATGGCATTGAGGCATTGATGGCAAAGGCCATTTGAAAAAAAAGCTGTCAAGCTAGAGCACTCACAAGGTCAGCAATGTCACCAGTCTTTCTAGAAAGGTCATGAGGGGTCATGAGAAAAGGCCATTCCTGGATAATGTAAACTCTTAAAGAAACAACCAACCACTAATTTATCTTCCATTAGGCATTGCTAATGACATTGATTTAATAACAGCACAAACAAATAAGCATAACAGCGGGTCAGAGGGAATGACTCGATGCCATTCATCAGCTGGGATGGGAGATGGGAATATATTTCTAGGCATTTCTCTTGTAGCATTGACCTGTGTTGACAAATATGCCTCTGCACACTGGATTTCACATAGTGCCCTGCATTTTACTTAATATTATTGTGATATTATGATACCATGATATTATTATGTAATAATATTATCACAGCTCTATATGGTTTGTTGTCGGTATCCTTTGTCTTATGTTGTCTGTATGTCAACATTTCTGATGTCTCGTTGCAAAGACCAAGCCCTCTGGAGGCAAGAACGTAAATTGAAACTGTAGTTGTGATGGAAATACTTTTCTAGATATTTCCTTGGTACAATTAGTGGTTTTGACAAAGGATGCTTTCTAAAAAAGAACTAGGACCACCACCAATTTGACCTCTGCCCTCTGTTTAAATCCATCTTCCTATTTGTTTTAGGGGGGCCAATCCACCGCAGTGCGACACGACCATGGGGCCGGGCACCCGCTGGCGTCTGGAGTACGACATCTACCAGTACTTCCTGCCAGAGAGCGACCTATCAGAGCAGAGCCTGATCGTCAGCCTGGAGAGGGTGGCCAATGTGATGAACCTCAGGGAGCATGGGAAGAAGGTAGGAACCGCCCACCCCTGTGCCACCATAGACTGATCGATGGGGTTGGTGCAGAAATAAAGGTCCCTAAATTTAACATCCTAATTCATCACCGCGGACATCCAGGAACTTCAAGTCCAGCAAGCCAAGCTGGGTGATGCCGGGTGATGTAATAACCCAGGTAACAGGCTATGGTGAGAACAAACCCGCAAGCAACTGGAATCAGCCATTAATCAGCTGTCAAAATGGCATACGGTTGTTAAGATTCCAGTTTTGGAAGTACCCCTTAAAGGAGAAGTAAAACAGATACAGATTAAAACAGGATGCTGTGCGATTGGGAGACTGCTTATACAAAATACCAACACATGCATGATTTTAATCATTTCATTTTCACCTAGGTATAGTTGCTAGACTTGTGACCAAGGGGGAAGGAGCTTTAAGTTCCTGGATGTCTACGATTACAATTGGGGAAAATTTCATAATGGGGAATTTAACACTGGAACATAACACATGGACCTTCAAATGAATGGTTTTAATGAGTGGTGTAGATTATTAGTCTTCATACTAGTACTAGTACCACACTGTTTTAAGAAGGAAGGCTCCACCCCTGTTCCCATAGACTGGTTTATTGATAGACTGGTTTTTAACACTGGATCATGTAGGCTTAGAAATTAAGTGGATGATGTATCAGTAAGAGTCATGTTGATCTTCATAGTCTTCAGTGCTTATTGTAATTATTTTGGGTGTGTGTGTGGGCTTACTTTTAAATGTATGCATGTGGTTGTGTTTATGATTACAAGTTGCAATATCAATCTTTTTGCTCTATAACCACATGCAATGGTGATGTAATATTTCATCACCCTATCAGTAGGGGATTTCTCTGACAATTTTTCTTATGCTTCCAGGTCGTGACCCTTAACTCCAATGAGAGAACCATGATGTCCTTCTCCTCCATCGTGGGCCAGGGGGTGATCTACTCGGTTGTCGTGAGGGATCCACTCCTCAACACCTCTGCCACGTACATCCCCGCACACACCTATGCCTGCAGCTTCCTCTCCAAGCTCGATAACTGCGCAACTTTAGGTGAGGGGGATGTCAGATACCTTATCTCCCTTAGCAATGGAATTCTATTCTCTGATTGGCTGATGAGGTGAATATTAACTTGCAAAGAACAGCCTACCTTTTGACATAGATAAAAAAAAATGTTGACTCGCCGTTCCATATCAATGCCCTTATGAATGGTAACCATAACAACTCTAGTAGCCTAATTAATGGTTTAATAACAGTTGACTTGACACTCAACCCAAAAAGTACGAAATCAATAGGGTATTTTGGTAGGTTATGCATATTTTGTCTTAAAAATAAAGGAAATTGTAGATTACAATATTTCCTTGGTGCAAACAGGACATAAGTGGGATAACAGCCTTTGAGGTGTACATAGAAGAAAGTTCCTCTTCTTCACTTTTTCATTTCAACAGAACAGGTCACGTCAGGTCAGGTCACTTCGTTATCCGTTACATATATCGCCGCCCATTGCAGAACAGTGAGGTGAACAGGAGGTTTCGGAAGAGCAAAGTAAACAATGATGGTTTACCCAGCATTCTTTCACACAGGTCACAGATATCGGCCCCACTTCCTGATTAGTGTTCTTTTGAATTGATTCGAGATGCTTTGTGGTTCTTGTAAACGTCATGCTTTTTTGTTAACCTTTTTTCAGGGAAAGCGTCCACCAAGATCTTCTTCACCATTGCGGGTCTTGCTGGACTGTTCGTGTGCTTCTTCGGTCATCGCTTCTTCAAATGTGGTGGGTCATCACATCATCGTTGCATTGTTTCAACTCATTTAATAATGTGTCGGACATTTATAGTACACATCTGAGAATCAAACCCACAATTTCTATGAAGTTTCAGTCCATAGAAGGTAATTGGTGTTGGTGATTTGGTGGTTAGTGGCCTTACTTTCAGACAGAACACAATGCAAGAACGGAGCCACCATCGTTGCATTGTTTCATTTCATTTGAAAATGTTTCAGACATGTATTGTACAACCTCAGTTCAACAACCACAACTTCTGTTAAGTCTGAATCTATTAGCAGCTGTGGCCTAATGGTTAGGCAGTTGGTCTTGGAATCGGAGGGTCGTAGGATTGATTCCCATACCAGTTAGAAAAAAAATGTCGGTGGGGGAGTGAATTACCAGTGCACCATTGCACCCTCGTCTATAGCTAAAGTGCCGTTGCGCAAGGCATCTAACCCCCATGTTACTCCTGGGAGACTGTTCCTGTACCTAATTCACCGTAAATTGCTCTGGATAAGAGTGCCCACTAAATATAGCATAATGTTATGCAATATGGATGTTAATGGGTCTTGGTGGTAAACAGCCTGGCTTTCAGGGGAAAAAAGACGTTTCTGAGGATAAGTGAGACACTTAACCCCCTGCGTTGCTCCAGAGGTGCTAACACTGTAGACAGTTCACTCATAAGTTCCTCCAGATAAGAGCATCTGCTAGATTATGGCTACCACCACATATAGGTGGGATAAACAAATGTGGCCTAGCAGACAACAGGGGAAGAAATGTATGGTAGCAGAGGAATTTTCAATATGCAGAGATATGAAATGTAACTACATAAGTGCCATTTTTATCCCTGATATATATACTCAAAGACTGAATATTTTGTCTGATGAAACTATATGCATTTATCACACATATAAATCAACTTATTTCTGTAGGGAGATATTCTCTTACTACCTCTGTTTTTCTCAGGGATTGTAGTGGAAGTTGAGTTGCGTTGCCCAACTCTCTTACAGAACCACTAGCCTCTTGCACTAAACTGAGCTTTGGTGTTGTGTTGCAATGTGTTTCTGGTGGATTAAACCTCTTCCCTCTTTCTTTCTTTATTTCACTCCCACACAGAGCTGTTCTGCATGGGGTTCGCCTTTTCTGCCTTTTTCTTTTTCATCCTTATTACCCGGACTACCACGCTGGACTATGACAGTAAGTATCTGTTGGGTTTGCAATAAAACCTGCAATGTAATATCATGCACATCCAACCCCAGGTGGGTGCAGGATCCAGAAGAAAGTGAATCCAAAGAAACAGTCAGAAATGACCCTCACGCCATAGAGATCCAACTTAGGAGTTTAATAGTGATGTTACAAGCCATTGTTACAAGCTGTGCAGCTCTTCCTCAGACTTGAGGAAGAGTTAGACCTGAGGAAGAGTCCGTCAACGAGCCACACAGCTCAAAACATCACTATTAAAGTTTGACACGGTAACTCTGTGGTGAGAATCATTTATGACTGTTTTGGGTTTTATGATTAAGAACCCGATTTTTTTTATGAGATGTCAAAAACATTTCAGGGGCACCTCAACCTCTTTGTTCAATTTTGTGAAGAATTTGGGTATCATCATCTCTTCCTTGTGCTCTTTATACAGTTTTCAAAAGTAATCAGCCGTTGTTTGTTAAAGCCCACTGATTTGTCATTTTATAACTTCTGTTCATGTTTATGTAGTCACATTTATCCTTTTAAGCCTCATTGCCATAATATTTCTAAAGCGTATTTCAAATTGAATTAGTTGCACAAACTGGTTTTGCATGCACCCAATCACATTGTTTGTCATGGGATGTCGATATTTGTGACCAAAAACATCCAGACATGCTTGTAAATAATTTTACAATCAAATTTTACAACCAAATGAGGACTTGCAATCAAAACCCTAGTTCCATGTTTATTGCTCAGTTTAACTGCTCTGGAGTGTGCTTGTTAAGTCTGCTCTGTAGATATGACCAAAAACATCCAGGCATACTTGCAAATAATTTTACTGTAACCAAATGAAGCCTTACAAAAAAACACTTCACTCTATAAATAGAGTGGTTTGACTGCGTGGTTTGACTGCACAGTCGTACTGGGATAACATCAATGATGCTTGTTTGACACTCGAGGCCTTGTATTAGATAACCACAGCAGTTTTTCACACCTTTGGTCATGCTTGCAAAGATGTGGTCTGAACGGGTTATCTAAAAGAGGGTCTTCTGGGTTGGAATAAGCGGCTACAGTGTGGTTGATTGAAGCAATATTAGATGTGCAGGCCAGATTACCTGCCTGTGCTGTGCTATTTAGTTTCCAGCTTGTGCAAAATCTGACACACACAAGGGGGGTCTCAGTTGCCAAGACCATCTGGGCCATCTGACTCAAGGCATCAGTGGTCTGAGCTGAGTTGTTGCATAACCAAAATTGATTCTGTTTGGCGGTATCAGTGAGTTAGTCAGTCCACATTCCCTGCAATTAGGTATTGATTTGTGAGCATTCAGTTTTACTCACTGTAAGCGGTGTACACCATCAATCGAATGTGTGTGTGTGTGTGTGTGTGTGTGTGTGGGTGTGTGTGTGGGTGTGTGTGTGGGTGTGGGTGTGGGTGTGGGTGTGGGTGTGGGTGTGTGTACCCTAGTGTAGGACAACGTAGTGTAAACGATTAGGAAAAATTTGAAGCACTCCTAATTTAATTTACAGACAAATCAAACGTCACTGACTCACCTTCCCATTGGAAACTTCTTTCAAACTGAGATTTCATCCAAACTGCCTGCTAAACAATGGAGAAAACATTTGTTGTGAATGAATGGGGATTCAGAGATTTGGCTGGTGGTGACTGTTCCCATTTATTCGAGTTTTTAAGACGGCTACCATACAGTTTATTTAAACATTTCTAGAGGCTTGTTGTTCAAAATGAAAAAAAAACCTTCATAGTCAGTGTGAGGGCTAATTCAGCTCACTAATGCACAACAACAGTAGGATTGTTCATTCACAGCATTATTCAACTGTTTTACCCAGTCCTTTTTTCCAATTGGATTATTTGATATTTTATTATTTTGATAAGTATTACTTTGGCAGCGCATTAAACATGCTTGTCTGAGCTCTCTTTGGTCTGACCTCTCTCTCCCTCCTTCTCTCTCTCTCTCTCTGTCTGTCTCTATCGCTATCTCTTTCTATCCCTCTCTCCTTCTCTCGTTTACTGTCTCTCTTCTCTCTCTCTCTTTCTTCCTCTCTCCCCTTTCTCTCTCTATCTCTCTCTCTCTCCCCCCTTTCTCTGTCCCCTTTCTCTCTCCCCTTTCTCTCTCTCTGTCTCTCTCTTCCTCTCTCTCTCTCTCTAGTCCGCCTGGCGCTGACGGCCCTGATTGGCACAGTGGGCGGCGTGTTCCTGGTCATGTGGTGGTGGCGGTTCGGCTCGGTGATGGCCTGCGTCATGGTGGTCGGACTCATCCTGGGCTTCCTGTTCGCATCGGCCCTCTTCTTCACCCCGCTCGGTAAGAGAAGAAACATAACGCTCGACTCCAGGTCGTAACTTTGTTTTTTTTTTTAAGTATATATTTTTGGGCTTTTTTGCCTTTATTGTGATAGTGACCGTGAAGATGGTGACAGGAAATGAGTGGGAGAGAGAGATGGGCTAGGGTTGGGAAATGACCCAGGCTGCACCACTTCAATATTTAATATTTATGAGGTTAAAAATCCAGGCAGACTTAAGGGTAAAGTGGTGTGTGATATCATTATTGGAGTAATTAATTTAACTGCACCTAATTACCCCAAACTGCCTGCAATTTACACCTGTAGCGCTCAATTTTTCATTATGGTCACAAACTGCTGAGAGGTTTTTAGGAGCAATTACTTTAATTAATTTACTGAAATATTTTTGTGTTTGTGTACACAAGGTAAACTGCACTTTATTTTTTAGTACGGTAGCTAAGTGCTGAGAGGTTTTAAAGAGCAACTACTAATTAGCCGACATAATTTTTTTGTGATTATTGAATTACAGACTGAATGTGACCAATCTGGAGAGTTTTAGAGTGGAGTCCTAAGCTTCTTTCCCTTGTGACCTTACACACAATCACAACCCTGTAACAAATAATAATTACGATTGTTCAAACTTTTATTTCTTGGTTAATCGCCATCCATTGCTTAGAGGCTAAAGACTAGAAATCCCTTTGATGCCCTCTGTATTGGGCAATGGATTAATCCACTTCACAGACAGGTTTTTCAGCCATGGATATGGTGAATGCAGTTGGCTCTCTGACTGAGTAAGACAGTGGCATTTTAGTAGCCTGGTCCCAGACATCACATGCATTATCACCTTAACAGGGTCATCTGGTTTACATGTGGTTGCTGCTGTAGTGTACTCACTCACTCACTCACTCACTCACTCACTCACTCACTCACTCACTCACTCACTCACTCACTCACTCACTCACTCACTCACTCACTCACTCACTCACTCTGCTTGAGCTGGGCCAACATGCCTACAACATTGCCAGCTATTATAGTGGTCAATGCTTCTGGTCCTTTTCCTATAGACAGAAATGAGCCACATATGGAACTTGTCTCTAGAAGATGACATGCCAGAGAGGGAAACTCGAAAATTGGATGATAAGATTCTCATTGTATGTGATCATGTGGCCTCATGGTTAAGGAGATGGTCCAGAGATTGGAGGGTCGCAGGTTTAGTTACTGTACCAGTAGGAAAAATGTGGGTGGTGAAGTGAATAACCAGCGCTCTCGTGCACCCTAGTCCATGATGCTGAGGTGCCCTTGAGCAAGGCACCTAACCCCACATTGTTCCAGGGCAACTGTCACTGTGTGTATTTCACTGTAAGTTGCTCTGGATAGTAGCGTCAGCTGAATGGCGTGTAATGTAATGTCAGTCTCCAGCCCTGCTACTGTCATGTGGGCCCTACAGTTACGGTCGTCCACCATTCTGGTAATGAAATTACACGGTCCCACTTAAACACTCATTCACAGATCTCCACGTCATGTCACACTACTGTCTATGGCCACGTGTAGCGTTGACCCAGATTGTCTGTACGGTTGGTTACGGCAGAAATCTCCCACGGAAAGTAGAGAAATGCGTTTACGTGTCCAAACCCCATCTCTTGCTCAGCACTAATCTATTACCATCATTTTTACATTGTAGTTATAGTAGTAGTAATGTCAGCAGCAGCAGTAATAGTACAATTTTAGTTCATAATTTATTGTTTCAATATGAGAATACAAAGCCCATCATTTTTACTTTTGTGCACAAGATAATGAGCTGTAATAATAATGTATTGGGTGTATTGAGATTGTTGAGTTTTCAGAAAATCATGTGTTCCACATTTTTCTGTCTCCTAGGTGACCTGGAAGTTTTCCGCTCTGACGTGGTCTTCTGGGTGACGTTTGGCTGCTTTGTGGTCATCGTGCCCATACTCTTCGTACGCTGGCCAAGAGAGGTAACCATGTGCCATTTTATTTACTTTAAAGCAACACTAAGTAGTTTTCATCTTCAGTCACCCTACAGTTCAGACGCGGTATTGACATAAACAAGCTACAGATGTGTGGACAACAGAGAAAGCAAGGGTACAGGACAGTGTTGATAGGAGGTTAGTTTCGTTAGGAAAGGAAGTAGTCTTGGAAAAGAAGGGTCTTCACAAGCTGTTTTTGGTACTGTTGAACACCTCTTTTCAGTGAATCGTCAGTCATTTAGATCTTAATATAATTAATGCACTGGTATATTGGTAAATGCAAATAAATAATTAATGTGTTTTTCTCCACAGGGTAACATAGTTGTATGTGTTCAGTCTATTCTAAGATTACACTTGCAGTGAACCATTTTTGTTGCTTTATTTTTCCAGCTGTGTCTTTCATAGGGTAACGACAATGTAATGACATGTTTTCAGTCTTAACCAGGATTACATTTGCAATGGTGGATTGTGTTGTTTTATCTTCACCTCCATAGGGTAACATAATTACGTGCGGTGTCGCGGGAGGCTATGCGGTGGTGCTGGCCGTAAACGGCTACATCTACACCAGTCTGGCCTACATGACTCTGGACATCCTCAAGCGCTTCCTCAACAACAACTTCAACCGAGCTTTCATCTCTGTGCCCTTCCAAGACATTGGTGCGTAACATAACCAACAGCAATGCATCGGTTATCTAACAGTCTCTTCCAAAGATATTTTTCCATAGAGACTTTTTGGTTTTTTTGACTCAATTTACAGTAGATGTTTATCAGTTGTAGTGAATTGCTTTCATTGAACTGAAAGATGTTTCTTAGGACCCTGACTCAACATAGATGTTTATTTTTGTTTCATTTCCCCGGCAGACTTCATCATGATCACGGTGTGGGTGGTGCTGGGCGTGTCGGGCATCGTGCTGCAGCTGTACCGCGAGCGCAACCGGCCCTTCTTCCCGCCCAGCCCCTACCTCATGTGGCGACAGGAGCGCGAGCGCCGCAAGACCAACGTGCTCGACCCCAGCCACCACACGCCGTCCTACCCCGCCCGCCTCCTCGCCCGCCTTCGCCAGCTCACGCGCCGCCCGGAGCCCGCCGGCGAACGCACCCCGCTCCTGCTGTGACGAGACGTCACGTCATGTTGTGTCACGTCATGAACAACTTCCCGGAAAACTGTTTTTTGTTTTTTTTATTCTGACTGACGTAGCAGCCGGTTCAGTAGTAGCCCTCTAGTCTCGACCCCCAACAGTCTCAGGACCGACCCTGCTGGTTGCTGCCCTCGTTTCAGTCTGCAGCGGCCTGAATCAGTCGCCCCCTCATTGGGTTTGTGATCTGGGGTTAAAGTTCACGATGGTGTCGACCGTGAGTCTCTGTCAGAGGAGTGAACGAGGGACGAGGAGGACGATGAAGAACGATGAAGAACAACGTCCATCTGCTGCTGGTGAGCTTGTACTATGACTATGTGTTCCTGACTACAAACAGCCCACAGAGGAGGGGCATCAGGCAACAACACACCAGCAGGAAGACGCAGGCAATGTCTGCACACACGGTAACTTTTGTTTTGACACTTACCTAAGCGTTGTGCCACATTGGGTTGTCCCAGACAGGTTCCTGTCCTCCAAGCAGTGGCAAGTGTGACTGTCCTATTTGCTTGGGTTCTGGTGCTCTTCCTGCCTATTCCATCTTTTGCACAAGACTCGCAGGGTCATCTTTCCACCATCATTTATCTTTTTTTTTTTACTTGAGCGCCCCCTTGTGGGCCCTGCCATAAAACACGTCATCCATGCGCTAGTGCTGCGACATAAAGACACCAGTCAAAGATGACTGCTGCATTTGGGGAAAGAGGGACACAATTGACACTCAAGTCAGTTCTAGGAACAGTGTGGCAATCCAGCTGGTGAAGTTAAATTAACAGCATCTGTTGATTAACTCCAGTTTTATAAGTGTTAACAGCTTAACAGAGGCCCTTTCTGCCAAAGACTGGTACACAGTAAGCTGGCAGCACACCTTTGACTGAAAGGTCTCGTTGGTGTGAAAAAACGTGTATTGTTAGCCAAAGGTCGGTCCATAGCCAGACACCGTAAGTATGTGTGATGGAGGCCTAGAGAATGTTTAAGAGAAGTTCAGGAGAAGGTAAGGTGATAAGATGGTAAAGGCATCGTGAGTACAGAGCCTTATCCATAAGCATGTCCATGCAGTAGTCGCTATGCTGCAGCAGTAGTGATCAGTGTACCATTACCAAGGCTTTAAAAGGGCTTCACTGTCAAAACAGATGATCACTCAAAACCATAGACAAAGTCTAGACTGTGGTTGTTTTAAAGACAGGTCAGTATGTTTATAGTTCACTTCACCATTTTTCTTGTTTTTGTTTGTTTATTTGTTTTTTTTTGTTTTTCCAACAGTGTAAGGTTGGCTGTAACAGTTGGAGCTCCTTTTTTTGCGGGGCTCTACGCTAGATTTTGTGTCACCTCCTTGCCAATGTAGAACAGACAGAAGTTTTAATATGCCAATCACTGACATTTGACTAAGATATATTTTTTATATTTCTGGTGTGGTGATTTTTTTTTTAAATAATACAAATTCACATTTTAATTGTGTTTTTACAGTGCCTGATTTAGTGCTGTCCTCTTCATAGTAGTTACCAACTCTGTCCTCTCAATCTAACAGTATTTTCATGCATTTTCTCTATCCAAACATAGAGCCCACGACATTGGGAAACTCATGTCATATCTCTCATCTCGAGAGGGAGGGGGATATTATTGATTTGTAATGCTAGCAAATATTTTCAGTTGTAGTAAATTCTAGGGAGAAGAATCTGACTTATTTCATTACCATAACATACTTTATAAATCAATCAGGCAAGGTTAAGGCTTGGTTTGGATCTAAAGTCATCTAGCACTAATGTTTGTGAATGTGCTACTCAGGAACATATCGGTCTTTCCCTTCAGTAGTCTTTATTTATATTGTCCTGTGGACAATAGGTCTAGAAGGTTGTACTGGACCCTTCACAATAGGATATGCCACTAGGTGTAACAGATGCCCAGGTGTGAGACCACTGTCCTCATATGCACCAGTCCAAACAGAGGATTTCGTTCCGAGTCATAGTATACTGCACCCAACTTACACTGGACTGTGTAATGACAAAATGTGTGTCTATGACTCATAATTTAGTGGTGCAGGATTGGTGCTACAGAGGTGCATTAAATACATGTTGCACTTTTGATATTTTGTCAGTTAAATTATATATTTAAAAAATGCCAACCGACCACTGCCTTTACTGGTGTACAGATTTCACTTTCTCAGAGCAGCTCCAGAACTCTACAAGTGCCTTTATTTTTTTCTCTCTTCTTTCACAGTTCACAGCTGATGTGTTCTTCTTTTATGTGTTCTTATCTTTTACTTGGGTCCCTTTAACTTGGTAACTTGTCACTGAAATGTTGAAAAGTCTTTAAAGGCATTTGATGTAGGTCAAGTAGTTCTCCTGAGAATGTTAATTTGTTAAACAAACGATGACTTTTAATGAGGTGTTTTACTTGTTTGTAAATGTGTGATTTAGCTATTTTAATTATTTTTCAATAAAGGTGTTAACTATTATTGGCCGTTATCTCTTCTTTTTCAAGGTTTTTTTTTGTGATGTAGGCATTACAAAGGAGAAGTAATGGCATATTGGTGACGTGACTGTTTCAGACAGTCAACAGTAAAATATAGAGTACAAACACCTCTGTAATTTACAGGGACCAGATATGTGAAGATGCTCAATGTGGACTACATGCAGATTACATATGTACTGGATTTGCAAAATTACATTTTGGGTACTCTGAAGATTGGATCCAATAATTGCATATTGCTCCAACATCAGGCTGAAGGGTACATATTATTGATTACAGGTGTAAATATTAAAGATTAATCAAATAACACCAAATAAGACTTTTAATAACATTATCCTTGAGGCCTTTATTGACAAATAAGAACCAAAATTCACTCATTCACATACTCATACATTTCACTACAAACAAACCAGGCATCATGCCTGACATTTAAAAAAAAACATCTCTTGTCTGCTGTGCATTTGTTCAGTGAGCACCATGTCAACTCAAATACATGTACAGCACACATGCAGACAACAGGAGACTTGATGACTCACAAAGTAACCCATCCATTGTTCATATCCTTTCTCTCCATTGATGGATGTTGCGATGGAGGAGGAGGGGGGGTTACAGTATGTCCATGCAGTGCTGTGGTATCTGCAAAAACAAGTCTCCATGATAATGACAATCTTGCAAAGTATATTTTCTTAAGGCCTGACACTTGCACAAGGGATGTGTGTGTGATTGATATCCTGTGGCGTGCTTGTGTCACATTCTTACTGAGCGTGTTTCTTTGGGATAAACGAGCCATGCCCTGATTGGGCTGGAGGCCATCTCCCCCCTTCTCCACACAGACAAGGCAGCATGGAATTCAGCTCCTCAGCAATTCCTTCCAATACTTTGTACAGCAAGAGGAATGCAAGACGGCAGAGATGGAGGGAGAGGGAGGGAGGGAGAGGGAGGGGGAGAGAGAGAGAGAGAGAGCGAGAGCGAGAGCGAAAGAAAATGTGCACAGAGGGAAGGGTGGCATATTTGTGGCTGGAGGCTGGCTGGCATCTGTCGTGGCATTGTGCAGTTAATGTGGTGTGGCTTTGTGTTTGTGAGGGTCAGCCTCCCCAGCTCACTTCGGTGGAGGAGCTACCAGCGAGGAAGTGCACTGGCTGCCCCTGCTAAAGTGTCTTTGTGAGGAGGGGAGGCAGGTGGTGGTGGGAGGTAGGGAGCGCCCAGCGGTCCCAGACTTGCTGCGGCCTCGGCTGGGTGGCTTAGCTCTTCCTCAGGCTGAGGTCGGCGCTGGTGACCAGCGGCGAGAGCAGTGCGCTGTCTACCATCTCGTCCCTCTTCAGCCCCTGGAAGGCCTCACGACTGATGCCCAGCAGTTCCCGCAGTCCTTCGTTCTCCAGCTGTGTGCCAATCACCAAAATACAGGACACATATTCACACATATTAGCCAAATTGAATTTTAATCGGGACTACAATTATTGCTCCCAACAGTCTTAAAAAATAAATAAAAAATAGATAATCGGACACAAACAATAACCCGGTTTAAAGTGTTTTAGCGTGAAAGAACATATTTCCAAAGTTAATGAATAATTGTGCTGAAAATTATACAGGTGACAAGTACAACCAGGTGATTTTACTAATTAACTGATTCAGTAAATGGCTGAAACAAAAAGTGAGTATGGCATTGTAACTGAAGCCGGGTGTGTGTGTGTGTTGTTATTGCCCATCATTGCCATTCAAAAGAGCTTTCCATCATCAGAAGTGACAGCCTCACCTCCAGCTGTTTGATCCTCTCCTCGTCTTCACATAGTCTTCCCTCATCCACCTCGATGGCTTTACGCATTACACTCGCCATCTCATTGATCTTGTCTATATGAGCCTGCATCTCCTGAAACAAAAAAAGCTTGTTTATTCATACAGGGCATATTTGTGTTACATTTTAGCAAGAATCGCTTTAGTTTAACAGATGCAAATGTAATGTGAAGCATGAAGTTTAAAAACGGTGGAACAAAGTCAGAGTTTTAAACATAAAATGTTCCAGGGGAAATGTTTTGAATTTATCTGAAGTTTCACTGAATATTGGCCTGTTTCATTGTATACACTGTGTGTGCAATGACTTTTCTATGTACAGAAGATAATGTAGATATCAAATAAACAAGTTGGACAATTTCTATTTGCTGTCTTTCAAAAGGCAGACTGCATTATTATTTCAGCTAGCAAGGCTTTTTAACTAGAGAATCAGTTGTGTTGTATATTTTCCAATTCACTAAACAAGGCAGAATGACCAAAGTAACTTTTCTATCTAATATTCACCTATTTTTTTAGGCTAAGCATCCAAGGTGAAGTTGGTTATGGTTAGACAGAAGTATAATTATTCAACCAGGCTGAAAACATTTCCAAAACTTCCGCTAATAAGAAAAGACATACTTCCCATTCCAACATCAGTTCTGCTACCTGTGCTGTACACAATGTATGCTGGTAGCAAATGGGAACATATCATATCATCATCATGTTTCTAACAATGAACCTGAATTCATAGTCTGTAAAGGCAGGACACAGGGACACTCACATTTTCTAGTCTAAATACAGTTTTTCTTTCACTTGTAACTGGTCTAAATGTCGCTCAAAAATCTGCCCTTGGTGGCTTGTAATTTTCTGTATGTGGCCCACAAGCAGAAAGGTTTGGCCAGCCCTGTTCTGTGCTTTGTTTTTCTAACAACGTTACTGAAATGTGAGTCTCTGGTGGCACTGTGAAGGCAGCGGGGGGGGCACAGAGACACTCACGCTGGTGTGCTGCTCTTTCAGCTGGGTGACAATAGCAGGATCCTCTTTCTTGCTGGCCATCAGAAGCCTAAACACCTGCTCCCTATATTTACTCATTATCAGCTCCAGAGCCGACTGGTGCTCCTCCAGGGATGTCCTTAACTCTGACGAAGAAGAGAGAAAAAAAGAAAAAGGGCATTACATTTCACTAGAAATAAATATCCTGTTCTATTATTTATCTGGGCTCGTTTGAAGTGGCAGCTGGACATCAGTCACTTCACAGGAGATTTCTCAGGGACTTGTTCAGCTACTTTTAAGAGCTGTTGAGAAGGCAATCTCCTGCCCCCTATTTCATAAAATATTAAAGAGTGTTGGGTTTAACTACGAACAGATGAAAGGATAGATAGGGCATGTATATACACAAACCTTTATTTTCTTGCTGCAGTTCTCGGATCTGCCTGTTTTCCTGTTGTATCCCCATCACTAGAGTTGAACGAGGCCGATGTCTAGCCACAAGATTAAGGGCTTCAATCTCTTCCTGATACTGTGTGTGAGAAACCATAAGCTGAAAAGAGCTGCTATTTTCAACGTTTAGATGTATTTGTTCATGTCAACAATACCCAATGAGTTACAATGTGTTGTTTGCAACTGCCTAAGGACCAGTCTACCACTTTTAAAAATGTAACAATATTCCAAAAGCACGTTGGTAACCAATAAGACAAATAAATACCTGTTTCATGGCCTCTACTCTTTTGTTGAGAGATGTTGTCTGTTCAATTAATACTTCTGCAGCATTGTCATGGTCACGAAGACGCTCCACCAGCGATTTGGCATCTGCCAAAACTTTTTCAAGAGTGCACGCCATCCCTATTGGACAAAGAAAATGAACGGTCAGGTACATATTCTGTTTGTTAATGAGCATTAGAGATTTAGTTTTACGGGTATGTAGTTTCTTGATTTAACAGCCGTTACTGTTACAAACTGTGGCGACTCTGCAAAAATATTAATTGTTTGACGGGAGAAAATCTGACACCACGACGAAATCGATACAGCCATGACCCCCCAGCATGCACAGGTATTCACCAGCACCTGTCATGTCAGTACAGGCAAAGTAATGTTAGCTCTGTCATTCGCGAGACCACCTGCAGTGGCTTGCAGGGAAACTGCTGTGACTACATCTACACTTTACGGGTTCACGACACACTGCGACACACTTTGATCACGATAATATGTCATTATTATTATATGTGTTATTTGTCTACAAACGGACTACAGTCAAGATTACGCTCGCTACCAAGGGAATGGTCTCAAATTGGCCAGAGCTAAGCAATGTTAGCTAGCTAACATTAGCTTGGTGGTTCCGAGCCAACCAGAAGTGACATATTAGCAATATTGCTTTGGTTGATTGATCTTGAGCTGCCTCATCACGCTTAATCAATCGCAATAATTATGGATAGCAAATATTACAAAAATAGTTGTCAACCTAGCTCGCAAATATACCTTAGCAATATTACAAGCGCCAGATAACTCACTTCGCTAAAGCTAGCTTGCCTGTTTGAACGTTAACTGTATGCCAACTTTACACCTTACCTAATCCAATAATGTCAAACTAACTGTTTCTGCAATTCTTTAGAAAATAACATATCGTGGAGGAAATCCTCATCAATTGCCTTACCTTCAATACATCGACGCACTTACAGAGTTTGTTATTACATAGCAAAGATAAGACGCAGGGTAACTCTTCCTGTTGTTACTCCTGAAGACGTCATACACAGACCAGGGCATGATGGGAAACGTCATTCAAATTAAAGAAGATCAATATAATGTACCATGTTAAGCTTTTTGTTAAAGTAATTAGTCATTCGCAATATACAATAAATGTGTAACATGTATTCATTGTGTAATAGGAATTGTTTAAAGGGGGGAAACTTTCAAGTGAATTGTACCTATCTGCACGCACACACGGTGGAGCTGTTGCACTCACAAGTTTATGGGTTCATTTTGTTGGAAAGAGTTGTCACCCACAGCTGACAATGTCAGCTGTTGTGGTAACACCCAATGGTTAAATTGTGTGACATTTAAGTAAGCAACACTGTAAGTAGCAATAACCAAATTGTTTCTGCAACAACATAATTAACAGTTGCATTGTTATGGACACTATCTTGGAACTTAACAGTGGTACACTAAATGAAAATGTAATGCTGCTTGTTACCAGTAGTAATAATAAATGCTAATAAATCATAATGAATGCAATCAAATGTAGGTTCTGACTCAGCTAATACAACATGGACAAGAACAATGTCTACCGTGTTAACATGTAAGCTATAAGGCCTAGGGTTATTGTATAGGCATATATTATCAAAATATTCAAGAACATGTAACATAACACACAGCTTACACATTAGTTAGCTATTGGTTAGGTAGTTTGTTTACTGTCCTTACATTCTCCAGTACATTTTCATCTGCAATTTTCAGAAGTGGTGTGGCATGGCACATCAAAACTTATAACACATATCTGGCATTATGGACCCCAAAAGAGAGTTAAAGACACACATATAACAATCGCCGTTATCTGATCTAAAGTCATGAATTAATCACACATTTCCCATTTTGTTATATTCCTTAGTCTAAAACATCCCATCTTAATCACCTCAGTTGCCTGAATTCCACCTTGGATTGCCAGTGATGTACATTCTGTTACTTCTTAGGCCTACTGCACCAATTATCAAGGTTGTTACTTTACTCACTGGAATGTACGTAGGCTAATATCCCTCTTCATGACCCTTATACACATGTAATCAGATTGTGTTTAATCATGAGGGGAAATCTTCTGCTATGACTTAACATGCAGTTCTTGTAAGGAGGCTAAGGGTCTTAGCAAGCCCCAGCTGGCATGCAGGAGAATGTGGTATCTTAAGCTAATTTTTTCTTAAGATATAATTTAGTCTGTAGCCATAACGTAATGTTCAATTATTACAGTTTTGACTCATGGGTAAATTGCTTTGTCACTGCCTCTCACTTAGAATCATATAATTATGTCCTGCAAATGAGTGTTACATAAGAGTATAGGTAAACACATCAATAATGACAATATAGTAACTGATCCATGGGTAATCTTCTTGCATAACATGTGCACCGGGGCCTACTATTGTCCATACAACTCAACTGAGATCGATTTGATCATGAACACTGATGTTTGAAAATGCTTTTATCTTAGTGGAATCCTGCAGAAAACTTCCTTAAGTAAAGATGGGGGGGTGTGTGTGTGTGTGTGGGGGGGGGGTGACTGCTCTCTGTGCGGATAGTCCATTTTAAGCTGGGCTCTAGGCTGGTTTGATAGACCTGTTTATTGGCTATACTGCTGTTGACTGATCATTATCTTGTCATTAACTTACTCTGGAACTTGTTGCTGACAATATAAACTTAAAAAAAAAAAAAAAAAAACAGAAGTCTCAAAATCAATAGGCCTACTGATATTTAGATGGGCATAAACACTCTTATTCACAACAAACACTCTTTATCATAGCCTACTCAGCCAATAGCCTACATCAGCCCTATTTTATTACCCAAATGATTGTTTGACTTAGTCAAACTAAAACAAATAGGCTAGCCAAGACCTATCAAATGATGATATGCAAAAGCTCTGTGTTACAACTTTTACTGATGGGTGTGAGAAAGAAGAATCTAAGGTCAAATTTTAATAGCAGTCCGGGTATTCAGAGCAAACATGTAGGGACTAGGCACAGATTTAATTCAAAGATTCAAATAACAAATGTGCAACAAGTAACTGGTCTAAAACATAGGGGTTTCGTATCCAGACAGTTTGTCAGTTGGTCCCGTTTAAAAATAACCCATGGCATCAATTCTGGATAGAATGGTGTCATGACTTAACCGAAAAATCCCTAGCGCCAGGGCATCGTTTGCTGTAACTACGCACGCCCACCTGCACTTGTTGCCACTTGGCAAAGATGAGGGAAAACCTTCCATTTCCCGCCCCTGTTCCATTGAGAGGTGTGGATGTGCCCTCTGATTGGTCGTTTCGAACAGTGCTACAAGCCCAGCCGTAGTTACATTCCATGGCGCTGAGGAACAACAACTTTAGAGAATGCTGCGTAACTGACGTCCCACGCTGTAACGCTACTTTATCAACTTTGTAACTTTTCTTCAGCCTGATGCCTCCACATCCTATCTGACTGCACAAATATTTTAAAACATCAACTTTTGCTAGTGGTAAGTAATATCGTTTTTCTTGTTCGTTTAACGTTATTCGCGTTTCCCTTTACTTCTCTTCCAAACCACGAGAAAGTAAGCGCTACAACTCGAATGATGCACGCTGTCGCTTCCTAGCAGAAGCGTCCTCTTGGATCGTCAACCAAATAGCGGGCACGGAATAAAGTATGTTGGGTTTATGATTTGGAATGTGGATGTCATTTTTTACGTCTTAATCCTGACGTCAAAGCTTTCGTCTTACACCCTAGACTACTTTAAGAACTGCATGTTCCGTTCTGCTTCGGTTCGGCAAGTAGCCTACTACACCACTGATGTAGCTATACAATAATCCTACATTGCAAATTGTTCTCGGACAAATCTACGTGCACATTACTCCTGCTTGGGTAGGGTCTCCTTTAACTTCACACTCTATCAGGCGATGCATTCTATTAAACACAGCCTATCCATTTTCATTGTAGCCATTGAAACAAAAACAATCGCCATATGAATGCTGTTCCGGATATTTTGTGTTGCATTGAGGTGTGAATAGAAGACAATTTCATGAATAACGGTATTTCGTGGACATATCCTCAAGGTCTCTGTGTCTCCCGTTTCCTTTTTGGGAGAAGGGAAGGGTTGCAGGTGTTTCCCTATGGTGTGTGTGTCTGCCACCGCAGGGGAAAGCGTGGCAGGGCCAGGGCCTTAAACGGGGTTTAAACACTCCCAGCCTTTAAATTCTGTTGGCTACAGGAGAGCTTACGGGGCATTTTAAGAGTATGTGTTGACCCGTGGCCATTGGCTCGCTCTGTGCAGCTCAGCACAAAAAGGTTTAAAAACATTTAAATCTTTTGCATGCTTTCAGAAGCGTGAAAGACCGAGGATGAATGCGCTGCAGTCTTTATGTTTATAAATCATGGCACACGTTTACACTTTTTTTTTTTTTTTAACCATGAGCACACATGTGCAGACAACCATTGTGCCCTTCAAAATGGCCTAGATTTTGGTGCCAGCCCAACACCAAAAACCATCTGTCTAAAATAAATTGGCATTAGATGGCATAAATATGGAGCATGGGGAGCATCCTGGACAGAAGGGGAAAGACAAAAAAAAAACCCCGGCATGAATGAAAAGGGATAAGGCTTAATGGCCTAACCCGTCCTCTCTGAGCCAGATGGGACTTGATCTCCACAAGACACAATTGCAATCATAATGGCTCCTAGATTACCCAGTTCATTAGAGGGTCCAGCTGATCACCAGGCAAGGGACCCAGCACTGGAGCTCCCACCCCCCCAGAGTCTCTGTGCTCCCAGATGCGTCTTGGCTGGAGTTTGTTGTCGGCCATTTTTTTTGTTTGTTTAATCTGTCATGGTTCTCTGATGACAAGCCTGAGCCGTCTCCTAGGTAACAGCATCTGTTTGTTTCATGCCACCAGACCAGAACGGTGTCACTGATGGTTTCTAAGGAGCCTCTGTCTGTCTTCAGCATCATCAAAGGAGAAGCAATTATAGGCACTCACGGGTACAGGGAATAGAATTGAATTTACCAGATGCCTTCTGTGTGAAATTTGTTCCGCTGTTCATATCCTATCAAAATCACACATCCATATAAGGTATGCACACTAATGGCAGGTGGTGAAAAAGTGAGATTTTTAATTTTCAGAAAATGTGTTTCAGAATAGACATTGTCAAATGTGTGTAGATCCCGTCTTTGAAAATGTCACCTAACACCCAAGTATTAAAATTGCATGCAAAACATTCCTAGCACCATTGTGTCTTATCTGTGATGCCAGAGGTATTTAAGCCTTAGTTTGACTATGAGCTTGAGTAAAGAGACAAAATGTCACATCAGACCATTAAGTCAGTGTGATGTAAACATTTACCCAGTTTCTAGCTTCACCTTAACTGCTCCTCCCTTCCCCTCCTCCCATCTCAGCCCTTTGCTCCACTCCCCCAGACCATGTCTATCCCCTGGATTACTGTGTACAGTTGGTCTGGATGAACCTCCAAAGCCCCCCAATGCTCTTTGCGTTTCTTAACCTGGGTGAACCCACTAGCCATTAACCTTGGTGTCTCCTTGACCTGGCCACCTCGCTCAGTTAATGGTAAACCTGTTTGAGTGTCAGGTGGCTAGACTTGCCTCTTTGGGCTTGTTTGAAATGACTGATTGGCTGGCTTAAAGAAATGCATCATGAACTTAAAATGCTGACTTTTTTTGGACAATTGGTGGGTATGGTGATGTTCAGACGAGATCGTCCAAAAACATCACTATTTCAAGCCCAGAATGCCTTGCTTTAAGCCAGCCACTTATCCAGCCAGTCATTGCAAACAAGCCTTTTTGTTTGCTACACCATTTGTCATAAGTCTAGGCTGAGCTGTGCTACCCTTCAGCCAACCACTAGGTGCCTTGTATGCCTCATCTGGCATTGGGCCTAATGAAGGCAGTAAGTCAGATGTGCTACTAAACATTAGCCACTGATTACAGTGCATCTCCACAGGAATAGTTTAAACTTCTGCTCAGCACTAAAGGTTGTATTGCAGTTACCTTAGTTACTGTGAAAGGCAAATGTTATTGTGATGGGGTCTTTAATTCACAGCCCTGTGTAGAGTTTAACATTTAATTAACTCTGAGCATGGTGGCCGGGACAACTGAAAGACAACCTTTAGAATTTAAATGTTTAGAATCTGAGCCAAGTTGCTTGCTGCTGCTTGTTCAGGGGGCTGCAGCAAAAGACAGAGGTCTGCTCTCCCCTTTCAGAATGCCAGAAAAGAGCAGTGCCAAGTGGTGACCATAACTGAGTAATGAAGCTGATTTTAAAAAAGGTTCTTGATTTTAAGAAGTCCGTTTCAGTGGTTGTAGTTCTTTGTATTGTTTTTGAAAAGAGTTGGTCCCTCCTTTCGAATGATGCAAAATGTTATATGGCCATGAAATGTGAAGGGGATGAGGTCATTGGCTGGCAAACGCATGCACTGCCTCTGCTCATTGGCTGTCGGCCATTAGTCCCGTGCAGGTCCTGGCTTGATGACTAATGGCTTTTAACTTCATTGGGTATCCTCTCAGCACAAGTGGAATTTATTAAGATCACTGGTCATTCAGTTACTATATTGCTGCTCATATCCTGGCCCCGCATTGCTGTCAATAGAGTATGGATTGACTCGGACTAGTCTAATCAAGTGCACATCAATGGATGAGGCATCACGTGCGTCGGGTCTGCATCAGCGATCCACTCATCTGGGGAATAGGGTTCAGTGTCTCCCACAGGGGATATCTGTTAGTTATGATGGTTGTGGTGGTAGTCGTGCAAGTAAAATTGGTTGAGAACAATATTGCTACAAAATTATTTATATTATTCCTTTGCATCATGGTTGTTTTTAGTGAGGCTTTCCAGCCGGTGTGAATGGAAGGCATTGGTGTGTAGTGTCTATTGCAATGCATGTTCCTGTGATTTCATCAGCTGATTTCAAGCACAAGTGTAATGTTTGTGTTCTGTTGGGACAACTTAGTTAAGGTGGAATGGATGTGGTTTTTAAGGTGGCCGCCTTAACTACATAGCACTGGGGGAACACAGGGGAGGCAGGTGTAGACTCTTCCTCAGCCCTGCGCTTCTCTGGGACAGGGACTCTCTTCTGGGGGTGGGTGTGTGTGAGGGTGGGGTCTGCCTGTCTGAAGGGTGTTTTATGGGGGACGCCCAGGGTCGCAGACACCCCCACTAATCTTCCAGGCCTTTGTGGAGCGGAGCGTTGATCGATGACAAGAGGGCCCTAATGAAACCAACTGACAGGCCAATTAAAACCAGGGACAAAGAACTCATCAGCAACAAAAGGGACTTGCATAATATTGTGCCTGTGGGAGGTATTCCCTGAGGGGGTGGGGGGTGGTGGTCTTGCGTTTGCCTGGGGGGCGTGGATGGATGTGTGGAAAGGGAAGTGGGTGTTTAGGATGTGGCCCCACGTGCGAACCACTGGTGCCCAAAACACACACACACACACACACACACACACACACACACTTCTGTATTCATACACACGCATGCATGCATTTGGCACGTGCTGCCTCTCCTGTGCTTGAGAAGTGAAGGCGCTTCATGGGGGCGGGGGGGGCAGCTTGTCTGGGACGCCCGTGATCCTCTTAGGCGATTATGGGGGGAGGAAGGCTGTAAGAAGACCTGCGTGTGATGGAGCATGTGGGCATCCCTGCCCACCCCCCCAGTACCATGTTTATTCTCTGGGCTCAACACGCAGACGTCTCCCTGTAATGAATTCATTGTAATGAAGGCCCCACATTCATTGCTGTGGGATTATTATGTCAAACCACAGAATGTATGTGTCCAGCCATGACGTATCATGGTAGAGGGCGTTGTCAAGCCTTGGCGTTTGTTGTTTTTAGATTTTTTGTGGGTTGTTTCAAATAAGGTGGTAGTGTGTATATATAAGCCTCTGTTTTAGTTCTATACAAAAAAATGATGCACTAAATCAATCATTATTCTCATTGTTTTTTGTAGTTTTTTTTTTTTGTTCTTTATTTTTTATTCTTCATTTTTCCCTCGGCAGTGCTTCTGGTACAGTTGCATCCGAGGGACGTTTGTGCTAGGTCATGCACAAGCACAGATGCAGCAGCAAGCTGAGGCAGCCAGTGCCAATGAGGCCAGATCTATATGCAGACACACACACACACACACACACACACACACACACACACACACACACACATACACAACCATCATCAGGCCTCCGCAGCAAGATGTTCACTGTTTACTGTGTGGAAAATGTGTAGTGAGTGTCGTCATGCAGCAGCACATTTGCTACGCTCATGGTGCTTACACACACACACACACACACACACACACACACACACACTCACACTCACACTCTCTCTCTGCTTGGATGGCCTCCATGTGGAATTCTCTTCTTATAATATGCCAGTAACTTCTGAAAAATGTGACACAGCCTTGCCCTGGGGTTGTTGTCATGTCGTGCCCTTTTTCCCCCACCCTGCAAGTTTCTGTCCTTTGAGTTTGGGGACATAGAACGGGTTTTTGTTGTTTTCGACACTCCCGTTTTCCCGTCCAGCTTGTTCCTGTCTTCATCTGACATTTAGGCTGTCAGGCTTTGGACGTCCAGCTCTTGGCCGAGAGGGTCAGATGCTGATCACTGTGCAGAGGAGTTTGCCCTTTCGTCACTACTGTATTATTCCCCCCACAGAGCGCCACACTCCATTAAGTCGCATTACACACACACACACACACACACACACACACACACACACACACACACACACGCTCTTCTATCGCTCTCTTGCTCTTTCTCTTATTGTCTTTTCATCACTCTTTTTCTCTCTGACCCTTTTTTTTTTTTTTTTTCTCCACTCTCTCTCTCTGGTTCTGTTTCTTTTCTCTCTCTCATCCCTCCTTTCTTTTTCTCTTTCCATCTCCTTCCTTCCTCCCCCCCCCCCCCCCCCCCAATATCCCCTTGTCTTTGCCTCCCACTCTTCCTCCCTCGTCCTTTCTGTTATGTGCCGCCAACAGAAGTATGCAGAAAAGACTTATTGTGGTGTTATTCTCCGGCTCTCTCCCTGCCCACCCCTAACTTTTTCCAACACTGTTGTGTTTTTCAAAGGGGACGGAAGGCTCTTTGTTGCCATGAGCTTGAGTCTGTCCAGTGGGTGTACCGTTTAGGGCTTACTAGCTGTGTGTATCTGTGTGTGTGAGAGAGAGAGGGGGGGAGAGGGAGAGGGAGAAAGAGAGACTCTTGCCTGTTGGGGGTGCAACAATGGGTGTATTGTGAGATGGCTTGGACTGGATCGAGGGGGTTTGAGCAGCAAGCACAGCGGAGCTGCTTCATTAGTCAAGCTGCTGCTTCCTACCCCCCCCCCCCCCCCCCCCCCCAAGCCCTCTCTCTAGTGCACCCTCTCTTGTTGGCTCCCTCTGTTTCTCTCGCTCTCTCTCACTGCCTCTCTCCCTCTCCCTCCTGCTCCGCTCCCTCCGTCTCCTGTTCTCTCGTTCACTTGCTCACACACTCGCGCTCAGGACCCCCATCTCTCCTCTTCTCGCCTGTCCGGATGCTCAGCTGTTCTGCTGCTGCATGTGTGTGTGTGCATGCATGTGTGTGTCCTGTTCAGTCCAGGCTGACGCTCTCCGCACCGTAAATCAGCGTCCGAGGGGACCGCACGCTTTATAACCGGATTTTCTCGAAACGAGCAGCCCCTGCTATTGTGGTCTTTTGTGCTGTCCCGTCCCGTCCCATCCTCCCGTATAATCTGAACAGGAATCTTTTGTTCAGTGAGGTAGGTGTCATTTCCTGCTGTCATTGTCACCCCTGTTTGGTACGTCTTTTCTTTCACATGGCAGAATGGGCATTTGGCTTGCATGACATGCTTTGGTCTTTTTTTTTATTTCCGTTTCATCTAAGAAATGACCTGAAATCGTTTTGGTGACTGCAGTGTAAGCTAACGTATTGCAGGCATTTTAACTAAGCCTTTTCTGGGACGGGTAAAAAAAAAAAAAAGCTATCAATTTGCACTTCAGGTATGAACTTCTTCGATTGGCGATGACTGTCAGTGGATGTGACCTGGTGTTTTTGAGATTTGAAGGGTTTGTGGGGTGAAGGGGTTTGTGTGCTATGCAGATGGGTCTGTGTGCTGTGCAGGATGGATTTTGGTGCTCTGCAGGATGGGGTAGCACTCTGGTTTTTGTTTCCTCAGCTGGGCTCTGTGTGCATTGACAGGACTGTCTTAAATCCATGAGGAACACACACATGCACAATTATGGACACACATACACACACACACACACACACACACACACACACACATGCACAGTTATGGACATTCTGGGAAAGGCTGCTGGTTGGGGGGTTTTGATATTTGGGCTAATGTTCTGACTGTCCCTGATGCTGGTCCACAGAGAGGACACAGCTTTCTCTGCTAACACACACACACACACAGACACACATGATCATGGACACACTGCTGGCTGGCTAGGGGGGATGGATAGCGGGGTAATCCCCAACATCCTGGAAGATGTCTGGGCTTGGGGCTCTGCTCCCCCCCTGAGAAAAGTACGTCCCAGCTTGTGACACACACACACACACACACACACACACACACACACAGATGTTTTACTCGCCCAACTGACAATAACGGCATGCTGCTGTCAGGGGACGCCATCCGTGTACATGGTTGTCGTCAGCACATATTTCTTTCCAAGACGACAACAACAATCATAATTCTCGCCGTCTACATATGGGCTTGGTTGGTTTTGAAAGGCACATTTTGCAATAGCCTAGTGCTCCCTGTTTCTGTTACACAACCCCCACAACACTTATGTGAATATGAAAAACTGGACACACAATGACAATCGGACGTCATTTGGATATGTAAATATCATGAAGGCCATGACCGCTATGATGTTCACCACAGGAATGCATGTTCTGTTTTTTTTTTATTTATTTTGGAGTACTTTTGTCTAAACGTTTCTTCTTCTTTTATAAGTGGACAATGGCTCAGCAACATTTCTTTTTTTTTATGTGTGTGTGTGTGTTGTCTGCAGTTTCCGTTCTGGAAACTTGAGGGATTCCAGATCAAGGCCCATTTTTACAAAGCGTCCTAAAGCTAAAAGTAGCTCCCCACAAATTCAAGAGAAACTTCACCAGCATGTCTACAGCAACGCTATGAATTGCCTGTAGTCAAAATGGAGCCTCTTGGCACTAGATGTAGTCTTAACACTTGGGCTATGTCTGTGGAAGAACTGTGCAGGCATTAACAGGACTCCAGACTCACTAAATCTGACTTGCACACAAAATAAAAATGCTGTTTCCATCATTCAGTTTTATTATTGCAGTGCACAGTTAGTGAAAAGATAATGTCTTGTGCCAGAGGGTATCATTTCAGAGCTTTTGAAGAGATGCTGAAATGTCCTCAATCAACCAAAACGATGGATTTGTTTACCCAAATTTAATTGGCTGTTACTTTTTATGTAACTCTACAGAAATGTATAAAGCTTTTTGAGAAAACGGCCTGTGGACAGCACAGTTTGTTATATAATAGCTCATGTCAGGTATTTGTTCTGAGCTATTCCTTTGTGTTTTCCGTCCCTCCATACACCATTACGGTGTAGGATAGAAAGTACATGTTTCATTCATACATGACTGGTCTGTCAGTGAACAATCTCAGAAATTTGTCTTAAAACATCAGCAGTAGCAACAGCGGCTTTCCCTCACCAATGTTTTTCTCCTGTTCCTCACTGAAATTGGCACCATTGTGAATGAGTGAGAACATTTGGTTAGAAACATCCCTTATGACTCAGGGGTATACTCAGCGGTAAGATAAAATGCTTATGGTGAACACAGGGGTCTGGTCTTTCCACGTGATTTTGCCCTTAGTTGTTTCCAAACCTCAACCACTGTGAGAGAAAAACAAGTATGACTACCCCCACAAGATGAGTCAACACGGACTCAAGAAAAATGTCCTGGAGGTACTGCACTCTGCCTGACCGAAAAGGCTTAATAAACTGTAGTGTTGGAAGAGCTGCACGTGAGCATGTGTGCTGTGCTTAATATAGCCCGATTTGGAGGCACTGACACAGACGGGCACGCTAATTACATCTGGATGTATTGTTGAGAGGAGAAGAAAGTGAAGAGAAACAGTAGTGAAGAGAATAGCAGAAAGGGATTTGTAAGAACATGAGCCATGCCATGCCAAAAAAGAAGACCTAAAGTGGTTGGGCGCCTATAAATGCTGTCTTCATTGCAGATGTACAAGTATATTTTGCATAGTAAAAATGTGCTATGAAAATTTATAATTTTAACTTTTTTGTTTTTCTCTCGTTTGCAGGATGAAGAGGTGAACGTCCTTTGAGCTCAATCATGGCAGTCCAGGCCGGGATTCAGGTACGAAATTACACCATGAAGAATGTCTTGTTCTGCACCTGGCAGAGGTAGAGCAGCAGTGAGCGTGGGAAATGACAGCAAAGTGATGATTCATCTTTGAAGCTGCATCTGAAATGACCTCAAAGGTCACTACCAAAGACCAAGTTGGTCCAAATGTCATCACTGTGGTAGCAGAGGACTGGGGGGTGGGGGTTGCATAACATTCAGCATCACATCACACCTGTGTTTTTGTTGCGTAACGTCTTGCCATGTGAATTGTAGCATATAAAGTTATATAGCGAATTCAGTTCCTGACTCCTCACGAGGCTGTGCTTGTGGGGTCGATGTGTACTGTATTGTATGCTAATGCTAATGATGATGACCTTGGGCGTGTTTTGTGAGCAGCTCACACAGAGGGGCCTCATCAGTATACACAGCTTTGCACAGCTCCCACACAGGCATACAGTTCCAACAACATAGCGTAGAGCTAGGTCACTTTGCTGTTCATCATTTTCAGACTTTTAGGAGTTGTCTTATCCGCCAGCAGCTTTGTCTCGCCATGCTGCTTTCCCGAGGGACTTCAGAACCAGGACTTGGTTGTCATTGTCACGGAAAGGGCAGGAGGTGACCCTCGGTACATTAAGGGGCTGTGCACAATGTTCCCACATGGCCGTACTGACTTTCAACGTACCATGTTTACCAGTTAAGTCACTTTGGCCAGTTTAGTCATTATTTCAGACTTCTTAGTTGATGTGATTTTCCCCCAGCTTTGTACCTCCACAGTGCTTTCCAGTAAAAAAAAAAAAAGTCGGCACACATAATCCTTTATTTATTTATTTCATGGCACAAAACAGAATGACCTATCTTTTTTTGTCTCACTGGATTGTGGATTAAGTTTTTGTCCTGCTCCTTGGTGTAGGATGTGCACAACCTTTCAGTTACAACTCCACAGTGCCTTTCCATCTTAAAATGGAGCCAGGACTGTTGTAGTGGTTTAGATGGTTGTCATGGTTGCAGAAGGGTAGAGGGTGATTTTTAAGCGGTGACCCTCTCGTACATTTTAAGGTTTTGGACAAGGTTCCCAGATGGTTGTGCTGAATTCCATGCCCATCCATAGAGTTAAGTCACTTTTGTGTTCATGTTTTAGCCTTTTGAGATTATGCCTTTTTCCCCCCAGCTTGTCACTTCAGCCATGTGTTCCCCTGTGTTAAGATGTAGGTCAGAGGGGTTTCAGGGCCAGGACTTAGTAGGTCCAGGTGGTTATCATGGTCACGCAAGGGCAGAGGGCGATTCTGAGGGGTCACCTTCTGTATGTTAAGGTCTGTGCACAATGTTCTTAGATGGTCGAAGGAGCTTCAGGTCCAGGACTTAGGAGGTCCAGATGATTGTCTTGGTCACGGAAGGGCAGAGGGCGTTTTGGGAGGTACAGGTGGTCGTCATGGTCGCAGAAGGGTAGAGGGCATTGTAAAGGGTGACCTTCAGGTACATGAAGGGGATCAAAGGTGAAGTGGATGAGTGGTGGCTTTAGGATGGTAGGCAGCATAAGCCACAAGAGAAACCTCTCGCTGTCGTGCAAATCTCTTTCCCACGGAGAGCCATCTGAAACTGTCATCTAGCGTGATGAGCGTTTTCACAAAATCTAAGAAGGGAATTCCTTCAGACTCTTGCGTCACAGACAAAGGTTTCTGTTTCTATAAGACCATTGTGAATAAAAATGGTAGGTTTTGTTAAACTGAAACTCCCAACCACCTCCACACACACACACGCAACCTCCACCTGGTCAGGTGATGGGAGCCCTCCCTAATCTGCAGTGCTATGGTAATCAGGTGTGCTTATGTAAGCCTGATCTCATTCCACTCCGTTTTGTATTTCCATGTCTAATTAGCTGACCTTTGTGCAAGAGAGGGAAACGGTACATATGTGTCGGATTTGCCTGCAGCCAGTGGCTTACGCACACTCATCCGCTCGCTCTCCCTCTCTCTCTCTCTCTCTCTCTCTCTCTCCCTCTCTCTCTCCCTCTCTCTCTCTCTCTCTCTCTCTCTCTCTCTCCCCCTCTCTCTCTCTCCCTCTCTCTCTCTCTCTCTCTCTCTCTCTCCACTTGCTCTCTCTTCCCCCTCTCTCTCTCTCTCTCTCTCTCTCTCTCTCTCTCTCTCTCTCTCTCTCTCCACTTGCTCTCTCTTCCCCATCCATCCACGCATGCCTCTCTCTCTACTTCCCTGTGTCTCTTCTGGGGATCATGGTTCCATGCGTGGGAGTCACGGGAAACATGTGCAGAAGCGAGCGTTTGGGTCATGTGATCTCCCTGAGAACCCTGTCCAGTTCACCGCATCCGAGTTTTTTTTTTTTTTTTTTTTTTTTTTTTTTTTTCCCCTCAGAAATGAGAGCAGAGAGGCCTTTCACTTGGCCAGGAACAGACGTGGTTGTAGCAGTGCGCTATAACAAACAGCTCATTTTAATGAGACACTTCCTCTAATAGCCAGCCTCTCCGGCTTTAGGCAAAACTGCAAAAGTTTGGGGGGTTTCGGGTGGTGGTGGTGGGGTGGGGGGTCGCAGCAGTGCTGCCAGTGTGTTTCTGTGTAACCCGAAGCCCTTGACAATAAGCAAGGCTTCCTTTCTCTTTTGGCCAGAAAGGGTCAGAAAAGCAGGTCAGGGAAACATTCCTGTGTGTGTGACCAGTGCTGTTTGTTGGGAAGTGCTTGTTCAGCTTTCTGTTTGAAGGACCCCCCCCCTTTTCCCCTTTGACCTCTCCAAGCCAAGCTTCATGAAACTCTGGCCCCCACAAAACCAATGTTTGTTCATTATGTGTATACAATATATGGGTGGCGTATTTGCTCATATGCAAACCCATTGGTTTTTCACTTAGTGACTTTCAGGTAAGCTAAGCCAATTATTGTGTTTTTAAAAATCATCGTCTGGTTTTGCTCGAGTGCTCGACCCTCAACTGGTCTTTTATATACAACTTGACTTCAAAACGAGAAAGGGAATATCTCCCTTTGCGATGAGGTGGGCCATTGTTGGACTAGTGTGTGTGTGTGTGTGTGTGTGTGTGTGTGTGTGTGGGGCACTGGCGAAGACATGCTGGGCTATGGAGATAAATGCGACTCGACTCCCCAGTGCATCCACCCAGCGCCAGTCAGTCTTCCTGGGACGCGTGAGACGAGTGGAGTGGTGCTCTCACGCTTGGGGCACTCTCTCACCCCGTGTGAATGAGCCTCCTCGGTAGAGCCCCAGTGTCGCCCAGCTCCTGACGTGCCACGATATCAGTTGGCACTCCCATTGACCTGGCTTCTAAATGGGCCAGTTTAATATTACCCCATTAATGTCCCTCTTTTGTCACCATAGGACTGAGCTGACTTTTTTTTTTTTTTTTTTTTTGGAAGGGTGACTCTAGGCTTTCATCCTGGTGACAGTTTCTCTCTGAGGTTTCAGCCTGATTATTTTTTTTTGTAAATGTCTCAGATTAAGGCTAGCTATTGAACTAGTTTGAATAGCTAAATTTGAAACAATTTACATAAATTTCCAACATTATACGCGAATGGAAACATTTTACACGTGTTCATTAATAAACACGGTCCTTTTGAAATAAACAAGTACACACATGTTTTCGGCCATTTCTTTTGTTTCCTACTGTGAGGTGGTGGTTGTCGAGGATGCCGGCCGGCCTGTCTGTCTGTGTCTCCCATGGGGAGGGAGGTGGCTCGGGGTCTGGCCGGTGTCCCAGTAGCCTCAGTGGGCCGTGGAGCATGATATTCCCTTCCTGCTTCCAGCCCTCTCTGGATGTCAGTACAAATCACCCCTGATGGGACGCCGTGAAGGCTCTGCTGCAGCACGGCCCTTTGTCCTGCTGTGCCTTGGCATCTTTAGCTCGCTTGCTGCTATGCTAGTGCTGAAAGTGACCTACAAAGGATTTTATCAATCATCGGACATTTCGGACATTTATTATTTATGCACATCGTTTGACTTACACAGTACTCCCTGATCAAGGCCCACTACACCCAAAGGCAGAAAAAAAAGCAGGGTTGGGGTACCGACGTCATGTAAAAGGTAGTACCCCCCCCTCCACAATTATGGAGGGGTAATTCACACACTGCTTATGCCAACAGTAAAAATGTTTTGGGCAGAGAGGGTTGAAATAATCTAGAATCTTTGGTTTGGTCTCCTGGTTGTGTTGTTCAGCCCGTTGCATCAGCTGTCATTTGCACCCCTGGCAAGACACTGAAGGCTCTGCAGTAGCACAGCCCAGCTTCACGTCCCTGCGCATCTCCCGTCTGATGCCTCAGCATCTTCAGCTTCCCCAGTTTATCCCTGAGTGCTTGAAAGTTAAGGTGGCCACCATTTTGAGGGGGGAAGGGTTAGGGGGGGCACCTTAACAAGACATCTCTCCCACCTTCACCGAGTCATCCCAAATAGAACACTGCAATTGGACATTAGGCAATGAAATTATAGGAATATCTATGGCTATACACAAGTCCTCAGTTGCCTTACAAACATAAAGCTGATATGCTTAAAACAAATGGCATGCAAAGGACAAATGTGTATGAATACATTTAGTGGTATATTTCTCAACCGTAACCCCACACATTCCGGACAACCTCCAGCTTAACGAACAAGTTCCTTGTGGAAACGTTGTTCTCACTGCTGTGCAGGCACACCGAAAGTAACCTACAAAGGTTGGGGCTTAACTGTGAGAAAAATGCGCCTGTGAATAACAACAAGCTTAAGTTTGGTATTTTCTAATGTGGTAAAATATATCTTGTTGCCTCAGAGAAGGCATGCAAAGCTCTTAATCTTGTGGTAAGGTGCTCAACTATGAGGTGGCTTGAAGAAACAATAATTACCTGCGTTGTGAAACTGCTTACTTGCACTTAACCTGCTTAGCGACTCGACACTTGTGAATTATTGCCCTGCTTATTGGTTTCGAGTTGTTGTTGTCTGAGCAAAGCCCTTCTCACCTTCGCTCACATGATCCCCCACCTTCACCCTCGCACTCTATTCTCAGTTGTTGCCATTTGTCACTTCTGCAAACAATTGTAGCTTTGGTCTCTGAGTTTGTCCTGCCTGTTACATCAGTCATCATTTTGTTAATGACTCCAAACTGTAAAATAGTTAGTTTCTCCCCGTGTGTGGTATTTCATGTTGGAACCAAGGGCAAATTTCCACAATTTTTTTTGTGTTTTTTTCACCATCCTGGATCATACATAGTCATACAATCACCATCTTGCATGGCATCTAAATGACACTGATTTGACTACCCCACTCTTTCTCACGCTCAATTTTTTACCTCTGTCCGGTCTCATTTCAAATGTTTATTTGTGTTCCTTTTTCTCTTTCTCTCCCTGCAGTCCTGGTTCGAGAGGTTCGACTCCCCCGTCTCCCAGAGCCGACGCAGCCCTCTGGCCCCGCGCCATGGCCCCGGCCTGGCCGACGTGCCCCAGTACGACCAGTGGCTGGCGGTGCGACACGAGGCCACCCTGGTGCCCATGCAGGAGGACCTGGCCATATGGCTCAGCGGCATGCTGGGTAAGCAGCGCACGCCCGCTCCTCAGTCCAGTTGCCCTGTTACTCGTCACACAAACTCATCCCCCCCCCCCATTTCTCCATGAAAACATGACCAATGTACAACACCTTTTTTTTTTTTTTTTTTAAATATCATAATTAAAGGAGAAATTCGGTGTAAATCATTCCATACTCTATTGTTCAAGGTCTATCGTTGGTAGGAAATGTAATGAGAGAATTTGTTGTGGCATATGCCGAATAATGAACTGGTAGCTAACACTAACTGAATGGGGTATAGAGAAATAAAACTGAAATTCGTTTCTATGCCCTATTCAGTTAATGTTGGTTTCTAGTTCATGCTCCTCAGTTACATATTTATTTCCCATCTTGGGGTTTGGTTGTAAAAGCATGACCAATGTACAAGGGTGTCCCTAAAGTCCACACACACAAGATATCACCATTTCTAACTGTTTTCCCCTCATAGTTTGTTTGTTGAAAGAAGAGAGGATTGATTTTAAATGTTTCATATTTTTATTTGAAATTGTACGTTTTGTCAATGTGCTCAGACTTTAGGGCGTACCTTGTAGTGTTAAACACTATACTTCCTATAAAAACAGTCTCTTGAACAGATTGTTCATTCAGTTTAGCTCACAACCTTTTTTTCCCCTCCCAACCCTAAAGGAACATTTTGCATAATTTCAACTAATTTTTGTTTATTCACTCGTCCTCACTCGTCCTTAATTTCTGTGAGAAAGTCAACTGGAATACAGTAGTTTTGCATGCCATGATGGTGTAGTCTTCGACGGCTTGGCTTAAACCGGCCAAACCTCAAAAACACCTCCCGCTTCCGAGGCAAATTTGCATTCTGTTTGTACAGCTGCCTCTGAAGCCTTTACTCCTGTATCAGTCCCATCAGCCATCAGGGTGTGAGAAGTTCACGTTCACAAAGCCTGGGGCCCATACGATGTCACACAAGTAGTAGAAAAGGGGGACTGTAACTTCGTTTTGTTAACAATGGGGAAATTCGACCCACTTTTTTTTCCTTTTCTTCTTTTTTTAATATCCGTAGCATTGAGGGTAAGGGGAGAAGACCCTTTTGTCTGAGGATAAGTAAACAATTGAGGGTGTTTCTCTACTTGGGGAGAATTGACTCCAGCTTGAATGCTGGTCCCTAAATATAGGTTGGTCAAATTCAGCATGTTGGAAAAGAAAAGGTAGACTGAAAGGCAAGCCATGCGTAACCTTATATTTCCCAAGGGAGCAGAGCCGAAACTCTGTTTCAAGGGCACGTGGAGCCGTAATTTACACCCCCCCGAAACAACTCCAATTTACTGTCCAATTTCTGTCTTGCCTTTTCCGCTTCGGTCAGTCTTCATCTTCTTTTTTTTTTTTTTAACTTAATTCTCTCTCCATCCTGCTTTCTTTCCATCCTCCTTTCTCTATCTCAGCCATCACATTGTGGATGGCCACATGGCCACATACACACACACACACACACACACACACACACACACACACAGTTTAATGCTTTTATTTGGAAGAAATTGTTACAGACCCAAACACTGATGGAAGTACATCATAGTGACTGGCTTGACACACACACACACACACACCTTATGTCAAACCCAAATTTTGTGCCTTGATCCCCTGTATATAATCCTGCTTTTTTTTTTCCCCTCACCCACGACATTCAATCCACACACACACGCACACACAGGAGACGAGGTGCGAGCGGAGCACTTCATGGATGAGTTGCACAATGGCGTGAAGCTGTGTCGCCTGGTTGGAGAGCTGCAGAGCAGAATCTCTCAGAGCTGCCCCTCGGACAAGTGGCAGGTAAGATGAAGGCACCGGCGCCGGTGGGCGGGGGGGGGGGGGGATCTCTGTGGCAGACAACCACTCCACTGAAGTGCTTTTGTCAGGCTCCCTCTTCTCTGGAGCCATTCAATTTCTAATCTTTTTTTTTTTTTTAAGTCCCCCCACCCCCACCCTTTTTTCTTTCTTTCTTTCTTTTATTCATTCTTTCTTTCTTTCTCTGTGTCCTTTGCAGCACTTTCCCATGAAAAAGGTGCCATTCAAGAGGGACGCCTCTCCCGGCTCCTTTTTCGCCCGCGACAACACGGCCAACTTCCTGAGCTGGTGTCGCCAGCTCGGCGTGGACGAGACCTACATGTTCGAGTCGGACGGACTAGGTGAGCCCCGCAGGAGAGAGATGTTTGAAACTGTTTCATTTCGGTCGCACTCTGGTTGGAACATCCTATAGATAGTCCTAATGATACATGGTATACGCAGAGACTATTGGTAAACTATTTGTTAAAACTCGACGTCTTGTTAAGGTTAGGATTAGGGGTTGGGTTTGATTAAGGTGATGATTAGTAAATGATGAACATAATGAAACTGAATTTCAACAAACCAATGTGTAAAGGTTCCTGTGGGCAGACTGTCCAAATAAAGTGTTGCCCACATTTCTGACGACAGTGGCAACGTTTGTACTCATTTTCCACAACCTAGCTCAAGCTTTCTTTGACTAGGAGTTGGTTCTAAAAATATTATTTTTTTTTTTGCTCACTAGAAACCTGAAGAAAAAACATCAATCCGTAAATGCTTTAAAATTAGTTCAGTTTTCCACTTGGTGATATTAGTAACAGGCATTTTGGTTTGAGATTTAATAATGTTGGTGACCCCTTCTAGCTCTCAGACCGAGAGAGCTGTTTTTTTTGTGTGACATGTTGCCAACGGAAACTCCAAATATGTGTGTGTGTGTGTGTGTGTGTGTGTGTGTGTGTGTGTGCGCGTGCGTTCAAGCCTCCCCATCAGCCGATCTCTCGGCACAAAGCTTTCGTTTATCCCTAATTTAACCCAGAACCCGTTCCCCCAGACTCATGGCTCAGGCTGTAGGTGACCCTGTTCAGTGAGAACCCCTGACCTGAAAAAGGGAGCCTTGAATGCTTTCCACGACGGATTAGTGTGCAAATATTGGGTGAAGCCTCAGTCAGTATTGCAGCGAGAGGCCCCGGCTGAGCCCATGGCTGTGCCAGCAGACTCCTGCTTAAGGACAGACCTGACCCACAACAAGGCTTCATGTCCGGAAACGTACCCGTTTTCAGATGCCCTTTAGTTGCATTGCCAGAACACGTGCTTAAAAAAATTGTTAAATCGGCTAGTTTATTGTCCCCTTGGAGAAATTTAGCCTCACAGTCCCGGTACATGGAATCTTGTATAACTTGTTTTGTACAACTTGGTAAGAGATTCTGTAGTGTGTATATTTATTTGTTCTGTACTCCTTGTCTATAGATGTAGACAAGGAGTTAGATACATAGTTGTCTCCAGCGTTTTGCTCAGACCAAAATTCTTTAAAGAACGAGGGCTTACTGGGCAATCGCCTTTTCTCCTTGGTGAATATCCGGTGACCGTATGTCGTTTGGACAGCAACAAGAGTTTATACATTCCCTGCAATTACTGGAGTAGGTTTGTCTGTGTTGGCTGAGCTAATTAGGAGGCCTTAATTGGAGTAGTAATCAGTGGCAGTGAACAGGGGGCTAAAGGTAAGCCGTGTGTGTGTGTGTGTGGGGGTGGGTGGGCAGGTCGCACAGGAAACAAACCCCACATGTCACGGGCACCTTAGTCTAGTCTAATCCAAAAGCCCACTGGCTTCTTGGGGCTTCATTGTGCAGACCAATTAAACGGAGTGCTTGGTGTTCGCAGTCGACATGACCACCAACATGTAAGAGGCTTGTCCCACTTGATCTTCAGCTTCACCAACAAGACAGAAAGGCACTTGAGATAAAATGAATAATTGTGCTAACACAATTAAATGAGTCATGTTTGGGGGCCTGCCACGTGAACAACTAACATGTCTCTCGTATACAAACTGTTCTAGTTAATATGGTTAACACCCTTTAAACACATTTGCATCTTCATATTCCTTTTCGAGTCTTATAGTTATGTAGTTTGTTTTGTGTGCGTGGAATGCACGGTTTTGGTTTTGTTATATAAAATAAACGGCAATAATATTTTTCTAAATGCTCGTGGGTTTTTGGAGGATCTCTTTGTACACTTCGACTCCTACTTCCAGCAGCTCGCATCCTGCATGGAGGAGCCTGCCCGGCAACTTCACATTTGTAAATGCTCTTTTTTTTTTTTTCTTTTCCTTTTGCAGTTCTACACAAGAATCCTCGGCAAGTGTGCCTGTGCTTGCTGGAGATCGGCAGGATCGTGTCCAAGTAAGTAATGAGGCTGGGAGGGGTACAGAGCTGGGCTTGGCATCAGGGCAGCTGGATGATTTTAGTTTTTCAAAAGGGAGTAAATAAAATAAACAAACTGTGGGGTTACATTGAAAAGATCTGTTAAAAAAAAACCTGGACAATGAAAAGCAGGATGATCTTGGGCATTCTTTTGTTTTTTTTTTTTTTCTTTTAAATTTATTTTTCTTTCAAGAGTTGTGTAAAGAATAGGGGTCTTGTAAAGGCTTGCGGCTATAGGAAAGCAAAGATTGGGACTGGTGGGCGAGGGCTTACATTTGTGTGTGTTGCCGGTCCAGAATGTGCACTAGATAAATCTACTGTAAGTATGGCTTAGTAAGCTGTAAGAGGATTCGGGGAGAGGAGGAGTGAATTCATCTGTGGTTGTGACACCACCGTTATTTATTTATTTATTTATTTGTAAATTTTGCTTTTGGTCTTCCCTCACTGACAATAATGTTACTCTCCTGATCTGATTAGGTATGGAGTGGAGCCTCCTGTACTCGTGAAACTGGAGAAAGAGATCGAACTGGAGGAAACCCTGATGATGGCAGGAGAACCGGCCCCCGCTGTCAAGACCTTCACGGTCTGCTGTCAGCATGGCAGCCTCTACCAAGGCGTGAGTGTCAACTAACCGCCCCCCCCCCCCCCCCCCCCCAACATACACACACCGAAACCAAAGCACACCAGACTGACACACGGAGCCAGTGCTGTCTGCTCGATCCAACGTGACATGTTGAGGCACAGTGTCCCATTGTTTGGCCACTTTGTTTTTTAAAACGTGACTTGTGGGGGGCAGGCGAGGGGGGGTCGAATGGCCTGTTACACTTCTCTCTTTTTCATAAACTAGTTCTGGAAGTTTCGGTGAGGGAGCATGGCCCCTTAAGCATGTTTATTAGTAGTTGCAAGGCCTGACTTGTTTATTTTCCTCAGCTTGTCTCTCCCATCTTCTCTCACTGCGTTTGTTGCTGGTAAACAGTCATGTCCCATCACCCCTCCCCAACACACACACACACACACACATACACACACACCATTTCCAGTCTTGCCCCCCTTGTGATGCGCAGGAGGCCCATGTGACAAAGCGCTGTGTGGTGTCAGCCAGCCGGCCCTTTGGGGCTGCAGCGTTAACAGTCTTCGCTCAGTGTCAATAAACACTCCGTCCCCTCTCCCATAGCTCTGTCAGTGCTGGCCCACATGGCTTGCTTCGTCCTTGACACACACACACACACACACACACACACACACACACACACACACACACACACACACACACACACACACGTTCCCACTGAGGAGATGCTGAGTCAGTCAGTGGGGCTCTGCCTTGAACCTAAACATCAACATGTCTGAGCCACATCGCACATTCCTTCTCCCGCTGCCACTACACTGGGTTTGACTTAGCCTTCATAAATGACATGATTTAAAGTAAGAGGAGCTATCTAAGAAAGTACATTAATGTCCTATGCCTAAAATTTTATTTGTATTTTCACAGTACATTTACTTACTTACTTTACTCTACTCTATTTCCAATCAAAACGTCTTAACACAAGAGGGGTATATTCTGGCCTGGAGTGGCCTGGCCTAGGCTATTTTACACCCTGGGTATAGTTTGGCCTAGGCCTCACTTTTTTTATTTATTATTTTGTTTTTGGCCCCTAGGTTATACTCTGGCCTGGGCCAAACTATACCCAGATTTAATCTGGGCAGGGGTTGATTTGGCCTGTTTACACCAAGTCTGAGTCAGGCCTGGAGGTAATTTCTCTGGGAGCAATTTAATCTCTCTCCCCAGCCATTTGCTCTTCTATCCTCACTGTCCTGTCTGTTTAAAAAAGAAAGGGGGAAAGAAGCCCATAATGACACACAGCACCCCTTCCATCATCCTCTTTCTTGCAGGACCATGACGCTGGTGACGACCCCCCCTGTAACTGCTCCCAGAAAGTGTCCATCGAGTATCTCTCGGAGGGCCGATACAGACTTGGAGACAAGATCCTCTTCATCAGGGTGAGTTGTTTGGCTCTTTTTCCCCCCCTGGCACACTCTTGTGCTCTCTCTCTCCTCCTTCTCCTCCTCCTCCCCTCCATCCCTCTTCTGCTTGAGAGCAATACCATCTGCGAGAGACGAACAGTGCCTAAGCAGCTGTCCAGCCAACCCGGCCCCCACCCCCACCCCCCCTTGCCGCATTCATTGGACGGCAAACGGCGTGGACAAAGCCAGCACACTGCTCTCGATCTCACCGGAAAACACAGGCGTCATGCGTTCAGCATGTTGTGTACAGCCACGTTTGCGCTCGCTTTTTCCCAGAAGCGGACAGTCACTATTTCGATATTTCCGTTCTCTTGTTGTAATCCCCCTTAAGTGTGTGTGTGTGTGTGTGTGTGTGTGTGTGTGTAACTGAGAATTATGATCGTTGACAACTGGAATGGTAATCTTTAAATTGGCTCATTTGGCTCAGTGAGGGCAGCGAGAGGTCTCTGCTAGTAGTGGTAGTCTGAGCTGCTTTTAATACACTTGTATAAATATAAAAAACACACACACACTGACAGTTTTAATGAACAGCTGTGGTGATGTTCCAGTCTACGATCTCATTCACAACCAGCTAAGATGATCCTGCCCTTTCAAAGCAGGAGCGCTGAGAAAAGCACGTGTGAAGCGGTTTAAGGAACGACAATTAGCTGCTCAGCCAACACACACACCGCACGCCCGCTCACACATGCAGCACACACTCACCTTGTGTTGCACTTGCCCACACGTGCAAGTACAAGGATAATCACAAGCTGATGTTGTACCAGGTCAATTGTTTTTTTGTTTTTTTTTTGTTTTTTTTTTTTTCTCCCTTTTTTTTTTTTTTTCCTGTCCCCATCAGGTCAGTGGCTCTCCCAGACTTGTCCAGGCTTGGACGTGAGAGAGAGAGAGAGTGTGTTTGTGTGTGTGTGTTGTGACGCACAGCGAGTAACAAGTGCACAGATGGGAGTCTAAGCCCCGTGTCAAAATGGCGTAGTCCTTTGCCCCAGTGCTTTAACACAGCCCGCAGTATAAAGGTTGCGTAACGGGTTACATCACTGGACAAGGCAATAGTGGACCTGTCTGCAAGGGGCATTTATTTAGCGAGACATGAATCTAAATATAGTGTTTACTCACAGATGGATGGGGTAATCAAGACCACATTTACACAGGGTATGGGTCTGTAAATAACCTGTTCTGTGTGTTGAATTAATGTCATTATATAATCTATAAAGTCATCGTAGTGTATGTGATGAGATTCGCAGCTGACTACGTTATTTAACCATATGATATGGTAATGTGGTTAAATGATGGAATGTTTTATATTGATTACGTCATTCTCCCGTGTTGGGTATTTTGAAAGGTAGCTTTTGTGTTTTACATTTGACTTTTTCAAATCTCAATTATTTAAAGTTCAAGTAAACAGTAGTGGTAGTGCACATGTAGTGGTTGTTTGTGGGGTTTTTTTTTCTTTTTCCTTCTTGTTCACAGGAAGTCAGGAGTTAATTAAAAGAAAAGAACCAGAACTTCAGTTAATTTTAATAAAAATTGGGATGATTAAAAAGCCCTGAAGGTAAACCAAGCCCAACTGGACCGGACTGAATCACTAGTGTGTTTTACGTAAGATCTGGCGTTATGTAACTGCTGTGATTTGTGGGTTTTTTTTTGTTGTTGTTGTCGTTGTTTTTCTCTTTCAGTTTTCTCAACCTCATACTTTGTCCTCTTTCTCTCTTGTGCTCTCGCTCTCTCTCTCCCTCTCCCTCTCCCTCTCTCTCCCTCTCCCCCACTCACTCTCTCTCTCCCTCTCCTGCAGATGCTCCATGGGAAGCACGTGATGGTGCGTGTGGGTGGCGGCTGGGACACTCTGAAGGGTTTCCTGCTCAAGTACGACCCGGGCCGCGTTCTCCAGTTCACCACGCTGGAGCAGAAGATCCTGGCCTATCAGAAGAAGGGACCGGCTGGCCCCGCCCTCTCCGTCCAGCAGGTCCAGCCCCCCGTCATGGACCCCCTGGCCGCCGTCAGCCTCTCCGACGACTCCTCGTCTTCGTCGTCATCCTCCTCTTCCTCTTCCTCCGCCGCCTCTTCCTGCTCATCGTCTGCGGCCACCTCCAAAGCCCCCACCCCCGGGCACTGCACCCCGCGCTCCTACGCGGCATCCCCGGCCTCCACCCCCACCCTGCCAAGGAAGACCCCTATCTCGTCCACCCCTACCCTGCCCAGAAAGTGCCCCTTCCCCTCCACCCCAACCTTACCAAGAAAGGCCCCCTTCCCTTCCACCCCCACCCTGCCGAGGAAAACCCCCCTCCCTTCCACCCCCATCCTTTCCAGGAAGGCCCCCCTCCCCTCCACCCCCACCTTACCAAGAAAGGCCCCGGTGCCCAAGAAGGTGCTCCAGGGGACACCATCCTCTCCGAGGAGAACCCCGCAATCTCCTGCGCTGGTCCACAAGAAAGCGACCGTGCCTGCTCCCACTCCGACAGTTACCACGCCCGCCATGCAGAGGGTCGCCACCACCTCCTCCAAGCAGAAGCTTCGCCAGACCCCCAACGGCAGCCCCGCCTTGCCCCGCAGTCCTGTATGCCCCGAGCCGACCTGCAAGCTCCCCAAATCTGCCCCGCTTGCACGCAGGGCGGCTGTGTTGAACACCAAGCCTGGGGTGACCCAGAGGGACGGGAAGCCTCCGCTGGGACTCCTCCGCACCCGCCTGGCCCAGCGCCGTGGCTCCTCCCCCGTGTCGAGGCTGCGGATGGAGGCCCGGGCACGCCGCCCCCTCTCCCCCCGACCCCTCACCTCGCGACCCGCCAGCCCTGCCAGCTGCACCTCCCTCGACTCCAAGTCGTCCTCCATGGGCCTCGCCACGCCGCCGCTCTCCCGCCCGCAGACCCCCACCTCAAGGACTCGAGGGGTGCCTATGGCCCGCCCCTCCCCGCTAAACAAGGCCAAAGAACCTGCTACAGGAAGGAGCCCGGCGTCCTCCAGGTCTGCTACCCCCATCTCGTCCAGGCCTGGGACCCCCGTCTCGTCCAGGCCCGGGACCCCCGTCTCTCGCCCCGCTACTCGCCCGCTCCCCGCCAAGCAGGCGGCGCACACGGACTCGCCGCGGCTGCCTGTCAAAAGGCAACCTCCAACCGGTCAGGCCCCCCTCCAGAGGCCCGAGACCCAGCAGAGTGTGCCGGCGGTAGGGGGGGTGGCGAACAAACAGGGCCTGAAGACGCCCCCCGTTTCCCAGAAGGCCCCACAGCGGACTAAGCTGGCGAAGAAGGAGGAGCCCTACTTTGAGATGAACAGCAGGAGGAAGCAGCAGCAGAAGTGCTGAACTCTTTTACCAGTCTGAGTAACGGCATATACTCCACCTCTGGGCCACCTCCGCAATGTTCACTTGTTTACCATATAGTTCACTACATAGGGTGGGAGTTGCACTGTTTTGTCCCCCGCTGCATAGTGCAGTATATAGTGAATGAGTAAACATTCCTAATTCGGCCCTGGTTTCATTGGACTCCATAAGACGGCCAACGAGCACTTGCCTGTGAGACAGCTAGAGGTTCGCCACGTTACCATGTTACCAAGTTTAAGCAACATTGTTTGTCTGTGTGTCCTTTTTAGATGTTTTTTATATTTGTGTTTTAATTTATTTTATGATTTTATTTTTGCGTGTCATGTCATTGCCAAAAGGGTCAAAACTACAGCCTCAGCATTAAATACATTAGAACTACTTTTTTTTTTTTTTTAACTTTAGAATTTTATTGGAAATCTACCATGTTGCAGGGTCATGTGGTGTTTTTTTTCCCCCTTTTTTTGGTTTCTTAATCTCAACCACAAGCACAATTTGCCATTTTTCACAAGACCTTAACATTCTGCCGAGACCAGTTACTGCAAGAGTGTTGGACACTGCTCAATCAGCGACCTTGCTAACATGTTTTTGTTATAGAACGGTTTAGGAAAACATGATGATGTGCCTTTTCAGAGTTGAAGGAGAGGGGATTGTGGAGTGCTTCCAGGGGTTGGCCTGTTACCTATTTCGACCTACAGGAGATGTAATGTCCACAGTACATAGTAGTCACACGGTAGTCTACCTGACGGGTCGTTTATAACCTTTTCTACTGCGTATTTATAAGCTTGGCTTGCTAGCTAACATGATCTGGAAGGTTTTGGGGGTGGATACAAAGCTCTTTGTCATGACTTTTGCGGTTGTCTTTTTTTTTTTGTTGTTGTGAGGTAGCCTAGTATTAACACTTAAGATAAAGCAAATGACCTAAGCATTCATCGGCATTTAAAGACAGCAGGACTGCTTTATTTTTAAGGAAGACATACTACTGATCAGAGTTTAATACATACCCTACATGACTAGCATCCGTTAATGCAGAGTGCTAAACTAATAAATATATATCATCCAGTATCTCAGAACAGAATTTTTATTTATAAAACTTACTACTCAAGATCTTTTTCCACTTTTCATGTTTGTTTTGTGTGTGGAACTGGACATTGATTTATTTGTTTGTCTACACATTCAGTGTTTTTTATGTAGTGTCATTGAAAGTCTTGTGTATGTCAACCTTTTCCAGCACTTTAAGAAAACCCTTTGTCATGAATGTAGAATACTGTCTCCAGCATTGTGTGTTTGTGAGTATGCGTGATGGTTCAATAAAAGAGCTGATTTTATGCAACATCGTCCGTGTTGTTCTTTCATCCATTGAAAACATACTGCATCCTTTTGAAAGTGACCATGACTGTACAGTGTGTGCGGTCACTCTGAGGCCCACAACAAAGACCCCAGTTAGCGAGGGTGATCTGGACATTATATAAGATTCATGTAACCACTGCTGCACATCACACAAAACAGCCATACTGGGTGTAGGGTCATGTAGTCAGCTGTAGAGTCAGCACGTTTACTTCCTGGTTAGCAGATACTTTCTATTATATTTCTGTGAAAAAAAAAACCCTTGGGCCTGCCTTGGAAGTTTCTTGACTGAGTAGCTGTTGAACAAAATTAAGTGGAAGTAGTGGTGCTAACCTCGCATAGCAGCGGTTTTGAAATCATTTGATCTCTGGGATTCTATGCCTGCCTTTTCATCTTAGAAAAGGATTGGTCATAACCTTTTGACTTTCACATTGGAGAAACCAAGAAGTTGGCCATTTTCTTAAATGCAGAGGGCCTACTGTTTATGAAAGACTGTTACCGTAGCCTTTATGTGAAGATGCAGTGCGATTCAACAATGAAACGCTTAAACCCAATGACTAATGGGACCACTGGCATCAAAGTGTAGTTAGTGCAGGGTTCCCTAAGGTGGCTGTACCTTGCTGAAGGTTTAGTAAAGGGCAACATTTTTTTTTTCACTCAAAGACCTCCAGTTATCGTCACTCTGTAAGTTAATTCCTACAAAAAAATGGTACTTTCCTAAACTTGTTTTTCCATATGCTATGCTATGAACTTAATCTGTTCTCAAAAGTATTGCTTAACAATGTTATGAGTGTCAAATTCGGTTGTCCCGTTCTTTGTTGCTGGACATATTTAAAATGTAAAGTGGAGTAATTATGACGCTGGAAAGTGTCTTGCTTTAAATGCTTATCGAGGTATCTTTCTTCCATAGCTTTTCGCCTGTAACTTGTGTAGCTGAACTTTTCAGTGCCATCTAGTGCAAAGAAAAGGCATTGCTGTGAGTTTACCAGGCAAAAACAAAATACACGGTAATCCTTCAGGGGGCATAGGCCTACGTGCAATTGTCTTGCTTTATTGGCAGAAATCTGCATTTATCTCAAAATGGAAAAAGGTAAAATGGTTGTCAACTAACATAACTTGCTGAAAACGTGAAAGCCATTACAAACATTTGTAAACAGGTATTCTTACATCAATACAACTAATCTGAATTAACAGCAGTGAAAACACAGCATGGTCACTCACTACATATTGGGACAGTGAGCAGGCCTTCTATCAGTAGGCCATTGCAGGCATCACGAGAAGTACACAAACAGAGCCTGCAGAATACACAGCTCATCTCTCTGTGGAGCAATCAGGCCCTGTAGCAGAGGAAGTTCAGCCGCTCCTGGCAGTCCCTGTTCTCCCAGAGGCCGAGCCCTGGGCTTCGAGCCCCACAGCTGTAGGGCTGGGCTGGGCAGTTGGGCAGCGCCCCCTGGGTGAACTCCCACTTGCCCGTGCCCCGCTCGTTCACCCACAGCCACTGGCCAGCCAGAAAGCGCAGACTGGTCCACACCTGATCAGTCTGTGTCCCTTTGGCCCTCGCGTCGGCCAGGTCTCTCTCCCTAGGTGTGAGCATGCTGGCCAGGTCGGTGTAGTGCTCTCTGCAGTGGAGCAAGGCCTCCTCCCACTCCATCTTCTCCGTCACCAGGATGAACTCGCGGTGCCACCAGCCGCAGAAGAACGGCTCCTCATTCGTACAGCGTTTGTTTTCCCACTTCCCATTCTCCTTCATCGCCACACAATTCTGCAGACTACCAGTGGGTTGTAAGGCATCCCACTTTCTGTACTCGGATCGAGTGCCATCTGACCAGTACCAGTAGGCGCAGTCATAGTCAGTACACCGCCGCAAGCCGATCCAACTCTGGTCCTTACCAGATTCCTGTATGGTGTTCCTTAAAATGTCGTTTACCTCTTGGTTTGGAATGGAAGACAAATCCGTGTAGTGCTGTCTGCAGTATTTACGTGCCTTCGGCCAGGTCATAAGCTGGTCCACAAAGTAATGGTCCTCGACCAGTCCAAGGGTTAGCCCACTGAAGGACACCCAGAGAACTAAAAGAGATGTCGCCTTCATCCTTGCTTAGAGTGTGTGTGAGCCCTGGGTGATTGTTTGGTCATGTTAAAAATGGCTAAACTGACTGTAGACCTGTAGTCAAATGGGGAATGCATGCAAATGGCAGATTCACTGTTTTACAATGCAAAAAGGAAAATGAAAAAACAAGATTTACACAAGACGCATGGATTCTGTGAACATACCCAAACACATGTATGTTTGTGCTCACAAAAAGTAACTGTATTATACATTGGTTAAAAACAGAGGTTCCCACGAAAAAAGGAAAGACCTTATTTGTCACACAGACTTAACAAAATGTATTATTAAACAAAACAGGCTTTAAACCAAGTACAAATAATGATAGGTCTCACAGTGTAAAGTCATTTACAGGTTTTTCAACTGCTAGTGCTATTTACACTTCAAAACTATCAATGCTTTTTCACCATTTTAGAGGAAGGAAAATAATTCAAAATTTCTTGGTAAGGAGGAACTAAAGCTGTGGATGACCATCCCAAAACAGTGAACTGAGATAATACATATCCTATGCCTGCCCATAACATTTTGAAAATATTTAATTGTAATGGTAATTTAGCAGAATAATCAAATATACACATGATTGCAACAGAGAACCAATACCTTCAAGTCTCTTAACGTCTCAAACCAAACCAGAGATTAAGCACACAGTGCTTGAGTTTGGCCAGTGCTCGTTGGTGGGTGTGGTGGTGGGGGAGGGGGAGGTGGAGGCATGTTCATACCTGAATGTAGAATACTATCTCCAGCATTGTGTGTTTGTGAGTATGCGTGATGGTTCAATAAAAGAGCTGATTTTATGCAACATCGTCCGTGCTGTTCTTTCATCCATTGAAAACATACTGCATCCTTTTGAAAGTGACCATGACTGTACAGTGTGTGCTGTCACTCTGAGGCCCACAACAAAGACCCCAGTTAGCGAGGGTGATATGGACATTACATAAGATTCATGTAACCACTGCTGCACATCACACAAACGGCCATACTGAGTATAGGGTCATGTAGCCAGCTGTAGAGTACTTGTGTGAAAACTAAACTGTTGGCAGCTCATACATGTAAGTGGACAAATTCCTCTAACCCAGTTATTCAGCTTCAGGATTTGTCTTGCTGTGCTATTTATTTATTTTAATATTCATTTACTTCCTGTAAACACATTGAGTATTGCAAATGTGGAAACATTTCAGATGGACTGACATGACTGTGTGTGTGTGTGTGTGTGTATGTGTGTGTGAGTGTGTGTGTGTGTGTGTGTGTGTGTGAGAGAGAGAGAGAGAGAGAGAGAAAGCTTTGATGAAGTGATGTGACCAAGAGGAAATGGATGCTTGTGAGTTGTACGCACACTATGGCCAGTTTCATGTCCTGGAGGGGAGTGTATTGTTGGTCTAAGCTACTGAGGGAGACCTTGACTGACTCTCTGTACCATGCAGAGGAATGGATGTGTTGATGCTGTAAGTGTTGCAACATGCCCATACAGTCATTTAGGACAACTGGGAATGTATTGGGGATGCTATATCCGTGTCAGTGAACCCACTTTAACTAAGCAAAAAGATGCCAATGGACTTGGGACTCAGACTTGATGTCAGTTACTTTAATGTAAAGTTAACTTTATTAATTAACTTTATTATTAAATTCTAAACTCATTTTAGTGTTGAGAGTATTAATGTTTTGGGGCATTTTCATACTAGACATGACAAACCACATGCCTAGAGCGGGCATGAATCAGACAGTGTACGGTTTTGGTTAAATGCTGCCCCCTGACGGCTAAAATGGGAATGGTCAAACGTTTTCCAGTGGCTTGATTTAGCTTGAAAACAAAGTTAACAAACCAACTAACAAAGCGTGGACACGATTTATTCTCACTGTTCATAATACTTTCTTATACGGTGTACTAAAAGAGTTTACACATTTCTCTGATCTAAAAAAGCGATATTTCGTGCTGCACGTCTCTTTTCAGCTCAGCTAGGCTACTCTATTCTCTCTGGTCTAAAAAAAATGATAAATTTGAAAACAATAGGAAAACCCAGATTCAAAGTGAGCTAAACCGAAAATGGCATGCATTGTATGTTAGTAAGAAAAAAGAGTGTCCACACACATACTCATGTAGTTCAGGTTATGACTTTGCCACTTAAAAAGAAGAGTGTTGTGCTTTCCCAAAAATAGTTTTGTCCACGTTCTAAGTGATAGGCTATCCCGTGAACTCTACTTAATCTGTTTTGACTGATTATCACCTGGGAAGGTACTGCAAGATTTAGCCTGGCTAAATTAGGTCTTTATAACTGATAATCTTCTAATAGAGAACTCTAACCGTGTCTCTCTTCTGGTAGCCTATAACAGAACATCTGGGTAACAATGTTTGAAGTTTTATCAATCCATCTGAGCTGATTTTTTTCAGACTCATCCCTAACCATATTCCTAAAATATGCTCTGGCTGTCTGACGCTTACAACTATGTTTCAACAATTACATGAAATTGCATGGTGTGTAATAGGTCTAATACTGGGAAAGCAGGTGTGAAAATGTATGTGTTTAGTATGGAAGATATAAACATCTTAATTACTCCTTATTTTCTTTAAGCTGACATCAATTAATCAATTACCTTTGTAGTTGGCTGATGTCTTCAGCTTTCCCTTTATATTCTTCAGTGTTCGTACTCTTGTGTTTATGTTGACTGAGGAAGTTGGAATTGTGCTTCTCACATGATCTGGAGGTAGTTTGCTGTTTTTAAAAACTTTGTCTTTATTTTTATGCTTTGATGTGATTCTTGTGTGAAACTGTTAATGATACTGATTTCTCATCATCACCTTCACAAAGTTTATTTTCAGCTATTTTGGTTAGTAGTGTGTTTTGAGTTTAACACTCTTTTTGAAACTTCCAGGGCTCTTCTTGCTTGTGCCATGATGTGCAGTTTGCACAGCTATCCATCTAAAGGTAACACCTTTAAATTGTGTATGCATGTGCCTGCCTGTTCCTTGTAATAGAGTTACATTTTCTGTTCAAATTTAATGTTGGTATTTTTAAATGTTTTAACCACATCTATTTTTTTTCTTTACAAGGACTTGGTGGGTAACAATTGCAGCTTCACCATGAAAAGAACCCTGAGTTTGACCCATAGTTTTACACAAACAAACAAAATACAATGGGTGCTATAAGTGCAATTGTCTTGCTTTATTGGCAGAAAACTGCATATCTCAAAATGGAAAAAGGTGAAAAGATTGTCAACTAACATAAATTGCTGAAAACGTGAAAGCCATTACAAACATTTGTAATCCGGTATTCTTACATCAATTCAACTAATCTGCATTAACAGCAGTGAAAACACAGCATGGTCACTCACTACATATTGGGACAGTGAGCAGTGCCTTCTATCAGTAGGCCATTGCAGGCATCACGAGAAGTACACAAACAGAGCCTGCAGAATACACAGCTCATCTCTCTGTGGAGCAATCAGGCCCTGTAGCAGAGGACATTCAGCCGCTCCTGGCAGTCCCTGTTCTCCCAGAGGCCGAGCCCTGGGCTTCGAGCCCCACAGCTGTAGGGCTGGGCTGGGCAGTTGGGCAGCGCCCCCTGGGTGAACTCCCACTTGCCCGTGCCCCGCTCGTTCACCCACAGCCACTGGCCAGCCAGAAAGCGCAGACTGGTCCACACCTGATCAGTCTGTGTCCCTTTGGCCCTCGCGTCGGCCAGGTCTCTCTCCCTAGGTGTGAGCATGCTGGCCAGGTCGGTGTAGTGCTCTCTGCAGTGGAGCAAGGCCTCCTCCCACTCCATCTTCTCCGTCACCAGGATGAACTCGCGGTGCCACCAGCCGCAGAAAAACGGCTCCTTATTAGTACAGCGTTTGTTTTCCCACTTCCCATTCTCCTTCATCGCCACACAATTCTGCAAACTACCAGTGGGTTGTAAGGCATCCCACTTTCTGTACTCGGATCGAGTGCCATCTGACCAGTACCAGTAGTCACAGTCATAGTCAGTACACCGGCGCAAGCCGATCCAACTCTGGTCCTTACCAGATTCCTGTATGGTGTTCCTTAAAATGTCGTTTACCTCTTGGTTCGGAATGGAAGACAAATCCGTGTAGTGCTGTCTGCAGTATTTACGTGCCACCTGCCAGGTCATAGGCTGGTCCACAAAGTAATGGTCCTCGACCAGTCCAAGGGTTAGCCCACTGAAGGACACCCAGAGAACTAAAAGAGATGTCGCCTTCATCCTTGCTTAGAGTGTGTGTGAGCCCTGGGTGATCGTTTGGTCATGTTAAAAATGGCTAAACTGACTGTAGACCTGTAGGGGGAATGCATGCAAATGGCAGATTCACTGTTTTACAATGCAAAAAGGAATATGGAAAAACAAGATTTACACAAGACGCATGGATTCTGTGAACATACCCAAACACGTTTGTGCTCACAAAAAGTAACTGTATTATACATTGGTTAAAAACAGAGGTTCCCACGAAAAAAGGAAAGACCTTATTTGTCACACAGACTTAACAAAATGTATTATTAAACAAAACAGGCTTTAAACCAAGTACAAATAATGATAGGTCTCACAGTGTAAAGTCATTTACAGGTTTTTCAACTGCTAGTGCTATTTACACTTCAAAACTATCAATGCTTTTTCACCATTTTAGAGGAAGGAAAATAATTCAAAATTTCTTGGTAAGGAGGAACTAAAGCTATGGATGACCATCCCAAAACAGTGAACTGAGATAATACATATCCTATGCCTGCCCATAACATTTTGAAAATATTTAATTGTAATGGTAATTTAGCAGAATAATCAAATATACACATGATTGCAACAGAGAACCAATACCTTTAAGTCTCTTAACGTCTCAAACCAAACCAGAGATCAAGCACACAGTGCTTCAGTTTGCCCAGTGCTCGTTGGTAGGGTGTGGTGGTGGAGGAGGGGGAGGGGGAGGTGGAGGCATGTTCATACCTGAATGTAGAATACTATCTCCAGCACTGTGTGTTTGTGAGTATGCGTGATGGTTCAATAAAAGAGCTGATTTTATGCAACATCGTCCGTGCTGTTCTTTCATCCATTGAAAACATACTGCATCCCTTTGAAAGTGACCATGACTGTACAGTGTGTGCGGTCACTCTGAGGCCCACAACAAAGACCCCAGTTAGCGAGGGTGATATGGATATTACATAAGATTCATGTAACCACTGCTGCACATCACACAAACAGCCATACTGGGTGTAGGGTCATGTAGTCAGCTGTAGAGTACTTGTGTGAAAACTAAACTGTTGGCAGCTCATACATGTAAGTGGACAAATTCCTCTAACCCAGTTATTCAGCTTCAGGATTTGTCTTGCTGTGCTATTTATTTATTTTAATATTCATTTACTTCCTGTAAACACATTGAGTATTGCAAATGTGGAAACATTTCAGATGGACTGACATGACTGTGTGTGTGTGTGCGTGTGTGTGTGTGTGTGTGTGTGTATGTGTGTGTGAGTGAGAGAGAGAGAGAGAGAGAGAGAGAGAGAGAGAGAGAGAGAAAGCTTTGATGAAGTGACGTGACCAAGAGGAAATGGATGCTTGTGAGTTGTACGCACACTATGGCCAGTTTCATGTACTGGAGGGGAGTGTATTGTTGGTCTAAGCTACTGAGGGAGACCTTGATTGACTCTCTGTACCATGCAGAGGAATGGATGTGTTGATGCTGTAAGTGTTGCAACATGTCCATACAGTCATTTAGGACAACTGGGAATGTATTGGGGATGCTATATCCGTGTCAGTGAACCCACTTTAACTAAGCAAAAAGATGCCAATGGACTTGGGACTCAGACTTGATGTCAATTACTTTAATGTAAAGTTAACTTTATTAATTTACTTTATTATTAAATTCTAAACTCATTTTAGTGTTGAGAGTATTAATGTTTTGGGGCATTTTCATACTCGACATGACAAACCCCATGCCTAGAGCGGGCATGAATCAGACAGTGCACGGTTTTGGTTAAATGCTGCCCCCTGACGGCTAAAATGGGAATGGTCAAACGTTTTCCAGTGGCTTGATTTAGCTTGATAACAAAATTAGCAAACCAAGTAACAAAGCGCGGATACGATTTATTCTCACTGTCCATGATAATTTTTCATAAGGTGTACTAAAAGAGTTTACAGATTTTCTGATCTATAAAAAGCGATCTTTCGTGTTGCTACTTAAAAAGAAGACTGTTGTGCTTTCCAAAAAATAGTTTTGTCCACGTTCTAAGTGATATGCCGTGAACTCTAGGCCTACTTAATATGTTTTGACTGATTATCACAGCAATAGGTGCTATAAGTGCAATTGTCTTGCTTTATTGGCAGAAAACTGCATATATCTCAAAATGGAAAAAGGTGAAAAGATTGTCAACTAACATAAATTGCTGAAAACGTGAAAGCCATTACAAAAATTTGTAAACAGGTATTCTTACATCAATACAACTAATCTGCATTAACAGTAGTGAAAACACAGCATGGTCACTCACTACATATTGGGACAGTGAGCAGTGCCTTCTATCAGTAGGCCATTGCAGGCATCACGAGAAGTACACAAACAGAGCCTGCAGAATACACAGCTCATCTCTCTGTGGAGCAATCAGGCCCTGTAGCAGAGGAAGTTCAGCCGCTCCTGGCAGTCCCTGTTCTCCCAGAGGCCGAGCCCTGGGCTTCGAGCCCCACAGCTGTAGGGCTGGGCTGGGCAGTTGGGCAGCGCCCCCTGGGTGAACTCCCACTTGCCCGTGCCCCGCTCGTTCACCCACAGCCACTGGCCAGCCAGAAAGCGCAGACTGGTCCACACCTGATCAGTCTGTGTCCCGTTGGCCCTCGCGTCGGCCAGGTCTCTCTCCCTAGGTGTGAGCATGCTGGCCAGGTCGGTGTAGTGCTTCCTGCAGTGGAGCAAGGCCTCCTCCCACTCCATCTTCTCAGTCACCAGGATGAACTCCCGGTGCCACCAGACGCAGAAGAACGGCATCTTCCTATTACAGTGATCGTCATCCCACTTCCCATTCTTCATCATCGCCACACAATCTTGCGAACCCGAGGGTTGTAAGTAATCCCAGTTTCTGTACTTGGATCGAGTGCCATCTGACCAGCACCAGTAGTTGCCGTCATAGTCAGTACACCAGCGCAAGCCGATCCAACTGTGGTCCCTACCAGATTCCTGTATGGTCTTCCCTAAAATGTTGTTTATCTCTTGGTTTGGAATGGAGGACAAATCCGTGTAGTGCTGTCTGCAGTAATATCGTGCCTCCCACCATTTCATAGGCTGGTCCACAAAGTAATGGTCCCTGACCAGTCCGAGAGCTAGCCCACTGAAGGACACCCAGAGAACTAAAAGAGATGTCGCCTTCATCCTTGCTTAGAGTGTGTGTGAGCCCTGGGTGATCGTTTGGTTGTGTTAAAAATGGCCGAACTGAACACCTGTAGTCAAATGGAGAATGCATTCAAATGGCAATTTTACTATTTTACAATGCAAAAAGGAAAATGGAAAAACAAGATTTACACAAGACACATTCATTCTGTGAACATACCCAAACACATGTATGTTTGTGCTCACAAAAAGCAACAGTATTATATATTGGTTAATGTAAAAGAAGAAAGAACCTTGTCTTACAGACTTAAAATTTATTACTAAACAAAACGGTCTTTAAACCAAGTACAAATAATGATAGGTCTCACAGTGTAACGTCATTTACAGGTTTTCAACTGCTAGTGCTATTTACACTTCAAAACTATCAATGCTTTTTTACCATTTTAGAGGAAGGAAAATAATTCAAACTTTCTTGGTAAGGAGGAACTAAAGCTGTGGATGACCATCCCAAAACAGTGAACTGAGATAATACATATCCTATGCCTGCCCATAACATTTTGAAAATATTTAATTGTAATGGTAATTTAGCAGAATAATCAAATATACACATGATTGCAACAGAGAACCAATACCTTCAAGTCTCTTAACGTCTCAAACCAAACCAGAGATCAAGCACACAGTGCTTCAGTTTGCCCAGTGCTCGTTGGTAGGGTGTGGTGGTGGAGGAGGGGGAGGGGGAGGTGGAGGCATGTTCATACCTGAATGTAGAATACTATCTCCAGCATTGTGTGTTTGTGAGTATGCGTGATGGTTCAATAAAAGAGCTGATTTTATGCAACATCGTCCGTGCTGTTCTTTCATCCATTGAAAACATACTGCATCCTTTTGAAAGTGACCATGACTGTACAGTGTGTGCTGTCACTCTGAGGCCCACAACAAAGACCCCAGTTAGCGAGGGTGATATGGACATTATATAAGATTCATGTAACCACTGCTGCACATCACACAAACAGCCATACTGGGTGTAGGGTCATGTAGTCAGCTGTAGAGTACTTGTGTGAAAACTAAACTGTTGGCAGCTCATACATGTAAGTGGACAAATTCCTCTAACCCAGTTATTCAGCTTCAGGATTTGTCTTGCTGTGCTATTTATTTATTTTAATATTCATTTACTTCCTGTAAACACATTGAGTATTGCAAATGTGTGTGTGTATGTGAGAGAGAGAGAGAGAGAGAGAGAGAGAGAGAGAGAGAGAGAGAGAGAGAGAGAGAGAGAGAGAGAGAGAGAGAGAGAAAGCTTTGATGAAGTGATGTGACCAAGAGGAAATGGATGCTTGTGAGTTGTATGCGCACTATGGCCAGTTTCATGTCCTGGAGGGGAGTGTATTGTTGGTCTAAGCTACTGAGGGAGACCTTGATTGACTCTCTGTACCATGCAGAGGAATGGATGTGTTGATGCTGTAAGTGTTGCAACATGCCCATACAGTCATTTAGGACAACTGGGAATGTATTGGGGATGCTATATCAGTGTCAGTGAACCCACTTTAACTAAGCAAAAAGATGCCAATGGACTTGGGACTCAGACTTGATGTCAGTTACTTTAATGTAAAGTTAACTTTATTAATTTACTTTGTTATTAAATTCTAAACTCATTTTAGTGCTGAGAGTATTAATGTTTTGGGGCATTTTCATACTAGACATGACAAACCCCATGCCTAGAGCGGGCATGAATCAGACAGTGCACGGTTTTGGTTAAATGCTGCCCCCTGACGGCTACAATGGGAATGGTCAAACGTTTTCCAGTGGCTTGATTTAGCTTGAAAACAAAGTTAACAAACCAACTAACAAAGCGTGGACACGATTTATTCTCACTGTTCATAATACTTTCTTATACGGTGTACTAAAAGAGTTTACACATTTCTCTGATCTAAAAAAAGCGATATTTCGTGCTGCACGTCTCTTTTCAGCTCAGCTAGGCTACTCTATTCTCTCTGGTCTAAAAAAATGATAAATTTGAAAACAATAGGAAAACCCAGAATCAAAGTGAGCTAAACCGAAAATGGCATGCATTGTATGTTAGTAAGAAAAAAGAGTGTCCACACACATACTCATGTAGTTCAGGTTATGACTTTGCCACTTAAAAAGAAGAGTGTTGTGCTTTCCCAAAAATAATTTTGTCCACGTTCTAAGTGATAGGCTATCCCGTGAACTCTACTTAATCTGTTTTGACTGATTATCACCTGGGAAGGTACTGCAAGATTTAGCCTGGCTAAATTAGGTCTTTATAACTGATAATCTTCTAATAGAGAACTCTAAACGTGTCTCTGTTCTGGTAGCCTATAACAGAACATCTGGGTAACAATGTTTGAAGTTTTATCAATCCATCTGAGCTGACTTTTTCAGACTCATCCCTAACCATATTCCTAAAATATGCTCTGGCTGTCTGACGCTTCCAACTATGTTTCAACAATTACATGCAATTACATGGTGTGTAGTTGGTCTAATACTGGGAAAGCAGGTGTGAAAATGTATGTGTTTAGTATTGAAGGTATAAACATCTTCATTACTCCTTATTTTTATTAAGCTGACATCAATTAATCAATTACCTTTGTAGTTGGCTGATGTCTTCAGCTTTCCCTTTATATTCTTCAGTGTTCGTACTCTTGTGTTTATGTTGACTGAGGAAGTTGGAATTGTGGCTTCTGACATGATCTGGAGGTAGTTTGCTGTTTTTAAGAACTTTGTCTTTATTTTTATGCTTTGATGCTGTGATGTGATTCTTGCGTGAAACTGTTAATGATACTGATTTCTCATCATCACCTTCACAAAGTTTATTTTCAGCTATTTTGGTTAGTAGTGTGTTTTGAGTTTAACACTCTTTTTGAAACTTCCAGGGCTCTTCTTGCTTGTGCCATGATGTGCAGTTTGCACAGTTATCCAGCTAAAGGTAACACCTTTAAATTGTGTATGCATGTGCCTGCCTGTTCCTTGTAATAGAGTTACATTTTATGTTCAAATTTAATGTTGGTATTTTTAAATGTTTTAACCACATCTATTTTTTTTCTTTACAAGGACTTGGTGGGTAACAATTGCAGCTTCACGATGAAAAGAACCCTGAGTTTGACCCATAGTTTTACACAAACAAACAAAATACAATAGGTGCTATAAGTGCAATTGTCTTGCTTTATTGGCAGAAAACTGCATATATCTCAAAATGGAAAAAGGTGAAAATGTTGTCAACTAACATAAATTGCTGAAAACGTGAAGGCCATTACAAACATTTGTAAATGGGTATTACTTACATCAATTCAACTAATCTGCATTAACAGTAGTGAAAACATAGCATGGTCACTCACTACATATTGGGACAGTGAGCAGTGCCGTCTATCAGTAGGCCATTGCAGGCATCACGAGAAGTACACAAACAGAGCCTGCAGAATACACAGCTCATCTCTCTGTGGAGCAATCAGGCCCTGTAGCAGAGGAAGTTCAGCCGCTCCTGGCAGTCCCTGTTCTCCCAGAGGCCGAGCCCTGGGCTTCGAGCCCCACAGCTGTAGGGCTGGGCTGGGCAGTTGGGCAGTGTCCCCTGGGTGAACTCCCACTTGCCCGTGCCCCGCTCGTTCACCCACAGCCACTGGCCAGCCAGAAAGCGCAGACTGGTCCACACCTGATCAGTCTGTGTCCCGTTGGCCCTCGCGTCGGCCAGGTCTCTCTCCCTAGGTGTGAGCATGCTGGCCAGGTCGGTGTAGTGCTCCCTGCAGTGGAGCAAGGCCTCCTCCCACTCCATCTTCTCAGTCACCAGGATGAATTCCCGGTGCCACCAGACGCAGAAGAACGGCATCTTCTTATAACAGTGATCGTCATCCCACTTCCCATTCTTCATCATCGCCACACAATTTTGCGAACCCGAGGGTTGTGAGGCATCCCAGTTTCTGTACTCGGATCGAGTGCCATCTGACCAGTACCGGTAGTCGCAGTCATAGTCAGTACACCAGCGCAAGCCGATCCAACTCTTGTCCTTACCAGATTCCTGTATGGTGTTCCTTAAAATGTCGTTTACCTCTTGGTTCGGAATGGAAGACAAATCCGTGTAGTGCTGTCTGCAGTATTTACGTGCCTCCTGCCAGGTCATAAGCTGGTCCACAAAGTAATGGTCCTCGACCAGTCCAAGGGTTAGCCCACTGAAGGACACCCAGAGAACTAAAAGAGATGTCGCCTTCATCCTTGCTTAGAGTGTGTGTGAGCCCTGGGTGGTCGTTTGGTCATGTTAAAAATGGCCGAACTGAACACCTGTAGTCAAATGGGGAATGCATTCAAATGGCAATTTTACTATTTTACAATGCAAAAAGGAAAATGGAAAAACAAGATTTACACAAGACGCATGGATTCTGTGAACATACCCAAACACATGTATGTTTGTGCTCACAAAAAGTAACTGTGTTATACATTGGTTAAAAACAGAGGTTCCTGCAAAAGAAGAAAGAACCTTATTTGTCACATAGATGGGCTTTAAACCAAGTACAGATAATGATAGGTTCCACAGTGTAAAGTCATTTACAGGTTTTTCAACTGCTAATGCTATTGATATGTAAAAACTATCAATGTTTTTTTTTTTTACCATTTTATAGGAAGGAAAATAATTCAAACTTTCTTGGTAAGGAGGAACTAAAGCTATGGATGACCATCCCAAAACAGTGAACTGAGATAATACATATCCTATGCCTGCCCATAACATTTTGAAAATATTCTTTTATCAACAGCTCACTTCAGTAATTTAGCAAAATAATCAAATGATTGCAACAGAGAACCAATACCTTCAAGTCTCTTAACGTCTCAAACGTTATCCAAACGTCATCCACAGCTTTAGTTCCTCCTTACCAAGACAGTTTGAATTATATTCCTTCCTCTAAAATGGTGAAAAAGTATTGATAGCATTAGCAGTTGAAAAATCTGTATTTATTTGTATTTGGTTTAAAGCCCATCTATGTGACAAATAAGGTCTTTCCTTTTTTCGTGGGAACCTCTGTTTTTAACCAATGTATAATACAGTAGTTTTTGTATTAGTTCTCTGGGTGTCCTTCAGTGGGCTAACCCTTGGACTGGTCAGGGACCATTACTTTGTGGACCAGCCCATGACCTGGCCGGAGGCACGAGATTACTGTAGACAGAACTACACGGATTTGTCCTCCATTCCAAACCAAGAGATAAACGACATTTTAAGGAACACCATACAGGAATCTGGTAGGGACCAAAGTTGGATCGGCTTGCACCGGTGCAAAGGCTGTGACTACTGGAAATGGTCAGATGGCACTCGATCTGAGTACAGAAACTGGGATGACTCACAACCCACCACTGACTTCAAATGTGTGGTGATGAAGAAGAATGGAAAGTGAGCATACAAACAGTGTTATAAGAAGAAGTCGTTCTTCTGCTTCTGGTGGCACCGGGAGTTTATCCTGGTGACGGAGAAGATGGAGTGGAAGGAGGCCTTGCTCCACTGCAGGGAGCACTACACCGACCTGGCCAGCATGCTCACACCTAGGGAGAGAGACCTGGCCGACGCGAGGGCCAACGGGACACAGACTGATCAGGTGTGGACCAGTCTACGCTTTCTGGCTGGCCAGTGGCTGTGGGTGAACGAGCGGGGCACGGGCAAGTGGGAGTTCACCCAGGGGACGCTGCCCAACTGCCCAGCCCAGCCCTACAGCTGTGGGGCTCGAAGCCCAGGGCTCGGCCTCTGGGAGAACAGGGACTGCCAGGAGCGGCTGAACGTCCTCTGCTACAGGGCCTGATTGCTCCACAGAGAGATGAGCTGTGTATTCTGCAGGCTCTGTTTGTGTACTTCTCGTGATGCCTGCAATGGCCTACTGATAGAACTGTCCCAATATGTAGTGAGTGAGCATGCTGTGTTTTCACTGCTGTTAATGCAGATTAGTTGAATTGATGTAAGAATACCTTGTAATGGCTTTCACGTTTTCAGCAATTTATGTTAGTTGACAACCTTTTCACCTTTTTCCATTTTGAGATATATGCAGTTTTCTGCCAATAAAGCAAGACAATTGCACTTATGCCACCTATTGTATTTTGTTTGTTTGTGTAAAAGTATGGGTCAAACTCAGGGTTCTTTTCATCGTGAAGCTGCAATTGTTACCCACCAAGTCCAAAAAAATAGATGTGGTTACGACATTTAAAAATACCAACATTAAATTTAAACAGAAAATGTAACTCTATTACAAGAAACAGGCAGGCACATGCATACACAATTTAAAGGTGTTACCTTTAGCTGGATAACTGTGCACACTGCACATCATGGCACAAGCAAGAAGAGCCCTGGAAGTTTCAAAAAGAATGTTAAACTCAAAACACACTACTAACCAAAATAGCTGAAAATAAACTTTGTGAAGATGATAATGAGAAATTAGTATCATTAACAGTTTCACGCAAGAATCACATCACAGCATCAAAGCATAAAAATAAAGACTAAGTTCTTAAAAACAGCAAAAACGACCTCCAGATCATGTCAGAAGCCACAATTCCAACTTCCTCAGTCAACATAAACACAAGAGTACGAACACTGAAGAATATAAAGGGAAAGCTGAAGACATCAGCCAACTACAAAGGTAATTGATTAATTGAGGTCGGCTTAAAGAAAATAAGGAGTAATGAAGATGTTCATATCTTCCATACTAAACACATACATTTTCACACCTGCTTTCCCAGTATTAGACCTACTACACACCATGTAATTTCATGTAATTGTTGAAACATAGTTGAAAGCGTCAGACAGCCAGAGCATATTTTAGGAATATGGTTAGGGATGAGTCTGAAAAAGTCAGGTCAGATGGATTGATAAAACTTCAAACATTGTTACCCAGATGTTCTGTTATAGGCTACCAGAAGAGAGACGCGGTTAGAGTTCTCTATTAGAAGATTATCAGTTATAAAAACCTAATTTAGCCAGGCTAAATCTTGCAGTACCTTCCCAGGTGATAATCAGTCAAAACAGATTAAGTAGAGTTCACGGGATATCACTTAGAACGTGGACAAAACTATTTTTTGGAAAGCACAACACTCTTCTTTTTAAGTGGCAAAGTCATAGCCTGAACTACATGAGTATGTGTGGTACAGGACAACATTTAGGACAACTGGGAATGTATTGGGGATGCTATATGAGTGTCAGTGAACCCACTTTAACTAAGCAAAAAGATGCCAATGGACTTGGGACTCAGACTTGATGTCAGTTACTTTAATTTAAAATTAACTTTATTAATTTACTTTATTATTAAATTCTAAACTCATTTTAATGTTTGAGAGTATTAATGTTTTGGGGCATTTTCATACTCGACATGACAAACCCCATGCCTAGAGCGGGCATGAATCAGACAGTGTACGGTTTTGGTTAAATGCTGCCCCCCAACGGCTAAAATGAAAATGGTTTTCCAGTGGCTTGATTTAGCTTGATAACAAAATTAGCAAACCAAGTAACAAAGCGCGGATTCTCACTGTCCATGATACTTTTTCAAAAGGTGTACTAAAAGAGTTTACAGATTTTCTGATCTATAAAAAGCGGTCTTTCGTGTTGCTACTTAAAAAGAAGAGTGTTGTGCTTTCCAAAAAATAGTTTTGTCCACGTTCTAAGTGATATGCCGTGAACTGTAGGCTACTTAATCTGTTTTGACTGATTATCACTTAGGAAGGTACTGCAAGATTTAGCCTGGTTAAATTGGGTCTTTATAACTGATAATCTTCTAATAGAGAACTCTAACCGCGTCTCTCTTCTGGTAGCCTATAACAGAACATCTGGGTAGCAATTTTTGAAGATTAACAATCCATCTGAGCTGATTTTTTCAGACTCATCCCTAACCATATTCCTAAAATATGTTCTGGCTGTCTGACGCTTACAACTATGTACTGGGGAAGTTGGAATTATGGCTTTTGACATGATGTGGAGGTAGTTTTTGATGCTTTTAAGAACTCTGTCTTTATTTTTGTGCTTTGATGCTGTGATGTGATTCTTACGTGAAACTGTTAATGATACTGATTTCTTGTGGTTGTATGGGTCATTATCATCTTCACAAAAGCTTATTTTCAGCTCTTTTGGTTAGTAGTGTGTTTTGAGTTTAACACACTTTTTAAAACGTTCAAGGCTCTTCTTGTCTGAGCCATGATGTGCAGTCTGCACAGCTATTCAGCTAAAAGTAACACATTTAAATTGTGTATGCATGTGCCTGTCTGTTCCTTGTAATAGAGTTACGTTCAAATTTAATGTTGGTATTTTTAAATGTTTTAACCACATCTATTTTTTTCTTTGCGAGGACTTGATGGGCAACAATTGCAGGTTCACGATGAAAAGAACCCTGAGTCACTTTTAAATGCTTAAGTGCTTTCCTTCATAGCTTTCCACCTGTAACTTGTGTAGCTGAACTTTTCAGTGCCATCTAGTGGACAGAAAAGGTATTGCTATGAGTTCACCAGTCAAAAACAAAATACACGGTAACCCTTCAATAGGTGCTATAAGTGCAATTGTCTTGCTTTATTGGCAGAAAACTGCATATATCTCAAAATGGAAAAGGGTGAAAAGATTGTCAACTAACATAAATTGCTGAAAACGTGAAAGCCATTACAAACATTTGTAAACAGGTATTCTTACATCAATTCAACTAATCTGCATTAACAGCAGTGACAACACAGCATGCCCACTCACTACATATTGGGACAGTGAGCAGTGCCTTCTATCAGTGACAGTAGGCCATTGCAGGCATCACGAGAAGTACACAAACAGAGCCTGCAGAATACACAGCTCATCTCTCTGTGGAGCAATCAGGCCCTGTAGCAGAGGAAGTTCAGCCGCTCCTGGCAGTCCCTGTTCTCCCAGAGGCCGAGCCCTGGGCTTCGAGCCCCACAGCTGTAGGGCTGGGCTGGGCAGTTGGGCAGCGTCCCCTGGGTGAACTCCCACTTGCCCGTGCCCCGCTCGTTCACCCACAGCCACTGGCCAGCCAGAAAGCGCAGACTGGTCCACACCTGATCAGTCTGTGTCCCGTTGGCCCTCGCGTCGGCCAGGTGTGTCTCCCTAGGTGTGAGCATGCTAGCCAGGTCGGTGTAGTGCTCCCTGCAGTGGAGCAAGGCCTCCTCCCACTCCATCTTCTCCGTCACCAGGATAAACTCCCGGGGCCACCAGACGCAGAAGAACGGCATCTTCCTATTACAGTGATCGTCATCCCACTTCCCATTCTTCATCATCGCCACACAATCTTGCAAACCCGAGGGTTGTGAGTAATCCCAGTTTCTGTACTCGGATCGAGTGCCATCTGACCAGCACCAGTAGTTGCAGTCATAGTCAGTACACCAGCGCAAGCCGATCCAACTGTGGTCCCTACCAGATTCCTGTATGGTCTTCCTTAAAATGTTGTTTATCTCTTGGTTTGGAATGGAGGACAAATCCGTGTAGTGCTGTCTGCAGTAATATCGTGCCTCCTGCCAGGTCATAGGCTGGTCCACAAAGTAATGGTCCTCGACCAGTCCAAGGGTTAGCCCACTGAAGGACACCCAGAGAACTAAAAGAGATGTCGCCTTCATCCTTGCTTAGAGTGTGTGTGAGCCCTGGGTGATCGTTTGGTTGTGTTAAAAATGGCCAAACTGAACACCTGTAGTCAAATGGAGAATGCATTCAAATGGCAATTTTACTATTTTACAATGCAAAAAGGAAAATGGAAAAACAAGATTTACACAAGACACATTAATTCTGTGAACATACCCAAACACATGTATGTTTGTGCTCACAAAAAGCAACTGTATTATATACTGGTTAAAAACAGAGGTTCCTGTAAAAGAAGAAAGAACCTCATTTGTCTTACAGACTTAAAATTTATTACGAAACAAAACGGGCTTTAAACCAAGTACAAATAATGATAGGTCTCACAGTGTACAGTCATTTACAGGTTTTCAACTGCTAGTGCTATTTACACTTCAAAACTATCAATGTTTTTTTTACCATTTTAGGGGAAGGAAAATAATTCAAACTTTCTTGGTAAGGAGGAACTAAAGCTATGGATGACCATCCCAAAACAGTGAACTGAGATAATACATATCCTATGCCTGCCCATAACATTTTAAAAATATTCTTTTATCAACAGCTCACTTCGGTAATTTAGCAGAATAATCAAATATACACATGATTGCAACAAAGAACCAATACCTTCAAGTCTCTTAACGTTTCAAACCAAACCAGAGATCAAGCACACAGTGCTTCAGTTTGGCCAGTGCTCATTGGTAGGGTGTGGTGGTGGAGGAGGGGGAGGTGGAGGCATGTACATCCCCGGGAAGGGGTGGGGGGGCCAGGGCATGTGTGCTGGAGGGGGCCCGGGGTACATGGGGAAGTAGGGCGGGGGGGCCTGGAAGGGAGGGGGCTGGCGGTATGGGGGGTGAAGGTTGTCCATGAGAGGAGAAGGGGGCGGTGGGCGGAAGTGGGGGTTCTGGAGGTGGTGCTGAAAGCTTCCTCGGGGGCCGTGGGGCGGCCCGGCTCTGGGGTTTGGTGGTCCTTTGGACCTTGGGCCACCCCAGGCCTGGCGGGGCTCTCGTTTCGGGGGCCTCTTGTTGCCTGGCTTCTGTTTCTCCTTATCGCCCTCTACAGGGGAAGAAAGGAAGCACAATCAATTTAAGAACACTGTGTACGGCACACTGGAGACTGACTAGTTGTTTACAGAGATATACTAAAATTATTGATAGTATTTTGTAATACTTATTGCCTACGAAATATTTATTACGCATTTATTACGCAAAATGGAAAAACAAAATTAGTCTTACCCGTCTCTGCGTTTTCTTGCCTCTGCACCTTCATCTTCCTCTTAGCCTTGGCCTCCTGCTCGTCATCGCTGTAGTCTAAAGCCTTGGAAGAAGGAGAGCCATGATCACAACTCCGTTGAAGATCAGTATGATTTTTTTTTTTCTTGCAGTGGCTGTGATACATGAGCATACATGACTCATTCGACAATATATTAAACCAGTGGTTGTCCAACTGAGGTATGAGTACCACTGGGGGTACTTGCACCAATTCTAGAGGGTACGCAATTATAAATCTGTGAATGTGTTCTGATCTTTTACCAGCATGAAAATAAAGTTTAGACCAATGTGGCAAAAGATCTTGCATTCATGCTACCACCAACACAACCCACTTGCCACAACTAGTTTGTTTAATATAGTATAAAGCTGGCCTGGTAAACCAGCCCCTCGTAATTTACTTTGTTTTTGTACCCAGAGTCTAGCTGTGCTGTATTGAGAAATGGTTTTCTTTCTAGAGGTGTGGAGGCTGCTGAGGCTGCTGCTTTAAAAAGATTGGATCTGCCTTTACTCAAACATTAACGTGAAGGAAGTTACAAAGCTTTCTGGAAACTAACAGACTAACAACTAATGCTCACGAACGCTGATTTGGCTAGGAAGGATTCTGCCTACAACCAGCCATTTTAATGAGACCTACGCCAGACCCCCTGTACAAAAACAAAGTAAAGTACAAGGAGCTGGTTTACCAGGCTAGCTTCATACCAATGTATTAAAACAAACAGTGTAAAGTGACGCACAAGAACTAACCTCTGGTGGAGGCTCCTGATCATTCTTCCAGGACGCATCCGATCCTTTGAGCCTGGCGAAAAAAAAATGGTGAAGGCCAATTTGTTGTCTAGGCGACAAGTGTCGCAGTCCTGGAGGCTTTCATAAAACATTTTAAAATCAAAACACTAAATGTGCTTTCTATACCAACTGGTATGAACTTTCAGAAGAAATTCAATCAGAATATGTAAAATCTTAACCATTTAAAATGTTTTGCCAAGCTATGCGACACCCTAGCAGATGGAAACTTTGTTTCTTTTACTTTACTTCATCTGATCATATCAATTGACACTTCCTGCGCTATAAATGACCTTTTAGTGGGACATTCAAACCCAGAATGTTTCAACATAAAGGGTGTCACCAATATGTGTGGTTAAATAGGAACTATTGTTGACTGTACTCCAATGGCATTTGATACCTTACAGTTAACCTCCATGAGGCTATACAGATGGGGACATGGGTTGGGGATTGTGTGCTGTGCGACACCACATACTTACTGTTTGAGCTTGTCAGTGAAGATGTAGCCGGTAAGGTCCTTCACACCTGGGGCGAAGTAGACCGTGTCCCTCGGCTTGAGCCTCTTCCCTGCGATGTCCTTGTCCGAGTTAAACCTCAGCACGTAGAATGGCTGCACCACTGGCCCAAACACTTCAAACACCTGTGAATATAAACATCTTGCTTATTCTTTGGCAGCCTTGAGAGGCATTGTAATATATGCAGTGGTTAAATTGGCTTTTGCAAGGAGGGGGGGAGCCCTTCTTTACCCACAGTGGTCAACATTTCACTCTATTGTATTAGTATAAATATACTGTAGCAGAGGGAGCTCATCTCGTGAGGAGGCGGAGCTGAGTGCTGGAGGGCTCCAGCCCCATTTAAACTTTGAATATATGTGTGGACAGCTATTAATCATGCCATTTTTTACACTGACTGGAAATTTCTTTGATAATGGTCAAATTTATTTCCATATATGCCTACCGCATTACACAACATACACATGTCCTCATACTACTTGTCACAATATGTTTATAACGTCATAACCATAATATCAGATCTTTTCATAAAACCTCGACTGTCAAGACACTTATTTCCTGCTCTTATAATTGCTGTAAGCACAAGAAAATGAACCAATAAACTGTCAAATGACAACATGTTAGTGTTTCCTCACCTTGCCAACTGCCTCTCTGTCCGCACTGAATACAACACTGTCATCATTGAGGGGCGGGGTGTCCTTGAATGACTCCACAATCACTACAGAGGAAGACACGAGAGCTTCAGAAACCACATACATGACATTGTTTTGGCAGCATGTTTACATCCATCATCCATCAAAGACAGTCAGTAAACAAAATAATTACCAAATACATATATACGATTATATTCATCGCTCCTTTAACTTATCTTTATGTCTTCTATTCTATGTTATCTGTAATGCACCTGCACCAAGACAAATTCATTCACTCATCCGCCGTACAGACTTTGTAATAAACATGCTTCTGATTCTGATGATTATATAGTTGTTGATTGTGATTAGTTACCTAGCTTTTCCACTATGCTTGAGATCAGCCCCATTGGCCTGAGCTCAGTGTCATTTGGAAGGCTGACGTGCAGGTCCTCAACCGCAGGCAGCTCCTACACACACGCACACACACACGCGCGCGCGCGCGCGGACAAGCACGCAAATATGGACATGGACACACACACACACACACACACACACACACACACACACACACACACACACACACACACACACACACACACACACACACACACACACACACACACACACACACACACACACACAGACGCACACACACAGACAAGTGTTCACCCATTAGAGAAGCCAAGTTAGGCATGTACCAATACAGGATCAAATAAATTGTAAGATGCACTGCTTAGCACTGAACTGAGTTCAAGTTTAACTGAAAGACAGGGCTATGAGCAGAATTAAAGGGATTTCAACTAGGCTTGAGCGGTATTTTGAAAATACCGTATACCAGGGTATTTTCAAATACTGGCTGCAAGATTTCTAATACTGTGATACCGTTGGTAACATCAAAATGGTATAGACATACTCTCTGATTAATAACAAATAAGCAAGTTTTTTGCATTTTATATGAAAAATTAAAATTAGGAAACAAGACTTCAATATATTAAATCTTTCAAGGCTACTTTATTGAGCCACTTCTCTAAATTTATGGCACCTAAAACTACCAATAGCTACTCACATCACATTTATGTAATTCTTTACACTTCTTAAATATCCAACATATCAGGGTATTAGGAAAATATAGGGGTATGAAAAATTGGATACTGCCCAAGCCTACTTTTGACATGTACACAACCTGACATTCACTGCAGGAGGGATAGAAGGCCAGTGGTCGATTGTGTACTGTACAAATACTGGCTGCAAGATTTCTAATGCTGTGATACAGTTGCTAACATCAAAATGGTATAGACATACTCTCTGATTAATAACAAATAAGCACTTTTTTGCATTTTTATATGAAAAATTAAGTGGTCGACTGTGGACTTTACTTTTACACACTGATTGTAATCAGCGATCTAGCTAAATACCACATCAACATTTCCCAATTAGTACAATGTGGTGCGGAGGGTCTGCATATAACACTATGCAACTGTGGCCGGATGCTGTGCTGTTCACAGACTACTGAAATCTTGCACCTTTGTGGCCTTGCTGTTTTAGGTTTGTTGTACAGGCAACTTACACTACAACCAATGACACTACTGCTTAAATGCCACCATGCTTAAATGCCACCACTTGAGCTTTATTACACACTACACATTGTGTTTCTACTTATTTGTATTATATACAAGCCTATTGTACTTTTTGTTATGTTTATATTATTATGTTTGTCATCATGTCTTCCTGTCTTGCTTATAAGATGTTTAATGTTCACTGTGGGCCTAGGGAGCATTGCAATTTCAAATTCTGTGTGTGCAACCTGTACATATGGTTTTTGACAATAAAGCTGACTTTGACTTTGACAATAAAGGTCTTGAATACTTCAAAAGTGCCTCGCTTACGTCAATAAGGACTTCGTCTTGTGTCTTAATAGGTGCTTGTGCCTTTCCTTTTCCAAGGGCTTCCTCCTCCTCTTCCAAGACAATGTGCAGGGGTTCAGATGTGGTGGAGGAGGAGGATGAGGAGCATGACGAGGATGACGAAGAGTCTGAATCTGAATCACTACTGAAAAGAGATATCGGTCAACGTCAGACAATGTCAGATAAAACAAGGGGTTTTGATTACCAAAAATGCACCTTAGTTATTTTCAGATACATCAGATTTTTGTTGTTGTGATAAGTTGGGCATGGCAGGTTGTGAGGCTGTTTTTAATGTTATATTCTGAGGACAAACAATTGAAATTATTCTAGGCATACAAATAATTCCTTTAAAGATTACTTTACAAGAAAATAGAAATAGAAAGTACAAATAGAAAAAAAGAAGTTGTATAATTTCACAACCTCTGCTGCTAATGTCTTCAGACCTCAACACATTGCAAAATACTTCCTCACAGTTTGATAGTGATGCGCCTTTATCACTGGTTTCATACAATATGATTGCATTACCTGGCATAATTTTGACTGTTTATTTGAGAAATGTGTGCTACGTGTACTGCCGACGGTCTTCAACTAATCATGATTCATGTGTACAAGCAACTTGTTTTCAGCAACAACCACAGTGGAGAATGACATTTGGTTATCCAAACTGGCTAAGAAACGGTTTACATGGAGCTTGCTTCTCATGTAAATGTTTTGAAAGAAAAAACAAAACTCCAAGGTGACATTTTTACAGCCTCAAAAAAAGAAAAAAAAAAAAGAAAAAGTGTGAATACAAAAGAACTGAGACACTAGGCTACCATTTCCTTCCGCTGTGTGCGGGACTTTACATACCTGTCTGACGAAAGTTCATCGGAGCTGTCTCCCCGATACTGAGTGATGCTACTCAGCGCCTCGCACTTCTGAAGCAACCCGAGATTAGCAGGTGAGGTAGCAGCCTGCGACATCACCTTAGGGTTGTCAGTTGTTGCCACTGGTGTAGTTGCAGTAACCTCCATGTCCTCTACTGACACAATCGGGGGGTCTCTCGCATCCGTTTTGACCTCTGTCTGAGTGTCGTTGAGAGCGATGGCGACATTTTCCTTTGAGGCAATAGTTTCTTGAACAGGGTCTGTGATGTTTGGCAACAGTACAACATCCATTTCAACCGATGACAAGACACCCTCTGATAAGTGTAGAGTCACTGGTTCTTGTTTGATTTCAGGCACTAGATGGACCTTGCTGTTCGAATGATCACTTTCTGACCCTTTTACAGTCTCCTGGCCATCACACGAGGGGATAAGATCGATTGCTCCAAAAGTAGTGGGTGTTGTTGTGTCCACATTTTCCAACGCTGCAGGGTTGGTCTCGGGACTTGTTGCCAGGTAAGTGTCATTCTCAGTGCAGGTACCATTTGTAACTACAGATACGTTATTTTCTATGGCTTGATCACTGGCGTTGGTCAGTATATCATTGTCCAAGGCTTGGTGTTCGAAATTCCCACAACCCACTTCGTCATCCATTATCCGACCTATGTTTGAGAACACACACTTAATTAAAAATAGTAAAATAGTTCACCTAAGATTGTTTAACATCTTCCACCTACTAACGATACTCTAACTCGTCGTAACAGTGGTTTCCCATGCATTATGTCAAAGACCTTCTAGCTATTACGGCTAGAAAACAAATGGATTTTACAATTCATGTAGGCTACTATATAACAACTACGCTATATCAGCTGAGTTCCTGAAATAAGCTTTACAAACACTTAACATGCCAATGGCAACTTACCTGATGTTAGCTTGCTAGCTGCTTGGCTATATGACCAACATTAGTTGTAATCAAACGAACTACCACCTTAAAACAGATCAGTCAAAGCAAACCGATCATGTAATTAATTACTAGACTGACAAAAAGTACCGCTAGTAATGTATTAACCTGAATTATCACAAACGTGTTGTCTCTATCCCGGGTAGACCTTGTGCATGGTTTTGAATCATACACATGTGTTTGTCGCACAGCAGCATGAAGCGTGGGTCAAAAAACATTTGTCGGAAGTGTCAAAATAAAAGTTTCATGGAGTAAGTGACTCTTTAAAACGTGGGTGATAGCTAAATTAATTCGGGGTCAATTAAACTGGGCGTATACATTACATATATAGTAATGTTAATTTGACATTTACAGGATATATAATATGCTTTTGCATCGAATATTGTAGGGCTTTTGTTTTAGAATTGGATGTACGTAGTCTGCAACATGTTAAAATAAAAGCCTCTGACTGAATTGTGTTGCTTTTAAAACTGACTGACAAAGAACGTGAATATTAGTAAGCACAGTGAGAAAACAGCATTATGAGACCATGACACCTTGATTGTGTGTAATGCACCCCATGTCATGAGAGGCAGAGGTCATTAAGGATTTAGTAAAGTTATTCACTTTAGTGTTGTGAACTGCTGCATGCATATAGCATTGCATTATTACTTCACTCTAGTTACAGAGACCAGGATTTTCCTCTAAAAGTGTGTAGACACAATTATAATTGTCTTCTTTTGTTTAGCCTATACAGATAACCTCTCACAGCCAGACAACAGACCAGTTCAGAGATGCAAACGAGAAACAAAATGCTTGCAATGAATCTTTATTGTACGGCTTATCTCCTACCAACAGTTTATTCGAAGTTGCTATGTGGAAACTATTTATAAGAGCATTTCGTAAACTAAAGCAAAGCACTGTAGATATTGTTTCTAGTGAATTATCTCTCTACTATATACATTCACTTAAATAGTTCTCCATTTGAAAGCATTTTATCCTAAATTCTTAAGGAATAAATACAAGAGAAAATTGTAAACAATCTGTTACTCAACTCACAATGGAAGAGAGAACATTTTCTTTTGTAAGAAGATAATAATTCTCTATCATATATTTACATTCATTGTCTGAAAAAAATACTGGCATGTCCCAAAATAGGAAAGACTGTGCAATGTCATAGTGAAGCATGGTATTAATTGAAGAAACTGTTCCGCCATCAATCCATCATTTTATCTCTTTTCCATCACACATCCAGAGGAGAAGTACACCTATATTGATGCCAGTATTGAATCCACTTCCTGGTGCTTCTGGCCCTTGTGGTAAAGTTCAGTTATTGTCCCTGGCCATCCAACATGATGGCCACATGCAGTGAGATGGCAACACGGCCTTGTACAGTATTACAAAAACAGACAATCAAATGAGAAGCATGGGTAGACATGAACGTCCTAAGATTTGAGTTATGGAAACCAAGCATCACCTTACTCATCCATACTGACAGAAACCAGCGGTGTATTTCAGCATTTTAGTGTACGTAGGGGAGAGTGAATTCCCCTGTTGTGCCAATGCTATAATGGGTCATTTATCATATAAAGGTCCCTGATCCACATGTACCCGTCAGTCATTACTCAATAGTCTATTACACCTACATCTCATGTGTTTTATGGCCATTCATTGTGGTGAACTTTGTTATTCTTCTTTTTCTCATTTTTCTCTTTCTGTAGCCTCTCGAGTTCAGCCTCATACATGATCTCCTGGATCAGATACTTCTCCCTGCGCATGCGATCCCGCAAGTCTTTTGGCAGGTCTGGGATCAGGTAAGCAATGAGGTTCTTGATGGTGAAAACCATGTGCTGCGAGAACATAGAGAAAATTAGGTGAAACGAATATATATAACAACAACAATGCCAATATGTAATAATAATAATAATAATAATAATAATAATAATAATAATAATAAGAAGAAGAAGAAGAAGAAGAAGAAGAAGAAGAAGAAGAAGAAGAAGAAGAAGAAAGTAGAATATAAATAGATATAAATAATAAATTAGATGCTTTGACTTTGATGCCCTTGGTATGTTGTGACTCAGCAAAACCTTTACTTATCCTTTTTGTGGACCTTCTGTTCGATTGCTATTTTAGAGACTTGCCTCTGTCAAGAGCTATAAACACCTAAACTAAACTCTTCACTACATAGTATATCAGAGATACACTGGATGACTCACCACACTGGGCACTGTATAGTGAACAAGTAAACATTTTTTTCAATTTGCCCACTGTGCCAAATAAGATGTAAGATGTACCTTTCAAAGAGAGCTGTGTTCATGCTGCACATTCAAAAAGAGGTATCATTAAAACAGAACCTTAAAATCATCAGAACTGTCCTATACTGGGTTCATGGTTGCTGACGGAAAGGATCTAAGCTAGAATAAGAAACTAACCTCGAATACAATGATGAAGGCCAGACGAGCAGCCAAGACATGCCAGAACTGTAGTGTGTAAGAATATGGCTCTTCAGAGTTGGGGTCCTCTCTGTAGTCACGGTATCTGGGGAGAAACAAACAACACTTTAATTTGTGAAAACAACTTCTAAAGTTGGGTCATCATATATTCCCCTAAGTTAATTATAAAAAATACATCCAACTTAGCATTGATAGATTGTTACTAAGACAACAACAGGCATACCTGCAATACCTTACAGGTTCCCCAAACAGTTCTGATCCATTTGTTCTTGGCTGGGACTTGCTCTCAAAATCGGCCACCCGGAACACTGAGAGACTGGCATTAACATAGCCCATCATGCACCTGGAAAACAGGGCAGAGAAGAGCAGTGAAGAATGGAGCTATAATATCGTTTTTTACACAGCTTGTCAAAGTGTTACAGACAGTTCTATTTAACTGAATTTGGTATCCCAGGAAGGTCTGATATTTCTGAATAACAGATAGCCGCTTTGTCTCGGAGTCCTGCAACACTCTGTTGGGGTTTATTTCGCAATATTGACCTTCTTTGTACATTATTATCCCACATAACATAACATAACATAACATAACATAGCATAACATAGCATAGCATAGCATAGCATAGGATAACATAGCATAGCATAGCATAGCATAACATACCATAGCATAACATAGCATGGCATAACATAACATAGCATAGCATAGCATAGCATAACATAACCTAACATAGCATAGCATAATATAACATAGTATAGCACAACATAACATAATTTCACCTCACCTCTCCCCAGCACGGCCCTGGCCAGCACAAGGGCCATATTTGTAGGCGTAAACCAGACGCGGGATGAAGTCAGAAGTAATGGCAATGACAAAGGCATTGCTAATGACCGACAGGATGCCAATACCCTCCAAAATCCCATACCAGATTCCTAAAAAGAGGTAAAACAGAGACAATACGTAAAATGGACATATGATGAATGGTGCTGTAGAACAAATATTTAGAGATTTTGTCTCTTATCGAAACTCAAAAAAGCACTGCTGACAAACAGCCCAACCACTGTCTTCTTTAATTTCCCTTCACACGACTGGCAAACAAAACACAACTTTGGCTCTTACCAATGTCTTTGGCTTGAGAGGGCAGGGGTCGCCGCCACTGTGTGACAAACTTGAATGCGTCCAGGCGGATTTCAATGATGTTGTTCAGGAGGGCCAGGAGAGGAGCCAGAGGAAAGGCAGCCACAAAAATGGTGGTGAAGCCAAACTGCAAAACTGTGAAAAATAGTGCAAGTCATGTGAGTGCAGGAAGACACGACTTTGGATAATGTATTGGTTTAGCAGACTATTTGGCACCATCAAATATAAGTCAATTAGGAATTGATGAGCCTACTGTAGACCTAGCTTTTTGGGAAATTATCTTGTCAGACAGAGTATAGACTCAGCTAAATAAAGATAATGTGTTTTTTTTCTATAAACGCTCCTAAAAATTGGGCAATTCATGCCAGACATGACATACTCATCTCCAAGTATTCGTCAAACAGGCCGTAGGTGTTCATCGGTTGGAGGTTGTAGTCTTTCTCCCACTGGGGGAAGGCATCCATGGCCTTCTGGCCAAACTCACTCTTCAGGCGACGCCCTGTCCACCAGTTCTGGACGAGCCTACAGGGAGAGGCAGCATGCATTAAGACCAAATAGTTAAACTGAAGTGAATTGGTTTTAACAGAATTTATCTGAATTAAATTAAATTGAATGGACTTCTGGAACAGTCCAAAGGGAGAGACAGCATCAATGAGTCAATTGCATTGAACTGAATTGAATTTAAATAAATTAAATTAAATTGAATTTGAATTCTGAACCAGTCTAAAGGGAGAGGCAGCATCCATAAGTCCAGGGAGGACATGTGGACTTAAGCTTTGGTGGGTCACTACACACAACTATTCCAACACATATCTAATATAATTGGAAATCACGTTGATTCTTGTTAAATAGACAATCTGATAGTGTTTTTTTTAGTAAATACTGTAAGTCAATAGGTGAGATTCAGATTCAGAAAGAATCTCCTGAAAATGTGGTTGGCAATGATGTACAAATCAGTATGTCGCAGGTCCAGTAAGATTGTATCAGGTGGTCATCAGCAAATGTATTCCTCGTCACAGTGCTTCCTTTTTAAAATATTATAATTATTATTGTATTATATATATAATTGTGTGTGGCTCTTTCGGTATGAGTTTGTGTGTGTGTGTGTGTGTGTGTGTGTGTGTTTGTGAAGAGTTGGCAGATACAACAACCAAAATGACAAACAGATAAAACATCAATAACATTTGTTCAGCTTTTCTCGGCAGGCGTGGAAGGTTAGCTTCATGTGAGACCAAACAGTACATTGTTCACATTAAAAGACAGTAGGAGAAACCATATGGATAGGGTTGGGACGACAATGGAATTTTTTTTAAGACTCAGACTTGTCAGTGAAAGAAACAATTGATCGAAATGATACATAGGAATGTATCATCGCAATGACATTACAGACAGAAGGAGTTTCTACCATAACAAGAGGCTTTGGATGTGTAATGGAATGTGTTTCAGTCACTAAAAGCATAGTCAGTAGTTACAGTAGTGAGAACAGTTTGGCTTACCACTAAATAGACATGGGGTTTGGGCATAGTGCAAGATTGCTAATGGGTTAAAAGCTCTTAAAGTGTGATTAGCTGTAGGGTTTTTTTTACTTATGCATGCTTATCGATTATCGTGCCAACCCTACTCACGGATATCCCAGCTCCATGAAGTTGTTCCAAGTTTGCTTGAGCACCATAATGATTCCCATCTGCATGAACAGGTCTATAAGGCAACCACTGGGATGGCACTAAAGAGGGGGTAAGGGAGGGGCAGATTTCTCATGTTACCCTGTTAGCATGTCTACTAACATTACTAACATTACATCGGTATGGTGTGCCACAAGGAGAGACGCTGCTCACCTCTTCCAGCTTCCAGCGGTTGATGAGCCGGATGTAGGCACCCGGACGGCCAGTGAACCTGTCGGTAAAGACAGAAAGCCTTTTTAGGGAATGTACATAGCATGGTCTTAAAGTGCAAGTCCCATGTGTTGTTGTGACATTGCATCGTTGTGTCATGCAAGAGCCCGCATTAATGGGTCATTGCGTCATTATGTCACTGCGCCATTTCATTATTGTGTTCAATTGCTCCGATGCCATTGGACTGCAAGAAATGTTGTGTTGTTGTGACCTTGCGAAACTGTAAAGCACTTTGAGCTGCATCTTGTATGTATGAACTGTGCTATACAAGTTAAGGTTATTATTATTATTGTTTTTAGACCCTGGTGGGTCTACATGTCATTGTGCAATTGTGGTTTAATACATTTTTAAAAACTTTATTAACCCCTTTGCGAGGTCCCTTCAGCAGAATTGCGTACCTGCATTTAACCCATCACACACGTGAGCAGGATGCAGCCATGACAACAATAGACAGAGACATGCAGGGGCAATTCTAGAGTCTGATAGGCAAAAAAAAATCCAAATCCATTGTAGAAAGCTGAATTTCAACTGTTGTAGTTTAAGGTCTGCCAGCCTTCAGGGGCCCTGTTGTGGCTGGGAGATACCAAGCAGCTACCTGCATTGCCTTTTGACAAGCTACACCTCTGCAGACATGTAAAACAGAAATAGGTGTGCACACATCCAAAAAGAGTCAGCACAGGTGCCAAGCTCACTATGCTCACCCTCCAGCAAACCTGAGGTACAGGCCTGTCAAGTGGCATGCTACTTGCCATATTTAGATGCACTCTGAGTGTTAAGGCAGGTGCTTGGTTATGTGATACGGGCTGTGTCTCTACCACTTTTATTTGTCTAACAAAGATCCTATCCTACATGTGATCGAAATGTCTGTCTTTAAGTTTATTAAAATAGACTTTGTGAAGCTAAATCCCGGTGTGAAGCTAAATCACTGTGCAGGCAGCCTTTTGTCAAAAGGGGCACAGAAAAAAGGGAATACACTGAATACAGAACTGGTCTCTGAGGAAGGCAAGCTAGTTTGTGTTCGTATTAAATTTGTGTCTGTGTGTTTCCCCATGTCACAAATTTGACACTGTGATGACAGAAAAAGACAAGATTAGAGTGATTTGTCACAAAATGCAAAAACAAATATCAGTCCTTTTGATAACGACTTGCACAACTCAACTGAAACTCCTTACCTCCAGAGGAAGAATGCAAAAAAGACAGGATTAGAGTGATTTGTCATTCACACAAAAACAAATATCAGTCCTTTTGATAACAACTTTCACAGCTCAATTGAAACTCTTTACCTCCCGAGGAAGAATGCGATGTAAAAGGTAGAGCTGTTAAGATTGACAAACTGGAACAGGAACATCTTGAGGGTGAAACTGTTCTCCCACTCCGATTCTGTTCTTGGCTGCTCTGTGTGTGTGCAAACAGATTTTTGGAGTAAACTCAGAGATAAATCTATCTATCTCTTTACAAATACCTGCACATCATTACTAAATCATTTACATCTCCTTACAAATACTTGCATGCCATAACTAAACAATGGATCAAAAAATAGGTTGTTAAATAAAAAAAACGGATGTTAAATAAGTAAAGTGTAAGTGTCCTTTGCTATACTTTTTGCCATAGTTGCGTAAGAGAAAACACAAGATACTTGTGCACCTAGGAAGAGTACCTTTGGAAGAATTGAATCCTTTGTGACTACAAACCTTATTCTCACATACTATTGTTTGGGAGAACACTGAGCACTTTAGATTTTATTATTTATATTCTATTATTTCCTGACTCCTAAGTCAACCGTCCTGTTGTTGGGTTCGTCAAACAGGCTGTTCACCAGCCAGAACATTATTTTACTGATGCAAATGCAATTTGACTTTGAATTTTACATGCAAAAAAAGCAAAATATGTCCCCTCTTTCCATAGCAAAACATTTAGCTATGTCTCTGTCTTGGTGCCTTACCTAAGTTGGTAAGTGTGAGGGCAACTTTTTCATACAGCTGTACAATACACAGACAAACACAAACACACACACATTTAGTGGGCACAAAAAAGCAGAAGCATCAATGCCAAAACCAAGAACAATAATGTAGTCTGTCATAGACACAGCTAGAAATTTTGGGGCCTATGAAAAAAAACATTATTACTATTAATTATCATTACTAATAATACTAATACCAGTAATTATTACTACTAATTATATTTAATAGTGTCATTAAAGTGCCCCCTGTTATTGCTAGGCTCTAGAATCGCAGTTAATACATGTCTCAACCAGTGTATCTGTCAGGATGATTGTGTGTGTGTGCGTGTGTGTGTGTGTGTGTGTGTGCGTGCGGGTGTGCATGCGCACACGTGTGCATGTGTATGTGTGTCTGTGTCTGTCTGTGTCTGTCTGTGCCTGTGTGTGTGTGTGTCTGTGTGTGTGGCAGCACTTACCACGTTGAGCAGCATGATGATGCAGAAGTTAATGAACACAGCTGTCCCTGTGGTGGCCACCTGAGAGTTGTTCCTGATGAGGGCCCAGTCAAAGGCAGCAAACGTGCTGACCGTCACCACGCGGTACACCACAATACCAAACACGGCTGCGATCACCACCAGAATCTGTTTAAGGATTTACAAGATTCATTCATTTTGTATTTATTTATTTAATAATTATAGTAATAATAATACCAATAGTAATAATAATAATAAAATATTATTATTATTATTATTATTATTATTATTATTATTATTATAGTGCACCATACTCTGGACTTGCTCTGGATATTTTTATCAGATAAATGAATTGTGTCAGCTAAATGACTTATTCTCTTGGGTAACTGGTAAGCAACTAAAGACATTTTAAGGCTAGGTTATGCGTGATACATTGGCTGGTGTCTGAAATCAGATGTAGTGGAAGTATCTAAATTAGCAGGTGTTAATTGCCAACCTAGTGTTGATGTGGTGGCCAGGGGTGTGTATTCTCTACCTCCCAAATGTCTCTTTCATCATCAAGATAAAAACATTACACTTAGCACATACAGTGCACTGATTAAGTCACACAGTACACACACTGATTAGGTGCAGTAGGTTGGGTTTAAACACTAAATGGCAGCTCAGAAGAAGAAAACTGTATCTACCAGCAGCCCTCCTCGTATCTGCATACAAAAGTATGTTCTCTGAATGTTTTCTCAGTGTTCCGTAATAGAATTTCCTGGATTTGGTTGTGTGTGTGTGTGTGTGTGTGTGTGTGTGTGTGTCTGTGTCTGTGTCTGTGTCTGTGTCTGTGTGTCTGTGTCTGTGTGTGATCAGACAGTATCAATACACATTAATAATGTGAGCTCTTCTAGATAATCTACGGGGCAGCATCAAAGTGTTATCTAAACCTTTGTTGATCAGTCACAACCAAATAATTCGGAGGTGGATGGACTGACCATGAAAAATATTCCTGACGCTGACACGATGAGCCTGCTGTATTTGTCAGTAAAGGCCTGGTACGGTTCTGGTTTCCCTGATATGGGGTTCATCCGCTCCTTCTTGGAGTACTTGGCCTCAAACTGAGGCCGGATGTCTTCCTGCAAGAGACAAAAAGCAAGTACACAGTCTGTAGTGTCTCTACAGAAGTATGGGGTTGTGAGCTATGTGTAAAATATTACTTCACAAGCGGTTCTGTGTGACCCAGACATGTAAAAAAAACATGTTTTCAGGTTGTTGTTGTTTACAGGTTTTGCTATCTATTTTACACACACTCTTTCTCTGTCTCTCTCTCTCTCACATACACACTCCCTCACTCACTCTCTCTCATGACTTTTATGAATGATTAAAAAAAGGAAAAATATCTCTCAACCTCTTCCTCCTCCCAGTCTACTAAGTCCCAGTCATAGGCCAGTACTGCACGTCTTCTTTTCCAGAACTCTAGGAACACCGTTGCTGTATGGACACACACACACACACACACACACACACACACACAAACACACGAGAGAGAGAGAGACAGACAGACAGACAGACAAAGAGACAGAAAGAGAGAGAGAGACTGTTAAAAGGGGGGGGCAATTGTAAGCTATTGTGGACAAAGTCCTCAGGGAGAGGTAACCTATTGGCAACATATTTGCTAACTCCTGACATGATCAAAACTGAAAGCTAGCGCCTCTCTTTCTTTCTCCCCCCCTCTCTCTCTCTCTCTCCTTCTCTCCCTCTCTCTCTCTCTCTCTGTCTGTGGCCTGAGTGCTTGGCAGTTAGCTCCTTTCCATGTGTCCAGTGGGGAGACTTCGCTGAAAGAATACTGCATTGAATCCCCAAACAAAGACCTTTGAAAAGAGCCTCTCGCTCTAACAAGCAGGGCAGTGCATTCTGGAGGACAGCTGATTGTACGAGTCGCAGAGGGGCAGAGCATTTATTCAGGAAGGGTTCTCGTCTCCTAGACTTCCAGGTATGTTAAATATTTTAAGAGCAAATATTAGTTGTGTAGGAGAGGCATATTTTTTAGTGGGGCAGGTTGCAAATGTAGGCACATTTGCGGGGTAATAAATATGTGTGTTGGAGTTGATTAATGCACTTATCATGCGACTGCAGGCTGACCCGGACTCTTGTTAGGTTGCTGTTTTGCATAGTTTCACCGCAGGGTGCATGCTTGCTTCTTTTTTACTGTAGTCTAATGTGATTAATGGGCCCCTATTCTTCTTCGAGTGGATTTGACACTTGTGAGAAGAAAAAATATATATCTGTTTTTCGAAAGACCAAACAATTTAAGTGTTTTGCTCAAGACACTCTTATGCACTTGTTAGTACAACTTTTTTTGTCTTTGCTTTCATGGCCCTGATTCAAATTATCCAGCCTCTTTGCCTTTCCCATGGAGATGGCGGTACGTTTAAAAGCACTGTGTACAAAGTGCACTTGAACATGGCAAATGGAACAATCATGTTAAAGTCTATTTTAATGGCACAAAACAGCCTAAAGAGGCATCCCCTTTGGGTGCTGAAATTCTTCCCTAATAATAATACCTCATGTGGCAGACTATTTGAGTGATTTTCTCATGGCCGATCCAGCAGCAATTTTTAACTATTAGCGTCACTGTGTTCTGCAGACAGTGTGAGTGTGATGGTGTATGGTACTCTTTAGCATCCATTAGTCATCTTCAAACTGACGTATTAACTGTTTGACTACTCTTCTCTGTTTGACTACTCTTATGGTGTTTTAATATCTAGGAGCACCATTAGCTGCATATGCTTCTTCTAACATCCATTTATTCCGATGTAATGCGTTTGTCAATGACAAAAAGTATGCTGGTTCACTTTGCTGTGTCAAGAGGAAACAATCATGTATTTCAGTTAGAAATACTATATGTAAATGAATGTATACCATTTTTGTGTTGTTTTACTATCTATTTCTATCCTTTAAATCACAGAGGATACATCAGTTATGTCTCTTACTAAACATAAATTCTATGTTTTTAGCGCACAGACCTGGACGCTAAATAAACCTAAAAGAAAGCATGTCATCACTATTTTACCTTTACAACATGTACAGCTGCAAAACACTCCAACTGATCTTACTGGTGAGACAGGACCTGAAGTTGTATCTCTTGTTTACTGTCTAGAGAGACCAGCATCCTCTCAAATGGGTATTCCCCTGAACAGCAGCCTTGCCGATGCTTTGCAGCCTTCTGTCAGAGAGCAGCAAATTCTTGCTAGCACAGGTGAGCCACAATTCTAAAACTGCTTGTTCACTTCCTTGATTGTGATTGGTGAAAATTGTGTTTCAAGACATTGTAAAGCCATCACCTACTCATTTGCCCCTCCATCACCAGCAAAAAATTGAGGGATTGTGCTGTGTAAAACAATGTCATATTTACAAACATATTCAGTATTAGCTCACTGACGACACTTTTAAATCATTAGGACCATTGTTTGGTACTTTAACCCCCCCCCCCACACACACACACACACACACACATACACACATAAGCACATGCACAAGTGAATATCATTAAGTCTATGTGACAAACGGCCTATTTACAGTGATGCAGTGGGAGTGAGGAATGAGATGTGAAAATGAGTGCATCTCAGTCAACATGGGCAACTTGTGGGTGACTACTGCAAACAACTCTTAGTAGTGGCTAGTGGGTGACCTTATCCTTGCCTGCCCAATGTTCTATCGCTGTGGCTAGTGGCCTGATACATTTGTGATGCTCTATAGCTGACAGGTTTACTGGTGAGTACTGGGTTGTGAATTGTGCAGCTAACCGTATATGTGTGGTTAAAAACTCTCTCCAGAGTGCACAGTGTGCATTAGCAAAATAAGAGACATTGAGGGATCAAAAAAAGGGTGATGTGAGGAGATAATAGGACCCAGATCAAAATGCAAATTTACCCAACGGGTGACTGTCCAAACATCTGCAAGTGTAAGTCCTAAAAAAGAGGAATTGACAGTGGAGGCTCATTATGTTGAGGGGGTAGTTAAGTCTATCAAAGGATAGCGCTATCACTGAAGCTAATTATGCTAAGGGTAAAAAAGCCTATCAAAGTCTATCAAAGTGTAGCTCTATAGCTGACAGTGGACTTGGGCAAAAACAACTGAGCACTCTTTCATCATCTTTGATCTGTATCTGTGGCCAGCTGGGAGGAGGGATGGGCTGCCAACACAAACAGACTGCATGCATGTTTATATTTCCACTGATGTGCATAGCCTCCGGTCATCATTTCTCACACGCAGTCCGAAAACAAACATGTTGAGATTGTCAGTTTAAATCATGTATAGCTGTCATTTGTTGATGTGGTATATTGTGGTATATTGCATTATATTCTATGTTGTTGTGCATATTGTCCATTATTGTCATTTATGTAAGCACCTGTAACGTTACTTTTCGATATGCACACCTTATCACTGTTTTAAACACATAATAAACCACAACATCTGCATCTGTCTTGACAAGAGTCCACAAACAATGTTGTGGTTGTCATTTAAACTCTTGTCTAATAATTTGTAATATAGTGGCTGGAAAAACTATGATGAACTAAAACATGTCCATCTGTCTCCACAAGAGCCTACAGTGTCCTGGCCTCCCTCCGTGGCCAACGTTGTCCTGCTAGCGGGTGTGGTGACCTTTGCCCTCCAGCTGCTCATCGTTGCAGTGTTTTTCTACAAGTTCTGGAGCTACGACAAGCAGATCCAAGAGATCCGAGAGAAGCAACCGAAACTTCTTCTGAAAGGTAATCCTTTAAAAGGCCTCCCGATGCAACTCAAAATGAGACAAGCACGATGAAAACCTCATGCTGATTAAAGTTGCTGTATATAATAAATTTACAATAAGTAATAATTAAAATGCCCTTTATATTGTCAGCAGAGACTAAGGGAATATATTAAACTACAACTGATTTTACTAACAATAGTATAGCCAGAGTACTTGTATTCGAAAACTTAATTTAACCTTAACTGTAACTGTAAGTCGCTTTGGATAAAAACATCTGCTAAGTGTAATGTAATGTAATTGACAGGCCACAAATGCTCTTTATGTTGTAATTTAGTGGTATGTCTGTTGTAGAGAGGGAACAACGCTTTACATCCTACATATCACACCTTTAAGCCAACTTCACAGACAAGCGTGTACATTGTAAAGCCATGCCGTTTTATCATATGTGTGTGGTACAAATTATGTATCTAAGCTTGTGTTTGTTTATGTTTTGGGTTCTCAGAGAGCCTTCTCCCTCTCGCTGATGATGGAGGCTTCCACGGCGGGGTGGCTCTGGCGGCTGCTGGTTTGTATGCTGCTCCCCTCTCCTGCTCCTACAGCTATTATGAAGAGCCAGGGAGGCTTTCCCCAGCGACTCCTCACTTGCCCTGTAATGCCTGGGATTTGGTGCAGCGCTGAAGGGCAATTTTAACAAGAGACTGCAGCACTCCCACTGTACACACACACACACACACACACACACACAGGCTGACACACATACACACACACACGTATACAACACGCACACACACACAAGCATACACACATGCACGCGCACACACACCGCCACACACACACACACACACACAAACACACACACAAGCACACACATACTGCAAGATGCAACTCAATGCTGGACATTGCCTAAGCTGAAATCACACGCCGCAGTGTGCCATATAGTACATATCAGGGTGAATGTATGCGTTAGGCTAGGTAGGGCCACTTGAAATTCACATTCTCAAATGCTCATTCAATGGTGTGTACATGTGTACAACCCAAACATGTGTACAACACTTACCCCAAACAGCCATGAATACCGCAAAGAAAACAGTCGCTCCGTTGTCGAAAAGATGGGTGACCTACAAAACACACACACATACACAGATACACACACACACACACACACACACACACACACACACACAATGCTGATTGAGGTATTCATGTGATAAGTGGAGAACTGCATGGGTGGATATATTTGTGCAGAAAAACAAAGCACCTGAAGTAGGGTAGACTGACCTTGGCATATATACAGCTGTCTGAGAGCTTCATGTATGGGCAGTATTGGTCACAGAGGGGGCACATGATTATGTCATTGGCCTGGCACACCTCTTTACTAAAACACAAACGTACAGTCTCAGAAACGGCAGGAACACACAGGAAACAGGTAACACAGGGACTTCAGAGTTTACGTAAGTGGACACAGCTACAGCTGCAGCTTCTGGTGTGTTACTGTATGAATGTGCTGAAGTTAGAACTGAGAGACAGCAGAACACAGGTAAACACAGCCCAGGCTAACCAGGGTTGCTTTAGAATGTGTGTGCCCCAGCTAGAGGTATGTTACAGCATCGCCGTACCAAGGTTAGAATCATCACAAGTAAATTTATGTGGCTTTATATATACACTGCTTTATACACATCTGCTGTTGAGTATAATTTTTTTTTTACAAAAATGCACAGCATGCCAGCTTAACGTACTGATTGCAAATCAGATAAGCAGATGTTCTTAATAAAACAATTAGTCCTGAAGAGAACTATCCAGGGGCCATGTAGTCAGCAACTAAAAAAAAAATTTCAACATCACACATCACATAGAGCAAGCAAGCATCTTTAAGTACGTAATCCATCACAAAGTGCCCTTCGGTGAAAATAGAAATACACGACTGTACTGTAAGTGATTTTGAGAGAAGGGAGTTGACAGGTACATTACCTAACCTGGCAGTGCTCCAAGGTAAACACCCCGTACAGGAAGACCATGAGTCCCACGATGGCGGCCGGGAACAGCATTCCCGTGTACCAGCCCAGCCAGGCGAAGTACAGCCCAATCTTCTCCCCAAAGTATCGCCTTAGGAAACACACACACACACACACAGACACACACACACACACATAAAACACATACACACACACCACACACAAAACATGTTTTATTCTGAACCAACTGATGGACTGGCCCCCTTTCACAACTCTCTATATGAAATTCAGTGAATCAATTTGAACTCAAGTTTTATACCTATTTTGTATTATGTTTTCATGTTTGTTGTCGTGTTCCAATCCAATCAGTGTTGTTTGTTTTGTTATTTGTAATTTGTAATGTTTGCAGAATGCTAATGCGGTTACTTGAAGTGCCTTACAAGTGCCTTATGTTCAGTTTTCCTTCCCATAAAAGTAATTCAGTTGTTATTACTGTTTTTTTTTTTACGTAAACACTGTATTTCCTATATTTCTGCTTTATACCTTTTTGCAGTTGTGGTCAAAAAATGTCCACAGTGAAATCCTGTGTCTGCATGTGCAAGAGATATGTGCTGCGGTCTGTGTGTGTGTGTGTGTGTGTGTGTGTCTGTGTGTGTGTGTGTGTGTCTGTCTGTGTGTGTCTGTCTGTGTGTCTGTGTCTGTGTCTGTGTGTAGTCTGTACTATCTATCTCTGTTGTTGTTGTACCTGATGAGGTGTGTGTGTGTGTACTATTTTTGTGTTGTTGTACCTGATGAGGTGTGCGTGTGTGTGTGTGTGTGCGTGCGTGTGTACTATCTCTGTTGTTGTTCTGTACCTGATGAGGTCGAGAGGCTGGTACTTGTACCAGACGCCCCACCAGGCCCAGCACTCGTACAGTAGGTGGCGCTGGTTGTCCGCTCCGTGCGTGCGGATGGAGTTTTTGCTCCGGTAACTCCCCTGAGTCAGACCACATTGCAGTCACCACTCTGCATCATTTCCACAGCCTTCTCACACACACTCACAGACACTGCCAGTGTTATGTAAGACCATACACACGTGAGTTATTAGCCAAAGTTTGTCCTCAACTACAACTATTGGTATTTGAACATTTATATGGCACGTTAGAGCCTGCTTGTGTTTAAAAGCCTAAAAGTATTACTCATCTAATGTATTTCAGAGCCATATCAAACTAATGCATGTAATACACGACAAGAGAACACCTTGAGGTCCTACATATTGTGAAATACATGGCCTTAGTACACACTATACATGGCCTTAGTACACACTATACACTATACAGTTGACAGAAGCAGTGGTATATTTTTTGTATTTTCTTACCATTTAAACTTTCATACTGTAAAGGTTTTTAAAATAAAGACTGGACTATCATTTGAAAAATGTGTGGTTCTGACTTTCATACATATAATTAGAACCATTGTCAAAACCTGGACCAATATGAACCAATTAGAACCAAATGAATCAGTTCCAATATGCCAGTGCAGACGCAGGCACTACACTGTAAAGAGTAAATCACAGAACCAACTTAAAATATATAGGCAATGTGCTGCAATGGTCCTTTTATGTCGGTTTAACTTGGCCCATTTAAGTAAAATGGTGTGTTCATAAAAAAATACTGCAAGTTAAACCAATATGAAGAAAGATACATGCAGCCCTTTGTGTTATTTTTTTCCCCCAAGTTGGTTCTATGTCTCCCTTTTTACAGTGTAGATAGAACAGGTCACAAACGAGAGGATAACGAGGTGAAAATAATCCTTCAATGCAAATTTTTTTAAAAGTAGGTCATCGTTCTAATCGTACTAAGTGCGGGCACTCCAAAATATGGCGAGCACAGCAGTTCTGCTTTGTCATCTGCGACTCGGAGGAGGGCAGGGGGGGTTGCACCTCACAAAGTACAGTAGTAATAAATAAAAAATGCTGGCAGTTTCTCACGCCAGTGGGGTGTGGTAGTCTGGGCTACTTAAAAGTGCAGTGTGTGTGAGTCTGGCTACTCTCCATAGGCATACGTTTACATCCTGGTGGATGGGTGTAAGTTTTCAAACCATGGGTATGTTGTATGAATTTTTAAACCTTTATCTTATACATATTTCACATTTATTATACACTTATTTTATCTTTTATACTTTTATATTGTCTTTTTGCTTTTATTTTTCAACTGATTAGAAGCAAAAAAAATTAAATTGAGGCATGTTGGAGTTTTAAGAGAGTTTACTGATGGAGTGCTGTAGCGAAATACAAAATTAAGTAGGGTGGTAGCCTGGCTGGGGGTTTGGTAGTGTGGGTTACTTAAAAGTGTTGGGTTAGTGTGGGTTACTTAAAAGTGCAATACCTCATGCAGGGGAAATGCAGCCTCGTAGGAATTATTGCTCAGGAGACGGTTTAGGCCTGTAAAGGGAGAAAAAAAGACACATCAGTCACCATTTTATTTTAACGCTGTAACATTCACGTGGACATAATAATTCAGGCCGTACGGCTACTGTGATTTACAGTAAAAGCTCCCTCGTCCTACTTTTGCGCAGTTATTTGTTGTGTTTGATGAATGTACCTACCTATTTTATTTTTGCCCTCTTCATATTTGACTCTTTGGAGGATGTGGTGGACTATCCGTGTCCTTGTGGCATTGTTGAAAAAGGTGTCTTTGTTGTGGATGATGAAACTTAAAGGACAAAGAGGAGAGTTAGTAAAAAAGAAACCAAACACTATCCTATTAAGCACAGTGAGAAAATAAACATTTCCCTCGGATTTGTGTGCCTTTCTTTTGTGGCAATTTCTTGTATGCCACAAAATTAACTTCTTCTCACATATGTGTGAGAAAATTGCCATTTCAAAGTCTTCTTCTGCCACAAAACTTGAACTCTACTCACCTCTGATTGAGGACACCAACATTTCACTCTTCACTCAAGACTTTTTATCCCACCTTTGCCACAAAATCAAACTGTGTTCAAAATGTCCCCATGTCCCTTTTCGCCCCTTAGCACCTTATATACTCTTACCCTCTCTAAAATTGGTTGGCCACAGAAATCCCATGTAGGCTGCATATTTCTGATTAAGCGAACAAGGCTTTAATCTACCCCCGGAGCAAAAGCAAAAGCTCGTCCACAGGCACAGCAGTGGCATGCTGGTGTACTCTGGTGACAATCGATCAAAGGCCATTAGGAGTATTGGCACAGGCGTGCATTGAACACACACACACACACACACACACACACACACGCACATTCACACACTCACACACTTACACACAAATGTGTGCACGCACACAAAAAAAACACACACACACATACACACACACACACACTCACACACACACACACACAAACCCACACACACACACACACACTCACTGGTGTATCCGCTGTCGGCTGAAAGGGGCAGTGAAGCTCTCATTCTCCTCCAGGTCCGGCAGCGTGTCATCAAACTTCATGGGTTTGCGAGGTAGCCATCCACGGAACTTGCTCATTTTCTTCTCCAGTCTAAACGTTAACATAAAACAAACTTGGAGTAACTAGTAGGACTGGGTTAAAAAAATGGATTTATCGATTCTATCGAATATTAAAAATTCACAGATCGACACTTTAAGAATAGGTCTCTTTCAGTATATGCTGGTGTCGTTTTTTATATATATAAACATTGGCTTGCTAAGCATTGGCAAGCAGAGGGTTATTCCCCACTCAGTCATTTCATAAACAAGCAAAACTGGCATTGATACTAAGAAATAAAAATTAATTAATTAGTTAATTAAAAAAACAACAACATTGTATTGTATCAAATTGTATCGATTTAGGAGTTCTATATTGATATCCAGCCCTAGTAACTAGCTATCAGCTATTACCAGCAAAGACTGTACATTTGCCCTTTTAGTCACAACTAAGATTTTATATTCAGCTGAATTCTATCTTTCTCTCCTAAGAGTTATTTAAAAAACAATACCCAGTGAAGCCCAATATACATCCAACCTAAGTTAAAATTATATTAATTATATACATTACATAAGATCTTATTCATGTTCTGAGAGACAGCAATAAGACTGTTATAAGAGGTAGTATTTTCCTAGATGCCATGTATTAGGCATCCATAGAGCTTCCAGGATGGGGTTACCATTTAAACTCTAAAAAAACATTAATAAGTCAGAGGTCTTCAACGTTTTTCAGTCCAAGGACCGTTCAGGGCTTCCCCTCTGCAACATGGCAAAGGGGCTCTCCTATTACATATTGTAGGCTAGAGTACTGTTTTGCTTATTAAACTGGGCCATGATAAGAAGTACTTTGTGAAGGTGTGCAGAATGCAAAGCCATTAAATGATAATTATTTGCAGATACCAAACTTTTTTTTTCTCGTAATCACTTTTAGAGGGTGGGTGAGTGTGTGTGGGTGGGGGGAGGGTTATTATCAAATCATTTAGGGGACCCCCCTGGAGGTAAGACACCCCCAGGTTGAAGACCTCTGTAATAATCTAAGTCATAAGTGGTAGTGATTTCCCACCAACCTTGTCATGAACCTGTAGCGCCGATGCAAGTAATAGAATTTCCTCCTGTGTCAAAAACACCAAATCAAAGAGAGTTCAGCTGACATTTTGTTTATCAGTACCAGCGACACAAATGCCACAAAACTATGAGAGAATAAGACACAATGAAAAATGTTTAATTAAAAAAATGTTAAATAAATAAATAAACAGGCAGGACCTAACTCAAAATGGCTGCCCATCTACCCCTTGCATGGGCTGGTATTTTACACAGTCAAGAGTGTACTGGATGGAACAGAACAACAGAGGATGGGGGGGTGGGGGGAGGAGGACACACACACATGAGTAGTAAGAGGTAGCATCAAAGACACACCACATGTCTACAAAAACAAAAAAAGGCTCAGTGTGTGGACTTGTAATGGGTGACAAATAAGTGACAAATAGTGAGGCAGCACTGAGTCAGTGCTACGCTTTCTTTCTTATACATTTTTTCTTTTTCTTTTTCTTTCTTTGTGGCACGCTGTCTTACAGGAGAGGGCTGAGGCACTTTACCTGAAGGGCATTCGGATGTTCATGATCTCAGCATAGCGGCACAGCACTTCCCATGGAGCGTGTAGCTTCACAAAGATCACATCACTGTTGGTAATAGAGGCCTGTGGAAGGGGGAGATGGAGAGGGAGGAGGAGAGGGAGATGTAGAGGGAGGGGTAAGGAATAAGGGGTTAGGAGGTGTGCTCTCCTCTGATAAATCACAGAATGGCGAGAGGTGAGGTGAGGTGCATGACTGCAGATATCGGACAGCTGCATTGGAAAGTACTTAACAGTAAAGTTCACACAGTTCATTATTTTTCGATACATCATGGGCCCATTGTGTGTGTGTGTGTGTGAGTGTGCGCATGTCTGTGTCTCTGTGTGTGTGTGATTAAGCTTTTAGTACAGCTACATAAGATGTTTTTTAGACTTCAGAGGCAGTTGTGGAATTTTGTCCAGGGGGAGGGACACATTTACTGCATCCAGGTGTACCTTATAGCTAACAACCTGCTTTCCCCGCATGAAATCAGAATCCCTGAGCATGATGCCATTTTTTTTCCCCTTGTTTAGAGAAATCGACCGTTCACACACTCCCTTTAAACCCTCTCTGATGTTGACCTTGGCACTTCTGAATCAGCACAGTCGGATTATATGTGTGTGGCGACGGTCACAGCAATGCCGTATGCACGCTTTCAGCAAATTTTTCCGTTTCCCTGCTCTTGTTTTTCTCTCTCCTGCCACACCACCCCCTCCCACCCCCCAACCACCACCACCAACACCACCACCATCCTGATTTCTAAATATGTGGAGAGAGAGAAAAAAAAAAGAGAACATGGCTCATCAGCACATTTCGGCGGCGACGTTTTTCAAAGGCTCCATCGGTGCGGTGCAACACCATCGAGTACTTTAGTCGCTCGCTCGCTCTCTCGCTCACCTCCTTTTCCATGTGCAGCCCCTCGGCACGGACGTTCCTCTCGAACACGTCCCGCTTCTCCGACTGCTGGCTGGACTTCTTGTACACCAGCACATAGTCGATCCGGCACTTGCCATCACTGAAGCACAGCCCACTGGACTTACTCCTCCCAGCCTGCTCCAAAGAAGAAAAACAAAACAAAAAAAAACAGAATAAAGGGCAAAAGGTCAACAACAAAAACAAAAAAGCATTAAAAAAATAGAAACAAGAAAAAAGCCTCCTGAACAGTTGGGGTTTGTGTTCAACTTCTTCACGCCAGTTATGCACATTCACAGCGATTCAGCTGAACGAGATGCCCATCAATGGCCCTTTTTGTAGACTTCTTCAAGATTGATGCCCATTTCAATGTTTCCACGTGAGGATTTCTTATTCGAATAACTCAAATTACGCATTAACAAGTTGGATGGAAAGCCGGCTATTGTCACGGACCAACAGACAGACATAATGTCTCTTGTCTGAACAAAAAAGAAAGGCCCCTTCTGCCAGTATAGGCGTGATAGTGTCTCATTTGTCTTGTCTTGCAGTGCAGAATCTCAAGGTTATATTGGTGATAATGGCATTATCAGTCTCCCTCAATAGATAGGCTGACAGGGTAAAGGGGAAGTGCCCTGGGGGGACTCCACACATATACATCAGCGGTGACATATAGACGTACATAACACAAATGAGCTTCCGGGGGCTCTGGAGGATGCCCCCAAGGTCACCAACCTCTGAGGCCAGATCCAGAGAGCTGGGCTCGTCCAGGATGCTGCTCTGAGACGTGGGGTTGAGCAGGGAGTCGTTGTCCTTTTGGGGAGCCCCGGACCCCTCTTCGCTCTCCTCCAGGAGTTCCTTTGCATCCTTCATGGCCACTAATAATAACAATAGTAAAAATAATAATAATAACAACAACAACAATAATAATTATTATGGTGACTGATAATATTCACTATCATCATCATCATCATCATCATCATCACTGTCATCATCATCATCGTCGTCATCATCTTCATCACCTTCATCATCTTCATCATCATAACACATTTTATTCAGGTAGTGTTTTTCAATTGACCCAAGGTCACTTTACAAATACAAACAAACACAACACACAACACAACACACAATGCAACACAACACAATGGCAACAGACAATTCATTCCATTCCGTGGGCGGCGCCGATTGGCAACGACTTCCTGGTGTCTGCAGAGGACCCTGGGGCTTGGAACTATGGCAAGACTGCAGCAGTAACTCAAAGTGGTCCCTTTTTCACCGGACTATGGCAAGACATCCGGTAAGAGCAGAGCAGAGAGTGCAGCATTAACTCAAAATGGTCCTTTTTCATTGAGGCCCCTCCAGGGAAATGGACTTTCAACTTGCCCATATAACTGTTAAAGGTTCAATAAAGAATATTGCACTGAGCAGTTCTTTGGCAAACTATTCTGGCACCCTTTCTGTACGTAGCAAGTATTTTTTTTTTTTGCATGCTTGTAAGTGTCAGGTGTGTAGTAGTGCGTCCTAGATTCTTTTTGTTTTTTAATTTATAAGCCCCTCTGTTATTCAGATGTCAAGGATTGTATGTGTCTTTTAAAAGCAAAGGTTTCATTATACAGTATATAAAAGGTTTATATGAACATCCTTTAATGAACCAGCAGTGTTCAAAATGGTACAGATCTGACCTGCAGCCTGATGAGAAGGAGACTGAGTATGTAGGCACAGTACATACCAGTGTTTCCCACAGGGAATATGTTAGTTAAGACAAGTGGTTGTCAAAGAATGACACAAGGTTAACGGAGAACAAAACTATAAAGTCATAGATATTTTATTTCGCCTTGTGTGTGTTGTTATTGTCTGTGGTTATCCAGTGGTACTAAGCACTGATTTACTTTTTTGCAGACCAGATGGAAATAAAAAACAAATGAATTAAAAATGCCAGAAACAGCAAAAAGAAACAACAAAAAACAACTCCACATAACCGGTGGCTGTTCTTTGTTGCATGAATTACACAGATCTCCTCTGAAAAACTATTAACTCCAAACTGTGGGTCTCTGACTCATTAGTTGTACAGTTGTTCACTTCATTATATGTTGCTCCAATCAAATGTAGTCTGTTTAGTGCCACTGAACAAATATTTGCTCTGCAAATGCATAGAATGCAAAATAATGTTTTTGCTGTCTGCGAAAGACAGAAACAGCACGAGGGCTAATTCTCTCTTCTCACTTCTGACTCTGAGTGCTTTTCTATTAGAAAAATACCACGAGGCAACACTTTTCTTTCCCTGATAAACAGCAAGAAGGCAGTTCCAAATCCCCAGCGCACAACCCCCAGTGTCTTTGCACCTTGTGTTCACACAAACACACACACACACACACACACACCTACACACACACACACACAGACACACACACACACACGCACGGACACACACACACACACACACTTATGCACGCATGCACACGCATGCAAACACACACACACACACACACAGCAATCAGTTTATCAGCAATCTGTTTACACCTCACCTTGAGGGGGGGGGGCACATAGGCACTACAGTCAGCTCACCTAGAGAGGTTGGGTGTGGGGGGCACATAGGCACTACACTCAGCTCACCTAGAGGGGTGTGGGGGTACATAAACACTACACTAGGATCACCTAGAGGGGTGAGAGGGGCAGACATAGGCACTACACTCAGCTCACATAGAGGGGGAGGGGCACATAGACATTAAAAGGGTACAAGGATACAAGGATGTTTTATTGTCACTTTCATAGACTTACTGGGTGGAGTAGGGCAGGGGCTTGCATGTGTGTGTGGGGCGGCAGGGGTGGGGGAGGTATGTGCGTGTAAGTGTGGGGGAGAGGGGGGGGGGGGGGGTCTGTGTAAGGTCTGTGTCAGGTGCGCTGTGTGTGTACACTCGGCTCACGTAGAGGGGGGGCCACGTCCAGGGTGCTGCTGGAGTCCGGTGGCCCGGACGAGGACTCCTCCATGGTTACGGCGGTCCCGGTGAGGGGCGGGGGCTTGGTCCGGGCCAGGGTGTGCAACACGCTTCGGCTGCGGAGGTTGTGCCAGTGGGACTCTGCTCCATGTAGAGAGGAGCTCACACCTGTGGCAGGGGAAAGGGAAAGTTGAAGTAAAATAAGACAGGATAGGATGAGTCTTTATTTATTCTCTTTAAAAAAGAAATTTGTCTTGAGAGAGAGTGAGAGAGTGTGTGATTACATATGTTACTGTAAGACAATAGACAATACAGATAAATATAAACTAGCTCACATCCATCCATCCGATCCCGATATTTTGCACTTTGAGCTACATCCTTTGTATAAAATGTGCTGTACAAATAAAGATTATTATCATTGTTATATATTTACTCATATTGTCTTATATTGATATTTTTATTATGTGTTTTCCCTGATACTGCCAGTATGTTGATTAAAACTTGTCTCTGAAGGCACAGACCACAAACATATCTATTATACCAGCTTTATTTGCTCTATGCCACTTTGGCCATAACCAAACCATCACCACACAACTGATATTGTATAACTGTATTTGTCAACAACGACATCAGCTTCAGGGAAGGGGGAAACGGTCAGTGATCCCAGGGCCTGATGAAGATGCTGAGGATGAAAATCTTGGTCATCAGGGGGGGTCATGTACTTCCCCCCACCCACCTGTTGGGAAGTGTGTACGTGTGTGTGTGTGGGATTTGGGACAGTTAGAGCTGGGAAGGCGGAAGTAGTGGTGGTGGTGGGTGGGTGTAGTGGGTGGGCAGCAAAGTGGGGGGGGGGGGGGGGGGGGGGGGGGGGGGGGGGGGGTCAGCGATCCCAGGTCCTGGAGAAGGTGCTGAGAGGGGGAAACTTGGTCAGGAAGGAGCGGTGTGTGTGTGCGATGATTTGCTCGCCTCCGTTTTCC
>CM059274.1:16992417-16995515 GCA_030347295.1 Setipinna tenuifilis | reverse complement strand
TTAGCACGGAATTCGCACAGGTGACTGGACATAGAGAGAGAGAGAGAGAGAGAGAGAGAGAGAGAGAGAGAGAGAGAGAGAGAGAAAGAGAGAGTGTGTGTGTGTGTGTGTGTTCTGCTGTCCGCATTTTCATCATCAGTTTAGCGGCTGTTTTTCAAACCAGAGCAAATATTGGCGTTAATTAGCTTTGGATATTGACTTTGGATTCAAAGGGAATTCATTTCATATGTTTGGACAGCTGTGTACTACGGAAGGACCAGGGAGGATTTACTTAAAGCTTGATCAGATGATTTCAAAGGCGAAATGATTCAAAAGGCATTAGTAGGTCTAATGTGTTGCAACAGACAACCTTGGTTGTACTAAACTGATCCACATCTCTCTGTGGTGGTTGGAGTGAAAAACTCACACTAAAGGGGGAAAGGCTGGCCCCATTTTGTTCTTTTTCATCTTTTTCTTCTTCTACTCTTTTCTTCAAAGGAAAAAACAAAGCGCTATTTATAGTTGATAAATTCTCTAGCGGGATCAGCTAATCGCGCATTATGTTTGTATCCTCCAACCTTACCTTCATACACCGTGTCAAACACAGACGATGCCAAGCGCATAAATAATTACACAGGCAACACACATCCACACACACAAACACACACACATACACACATTAAGTTTTGCAGTTATCCAGCAGTTTAAGCCTTAATTGGAGTGTGTGGCGTGGTGTTCTCGTTCTCACCCACACACCATCAATTATACAACAACACAGTCTGCCATGCAGGGCTGTGTGTGTGTGTGTGTGTGTGTGTGTGTGTGTGTGTGGAATTTCCCTGAGTTTCATCATGAAAAAGCCAAACCAGCCCCAGTCTCTCCGGCGTGATGCGATGTTGCAACGGGCAACCCAGCGAGAGGCCGACATGACTGCAAGCTTCTCCGAGTCATTACGGCGGATGTGTGTGTGTCTGTCTCAGGTTACCTTGACCTGTGTGTGTGGGTGTGTTGTGTGTGTTTTGCGAGCCTCTAATCTCCACCGCTTCTCACGCAGCTTCTAGTCAGCGCCGGAGGTTTCCCTGCTGGCAGGGATAACTTGTAATGCGCTCATTTGCGGCGGTAGCGGCGTGAACAGGGGGGTGCTTAGACTTAGGGGGAAATGGACCTTCAAGAACCTTGAAACACTTTAGGCTCTAAAAACGGGGATGTCAAATTTTATATGAAAGGGAATTCATAAAATGATACAGTAGCTGGCAGGAGAAAGAGGACAATTCCAGTCGAGAGAAGCCCCTGAGACATTTCTCAGCCCAAACGTACTGTAAAATTGCACCCTAATGCGAGTGACAACTTGATACGAGGCCACTGTCAAATCTCTGGTTTTGTTGTATCATTCAAACAGAGATGCTGAACTAAAAGCACAGTGTGTCATGCTAGTAGGTACCTATACCCACCCCCATTCTCTCTCTCTGACTGTCCCACTCTCTCTCTATCTCTCTCTCTCTCTGTCTGGCTCTCTCTCTCTCTCTCTCTCTCTCTCTCTCTCTCTCTCTCTCTGTCTGTCTGCCTGTCTCTTGCTCTCTCTGTCTCTCTCTGTTTCTCTCTCTCTCTCTCTCTCTCTGTGTCTGGTTCTGGCTCTGTCTCTGTCTCTCTCTCTCTTCCGCGCTCTATCTATCCCCTTCACAGCTCATCACTGGATCAACGCGTTGATGGGGGAGAATTTGCTAACAAGTAATTGGGTAGCACCCAGCCAGGCGTGACCACAGCCCTAAGTGGATGGATGATTGCATCGGAAATTTTTCCTGCCAGCTATGTTGTTTGTAGCATGTTATTTTTGCAACGTTAGCACCCTCGTCTGCCATGCCTTGTTGAAATATACCAGCAACCACCTCGCCTTCATCAATTATTGCACAAGTCAAATGCCTTATAATGCGTTTCGGGGTCACGGCATGCACAAATTTATGACCATGTTGTGTTGCTGCTATACTTGACATTTACTTCAGGTTTTTGTTTCATACACACTCATTTTATTCCAATACTTTATGTATTTATTATGCAACAAATAACATTACTTTGGAGGAGGAAGGGCTTATTTCTTGTTTCATTTTTATTCAACTCAGCCATTGTTAAGGATGGTAAAACTGTAAATGAGAAAAGTTCTTGTTTCTCTCCTTTTTATTCCCAAAAGATGCTCTTGTGCTCAGAACAATTACACTCAAGTCAGACATCTTATATTGCAACTCAATCAGCCATGATGATACGGCACCATTTTCATATGCATGTACAGCTGTTAAAGCCTCTCTATGTGATTTACTCTGCTTCGGGAGAGCGCAGACAAGGCTCCTGTCTATTCTCTTAGGCAATGCACTGAGAAGACCTCTTAACGCTTTGGATTCTCACTCTGTCTCTATCACACACACACACACACACACACACACACACACACACACACACAGACATAGACACAGACGCAAGCATACACAGACACACACCTAAACATGCCAGAATACAAACACACATAATACTCCTACACATAGTTATACACACACACACGCACACACGCAAAAGCACGCACACACACACACAGACACGCAAGAACACACAAACACACACAATTGTGTGTATGTCTCCACATGTGCCGTGCCATGTGCTGCACTGTCTCTATTTCCGGCAGTCAGTTTGGACACGGGAAGATGACAAATAGTCATCAGTGGACCTTGGACACACACACACACACACACACACAGCACACACACATACAAGAGCACACACACACACACACATGCAAGAGCACACACACACACACACACATGCACACACAAACACACACTCACTCACTCACAGCTGTGTGTATGTCTCCGTCCTCGGTTGACTTCACACTGTGTGTTTAGTGGCTTTGACCCCTACATGAGCACAGCTCTCATCACGTAGGAATGAAAAGCCATAAGACACAACAGCAGACTGGCAGCAGGGGTGGGGGGGCGAGGGGGTGGGTAGGGGGGAGGTTAGAGGGACCCACAGGAGCCTTAGGAAAGAGGGGACAGAGGACAGGAATACAAAAACGACAAGAAAGAAAAGCACTACAGGGGCTTGAGGAAGCCTCGACAGAGGGGACAGGAATA
>CM059274.1:16819917-16987417 GCA_030347295.1 Setipinna tenuifilis | reverse complement strand
TCCCCCCACCAATACCTTAAGGGAAATAATTGCATAGAGAATGCTCGAGTTCATATTCTCCTTAAGAACAAAAAGACATTATTCGGTGACTGGAGTGCAAACAGACACAGGAGATGGATGAGGTAACTCTCCAAATGCTGGCACAACACACACACACAAAGAAAGAGAGAGAAAGAGCGAGAGAAAGAGAGAGAGACAGAGAGAGAGAGACAGAGAAAGAGAGAGAGAGACAGAGAGAGACGGGGGGGGGGGGCATTTTTTTGTTTTTGGAAAAAAAGATATGACTGTAGCTATTGAGAGGGATTCTGAGGAATATTCTTTCTGAAAACTGTTGATTATGCACCACTAGAGATCTCCAGCTGTCCCAGGTACTTGCTGTTTCTTCTTCCTTTCCACCTAAATATAATATCCCCCCCCCCCCCACACACACACACACACAGACACACACACACACTCCGCCTATGCAGGAGATCTCAAAGGCCTTGTGCTGCTACCCACAAATACTCCACATTTACAGCAAGCCTTTTCCATTTGCATTGCCGGGCAAAGCCAAGCCAAGCCAAGCCATTTCTTCTGTCCTGTCCTTAAAGCTACCCCCTGTGCTTTTATGCATGTGATTAGGTTTGAATGAGAGTAATAAAACCCCCATTAAGTCGGGGTGAAATGAGTCATTACTGCGTTGCGCTGGCTGTTTGGCTGACTCACGTGGTGTCTTCCATCCGACCAGGGTTTTTTTTTTTTTTTTTTCTTTTCGTTTTTTTTTTTTTTTTCTTATTTTCCAGAAGACTGATGTGCCCCCCTACTCATATTTGCTGTGTGTTTGGGGTGCCGCCAATGACGGGGCTGGTAATTTTCTCAATAGCCTATCCATCCTGTTTCTATGACCCATCGACTGTTATACAAAAAAGGTTCTGTGAGTGGTTTGTGCAATGGTGCTTGTGTTGTGCATTTTTTTGCTTAGGATGAGGTTGTGATGATGTGTTGAATGGTAGCAGAAGAGAAGTGGTTAAGGACTGATGATGACTTATGCATGGACAGGAAAAACATTTTAAAAAGTCTATAGGATCATTATCCAACAGTGGCACAAATAAAAATAAGTGGTTACACTTTATTTGACTGTTCCTGTTACATCATTTAGGTACAGTGTAACAAAGTGTGTAACAACATGTACTTATACTGTACCATAAGGCTAGGGTTAGGATTAAGGTTAGTGCTAGGTATGTACAGTGTAAGTACATAGTATTACGTGTTCTTACATGTAGATATACTAAAAAGATGTTACCAAAAAATCAAAGAGGTTTGTATGCATGGACTGGTAAAGCCCTATGTGCAAAATCTCTCATTGAGTCTCACAAGTCATTTGCTTCCATCAATTAGTAGTGTGTATTTTGGTTGGTAATGTGTTGGTCCTGAATTAAAGCTTACTTGAAGCACTGGGGTACATTCCTTTGATGCAGTGCCCTTCACATTAAATCAGTAGTGAGAATAATTTGATGGCTTGTTCGAGCAGTTAACATCTCTTGATGTGAAGAAAAAATCATTTCGAATCCAAATGAAAACCAATTTGAAGTCCAATCATCTTCTAGTAAAGAGAATATTAAAATAACCTTACTAATTAAAAGTGTGTGATTAAGGCAAATGAAATGTTCATAATTATGATCTATGTTGACATGCAACTGATTAATTTGTTGATTGTAATTGCAGGCATTAATTATGCTTGCTCCGTGTATGCATGCATTTGTAAAGAGCTTCTGAATTTTGTGCATTTATTCATGAACACATCTTTATAATTTATGTCAAGAGGTGGTCTCATTCAAAGTATAAAAAAATGTCAAAATTCATGGACAATCAAAAAAGTATGAGCCGATTTTCTTCATGGTAAGTGACATAATGCAAACGGATTTTAGCCAAATATGTCTTCTAAATAATAAATAAAGGATTTATTAGCTATAAATACTAACACAGATAAGACACAAAACTGTTGCACAGGCAGTATTTTCAATAGAATGTGAGATATATCTGCACACATACATGATTTGTATGTAAAATATTCAAGCATGGGTTGTGAATCGGGAGTGTGGTGTGCCATATCACATTTTCATATCATCGGAAGGGCTTGGCTTGGAGGGCACATATGTCTACCAATGACAATGACACACAGGATGACAAATAACACACACGACAACATGACACAAGACAGCACACATCTTGTTTATAAATGGAGCATTTACAAACACACTAATGATGGATGAGACATTTTCAAACGCCACAGGCTCATTATTCCTTTCATCATGTAAATGCATCATGTAGACGGAGATGAGGAAATGGTTATTACACAGATATGATTGCAGACATTATTTGTTGTGTGTGTGTGTGTGTATATTTGTGTGTGTGTGTGTCAGAGGGGGAAGTAGCTGCATAATCCACTGTGTAGGTGTCTAGTCTCCATTGTAACCGGGACGTATTTGTTATGGTAGCTTACTGGGGTTATCATGGGCTGTTCCAGTCATTAAGTGGTGAAATTCCATGGCTTATCACGGCAGATGCTGAATGGAGGCACATATACTCCCACCCCCCCCCCGCACCAACACACACACACACACACACACACACACACACACAAATAAAGCGCTTAAATTTCCTACGGTCAAAGGACTCGGCTCATGACAACTACACCCTGGTGCAGGGGAGGGCCATTGTTGGCGAGGTAATAATAATCTGATCATCATCATTAGGTGGCTTCTTTCTTTCCACTTGGCTAATCTGGCTCGGCACTGTCGTGGTTCATACCAAGCTATCTCTCTCTCTTTCTCTTTCTCTCTCTCTCTCTCTTTCTCTCTCTCTCTCTCTCTCTCTCTCTCTCTCTCAGGTAGATTGGGCCTTGTCATGCATGGTTTCTCCGCGCCACAATCAGAGAATTCCAAGGACAATTTATTTCATTAGGAGAGCCCCCCGCGTTGCCGTGGCAACGCTGATTAAAGAGGCTGTCGCCGAAATTAGGGGTCTAATGGAGTTCTCCTCGCCGATGATGCCAGCGATGAACCCGGGTCATAAACATCGGGATCAGGACCCCGTGGAAGGAATCATCAAGAGAGGTCACCCCGCTGTGCCCCCGCCGAATGCTATGCTAGCCACGGAGGAATGCTAGGCAGGGAGGGACACAACGTGCCGTGGCGGTTGCAAATGAAAGTGTGTGTGTGTGTGTATGTGTGTGTGTGTGTGTGTGTGTGTGTGAGTGTGTAAGAGAGTGAGGCAAGTGAACTGCAAGGGCCTCATGCATAAATAACTTGAGAGAGGAGAAATGCAAAATTCAGGTCCTTTTCCTGCCTCAGTTTATCAGTATCCCGATCTCTAACAGATGCCAGGAGTGTAACGTTCTATAATGCATGAAGAATTCACTTCTGGAGAAGGGCACAGCTGATAAAAGATGAGTCACTGACATTGTGGAAATGCAAATGTGTCTGTTGAGTATAAGGGCACAGTAAGCTAGAGAATGATATCTTCATACAGCTACTTCAGCTTGTAAGCAGTCATTATCGATGATAGCCATTATTTTTGGTCCCCGTTAACAACATATAACGTCAATATGAAGTTAGCTGAGCTGGCAAAATCACAGAATGCACCTCCAGATTATATCTTGAGGCAAACATAGTCTATGCATCAGGATATAGCTAAGACAAGCTAAAACCAAATAGCATATATTTTATTCACAATCCTTACTTCTTGATGTTCCAGAGTTCTTATGCGTATGTGCCTCAGAAGCGTATGTGCCTCTAAAAGACCTTTCTAACTTGTACCTTATGACACTTCTCCAATAAAATAAGTTTTTGACTCTTGGTCTGTTGGTTATTCATGAGGAACAGGTACTTTCTTACATTTGTTTTTTTTTTCCCCCACATATTTCTTGACTGATTATTCAGGCACACTTCCTTTCCCCTCATTAAACAATCACCAGAATATGAATGATTTACACGGCACCAAAATGCATCATGGTCTAATTAATGCTTTTTGTTAACAGTGTACCCCCAGACTTTTTTGCCTGATTGATTTCAGTCGTGAGCACTGACTGCTGTGAGGGGGTAATCTTGAGGAAGAGAAGAGAAAAGAAAGAAAAGGGAAGGGAAGGCACAGTTAGCAGTTATCGAAAATGCACAGATGTGCTCAGCCCTCCCTCCCCAACGCCACATCCATCAGACGTGCACTTTGGGAGGATGCTGGGCCGGACCATCTGGCACCGCTTAAAAATAAACGATGGGCCTAAATCAAGAGGGACACCTCCATCCGTCTGTCTGCTCCCGCTCCCGCTCTCTCGCTCTCGCTCCTCTCCTCGTGCCAGCCTGATCTGCCATCTGAACCTCAGAGGACTTTGCCGAAAAGACCCTTGCCTGTCAAATAACCACGACTTGGTGCACAAGCTGGAATTCGGCTCCCACACAACCCGCCCACCACCATCCAACCCCCAACCCCCCCATACACACACCCCCTACCCCAAACCCCGTCCCCTTTTTTCCCCTGTCATGTCTTAACACTGGTAGTTCTTCCACTTGTTCACCTCACCAGCACTGTAGCTACAGCTAGGCTTATCGTCTGTTTTCAGGGTAGTTGCACACTTGCAAATAGGCAGATTATAATAAACTGGAGATACAATACGCTTGGAGCACAAGGGGCAATTTGGCTCCCATACACCCCCCTCAGACGTCTCCCCAAAACCCACCACCCCACCCGCCTTGCCCCTTTCCCCCTATCCTGCCTCAACACTAGTCATTCTTGCACTTTTGTTCAGTGAGTGAGTCCATCACAGGGCTTCAGTTGTACGGCTTGCCTGATCGTTTTTGTGTTCAAAACGGCAGTCACACGGTCGCAGACAGACAGATTATTATAAACTAGAGATGAGCACTGTGTCAAAGCGGACAGGTGTCGCGCAACAGCTGCCGGTGAACAACAAGTCAGATAGACATGTTTCTCTCTCCGTGCCACACAAATCAGGCCTGCCTGTCTGTCTCTCTCTCTGCCACCACTTTGTTTGCTCCATTGGCGGTGAAGGTTTTTGGAAGAGGGATTATGCGAAACGTCTGTGGCAAAGTCATTAAACAAAAAGCAAGAACGAAAAAAAAAAGAGAGAAAAAAGAGAGAGAGAGAGAGAGAGAAAAAAAACTTTGCCACAGCCTGGAATCTCCCAGGCCACCACAGGCAGGCAGGCAGCTGAAAGCACATGCCAATAAATCACTCTGCCACCCAGGCAGGCTATGAGTGTAATGACAGGCGCAAAAAAGAGCGAGAGAGCGAGGGAGGGCAGGGCTGTATTAATTTCATTGATTCTGAAATGAGGTGCAGCGATAAGGCTATCTCTGCCTTATCTGTGGCTGACGGGGGGTGGGCATAATTAAATGGACGCGGAGGGTGGTGAGGAGGACGGTGGCAGCGCCTGAGCAGCCAGATGACGAGCGGCTGGCCAAGGCAGGCGGGCGGGCGTGCGGGCGTGCGGGCGTGCGGGCGGGCGGGCGATCAAGGGAGGGGGGGGCAATATGAGGGGCTGAATCATCCTCAGCCTGGTAGGAGCACATGGCTGATTAGATTGGCGCCTAATTGCTATCGCTGCTATATTTAGGCTCCAGCCTAATCAAAACCCCCCAAGACTTCTCGCCTCCCACTCACTCTCAAACCTTCCACTTACCCCCCCACCATCTATCCACCTCTCCACCCCCCCACCCCCCACCTCCCTACCCCCCCAGCCCATCCTCTCTTCCCCACCACCTAACCAACCCACCCCCCCCCACCCATCCTGATGAAGGTCAGACTGCTATGAGAAGCTCTTGTTTTTGAGCTTGATGGGGGCCCGCCGACGAGTGGGCACAGATGAAAAGGGAGATCGAAAAAAAAAAGAAAAGAAAAGAAAAAAAAAGAAAGAAAGAAAGAGGAGACCTTCGACGTGGCTCCCCGGAGATTGCTGGAAGATTGAGGTTAAGAGTGGTGGGAGGGACAGGGTCATTCTGAGCCTTTCAAAAGGGGGGACATTGATTCAATAAGGGCCACGCTGGCAGAGTAACGATGACCCTTCAGGGCGCAGACCCTGGGCACTACACCGCCGCTGGCTGGCTGTGGTGACACTCGAGAAAAGTTAGTGGGAGATTGTTCTTTGCAAAACTCTCCCCACCACGAAAAAAAAAGGAGCTCAACGAGAATTATTAGAAGTGCCTGGTCCCCCTTTGACATTAATTTGTCTAACTTGGTTGTGTGAGAGTCTCTCATGGTTTCTGTTGTTGTCTTCTCAAGCATGTCCTGGTCCCTGCACTCCCCCCTTTTTTCTGCGTTCGATGAAAAGCAGTGACTTGGAAATGATTATTAATGCCGGGGATGATGGTAACAAATTGTTCTGTTTTTCTATTTGCATGATTAAATGGAAACGCAATTTCCATGATTCGATTACACAGTAAAAATCGCTACCTCTGCAACAAAGACAAATCAAGATGAAAAGTGAACTTTGTAAGTTAGAGTAGTATTTTCTATTTAAAAAAAGAAACAAGTCCTCCTGAGTCATTTTCAGGGAAGAGTGATTCATACGATTTTTTGAAATTTTCAACAATGACTCACATCTCTGGGGCTTGTAACACAGTGATGTGATTTAGAGAGTGGCACCTTGAGTTTAACTACTGCAGAAATGAAATGAGCACATCAAGCCAGCAAAGGCAACTAATACATACCGAAGTGCAACTGCAGTGTGGCCAGGGCGACAGTGGGACTTGACTGCCTGTGTGGAGAGAGAGAGAGAGAGAGAGAGAGAGAGAGAGAGAGAGAGAGAGAGAGAGAGAAAGACATTGGGTCAAAGTCAGAATGCATTTATAATACATTAAAACCCTGATCACTAACTGCACTGGTTAGGCTGGGCTGGGCCTGCCTGCCACATTGGAATATGAAAATAGCTGGGTAAAGGGACTAGGAGAGAGGAAGAGAAGACGAAGAGAATATGCATAGGATGAGAGAGAGGGAGAGAGAGATAAGCAGAGCAGAGTGATGTTCCATCAGAGACACAGGGAGGCTCTGAGCAGTGGAGCTGCCTAGGAGAGGATGAATTTCACGTGCAATGTGAGATGTAATGAGAGGATGGCTGTGTTGTTAACTGTGATTGATGTTCAGCACGGGCTCACGGCAAAGGGGCTATACGCTGAAATAAAATTATTTAAAATTACTTTTCCCCAGTGTAATAACGCTTTAATGGTTCATTTCTATATTTATCAATACCACTGGTTCTATAAGCATAGTAGCAGCGATCTAACGGTTTCAGGAGTGAAGGAAGTGAGGAACAAGGGCAGTCTTAAAACATTCTGTAAAAATGATAACACATCACTGTCGGATTCTAAACTCCATATCATTCTAAATCCCAACTATCAGATTCTAAATTCCACATCAATGTATATTCCCTGCACTGTGATTTTTTTTTTTTAGAGCTTTCATCCTTTCCATACCTCAACATATCTCACCAGTGCAAAGGTACCTGCTTTGGGGCTGAAGAATGCAAGGATCTGTACTAGATCTAACAGTGTGCCCAACACCGACAACGCACAGCTTGCTCTCCACACTGTACTCTCCATTTTGTACCATTCGCAAGTCCATGACCATAAATCCTCAACTCAACCAAACACCTACCATGATAAGTTTTCTCATGTAACCGTGTTACACCTATATCGCTCTTTATGAAAAAAAAGAGAGAGTGAGCAAGCGCTTCAGATGAGTAGAAACCAAGTTACTCTGTGAAAAGTTATACCACTGCTTTTTGATTGCTTCTCCCCGGCAAGCCAAACCTCCATTTTGCCTTGAGCCCCCCACAGGAGTTGCAGACAGGGTCCTAAACACAGGCACACACACACCTACACACACATACACATACACATACACACACACACATACACACACACACAATGCTCTGAAATCCTGTATCTCAGTTTATTTCCATCTATAGCAGACAGACACACACACCACACTGGGTGTGAAAATGCGAGATAATCATCAGAAATTGCAGCCCCTCCATCCATATCTACCATTACAGTCAGGCACAGGCAATGTAATCTGGTTATCCAGCGGAGATGTTGCCTCGGGCTCCCTCCGAATAATTCCATGTGATATTTTCATTATTGCATTATTGACATGTTTTCAAACTATTGCGAGATACCAGCCGAATTGCATTTCGTATTTGAATGAAACCCATTTATCCTATTTATTGCGTAATTTACATGTGGGCGAACAACGGCTGGCTTTGCGTGTGTATGTGTGTGTGTGTGTGTGTGTGTATGTGTACAGCTGCCAAGGTTGTGGTGTGGTGGGCGGTGGTGGGAGGTGGGCGAGCCGGACCACCACCACGACCAACAACGGGCGACTGCAGTGGCGGATTAAAGAAGACAGACTGGCGGTGATGGGGAATGGTGTCGTGGTTGGTGCGATGGGCGGTAGATGGGAGTTTGTAAAAACGGCAGCAGATGTAGCGCTCTGTGGTGAGGCCATAAAGCAGCCACCTCCAGAGAGAGAGAGAGAGGTGGAGGGGGGGGGCGTAATGAAGGAACATCACTCTCCCCCCAGCTCGCTGGCAGCTCCAGACATCTGCAACCCAACTACCTCCCGCTGCCCCCTGTCTCTCTCTCTTGCTCGCTCGCTCCCTCTCGCTGTCTGACAGAGTACCGGTCCCCCTCCGCCACCATCACAAGCACCCCCCGCCACCACCTCCATCATGACCACCACCACTTCTACCTCCTGCTGCCCCCTGTCTCTCTCTGTCTCTCTGACAGAGAAGCCATCCCCTGCACCAAATACGACGACTATCACCTCCCACTGCCTCTCTGTCTCGCTCTCTCTCTTTTTCCCTGACAGAGCAGCGCTCCCCTCCAAGACCATCACGACCACCACCGCTGGTCGACCACCCCCACCGCAATCACCACCACCGCCACCACCTCCCCCTGTATCTCCCTCTCCCTGACAGAGCATCGCTCCCCTTCACCACCACCACCACCATCACCATCACCCCTGCCTCATCTCACTGGTAGTGCTGTTTGTTCTTCGGCGGCCCCTCCATGGTAATCTAAAGTGGTGCAGGGATGGGGTTGGTGGGGTTGGGGGGGTGGGGTTGGGGGGGAGTTGGCAATGGATGATGGGGAGGTGGTGAGGGTGGGTGGGTGTCCTTCCCACCCCATCCCTCCCCCTTTTTCCCCCTCCCCCCTCCCCTTTCTCCCCCTCATAAACCCACCATTCGTCTCCATTACGCCCCCGAAAATGCTATTTGTCACTTTGCGGGGCAGAAATAATCAATATGTCTTGTGGGGGCAGTGTGCGCATTAGGGGGAGCAAATTGATGTCTCTTGCCCCAGTGCACCTCTCCGCCGGGGCTGCGCCGTATCTAATGGGGAAGCCTGCCGTGCGCCATTGTCAGGTGGCACTTTTTCAGCCTCGGGATTATTCTCTCTCTCCCCTTTTCTCTGAAGCCGTCTTGTTCGGAGGTGTGTGTGTGTGTGTGTGTGTGTGTGGACTGAGCGCTGCCTGTCAGGGACTTGACATTTGTTTTTAAACAAGCAATAATGGAGGTGCTGCTACTGCTACTGCTACTGGGGGTGGTGGGCGGTTTGGGGGGGCTCTCGGAGAAGACGAAGGGGAAACAAGAGGGGCCCTGTAGGGGAATGGGAGACTGATTGAGGGGGGCTAACTGATCCTTGCTGGAGCTGGCCACGGCTACAGTAGCTTACAACTCTGATGTAATTGGCCAAGTGGGCCCAGGTTCAGCGTTTAATCGGTCGGTCTGTCTGTCTGTCTGGTGATCTGTTGATGGTTTGGAGCTTCTCCACTTGGTTATTTGGTGCAGTGCATTAATTGGGAAACTGTTCTATTCTGTTTTGTTCTGTTCTGTTCTGTTAATTCCTGCCAGCATATGGTTGTGAGGATCCACAACAAGCACCATGTAAATCTGGGACATATTAAAAAGTATAATATCATCAACATATATTTTTAAAATTCAAATCCTTTCAGAGGCCCTTACAAGTCTACAAGTCATGTTTCACCCCCCGTGACAGGCAGAGAAGCAGGTGCTTTAGTTATGGCAGTGCCAAACTAGTGGCCCGCGTCCGTCTCTGGCTCTGACTCCAAACGTGATGGCTTTTCCTCAGATGGCCCGGATAGCGATCCATCTATCGGGAGACTATCTGCAGCCACCTGTGAGAGGGGCCGATTCATAAATCATGTTAACAGCTCGGCGAACGGCGGTCGGAGGCGCGCGGGGTCGTAAATCTCATTAGCTCAGAGCGGCTGACCCCAAGCCTTCAGTCTCTGCCATTATCCCCTGACCTTGCCCATCTTGCGGACACAGGTAATTAGTCCTCCGAGTGCACACTAGCTGCTGGGAAGGAAAGCGTAAACACCCCCCCTGATCCCTCCGACCCCTACACCCCGCTACCCCCTCCCCCATGAATAGACACATGACGGTGGGTAAGCAAGCATAACCATCGGCCTGCCCCTTTTTGTTTAAAAAAAAAGAAAAAAGGAGTGCATCTGCTGTAGGTGGGGTGGGGTGGGGTGGGGAGTGGGTGGATTGTTTAAATTAGGAATATCATACGCCTCAGGTCCTGTCTCTTCTGCTCTGATGCGTTGGATTTTACAGTTGTGGGTTACACTGTATACCCTTGGCACCGGTGTCTTCCACATGACTAAGCTGTGGATGGTGATATTTCTGGATGAAGGCACCGGGCAGGTTTGGTGTCCCAGCTGTTTCCGCTGGATTAGGGCAGCCCTGCCAAAGGTTGCCAGCAGCTCCACCGAGACCACAGACCCCCCTCTCCTCTCCTCTTCTCACTCTTTCTCTCCTCTCCTCCTCCTTTCGTCTCCTATCTTTTTTCCTTTCTCCTTTGCCTTTCCTCTCCACTTCTCCTTTTGTCTCCTCTTCTCTTCTTTTATCTCCTTTACATCTTACTTCTTCTGTCTTCTCTCCTCTCTTTTCCCCCTCTCCCTCCCTTCTACTCTACTCATCTTTTCTCTCCTCCTCCTTGTCCTCTCCTTTCCTCCCTGACTTCTACTCTAGTCTTCTCCCCTCACCTTTCCTTCTATCCATGCTTCAACACCTATTCTGTGCCCCGTGCCCCCTCCAAAAAATCCCCAGCCAACCCCCCTCCCCTTCTCCTCTCCTCTACTCCCCTCACCTCTCCTCTCCTCTCCTTCCATCCATGTCTATCCTCACTCTCTGCCTCCCTCCCCAAAAAAAATCTAATATCTGCGGGAAGTCTTGCACACACCTTTGCGTCCCCGACCCACTGCGCCGGCATGCGTCTAAACACAATTACGCAATTGCCAAGGAGTCATTTTCCCCCCATTCAGGGACGGGGTGGGAATGGGGATGGGAGGGGGGGTTGGGGGGGCGGTTGCTGATTTAATTTGGCCTTTTAGCGGGGGGAAATCTCAATAGACGGTTTAATTAACATGTGCGGCGCAAGCTGCGAGCGGAGCGCGAGGACCTGTCGATTAGAAGCGCCCGTGTGCCCGTGTGTGCGATGCTCGGCGAAAAAAAAAAGAAAAGAAAAAAGCTCATTGCTTTCGTGCCACGCAGTCTGTGCACCATGCAAATGAGCAGACAGTACCCCGCAGAGATAGCCTTCTTTTTTTTGGTTTAAACGCTCGCGCTCCATCTAACTAAGACCCCTGTTTACAATGGGACTAATCAGATTAGGGATTGAAACAACCTTAATCTTTTACTGCACGCATTCGCCATATCCAATTTTTGCTACAGCAAATGTGATATGTATGCTAATAGACTATTTGGAGGTGTTTTTGTAATTTTATGTAGCGTCGTATTAGGGCCACGGTGTTTATATGAAATTGGAAAGTTGATACAACAGTGAAAGGGATTACTCAAAGGCGTCACAAAGAAAACATTTCTTTATAGCTGACTTGAGTGACAACTAATTTGTATAATCAACAGACGCTCTATTGTGGCAGCTGAATCATCAAACTCTGATAATCACATCAAATAAATTATGTTGTGCTTCATATACTTCATACTTTGGTTTCAGGCAATTTTTTTGTCATTCCAATGAGCTTGATAGAATAAGACATCCGTCTGGGCAACAGCTGAGGCTGCACCGAGGTCCAGCTAGATCCCATAGAGAGATACCACCAAGGGGCGGGGGGGGGCACTAAACATAAAAAATGAGTGAGTTACAATCTGTTCACCCGTGAACCCACACCTAACTGTTGCTGATAAAAGTCACACAAAACCTGCCTTTGTTTTGTATCATATCGTCCGTACACCTACACTAATCATCGTGTTTATGGCGTGGCTGTGGTGATATGTCGCTGTATGTTGCACGGCGACCTGATAACGCACACAGTCTGACGTCTCCTTGGCCACAGTATCGGGGGTCAGCGGTGGAGCGAGTGGCGATACAGTCTAGAGCTTTTCACAGCAAACATCCAAATCTGCTGCTCCGTGTCTGATGAATGTCACCCCACCGCCTCATACTAAGGTTTTTTATTGCTGACATTTCTACACTAGGAGCTAATTAAGCCAGAGTAAACCCTCATTCTAATCCCTCTAATACCAGAACCTCAATCCACAATATTACAGTCAGCCAGAGGGAAGTGGACTCCCATCCCTATACACACTGGTGCCCCCCACCCCCTTGGTGTTATTTCCCCAGGTGAGGTACTCCGACAGCCAAGGATTTAAACCGCACGCTGATACAACCACAGATCAACTAGGAATTTGAGTTGAGGACTTTTTCTTTTTTAAAACATACATGCCATCTAATTAAGAGTCTTTTTTTACCACTACTTCAAATCTTTCTGATAAATGTATAATTTCTCTTCAAAACTCCCCCAGAAATGAATCTACAATAAACCAAGTCTTTTTCTGGGAACATTGAAATGATTAAATGGAAATAAATCAGCATTTTTTTAATGAGCATGGTGTCTTTGATGAGGGGGAGAAATGGCAAAAAGTGGGGGCTGAAATTTCAGCCGAATGGTTAGTGTATGCCCAGCCCAAGCCCAAGCCCTGCCAACTTGACAAAAAAAATCAATATTCATAGTACTGTGAGGCCATATGTAATGAGTGTCTGGATAGTCTTTGATCCATGTTGAGGGCTGTCAAATGGCCTTGCTTACAGATCTGCGTTTGAAGTGCGGACTGAACAGCTGTTTGCGTGTGTGCTGATCTCCAAACACTGCTTTCCTGACACTGTTGCACACACCACACACACAAACAGACACAGACACAGACACACACACACACACACACACACACACACACACACACACAACCCCTCTCTCTCTCTCTCTTGCTCTCTCTCCCTAGCTGTCTAGCTTGTCTGTCCTCTGTCTGATGAAATACAAGGACAAATTTTAGCTCTACTTCATGTGAATCCACAGCCTGATTTTTTTTATTATGTCCTTATAGTGCCTAAGTAAACATCCACCTTCTTCTATTCCTGGATAAGTGTGCAAATGGCCACAAATGACTCTACACTAACACACCCCTATCATACCTGTGACTACATCTATCACGAAAGGGTCCTTTCATTACGCTCTCAGCAAACCACTCCAGGGATTCATTCCTAAGCTCCCTACACACTCTTAATTGCACCACCACCACACTACTCAGGCCATAAAAGCATTTTGATTCATCTTACATCAGCTTTTTTCGCCCTCTCTTTGTGTTTCTGTGTGTGTGTGTGTGTGTGTTTGCGTGTGTGTATCTGTGTGTTTGTTTGTATGCTCTGTTTTTGTTTGATATTTGTAGTTGATGTGCTCGGAGGAAAATCCAGAGCAAGATGTTTGTCTAGTGCCTATTCACCAGGGAAATAAAGAGGTACTGTATATACGGTTTCATTTATATTGGTATCAGCGCAGGGTTGGTGCTAATTCAAACTCACAACTCAATTTGCATGGCTACACAATTATTAAGCAGGAGACGCTGTCGCTGGTTGAACAACTTGAATAGGCGTAATAAATAAAGATGAATTCAACCAAAACGAACTGCAACGTCTGCTTTCCATTTGCCTGTGTTATTCTGTGACATGGTGTGAAGCTTTTAGATAGGAATGAATCAGTCAATACACAGACAAAAGGGCATTGTACATCCTCACCAATACAATCCCAAAATGAACCCCAACACCATATTGTGAGGCAGTTGTTTAATTAACCAATCAATCAATCATCAATCAGTCTAGTTGTATTACCATCAATGATGCACCAATAATGGAGCACCACCTAAGTGATGCAATTGTGGGAATTTAGACGTTTCCAGCTTAGAAAGTGGAATGTTTTTTTTCATATATTTAAATACATATTTATATATCAACCCATCTATAAGGAATAATTAGTGACCTAATTTTGAGAAAAGATGTTTGTGAATAAAGAGAGTCTCACCCAATAATGAAATCGCCATGTAAGGTCCGGTGTGAATGTGACATGATGTCTTGTAAAGCATTTCAAATTCACACAGCCACAGAGAAGTGGGTCTGGAGAAAATGCCACAGGAGAGAATGACGTAACCCTGGAATAACCGAGGGTGATGGGCACTGACAGACGCATAGGTAACCTAGGCCACATTTTAACACTCTCACACGTCAAAGATATCGCTATTTTTTTTTGTTATAAGCATATACAAGTATTTGTGGACACAGAACTGTCTGAGTCTGGGATTCACGCATTAAAGCCTAAACGACGGGCAAGTTAAGTTTTTTTTATTAAAAGGGAATAAACTGCTTACATACACTGACAGCAACAAGCTATCTTGTTGCTTGTATATGTAAAGGTATATAGGAAGCATTAATGACGAACATAAAGCAACAAGTATTGAGGAGCACACTATGGCTATTGTGTCCAAATGTCATTTCGCAATGATAGAGGTGACTCGAAGTTTAATCACTTTAAAGATTCCGAGGCATATAATCACAAACATATATCACTAATACACAAACACAGTCAAACACATTTTGAAAGAAGTGAGGACCACTTCAAGACTATGGTATAGTATTTGATATAACAGTAAGTAGCCTACAATGACCCCCAATCCTTTGTGGAATTTAATATCGATTTAATGATATCATGGTGGTATTCACCGCCATAAACGGCGACTTGTGACATTTCCTGATACTGCACTTGGCGCATCGTTGGGTCATATCTCATATGAAAATATTTACAAATCCTTTCAAGTTCGGAAACAACAGCTAGGTTGCAACCACTGACAGCAATATGGCTTACTTTGGCAATATGTAGTTTCAAGTAAAAGAGCTATTCTCTTTGTAAGTACCCATTCCCTCTCTACTTACCACTGGTTGCCGTCCTACTACAGTCGAGCTCCACGCCGCAGCTCCGCAAACTACTGCAGACTCAGCCGGGCTTGATAGAAGAGAGACGGCAGAGGGCGGACGGGCCAACCGAAACTCAGCATGAAGAAGGGGAGAGGGAACCGCTGGTAGACGGAGGGCTATACACAGCCAGAGCTTTCTCAGTTGCCGCACACCCCTATCTCTGATGAAGAAGTCGCTTGGTCTGTCTCAGTGAAGCGGAGTTCAAATACCGTGAGCCACACTTTTTCCTCTGTAGTCTACACGCCCCCTTTTTCCATCTCCTTCCATGCCCTCGTGATCCGTTCGATTTTCTCTTTATCACAGTCAACACCTATTCTGGGTCTTCTAATGTGTTTTACATCCAGTTCATTTCTGCACCAGTTTTTCTCTTACCGTGAATAAAACGATTCCGTGAAAAGCCACCTCCATGTTTTCCCCTTCATAATCACAGATAATTAGCTATATTGAATTGTTACTGTAACTGCTAAGATTGTCTTTGAAAAAAAGCTTGTTTGAATCAACATGTTTGTTCAACTAATGAACAGCGTTATTCTGTTGTCAGTTAACACTACGATGGAGAGTATGGGTCTGTCAGCAACACTGTCTGCAGCACCCTGGACAGCACCGTCGTCTCGTCAAAGAGACTGAAAAGTGAAAGCCCATCAGCCGGAAGAAGAGATAGGGCACTCTCATATATTCAGCCGCCAAACAGACATACACAGGCACTCTGCCTTGAGAAACTGTTTGGCAGTATTGCTCATTTAGTAGTAGTAGGCTATATAAGAATAAGATTCATATCCCCAGAGCATATTCACCAATCGTGGGAAATATACTGCAAGCCGGGAGGCATGCTATCTTAGCTATCCTTGAACCACATTAATCTAGTCTTTTTTTTCCTCCTGTCTTAGCGGAGACCTTAAAGCCCTCTGCTGCTAGCCTGCACATGCTGCATTGTAATCGCTAAACCCAAGCCGCAGTAGCTCCCTTGACCACTTTTTTCTTGCCTTTTGCCTAGTTAATCTCTTTTTTCCCCCTTTTCTTTTTTTAAAGGGGGGAAGGGGGTGGGTGTTGTCTTTCTGGGGGGGATGAATTTGCCTGGGCAGTCCACTGAAAGTGAGCGGGAAGAGAGGGAAGCCCCCTGTCCCCGCCACCACCACCACCACCACCACCACCACCACAGCCGCCATCGCCTCGGCAACAATATTGAGATGTATGTATTAGGGTAGACCTTGTAAGGCTCACATCTGAGACATGAAATGCAGCCCATTCATCAAGATGACGCACAGGCAAATTGCTGCCAGAGAGAGCTATTCCTCAAGCCGGTGGGAGAGCGGTCCAAACATAGACAGCCCCAGAAAGGGCCCGCGGGCTTTTTTGGCTCCTCTTATTGTGGTCCCAATAGACATTTATTTGGTCAACCATTCTTTTTTTTTTCCCCACCAGGCCCTTTTTTTTCGGAGAGCCTCCTCCTGCATCAGATATATAGGCAGGCATTGCATTTCTGCAAAGTCATCTTCGATGTGATTCTCCTCTCAATGTATGTTTTTTTTTTTTTAGTAGTATCGAAATTTGCAGGTTTGTAGGTCAAAATATTGCAGATATTGATTAAAATCAAAAAGTTCTTGTAGTATCCAAGACACGGTAGGGGGGTTAGATTCTCTGTGTAAAATGAGAACCCAGAAGCGTGGCTGAGGATAACAATCTGCCCAGTGAAAGCCTTGTCTTACTGACCCTTGGCCCTCTCTTCTTCTTCCTGATGAATGTGTAGCCAGCCATTTGTCACTGTTGGTCAATGTAAGATACAGTCTCAGGTAACAATGGGTGTGAATGGATCTGCCCCCAGGACACTGTATCTTACACCATACACCAACTGAGCCTAGTAGCAATACCTTAATAACAAGTACATTTTGCACCCCCACCCCACCCCCACCCACTTATTAATAATGATATTATTATATAACTAAATATTATTAATTTGATACCATAGAGCAACAATGAACCTATAACATGTCACAACCTAATTTTGTTGTTATGGCAGACAATTTATGTATGTGTACGTGGATGTCATATATCTGTGTGCCTATGTGTGTGTATGTATTTACTACAGTATTTGTCTTAAGTACTCTACTGCTACTGTTACTAATGTCCTTAAAGAGTCCCCTGTCTGGGCCTTTATAATCATCTTAACTTCCTAATCTTTACCCCCTGGCGGCACACTTGCCTTATACCTTTATAATCTGCACTGTCTTACAGGATACAAATACTCAATACCCTGTAAAAAAGCTTCTGGGTTTGTTTATCTTATCATCATCGGTTGGTCACCTTACTAAATCTTTCTGTTAAATACCTCATGGATGAATCGTGGAGCTTTTCATGGAGATCAGATGCTCTATCAAGTGCGAAGCTGCACTCTCAGAAAAGAAGGTACAGAATTGCACTTTTAGGGGCACAAAGCTTGTCACACCAGCAGTACCCCTACAGGCACATAACTGTATCTTTTAACCACTGTTTTACAACCCGTTTGTACCTTCCCCACAGCTGAAGAGGTACACATCAGGTCCAAGTATTAGCCTTTGGGGGTACATTAATGCTGACTGTACCTTAATATACAGATTTGTACCTCTACTGTCACATTATCTCTGAAAGTGTGTTGTGCTACTTTTCCTTCGAAAAAAGCTTAATGTGAGCAGGACCAACAGCAGCCGGTTTACTGGTTACTGGATAAGAAATACCGGCGGATTTTGCTTTAACAAACAAGCAGGGTCAGGAGGAATAGAGCGACCCATTTTCTCTCCGAGGGATCTTGCTGCTGATGCTGATGCTGTGCCTCTCGGGCTGGCCGCGGTGCTTTAGCGAAGGTCAGAGAGGTCCTTCAGGGGATGCTGATGATGACAGCCCCCACAGTCGCCATCACGACGGGGCGCGACGAGAACATGGGGAGCGGATAGCATCGGCTTGTTAGAGGAAACCTTCATGTCACACAGAGGGTCAAACGTTTGATCAGGCACATTCAAAACACTTAGACGAGTCCACAGGTGCATGCATGCACATTCACACACACACACACATACACATACACACAAACACACACAGACACACACATACATAGGCAAACACACAAACACATACACACACACACACACACACACACACACACACATGCATACACACACACAAACACATACACATGCACACACACACACACACAAACACACACACATACACACAAAATTACTCACAGAGAGGAGAGATAGCGAGTGGATGGATGACATGACTGGCTAGCACTCAGTCTGTGAAGAGGGAAGATAGGGAGTGCAGGGCTAAGGAATCAAATTCACCCCCTGGAACGTGCACCTGCATTTAGTAGACACTTAGGAATATCTTTAGGAAAACCGAAAACATGCTTTGGTGAAATGGTGCTGTTTATCGCCACATGTAAAAAACATAGACATTTAAAATACAATTATGGACTGGCCTGAATGCTGATTTTTAAAGGCATATTTTCAAACTAAAAACACTCTGATGGCGTCTCTGATAAAGTCTCGAGTGTCTCCGGAGGCTATTCAAGGAGCTATCTCTGCTCTGAAAGTCAGGCTTTGTCAGTAGCTAATTATACACACATATTATACCCTCGTATTAAGGCTCCTGTCAACAGCCTCTAAGAGAAGAAATGCAAAAGAGCAAAAGCTTTTAATTTTTAAAAATGATCTAAGGTTTCATTCCCCAGACTTCCTACTCAACCTTACACCCACACACGCCATCCCCACATACACACATGGGTGTGCGCACGCATAATGTGGTTAGTATTTTCTTTAAAGCACTAATTGGGTGTCAGCAGACTTCCTTGTCACCCTGATAGGTTGCTTTGCATTATTTAAAGTGGTATGCAACCACACGCAACCACACGCGCACACACAATCGCCTATTTATTATAGTAGCCAACACACATTATTTACATTTTCTCTGTTTCACAGTAGTATTTTGGTGTCCACAGTGAGAGGATACTATTTAGTGTACTACAATTGTACTAAAGTATTACAAAATTATTGATTTCATGTTTATGACAGCATACATCGGTCTGTTTGACAGGAGCACGTCAGTCATTTTGATCGGACTGAACTCTAACGACTTTAGCTTGTCGTTATCGTTGCAGCTGTTACCATAAATATTTGTCTAACTTCAGGAGACCCTCCCACAGCGACACATGCGAAGAGAGTGACCTAGCTATTTGAAGCCCCTTGTCTCATCTCAAGCACACAAGTTACGGGCATTGAGGTAGCCTACTTAAACCGAAGCACACATTCATCATCTTCCTCCCGGAATCATTTGTTCCCTCTCTTAGTTTAATTTTGGTTATGTAGGCTGGATTCGTAGGCCACAAACTTTTCGCGTTAACTTTGACCAAGGACTGGTTTCGTTACCTTTGGGATTTGTTGTAGGCTACCTATGCCGCTCAGGTAAGTGTGTTTTGAATTCTCCCTTTTGGTATTCCTGACGCCGTAACCGTTGACAGTTGTAGGCTACTCACTGAGATGTACAATTTAACGTAGGGCTACACTAACAAACAGGTGACATCATTGTCATGAGAAAGTCATTATGCGATTTTTAAAAATCTTGATTGTTCTGGCTACATCGTTTCATTTATTCTCTCGTGAACTAATTACTACTATAAAGTAGTTTAATAATAGTTGTAATTTGTTTTACCACCACAATATTGTGAAGAAAACAGAAATAACTAATTCTGTGAGACAAAACAACTGCAGGTAAGCTTAACAATGGAAATGTGCACATAGGCACTCTCTCTAATGAGTCTCTCTCTCTCTCTCTCTCTCTCTCTCTCTCTCTCTCTCTCTCCCTCTCACACACACAGTCTTGTCTTACATGCTGCATTATCTCTGCAATCATTAAAAAACTTTCCTTTCCAATTCATTAGAGTCCATGGGCTTGAATGGTCGGCTATGCCACGAGGCCTTGGCACTGCTACTCTTTGTCTCCCTCGTCCCCCTCACCACAGAAGGAGGCTTCTCCCAGCCGCCCTGCTTCAGCTCTGGTGACATATTTGTCTGCAGGGGGCAGAACCTCTCGGCCATGCCGGCCGAACTCAGTGACCTCACATGGCGCCTTGACCTGAGCTTCAACGCCATCCCCTCCCTAAACTCCAGCTGGACGGCGCGCCCCCTGCCCAGGCTCGAGGTCCTGGTGCTCGCCCAGAATGCTCTTGTCGCCGTGGCGCCAGGTGCTTTTGTTGACACGCCTCACCTCCGCCACCTTGATCTGTCCTCTAACAGGCTGGAGGCGCTGAACGAGGGGGCCTTTGTGGGGCTCGGGGAACTAGAGGAGCTGCTTTTGTTCGACAACCGCCTGCGCAAGATCAGTGGTGGACGGGCGTTTCGGGGCCTCCGGAGGGTCCATCTTGCCCGTAACCAACTGACAGAGTTCCCCCATGACATGTTTGATGGTACTATAGTCACTGTCCCCTCTTTGTCTGAGCTGCGAGTCTTTGATCTCTCCTCGAACCTGCTGCGGGAAGTCCCGGTGGCATACATCCTCTCTCTGCCTCCCCAGACGCAGGCTGGCATTTACCTTCACGATAATCCTCTTGTCTGCAGTTGCGCCCTGAGCTCCATGTTGCAGCAGTGGGCCGATCAGAGTTTCAGGACGGTCGTGGGCTTTCAGCAGGGCCATGCCTGCCTCCGTGGAAGTGCGAAAGACAGGCAGAACTGCTCACTCGAGCGGCCTAACTCTACTCACCCAATCAGGGTGTCGTATGAGGCAGCGCTGGGAGAGTCGCTGTTGCTCTCATGTTTAGAGTCTGTGGAGGAGCAGAAGAGCTCATCAGTGCACTGGGGTACCCCAGACCAGGTGACCTCACCAGGGGTCAAAGAGCACTTGTTTGTGTACCCAAATGGAACCCTTGAGATCCAAGGGGTGCGAGAGGAAGATGCCGGAATCTACTCCTGTAAGGTGCTCAGTGGGGAACTGCAAGGTGCTATAAAGGTGGTAGAGGTCATCGTTAGTGACAACCAGGTGACACCAACACCTGAACGAGGAGGGACCTTCCACACAGCGTTCACAGTAATGGCCTCCTGGATGGTGAGTATGATCCTGCTCGTGGTCTACCTCTACTTCAGCCCCGGTCACTGCCACCTCCGCAAGCGTCTGGGTTCGAGACGGTCCAGCGTGACGAAGAGGGTGGTGTTCGTAGAGCCTTGGATGAAAGTAGAGACCATGAACACAGCCCACCCTGCAGGGACGCCCAACCCAGTCGCCACCAGAGGCATCCTGAAGAATGGAGGAGCTTCCTCCGCCAACCCTCCTATTAAAGAAATATGCCCCCTGATTTAGCCACCATCTTTGTTGTTTATAGTTGTTTATTGTTGTTGTTGTTGTTGTTATTGTTATTAACAGATTAGCTGGTGTAAATGTTCCAGCAATTATTTCTCAGGTCCTGCAGTAATGCTTTGTCAATGTAAAGTAATATAGCACTTAATACTCAATCACACACAGTGCTCAACTATACACCGCCACAAGTACTGTAAGTAAGGGAAATAAGTACAGGGAAACACACTCACACTCGTGTCATATCTACAAGCACTGAAAGACTCAGGGATCCTCTTATTAAGACTAGCCTGTTTTCTATGAACTAAATCAAGTTCTGTATACCGTCAGGGAAAGAGTTGATTGCAGTGACACAGCCAGACATCTTTTGTAGAAGTTTTTGTTGCTGTTGTTACATATTTTACAGTCAATGTAAATGTTATTCAGACTGATACATTATTAAAGCTTCATATGAAATGACATTTTGACAGCAAGTGGAAAATATTCAGTACTCTCTTTATATCATGACGTGGTTATACTAGTTTTACATATATAGACAATTTTAGTTTTACTTTATAGTAGCAATAAAATGGCTGTCTAAATCAAATATAAATCATCAAATCATTCGGATGTGAGACATTTGCCTAATGACCTTGTAATTAATCTTGTTAATTAAAATGTCAATTGATGTGTGGTATGTTTTCATACATTTTCTGTTTGACGTTCCCCTATTATAGCTTAAGGCCATCAAAAGATTGATAGCCATTGTAGCATTTTCCTCTTTTTCTGCCCCCCTATGGATAAACACCATCAGTTTGCCCGGTTGCCTACATGGTCTTACTCACGACACGCCTGTGATGGTAGCTTGAGTCTGCATGTTTTAGTTTCTCCCACACCCGAATCAGAATCAGAATCAGAATCAGAATCAAAAGAATCAAAATCAGAAGCATGTTTATGACCAGGCCTGTAAAACAGATGAGTAATTTGCGAGTGCATTACAGATGACATAAAAATATGTCATCTGTAAACAAGCAAGTACAAAAGCTGCACACAATGAAAACAGTAATAGAAAATATACAAGTATTTAATATCAGATAAAGAACATACACATATAAAGACAGACATATGAACATGTGTTTACAAGAGTATTGTGTAGTGAAGAAATGGTAGTCTATGTGGGGATTAAGCACAGTTAAGAAGTGTGACTGCAGAGGGGGAAAAACTTGTGGCGTGAGGTGACCCATTCAATGGGTGACCCTTCCCTTTGACATGTCCTTGAGCCCTCTCTTATAAAAATAGAGTTGTTTGTTCCTCATTCCTGTGATCACTGGAATGTTGTGTGTCCTTGTGTTCTGGAAGTTTAAAGATGCTGTTTGTTTCACCAGAAACCGTGTAATGATTTGCTGTTGGTTTGAATAAATATGCGTGTTTTGTTTTTTTAAGTGTGTCTTAACATGTAAAAAAAAAAAGCTTGTCCAAATGTATAATAGAAATGTGTCATAGACGTACTGGCATGTCTTTTAAAGCACCAATGGGCTATTCAAGAATGTGTTTGTCATTTATCAGACAAAGCATGACTGTTCCCAGAGGAAGGCGAAGGACTTTCACAAAGCCTATTGTTAGTAAATTAGTAAAGACAAGCAGGAAATTCCAAAGAATTTTGGAATCTTAACAGTCTTGGTGTCCAATAAATTCTTTTTCTCAGTATTAGAGGAGACAATGGTTGTGTATTTCAAGGTAGCGCTGGAGTTCCTTGGGTAAGCACTGCCCTCTAGTGGAGAGAATGAAACAGCATTACTGGCTGATGCAATGATCGACCGTTCTGTCATGTCGCGCTATGTGACATGAAGTGTATGTGGCATGTTGGCAGACTGTATTACTTCCTGTTTTGACATAGCGCAGTACAGCATAGAACCTGCTGTCAGAGTAAGATATTTTAATGCCATTCATTGACCAAACTATTCATGTGGCATGCCATGGGATGTAAATAATTACTTGGATTAATCAAGTTGGCTTATTAGTTCATTTTCACTTTGATATAGCCACCCTGGCATGGTCTAATACTAGGCAGGGTCATTGGTAAATGGGCGTGGCCACGGGACGGCTATGATGGGCCTGTGTCCACCCACTTGTCAAATCAGGCCTACCCAGTCAGAAGGCTCCCTTTGTTTGATTGATTGTTTCATTAATAATGCTAACCTATGTGTTTTGGGATAGACCTACCCGACTTTTTGCCTGGCACGCCCATTTTATAATTTCTGGCTACACCCCTGAATGAGCTCAGTCTAAAATCCACCTCGAATTAGATTTGGCACTTTCCTTTGTCTTTCTATACTAGTAATACCATTACCATTACACTTTCTATGGCACATAAAAGGGTGGAAACACAGTTTAATACACTCAAACACCATGATAGATGTCAAAGTCCAAGAGTATACATGTATGTGACCATTGGAGAATTCTGGGAAAATATTTGAGCAACTGTCAACACTGTTCACATGATGTGGAACACAAAAGTGCATCATCCATATCAGCTTTCGCCTCAGTGGTTTGAAACTGTCATTACGACCTATAGCCTTTGGATAGTGCTGAAACACTAACCTATACCTGTTGGCTTTTCCTTCACTGGATGAGAAGACATTATAGAAGACATTAAGAATACTGAGTACATGATATTAACTACTATGATATTTGGACAGAGACATGTGTTCACCTATTTCAATGAGTTTGTTTCTAATTTGATTGTTGTTTAAATTCTACATTTTAATTTGGGCTATAATCAAAAGTGTAAATGTGATATAGTTCATTCCTACAGAAGCATGAAAAGAATTTAACGTAAAATATTGTGACATTTATGCATGTCAACTAAGCTTCTTTATTTTAAAAAGCCGTGGGGGAAAACAAAGTATTCCACTTCGCTTTTGGCAGTCACTAACCTGTGGAGCTGACACTGCGTTTATCGGCCTGCAAATTCTACACAGGTCTTTACTCCTAATGCTTGCATTCCAAACACCTGGGAACTGTTCGTTAATAGTATAAAACACTTAATAAACTGACGCAGAGGTCTCTCTCGTTATGTTCGTTTTGCGTCTTGCCTGCTTTTTTTTACCTCACAGGTCACATTAGTGCACATCAGCATGCCTATCTAATCGCCTTACAACATACAAGAGAAATATCCTATCTGCTACAAGTCATGAGCCAACCCTATCTACGCTCCTATCTGTTGCAAATTATTATTATTATACGTTTGTGTTGCGTGGCACATGATACTATGTTGTGTCTGAAATCACCAAAAAATGTTACATCACTGTCTGTGTAATAAACAGAACAATGGTTTCTTTCACAGAAAAATGTCATCCACATTTGCGATGACCCACAAAAAAAATACACAGACAGCTGTGTACACTGTGTACAAGTAACAATATTTTTTTTCGCAACTCAAAGAAGACAGGGTGGGGGAAGAAAAAGGATCCGTACAGTGAAGGATCTGTGTTTGGACCATGTTTTGAACCCTGTGACTTTTCATGTGGAGAAGCTTAGGACACACGGGGTCAGAGTTGCCTCCAGAAATAGGACAGTGATGGAGAGGATGACGGATGGAGGTCAGGGGAGGAAGCTCAGCCTGCGACAGGAACATGGCTGTGGTGTCTCGCTCCGTCTTTATAAAGCTGACACCTTGTCAGGCGTGGTTTACTTGCAAAGGGCTCTGTCGCTCTGCTCGCTGATGCAATCACACAACACAGCCCTACCCTGGCTAAGCTTGTTAAAGCGCCATCACTTCTCTTGTCCTGTCACAGCAAGGAAAGGGCCATGGAGCTTTGAGGCGATACAGAGTACAACAGAGAATGCACGCACACACACACACACACACACACACACACACACACACACACACACACACACACACACACACACAGGTGCTGGAAACCTGGTTTAATAATACAGTGTAGGGTACGTGTGCTGAAAGATGCTTGTGTTTCACACTGTAAATTTTACTTTGTTGAGTTGTGAGTTAATTCCATGCATTCCTTGTGGTCTCCTCCAAAGACCTATAGACCTGCAAAGGCATTAAATGTTGCTGAGTGACTGATGGTAAGAAGGTGCTCACAGAAGGGTAGGAGATAGTTATTACATGGCTTATTACATGGGTTTTTGAGTACGAGAAAGAAAGTTGTTTGCACACTAACTTATGTAGCTGTCAATGACTGTAATGTTTATTATTATTTTAGCAATGTTTCAAGCTCCTGGCTCGTCCTCTGGCTTTCACCATGGAATAATAATTCAAATAATTGGAAGCTACATTGGTCAATATGTGGACAACTTTCTTTCTTGTACTCATGGACTTCTGTGATCCTGCACCCATCCAACTATGGCAATGGGATGTGCGTGGTTTTACACTTATTACATGGTATTTACCTTAGCAGTTACACCTTCTTTTACTGTCCCTGTAACATTAAGTAGGTACAGTGTAACAAAGTGTGTAACAATATGTAACATTATGTGCTTACATTGTACCATAGGGTTAGGGTTGGGGTTAGTATCAGGTATGTACAGTAAAAGGACATAATATCACATGTTGTTACACTAAAAAGAGAACTGTTACCCAGGAAACAAAAAGGCAGATTACATATGGGTTATCACATGCTTTTAACTGGCTACTTTAGTGGCGATGAGGACAGTGTGATGTAGCATTAATATGCTAGACAAATTGCTCTCCGAATACCAGTAAGGTAGTGAAACAATGCCTGTGCTATTTGGCCTAGAATAGGCCAAAGTGAATGATTGTTGCTTGTTGAGATACATTTGTCCCCAGACAAAGTGAAGGATTTGAAGGGGTTGTTAAAATACATTTGTAACCAGACAAACGTTAATGATTTGAGGAGGCCTGGTTGTTAAAATACATTTGTCACTAGACAAGTTGCACTGGCACTTGACATATTGCTCGAAAATGGCTGTCTGAAAAAAAAGTGTGGAGTGAAAGCTGGTAATTCTTATATATATTACTGCAATGGAGAGAGAGAGAGAGAGAAAGATGTGCCTGCCTGACCTACTTCTCATGCAAGTTTCTGAAGGTGAAATTTTCCCTCTGGCTAAGCCCGACTTGCTTGTTGTATTTCAGGGGCCTCCACTCCGCTTGCTGCATAGACCCGCTCTTGTTCAAGCAAGCGTAGCCGAGGAGTAACTAACTCGCTACGTGCGTTTCAGAGCTCGGCTGTCACTGTGACTCACAGAACAAGAAGAAATGTGATATTGGAGTGGAGTGGAGTGGTGAAGCCCTGCTTTAACAGGCCATACGTCTGTTTGTACATACAGTTTGTACATACAAGAAAACTAAGTCACCCCAGTGCAGATAATTCAACCTTGTTCTACTGCTAACATAGTCAAGCAGACCTGGAAAATAAACGGTCTGTAGATGCATTCACTGTCACATTTAGGCCCAGCTGACAATGAAACCATGTAAAACGATTACATAGTGAAAGGCAAACCCATTAGTCTGCATTTCCCTGAAGGGTAAAATGCTGACGAGTGTATCAGTCACACTGGAAACCATCAGTGTTAAAGGTTGGGATGCGCCCTTTTTTTTCCCATGAATTATCTTTTCAAAAAAAGTATTTATCATTTGATTTCAAGACTCCAAGACTTCAAAACTTCAAGACTTTTATTGTCATTAAACAGTTGCCTGTACAACAACGGCAAGGCCACAAAGATGCAAGGTAAAAAGTGTTAAAGTGTCAATTTGTCTTCTTTCTCGGGCTTGTCCGTGACTCATTTAAAATGTTACCCAGAATTTAGACTTTTACAGGAGATGGTGACATTTGTGACGTCTTAATGAAAATTAAGTTACTAAGTTACCATGTACACCCATCAAGTTACCTAGGATAAGCAATTGTCAATTGTATAGACAGGCATGAGAAAGCAACATGGACTCTTTCTGTAACTGACTGACACGACAGACGTTAGTGGAGAAACCTGTGTGTGTGTGTGCGTGTGTGTGTGTGTGTGTGTGTGTGTGTGTGTGTGTGTGTGTGTGCATGTGTGTGTGTGTGTGTGTGTGTGTGTGTGTGTGTTTGAGTGCACACACAAGGAATCACTGCCATGTCAGAGGCCTTATCTCATCTTCCATGAATGCGGTCCTCCCTCTACCTCCCTCCCTACCCCACCCCCAACACACACACACACACACAAATACACACACACACAAACACACACAGTGGAGTGTCCCGTGTGTGTGCGTGTGTGTGTGTGTGTGTGTGTGTGTGTGTGTGTGTGTGTGCGTGTGTGTGTGTGGTGGGACTGATTAGGACAGCGCTCCAGACTGGCCATTTGTTTAGCTGCCCGATGGAAAAGTACAAGGACCCCTTCGCGCGTCCCCGACCAGGCAGGCGGCATCGCTGTTTGTGCAACTCCTACACTTTTTTCTTTTCTTTTTTTCTTTCTTTCTTTTCCCTTTTTTTTTGAAAACGAATGGCGCATGACACCCATAGACAAAGTCCCTGTGTGGTAATAGGCACCTCATGAGTAGCGTGCCCGTTTTGTTTGTCGGGCAGAATCACGCAAACATACACAAACACCCACACACACACACACACACACGCACACAAACATGTGCTCATACACACACGTGTGTAAATGCTACTCAAAGACACACACACACACACACACACACACACACACACACACACACACACTCGGGATGCACATAAACAAAGTATGGCAAACTGATTTGTCCAGTCCTTACCATAAATACGTTCCTAAATCCTATTAACCAGGAGGAGGGTGTTGGATAGCTGTGAGCTTGGTCTCGTGCTTACCATTTTAAGGTCACGATCCTAAATATGCTCTCTCTCTCTTTCATTCTCTCTCTCTCTCTGTCTCTCTCTCCCTCTCTCCGTCTCTCTGTGTCTCTCTCTCTCTCTCTCTCTCTCTCTCTCTCTGTCTTCCTCTCTCTCCTTCATGCTCGCTGCCCCTGCCATTGTCATCGCAGACCTCTCCATAAAACAAGAGCAGAAGAAAAATGTTATTTTCCTCATGAAGGAATAGGATGTAATGATTTACCAAGCAATTTACAAGCACCGTTCTCACAGAACTGTTTTGCATTTGTTTCACATTATAGATGCCATATAAAATGTAACACTGTGCTCCAATAAGACAAAATTCACCTATTTTCCTGATAGTTTTTTTATGTTTTATGTTTGATTTATACCACTGCAAAATAATTGCCCTACCACTACAAAAATAATTGTACCATCGCAAAATAATTGCCCTATTTTGGACAAATGAAATACTGCTACTCCACTACTCTACTACTTGTTTTGGTGCTCTAAAATATGAACCACATGAAGGCTTGTATGGTGCAGCAGGATGTTGTTTTGAGGTCGTGACAGTATTTTTCCTGAGTTCACTTCACAAGGGGATGAGGGCAATATTTAATCAAGCGACCCACCACATTCAGTCCTGCCGTGCCGTGCCATGGCTCGTTGCTCATAAACATTGTGCGTTTTATGCATGGTGTGCCCTCTTAAACTGTTGTTTTGTGTGACATATAGCCACCTATGGAGCATCCTCTTGGCCCCTACGTTGGCGGCTGTGTTCGTGTCGGCGTGTTTTTCAGTTTTCGGTTGAACCCTCTGCCTCTGGCCGCACGTTGACGTGTTTTTCCATCAGTTAACCCCACAGCTCCGGCTGCAAACTGCCGTGTTTGTCATTGGTTGAACCCCAAACCGACTGAATGATGGAGTGATTTTTATAGGTTAAGCTGCACGTTGGAGTGTTTTTTTCTCATTGGTTGAACCCTCAGCCCCGGGGGGCTGCATGTTGGCATGTTTTTGAAGCTCTTGGGTCCGTCCGGGTCTGTCCGGCTGCGTGTTGTTTCAGGTTTGGTGGCTCCTCTGCCCTCCCTGAAGGGCACGTGCTGGCCCTGTGGCCCCGTAATGACGTTCACATGCACGTGCTAGAGCGCGGGGGCCCGGCTGCCCGCCTAACCGTCTCGTGTTGATGTGTTATGACCGGAGCCTTTCATGAATGGGGACCCTCAGTGGTGGGAGACAAGCTGTGTTTTCCTCACATGGACGTGAACAACAGACAGGCTCGACCTCAACCCCCCCCTCGCACCCCCTCGCCCCCTCGTCCGGGTGTCCCCCCGACCCACACACACACATATATATACACACACTTCCATGCACACACAGACACAGACACACACATACACACACGCATACATGTACACGTGCACGCACACACACACACATACACACATTCCCACATACACACACACATATACACACATTACCACACACACACACAAAAACACACACATATGTACGCACACACACAAAAACACACACATATGTACGCACACACACAAACACACACCCACACACATATGCACACACCCACCCACACACACACACACACACACACACGCACACACACACACAAACACCCACCCACGCACACACCAGCCCCTCAACCCGCTCCGCCCTGCTGACCCCAACCTTGTCAAACAACAGGGGTCCGAAAAATATCTGTCCTTAGAATTGTTACATAAGCGCCTTACATAACGGCCACCGGCAACAATCGGAGAAAGAGCCCAAAGGAGCGGAAGAATGGCACAAATATGCACCGACCGCCGCTTCCGAAACTTGGCGTTGGTGTTATAACAGCACGGAGGCACCAACTTTGGGATGCTGTTGTGAGGATGAGAAATGGCCCCTACCCCTACATGTTGGACTGCCACAGAGGGATGCTGTGTGTGTGTGTGCGTGTGTGTGTGTGTGTGTGTTTGTGTGTGTGTGTGTTTATGTGTGTGTGTGTGTGTGTGTGTATGTGTGTGTATGTGTGTGTGTGTGTGTGTGTGTGTGTGTGTGTGTGTGTGTGTGTGTGTGGGTGGGTGGGTGTGTGTTCCCCTGCCAGGCCTTAGCAAAGCCTCCAGTAATACTGTATGCAGAAGTGTTTTGTTTGGTAAGCCAGCGTATGTGTAATTCATATACTGAATGTATAGTTCCAGTAAATGGTTTGGAAACTGCTGATGAAGTATAAATGAGTCACAGAGAAAGAGAGAGAGAGAGAGAGAGAGAGAGAGAGATACAGAAGGTTGTGAAAGAGAGAAAGTGAAGGAAAAGGAAGGAAGATAAGGAGAGGGAGAGAGAGAGAGTGGGAGAGAAAAAGAGAGCGAGAGAGAGAAAGAGAGAGAGAGAGAGCAAGCGAGAGAGAGAGAATGTGAGCTGGTTTCCATTTCATCCCTCGTTTACAGAACTCAACAGTCGGGTTCTCATTCGACTTATTCGCATCAGTTCTGCGCATTTATAGTCGTTCAGTTTAATCGGATGCATATCAGAAGCCACAAATGAGATGCACATCAGCAGCCACGAATTCATGCACATTTTAAGTGTTTCCCTGTGGGGATCTCTTATTTGAATAACTAAAATGTGCATTACCAAGTTGGATGGAGACGGATGGAGCTGGATGGTTAGTGACAGTGCTGTTTCTGGTAGTGAGCCATGGTGGAAGGTTGGCTAAGACGTAAAAATCCATTTTATCCAAAAAATATGTGTGAAGTGAAGTGGTAAAATAGAAAACATTTTTAAACACTACAAAACAGTAGTTTCAGCATAAACATAATTAATTTTGTCAAAATGAAATACAGTCTCATTCATCAAACATCTCACACAGTGTGTTGATGTGAAAATAATTGATGTGAAAACAACTCTTTGAGCTATCACCAAGTGTTTGTAGAGTTGAACTAAACATAATAATGTTATCTAATCGATAAATGAGATCTACCCTTTTTGCATTATATATAACCACCCATTTTGTGGTAGACAGATCTTTTGCAGTATCACCTCTTTGAAATATACCCTAATATCTCTGTTGATTATAATCAATCCCATTTCCATTATATGTTATTTTCTGAACATAATCTTCAGCACCCTGATGAGCATAATCGGTGGTTAGAATACACATACATTTGTGTGGATACCAAAGAAGTACATATCTGAAGTTTGCTGAGAATACTAAAATACTGAATATAGTTATTTTGGTAGTAGCAGTATAGAATAATAAAATACTAAATGTAGTTATTTTGGTAGTAGTAGTAGTATAGAGTACTAAAATACTCAATATAGTTATTTTAGTATATAATATATATTAGTCAATGTTTTTACATACAGTACCCATTCCCAGCATTTCAGCTGGGAATGGGTATGAAAAAGCTTTGACCTATAACCACAACTGCTTAGCATGTCACTTTGTATGTTCCTCTTTGTTGACTTTAACCCAGCTGCTGACCACAGCCACATACTAAGACTGCAGGGGATGGATGTTCATACCGGACATGTTTGTTTATTATTATCTCATTTTAGAACTCTTCTTTTAGACAAAGAATGGAAAAAAGAACAGTTGCCCAGATACAGCTTTCTATACATTCTTATGACTGATGTTTAGTGAACTATGTTCTGATAACAACTTAGAACCTAAACGGGAAACATAGGCATGTGACACATGAGAACACATGCGCTTTATAAAAGAGCCGTATAAAACCTGAGCGTACACTCTCAGAAAAAAAAGAAGTTACAGAATTTACTACCAGAATAAAAATCTGCACCATTACACTCCACCACACATAATGGGAAGCAATATTAAAGTGCATTCATTTCCAGAAAACCTACACTCTCAGAGAAGGTACAGAATTGTACTTTTAACCAAAAAGAGGAGTTGTGGTTATTCACATGGATACCTTAAACTATTTCTGTCCTTCCATCCATATGCTGGCAAGCTAGACTGTTATTGGTAGACTGCAAGCTAGACTGTTCTTTGACTGACTTATCAAGGCATGAATGTGTAAAAGCAACAGTAGTTAAACACACAAACACATGTGCAGATCCTAAGATATTTTGACACTTGACGGGTGTAAAGGAACACTGCCAATGACCTTTAGCTGCCACTCGAACCGGGAATCTCACCAGAGCAGGTAAAGGAGCATCAGGAGGAATGATCAATGACATTCCTTAGTGCTTCTCGTGAGGACTAAAGTAGCGAGTCACACCGAACATCGGAAACACGGGGGAAACTGACGCAGGCAGGGACATTCACAACGTTCCTCCGAACATTTTGACAACAACGTGTGTAGCAAAAAAAGACCCTTTTGCAAACAAAACATTGCGTATTACTGTATATAACATGGTTCACAGACATCCTTTGGTACCATCAGTGCTAGTTACATTGTTTTGTGTCATTTTTCTACTCCTAGTCCTTCCTATTGACATTCCTCAGCTGTGTTCAAACAATGGCAATAGTAACCTCTCTCTACAGATACAAATGTGCTGGCATCTGACAACAAACACCTCATTCACTATAAAATTAAATTATACGGAAGTGGACTTTCCAGGGACAAACAGAACCAAGTTTAGTTTTGGTGAGATCATCTTAAGATCACATTCACATCGCAGGGCAATTTCTCAGGATCACTGTTGTTAAACAACATAAGTAAAAAGTTTTAATGCTGCATTTACTAAAATATCTCTGATTTAACTGTCTGGTTTCATATGTCCCTCAAAATGGCAGCCAAAGTCAGATCAGTTTATACTCCATCTAAAATGTAGTTAAGCTATTTTATCTCTTTCTCTGTCCATAAATTTTCATACTATTTCATCCGACTTCCACACTATAACTAATGGTAATGACTACACACACACACACACACACACACACACACACACACACACACACACACACACACACACACGCATACACACACACACACACACACACACACAGAAACACACACACACACACACAGAAACACACACACACACACAGGTCCACTCCTATACCCCCAGTCCAAATAACACTTGTTATTGTTGCATGAGGCTGGGCAGTGCCCTTGGAATGGTCCTTTCCTCAAGTCACCCCCTTACGGCACCCCTGACTACAGGCTGGATGCCACAGTGTGATTTCCTCCTCTGAGCTAATGATGAGTAGGCATGGCATAAAGAGCAATCACTGTCCAATGAGTGGTGAGGTTAACCTCTAGAGAGCAAGCGTGTTTGTCAATCAGCGACTCAACCAAAGATCTCTCACTAAGGCAAGGCAAGGCAAGTTTATTTGTATAGCGCTTTTCATCCACAGAGGCAATTCGATGGGCTTAACAAAAATAAAAGCACAATAACAACGATATGTCAAAGCATAAACGATAAAATAAGTGCACAATAAGTATAAGGTAAACAAAAGACATCTGAAACAGTTGACTGACAGTAGTTTTGAAACTGCCAACAGTAGGAGTATTTTTTATGTCTTCTTGAAGTTGGTTCCAAAGCTGAACTGCATAGTAGCTAAAAGCTGTTTCACCACATTTTGTTCTGACACCAGGTTTTACCAACAGATTTTTCTGCTGTGATCTTAAAAGGCCTAGTTAGTTGCATATAACTGAAACATATCTGATAGGCAATTGGGTCCCATTCTATTGGGCCCCATTTTATTCATTGTTTCAAACACAAGCGGCAATGCCTTAAACTCAATTCTATAACATACTGGGAGTCAGTGCAGGGACCTTAAAATTGGCATAATGTGGTCAGATCACCGGTGTTTCTGACAAGTGGGTGCTATTAGGGGCTGTTTAGTGGGTTAAGCTTTGGCATAAATGCAAGTGTTTCACATAAGATATCACATCATCTTCCAACTTAATCTAATTTGAACTGTGGCTGGAGAAGAGAGATTTAAAGGTTTCACTTGAGAGACATCTGAGCAATTTGCTGTATCATCATAACAAAATCACTTTTAAAAATTGGCTCTAAGCAATCTGCCACTCTGAATTAGCCGACACCTGTTTTCCGAGATTGATTTTGGTGGACGAGGGAGGCGGTTGATCTCTGTGTCTTTCCTCCATCTGTGTGTGTGTGTGTGTGTGTGTGTGTGTGTGTGTGTGTGTGTGTGTGTGTGTGTGTGTGTGTGTGTGTGTATGTGTGTGTGTGTGTGTGTGTGTCTGTGTCTGTGTGTGTGTGTGTGTGTGTGTGTGTGTCTGTATCTGTGTCTGTTGGTGCGTGTGTATGAGTGTTGGTGTGCATGTGTGTGTGTGTGTGTGTGAGGGTGGAGGACGGAGGACGGAGGAGGCAGAAGTTGATCTCTGTGTCTTCCCTCCATCTGTGTCAACAGGCCCTATGCACTGGAGGAGCAGAGAGTGACATTGTCTTAGTGTTTCAGATGTGCTGAAAAACATAAATTGTGTGTGTGTGTGTGTGTGTGTGTGTGTGTGTTAGTGTGTGGGTGGGTGGGTGTGAAAAAACAAAGCCTTGCAGACATACAGATGTTTTCAGAGGTCTGTTTATCAGTGCCCTTCCGGACTGGTGTTTATTTGCGAACAGTAAAAATAAAATCTGTTTTCCTGAAATAGTATGTGTTCGCAGCTGTTATTTCCACCAGCTTATATTTCTTTCTAATCAGATGCTAATCAAAGAATAACATCTGCACAATATGGAAATTCATACAGTTATCTTGCATTAGCTTGTCCAAATAAATGCATAAATATTCTTGTGTAAAGTGTTCTGTATTTTGTCATTTCAAGTGTGTCATTTCAAAGGCTGTTCTGACCTACTTCTTTTACAAGTGTGTCTGCCTTGTTGAAAGAGGCAGTATTGTAGGCCTACTTCTGTGAGCAGAGCAATTGCATAATGCGAGACATTCCCAAGCATCAACGCCATGTAGACAGGTATATGTCGTATCCAGACAGTGCAGCTGAAACGAATCCCCAAGTCTGAACACGATCAACGCCTGTGGATGTTCGATAAAATTTATAGACTTACCCCATTACATTGCGTTTAGTAAGAGCAGTGCCTGGAGGGGAGCATTGAGGTGCCTTATGTAACAGCAGTTAAAGATGGCATAGGTAACCTCCATAGTTTACTCTGGGTCATAAAGATGATTGGCATGATAGCCTATATGCAACAAAGGCATGTAGTCAGACTTGCTGTCTCTTCTTTGTGTTCACAAGCTCGCCTGGAACATACCGCTTGCCTTCCCACCCATGCAAAAAAAAAAACATATATATATATATATATGATCAAATGTATTAATGCAAATACCAACACTGTGCAGAACGGAGGCATGACCTTCAAAAAACCAGTTCTAGATGGGCTGATGCCAAGAACATGTAATACTGCTGCGTGCTGATAAAGAGCATGTCAGCTGGGCCAAGGAGAGCAAATGGCTTGTGTTTAATCACGATGAAGGCTGGTGTACACTGCACCCCGCACAGGGACGAGCTAGAGCTAGATCTTGGCAAGGATGTTCCCTTAAAGACAATGCGCGTAAGCACTTCTTTAGGAAATGTCAGGGGGAAAATGGGTCTTTGGGTTCAGTGATAAATGGCATTTAAGCGGGAGAGTGCAAGGGGGCAACAGGGGGCTCGTGAGCCCCGTCGTGCCGACGGTCACCCCTGGCTACTCCTGTCCTGTCCCGCTGGCCGGCTGTCTATCGCCAACCACCACCCCCGCCCCCCTGCCCCACCACGCCCCCTGGGGAGAGAGAGTGGCTATTTCTGCTATTTGGGTCACCCCATACCCCCATACAGCACGCCAAAGCAAACGTCCAGGCAAACGTTCCTCCCGATATAGCCTGGCACACTGTCGTCACATACTGTCGCCGGGTGTCAGGGAGGCTGGGTGGGCAGATCATGTGCCGAAAGCCCTCTGTATCGTATCGTTTCTACATTCGGGTGCCAAAACCATTCCCAGCATCTACATTTATCAGAAGCCATTCCACGTTTAACCTTCTGCAAAATCAACAGAGCTTTATTTTTTTTTATTGCCAAAAGACCTTTTCCCCTCTTTCTCTCTCTCTGTCTGTCTTACTGTCTGTCTTTCCTTTAGACAAAAGAACTGACAGATGGTTGGTGAAAGCCAAGTATATCAGTACGTGCTGACAGAGAAGCCTGTGCAACGCCCCTTTGCCAACAGACCAAGCCTGTTTGCACGATATGGCTCAAGCTCAAGTCCTGTTGGCAGTCTTGGTATAAGACTATGTCCTTTATATTCTCCTTTTTAAATATAGCTCAACGTAAAAAGGTCTTTGAACTAATGTAACCCCAAGATGATGACTCAGACTTAAAACTGACTGAGTGACACTTTCTAATTGAGTCACACGTACAGGTTGGCAGGTTTTACCTTTCCTTTCAGCCGTCAGAGACATTTTGACATGATCGATGTTCACAATCAGAGAAACTATTGTCACCATTAAGTGTGACACTGCGCAGAATCTTGGCTGCTGGTAGTAGTAGTAGTATAAATACCAGTGGTGTAATAGTGGACAGTAAACTCACATAAATCTGTATACACCTCTTTAAATTTTAAAAGATATTTATATAACTTAAGAAGTTCGGACAGCTGAAAAAATCATTGGTGGCGCCCCTGCCCTCCCTCCAGGACTTGTACACTGGACCAGGAAGTAGGCAGTGGTCATTAAGGACCCTACTCATCCTACACACACTCTCTTTAACCTCCTTCCCTCTGACAGGCGCTACAGATCCCTGAGCACCAAAACAACTGGACACAGGAACAGCTTCTTTCCCACTGCCGTCACTCTCCTGAACGGCTGATAAGTTGGACCATCCCCACTTTGGCCATTGACCCACTTCTCAAACATGCATACTTAACCTCCCTATGTACTGTATCTTGCACACTATATCTACACACTACATACTTTATTATTCCAAATGTATCCTGAACACTACATTACACTACTAAGTGCATTTTGGCTCCCACTCCATGTGCACTTGTGTTGTATATTATGTTGTACTTGTATATTATGTGCAAATATGTAAAGTATTGCCTATATTAGGTGCCTATGTGTCTATCATTGACTCTATTGTATATTATGTGTCTATATATTTGCATAGTTGCATAGTGTACCCATAATTTCTTTGTTGCTTGCCTTCCCTTCTTTTCACAACTTCACCACTGACAAACATATACCAAAATTAGCAATTTGCTAAATCTGGTACAAAGCATCTTTTATCTTTTGTATGAATAATGTATTTTGTACATGTTCCGGGAATGAAAAAAAAAAACTTAAACTACCATTATATTATCTTTTTTTCATACAAGGCTGCAAGACCACAGCAAGTTTAAAGTGTCTTTGCAAACATTTTTTGAAGATCTCCTCTTGTTTCTGCTCATGCCACCCTGAAAAATGCAAAACAAAGTCCAGAGCTGTATATAGTATCAAAACACACTAACTGAATATTTCAACTAATGTTCAAAACAACATTTGCTGACACATGGTAGCTATTTAAAGAGTCACACACACTTAAATCAGGCCACGTTTTAAACACGCGCACGTGATATCGATACGAAATGTGTGCCATTTCCTCTGTGATGTCACCTGATACCGCGGCATGGCCTCCCGAGTTATTCAAATGGGAGCTGCATTTCTTAATTACAAACCAGGTTATACACTAAAAGTGGACCACCGTAATCAATGTCAGATGCTAGGCCGTGGGCTGGCTCATGTGAGGAGATTACGCAGGACTTTGGAGCCTAAATTGGAGCGTGAGGTCCAGTCTTCATCTGACCACGCTGTGTATGTGTGCATCGGGCATTCTTTGATCTATGAGCTTCAACAAACACCACCTTTATCAAGTACAATCATTGGAAATATACAATTATTGACCACAAGTGAATTCTGTCTTCAGTTACATGGTTACATGGTACCATACAGTTGTATGGTAATAGTCTGTTATTGAAATCAGTGGTGTAGACCTTTCAATAATTCTAAAGGTAAACACGTGTGCTATTTCATATATTTCTGTTAAAAAGCACAGCATCTCAAAAGTAATAACAGACAGCATAATCTCGCTCACCCACTTTATTGTAACTATGCATATTTCTTCCATGTGCTGTGCGCACACGCATGCGCGCACACACACACACACACATACCCATATACACATTGTGTGTACACTAAAGCAGAGAGGCACCTTCAAGACTAAAAAAAAGAGAGGGGGAGAGAGAGAAAGAGAAAGAGAGAGAGGGAGTGGTAGAGAGAGAGACAGAGAGAGAGAGAGGGAGGCAGAGGTAGAGAGAGAGTGGGAGAGGGCGATAGAGAGAGAGAGAGAGAGAGAGAGAGAGAGGGAGTGGTAGAGAGAGACAGAGAGAGAGAGAGAGAGAGAGGTAGACAGAGCGAGAGGGGTAGAGAGAGAGAGAGAGGGAGTGGTAGAGAGGTAGAGACACAGAGAGAGAGAGCGATAGAGAGAGTGATAAATCCCCCTGTCTGTCAGGTATGCTGAGTGATGGTGGGGCCTTATTTGCTCGGGCAGGCTGGTGGCACACTGTCTCAATAGTGTTCTCCGAAAAATGGGCAGCATACTAACAGGTCACGTCTATTCATCACCTTACATAACAGGGGCTGTGTTGAATTTACAGAACTCGTTTCTATGGCATTGTGCTTTGTAAAGTGGCACGTTGCGACATGTTAAACTGGGTTAAACATCATCCCTACCTACCTAAGGCAGCTGTCCTGTGATATATAGGCATAGTCTTGGCTGCCCTCCTTACAGCTTAATGTACATGATCTTTTTAGGTCTAATTTAATGAGTACTAAGAAATGCGTTTAGGTTTTTCTCTCCTTGGCATACAAGGAGTTGGGTAGGGGGGGGACTTGACCTAAATGTAGCCTATTGCTTAATACTGACCCAAGAGACACTTTGTTGGACATGTTTATTGTCAGCAAGTTCAGAAGTAGGGTATAAACAGCATAATGTGCATTGGTCCACCCACACAGATAAAAATGACCAACCCATGGCTGGGCTACTCCTTAGGAAGAGACCTAAAATGTCATTGCTCCAAAGGGGACTGCCAGTGTACCTGACTCACTGTAAGTTGCTCTGGATGAGAGTATCAGTTCAAATACATGTGTAATGTTATATAACATAATCTCAATAGCTTTCACTCTCCAGCTGCCATCTGTGGCTGATGACACATCTCAGAAAAGATTTCTTGCGTTGGCCTATTTTGGATTGATAGAGACATTTGCCAGATTCAGCACTATACTCTTCCATGTGGTAAGGTTTGCCCCCTGCCTGACTTACACTAATTGTGTAGCATGCATGGGTCCAGACCATACCTGCCAACGTATGCTAAACGAAGCTAAATCTTGGCTATTTCAGTGGCGGCAGTCAATATTAAGTAATTAGTAATAAAGAGGTTTGGACCTCGTAAATTATGTGAGATTACAGCAGCAGCAGCAGCAGAAAATGGGAGGTGGGCGGGTGATGGGTCTGGAATACGGGAAAAACACAGGAAAAACAGGGAAAATTGGCAGCTATTGTCCAGACCACAGCCAGATAATCCATGTCTTATTACTTACTTGGACCTTACCCACTGCTTCCAGGAAGAAGCTTAACTTATTCGTGTGCTAAGCCATCATTTTACACTCCAGCAAAGGCAATTATAGAAGTACCTGTCTGTAATAGACAGAGACCAGCAATCCAGTTATGAATCCTACCTCGGTTCAACACCGGGAACAACTTTGCACTAGATGCAAAATGATTTTGTGCAAATACTAGTATCTATATATTATTTTTTTAACTATGCCCAATTAAATGATATGAAAATAAATTGCAGAATTTTGTTATGGTGCAGAGTGGTTACTTAGTTCTTGGTTTTCAAAACTCAGACAGGCCCTGAGTCTCTGGTGACATAATGGCTATGGAAAGCTGCATGAGGAAGATGTTTTTTTTTTGTTCCTTGCACGCACTAGAGTTGCTGTAACAAATACTACTCTATAACATTAAGCAGGTTGGCAACACTTCCCTGATAATTATCTGGGAGATTCTTCTGTAAAAGTTTCAACAGAGTTGTTTGTCTTTGTCTGGGCATAACCAAAAAAAAAAAAACATTTATACTCCCCATGCCAGCACAATTACTTTTTTGCATGCATCCTGAAGGTGGCAAGCAGACCCTCACAGTAGCAGTTTGGCAGACATCAGCAACAAATGTTCTGGGGAATTATGAGTTAGCTGAGAATTATGAGCGTCACGCTGGAAGCACTCCAGGGGCTTTGCTTCCCGAAAGCGTCATTGAGCAACCACTCTAGTAGGGTAACTGAGGGAAACCATGTTCTTATAATGATTTAACAAGGGGAGCTCACTGATGGTTTCGGGAAGTGTAGCCCAGGTTGTGTGGGCAGCGTATTTGAAGCAGCTTTGGCTTCCAAATTTTTTAAGAGCCAAGTTTCTGGATGAATGGCTGATGAGATTTCCAGTTTTCCAGTTTTTTCGAGGCTCTTGCCCATTGTGTGGTACACACCAGCTGGCAGCTACACTTAGGTTGCCTGTCATGTAGGGTGCCCAGATCTGTGAGATGAAAACCAATAACATTCCCAGTTCTGCAGTGCATATTATTAAAATAAGTACTGTGTTATCCACAAAAACCAGGGACAAAATAGGGTTGTACCATGTTTTGCCACAAAAAATATGTGGACTGTCCCAACAACACAGAGATGTCTCGTCCCCTTACTATGATGCCACTAGCATATTAATGCAAAAACAGAAGGGACAAAAGAAAGTTAGTGGACAGAACTCACTACAATGATATGAACTGCAGTTTTAAGATAGGATGGTATGTTTCACATCCTTAAGACTGAATAGTGAGAGCTCCTCACTGCAAAGCACGTCAATGTGTCCAAGATCAACACTGAACACCTTTCCCCCCATAAATAATACACCAATCAGTTCTTTCCAAGTCTGCCTGTACACCCAACTCATCTTATAAATCATGTGGAATATACCCTGTGAAAGCTATGAAGACAGAGAGCCAAAAAAGGGAGGGTAGCAACTGTCCTGGTTTTTAACAGGGAGGGGAAACTGGATGAAACTGGATGATTTCAACCTACTATTGTTCTGACATCATCTTCATAATTGCCTTTGAATCAATGGCTGAAGTGAGTCTGCCAAAGAGCTGACACTGTTCATCGGAACTCAATAGATTTTCCAAACACTCCAAGAATCGTCATACATTATGCTGGAACTGGACTCAAAGTGAAAGAACTCCAGTTTCCCTATGACTTAGCTTATTTGTGACTTAGTTATGACTACCAGGGTCAACCAAACTGGCCAACCAGAGGGGAAAAAGCTCAGGACAGACCATGTATAGGTGATTAGCTCAGTGGATAAGATGTTCTACAGTTAGCAGAAAATGCAGAGGTAGGCCTTCTGAAAATATGACATGGTGCTCCCTAAAATTGTGTGAAAACCGGCTGTAGACACCTGAATTTTGGGTGCAAGATGATGATTTTGGACCCAAGGGCCACTTGAGTGCATAATTCGGCCCTGAAGACTTTAATGACCTGGATGAACAAAAACCTACACTAACACACTTTGAGAGTAGCATCTGTGGTGGCGTGAATTCAGAATGTTTCCAAATCACACAACACCATTGTTTCCTACTTCTGCATATGAACTGCATCTGTCTGCACAAAACTACATATTTCTTGCAGGTTGTTAAGCAGAAATGCCTTTTTGTTCCAGAGGCAAAATCGTTATTTGGCTGTATAAAAGGTTAGAGTTCTCATTTTTCTAGAAACCAAAAACCAACACAACAGCACCATACCTTTCCTTGTTGTTATATATTCAGATTTACTAGAAATCAACTTTGCATTTTCTTTTTGTGTCTAAGAAGCATGGTAGCGATAGATATAAAGCAAGTAAACAGTAAACAGAATGCCAGTGAGCACAAATAATCTCAAAATGCATAATCTCCACCTGGTTTTTGCACGCACATGATTAGGTTGTTTATGAACAGATGGCAGATACTGTAATGCAGGGAAGTGATGAGATTATAATTTATACTCAGATGACTAAAAGTGAAAAAAAGAGTTCTGGGTCCTTGGCACGTTAATAGGCGCTGCTTGGAACCAACTTTAAAAAATTAAGGCATTGTGCTGCATGGATCTTTTTAACTTTGCCTTAACTTGCACTGTTTTTTCAACTATCATGTTAAACAAGTTCAAGTTAAACCTACCAAAAAAGATGCTTTTATATACATATACATATATATATATATATATATGGTTGGTTCACAGCCAGCACTTTTTACAGTGTGGCGCAACTATGCTATGTCTTCTCACTAGGATAGAGACAGCATCAAGACAATAGATATCTGGTAGTAATTAATAATAGAGAAGCCATAAATAGCAGTTGCCTGTGGCACCTCTGAAATGATAAATGACAAAAGCATGTCATCTATGCATTAGATGACACCAAAGTAATTAAGCCGTTAATACCTCACACCATTGGGCTAATTCATTAAGAGAGACTAAATTTATTGCATTTTATAGTATGGTATGGTGACAATTACGATGGTGTGTGGTATGTAGGCCTACCCTTGTATAAGAGGGTGACGGAGGGAGGCAAAGGAATGTACTGAGACCAAACCATTGTATTTTAAGACAATGACAAAGAGTGATCCGCTTGGGTGGTTAGTTCAATCAACACGTCAGGTTGTTTGTTCCCCTCTGTTCTCTCAGTAGTAAAACTAGTGAGGCTAAACATGAAAAAGATCTCACTTTAGGGGATGTTTTTTTCTTTTTAACATGTACATTTATGACAATTAATGGGCTCTGAATGGACTATGTGAAGCATATAGACCCACAATACGATTTGTGCAAAGTGGGGGGCCATTCATCTTTAAACGTCTCTTGTCTAGGATAGACACTCTTTACAGATACAAAGCATATATGTTAGGCCCTAATATCCATTAGAATTGTCCTATAATAGGTGGTGGACGATATTACCAACTGAACTTTTAAAGAACAGAGGTAAGAAGTGCTGTTTTTGCATTAACATGTGCAGTATCTACCAAAATGGAAATAATACAATTCAAAAAGTTATCTTAAGGGTCTTCTTTTATCCTTTGTAGTAAAAATGCTTCATCTAACCAAGTGAAGTCCCTATTCTCCCAGAATCCATTTCCCCATTGACGAGTACACTGAATCTAAGACCCTTAAATGGTTTCAAAACAAATGCACACAAACCAGTCTTTAGCTATCAAATGGCCCCACAACCCCTTAACAAGGGCGTAACTAAAACAAACATTAGTAGTAAAACTAGTTTTGTTTAGTAACAACATGATGATAAAGTGATTTTTAAAGCCACGCGATAGAAAAGCCCAGAGGGAAATTGGAGTGAGTGATCCCACAAATCATACGCGATGCTGCTAATTTGCGTTATTTTAGTGCCAGTTAAACCCACCACAGTATTTACAATGCATTTATTTCCTTTCTTAAACTGAACTTGTGCTGTTCATATAGTCTGTATAGCATGACAACAGACTACCCTCCACTCGCAAAGTTATGAAGTCCGTCAAGACCCCCACACTCGAGTCGTGTCTTCTGTGTGAAATATGATGCTTGAGGAAGGTTGCCATCACATGGTGGAAATTTCCAGTCTCTTCCTCGTTAAATGGGCAGGTCCGTCCACTTGGTCAACATACGTCCGCTTGGGTTACGATTATCAGCACTCCTGAGTCCTCATCCAATTGATAGTCTTAATTCAGGGTGAGTTGCTTTGCCAAGTTACGCATTTGTAGTAGTGCAACAGTTGCTATTTAATATTGTGTGTCTCTCTTCAAACGCGCGTATTGGTAAGGTTTGCCACCATGCTTCATTGTTGTTACTTATTAATCAGCGGGGGTATCACGCCTGTCCCGCTTATAGAACATGCATGCTGTTGCATGATCATGCAATGGGGCTAACGTGAGGAAGTTAATTGCACTGTGGCTATGGATACGATGTACTACATTGTAAAAACATGTATATTGGTTACTCTTGGTTACAAATACCGCACAGTGATGTTTAAATGTGTAAAGAGGTTCCGTATTCTGATCATAGGGTGTAGCCACAGCGGCCAAAAATCTTTGGCGGTAAGAATTTAAAACAGACTATTTCCGTGTACCAGACCTGCAAAAGATGTATTAAATCTATTTATTTGACTCAATTCGTGGAGGCGGTGTTTGTATCCGTATGGTAGCCCACTGACTTAATTGTTCGGAAGTGAATAAGTGAACAGATTCTATTTATTCTCTACCGCGCTACTGTAGCGCATGGCAGGAATAACTCAAGGGTTGCCCCCTCCCCCATTTCGTTCCATTAAGGAAATTGGTAGCCTATGCATACATTTGTTTGAAAGAGGAAAGAAAACTACAAGAAAATAATGAAACTAATGTGAAATGTGCTACTAAGAATGTTATTGTGTCATGCCGTTCCGTTTAGTAGGAGGGGTTCCCTCCTCATGGTTCAGTGTTTTTAACAAGATGCGATGATTACATAATCCAGCCATCTGCAACAAAGATGAGAAATTGAGAATTAAGCAAAGTGAACAAAAACTGAGGAAAAAACTGCATTGCTGTTTTCACGAAACTGCATGCAGTTTAACCAATTTTGTAATAATACAATGGTTTGAAGTACAAAGTCATAATTCATTTCTATTGCCATTCACCCGTTCGTCGCTGGGCTTTGCTCGGGGGATGTTTCCAGAGGTTTAGGAGGAAAATGTTAATGCAAAGAAAGCTGCATGCAAATTTCACATTTTGAACGTGCAAGACTGGTGACTTTTTCCCTTGCTGTACCTAGCAGATCATACTATTACACAGCCGTCACCGCACGATGTACACTGTTACATCTACTTTCTTTGTACTTAAAAGTTACCAAATGTAATTTTGCTTTTTTTCAAAAATATATGGCTGACACCTTGTTTACATAGCTTGTTCACCTATGTAGCCTAAAGTAGCCTATACAACTGCATCCCACACTGGGATTTTTAGCCACATAAATTGCGCCGTGGCTGCAGACCATTCGGAGTACAATAGAAATTCGTCCCTGCGGCTACGCGCCCATGTGTGCAGGTGCTACACACGATGCATAGCACAATGCGATTTACCTTGATAACAATAAGAACACGCTTGACTCGAGTTGATATTTACGTGTCGTGTGAATAAACAGTATTGTTATGTCTGACATGAAACTGGCGGTGTGGGTGTCGAAAGCGAACCATAGGTTGCAACAGTTTTGTCGTGTGCTCCAGTGTTACCCTTTTAAACTGTTTTTATCAGTGTGAAGTACCTGTTTCAATGTTAGCAAACTGTCAACTTAGTCAACTTCGTTTAGTCTCATTTTAAAAGCAAATAGTATGATAGACATACGTTCTCACTGTTTGTGTTCCAAAACCCTGGTGTATCATTAGAACAGACGTATTTCTGTTGTTCCATTTATTTAAACCAGACAAAACAAAGGGCACGTTTCTGTATGGTTTCTGATGTGAGCTTTGAAGAATAGCCATTGAGGAGATAGTGTATGTTCACACCAAGGTTGCATCAGACGAGTTCTCAATGCTCCTCCCTCTTCCAGAGGCACCATGCTATGGTATGGCACAGAGTGCCGAACCCTTCATTGTTTTGGGCTGCTAGGGTAACTTAGGGTATTTGATCTCACGTCACAGTCCTGCACTCACTGAACTTGCACTCACTGAACTTATCATTGGAAATATGGTCAGAGCATACCAGATATTCTTAAACACACTAGTAAGCATAAATACACATATATGCGTGTGCGTATATGCACACTTACAATACAACAAAATGAAAAAAAGTGTGCTTACATTTAAGGATAGTCCTGCTATATGTGACTTCTTACATAAAAATAGTTTTTTTTTTATTATTGTAGTTGCACTCTTTATTCTAGTAATTCTTTTTGAAAATAGTAACATTATCCCAGGCCTTAGTCCAGAGTGAGGTAACTTAAGCTATAGAAGCTACATGTACATCATATCATTTTGACAGGCAGACAAGTAGCTTGCCCTCCCTCCCTCACACACCAATTCTCTCTATCCCTTAAGTTCTTGTTTCAAACCCTGAAAAAAAGTAAATTAAATTTTAGCCCCAGAAACCCCCCAAGGAAAAAAAAACAATTTTAAAAGATTGATTTGGAATGAAAACATTAGAAGACAGACCACCCACTAACAAAAGGAAAGAGCTGACACACCACCACCTCAGCAGGGAGAGGGGTTACAAGCGATCGCTCAGGTTACATAGCGACAAAAAATGCGTTAGCCACATGGCATGCCTCTGTGACAGTGGCCTTTCAGCCCCTGTGCAGGTGGGCTGGTATTTATAGGTTTCTGGAGCAGAGCTGACACAGAGGAGAGGAGAGGAGAGGAGAGGAAAGGAGAGAAGAGGAGAGGAGAGGAAGGTCCTCCAGGGGCTTTGAGCTCATCTCTCTTTTAGTCGGAAGGCTACCAGAGACTCCATGATGATGAGGCATCATCGCAGGAGTGACAGTGAGAATATGGGTCATGCTCCTGCTGCTTATGGAGAGGTGTGTGTGTGTGTGTGTGTGTGAGTGGTTCACAGTGGGTGTGTGTGTGTGTGTGTGTGGTTCACGGGGTGAGTGTGTGGTTCACGGACGGAGTGTGTGTGTGGTTCACGGAGTGTGTGTGTGTGGGAGGCACCAGACCAAGGTTTGGTTCTCGTCAGTCGACAGCATGGCAGGGTGTTGATTCTAGATGTGTTACACTTTAACCTTACCACAGAAATAGTGTGGCAGGGCATTAGCTCTGGCGGTGCGATTGAAATAGTGTGGCAGGGCATTAGCTCTGGCGGTGTGATTGAGGTAGGACAATATCAAATTCTGTGAGTTTTTTTTCTGTTTTCTCTCTCTCTTTCTCTTTCTCTCTCTCTGTCTTTCTCTCTCTCTCTGTCTTTCTCTCTCCCTCTCTGTCTTTCTCTCTCTCTCTCTCTCTGTCCTTGTCTGTCTCTCCCCCCTCTGTTTCTTCTTCTCTCTGTTTGTTTCTGTGTTTGTCTTGTCTCTCTCTCTCCCTCTCTCTCTTTCTTTCTCTCTCTCTCTCTTTCTCTCTCGATCTAAAGTGCTGTCCAAACTTGCATGTAACTTGTGATTAGAAGTACACAGCATTTTGTCTACGTCCGCAGTACTGTTTGAAGAGAATTATTAAGAGTTGGCTCTGTGCAAAGTATCATTGTTCACAGTGGCGAAAGTAATTTGCATCTCATTTTCTTACACAAGGGTAGCGTAAAAGGACAGTATCTGAGTCACTATATCAATGATTAAAGTGGACAGAGTTTTCGGTGAAAGGAACTGTAAAACAGTCTATTCATGACATGTCATCAGGGTTGTGAAATGTTGAGTGGTTGAGTAGGACGCATACTAAGTTTCTGTAATTTAACCTCATTTCAACTTAATTTGACCTGCATGTCATAAAGATAATTTAGAGCGTGAACGATGTTTTAATGCACAGTCAAGTATGGCGTGTTATATAGTTGGATGAATATTGTACGCATTTGCCAGACATTTGCAAAGGTATCATTTACCTGGTGCCAGCTGACCCCAGTGAAATTGAGAATGGTTCAGCGTGTCCCTGCCAATATTATGTCATTTGTCCTGATAAAGCATATTTGCAAAGTGGTTTGGAATCCCTCCAGTGCTTGGTGTTCGAGACAACTAAGGGACATTCAACCTGTGCTGAGGGACCCAGCACTTAAGACTCCTGCCAAGTATTTCTCTTTTTTTTTCTACATTTTCTTCATTGATGCTGAAATGTGACCTTGCTGATTTTCATGCTTTAATGTGCCGACCCGATTACAACACAACGTCTACATCATTTCAGTTTTTTTGATGCATTTGGCAACCTCTGCATCACCCCCCCAGACAGAAATTGAGTTTTTTTTAATATGTGATATTCTGTGGAGTGACACCTGTCTCCTCGACAGTAAAAATTGGCCTTGAAAGACAAACAGACTAAAGCTAGGTTAATACTCGATGCGTTGCACTGTGTCACGCCATGTAAGTGAGAAAGTGGCATCAAAATGGCGTCAAGTACACCTCTGCCGCAGCAGTCGTGCACCTAACTTTTTGTAAATTGCGTGTGCAGCTCACAAAGCAGTCCATTGAAAACTATAGGCATGGACAAGCCTGGATTAAGCTTAACATGGCTTTCTTTTCCATTGCTACAAATAGGCTAATATTGCTGGAAATTCGTAGGAAATACAGACACTGACCAAAAACCTTTAAGGAGTTTGTTCAGTTTATCCACAAACTAACATGGGTGCAAGCCTGCAATTCATTTATTAAGCTAACTTGTTTTGCCTTATCCTATCGTCCTACCATCAGTCATAATGTCTTATACAGCTGAAAATACAGTAAATATACACACTGACCCGCAGAATTTCAGATTTATCCAGTTTAATTCCCAAATCAAGATGGAAACCTGCAATTCAGTCATGTTTTACTCCTCTGACATGCATGGTTTTCCAAAGTGTTTAACTACTCTAGCATTTGACACCTCTGATGAGGAGAACATTGGTGTGTGTGTGTTGGGCACAAGTATAAGCGGTCAGGTGACGTCACTTTCTCACACGACACGGCGAGTATAATGGAACCCTAAACTGGTCCAGGCAGAGCAGTGTGACGCAACAGGAACACTAATGAACAGCCCCAACACTTCTGATGCCCCAGACCCTCATGACAACATTACTGCAAGTCAGGTCAAGTGGTTTTTATTGTCATTTCAGCCATATATATAGTACATAGTGAGACGAAACAACATTTCACTGGGACAGTTGGTGATACACAACTGTTAAAACACAGTATAGACAAGACAGGTACAGTACAGTGCACGCATACTCTATTAACAACCACACAGTCACACAGTGCACACACACACACATTCATGGAATCTACACACACTCATACTCACACACACTTGGTCGCTCACACACACATACACCCACACACGTGCCACACACACACACACACACTCTAGGATACAGGTGTACATACATGTTACACAGTGTGCAAAAGACAACAATGTGCAGGGACCCCAGATTAGTTTTCTTACTCTACGAAATAGCCGAGTCTTTTTAGAGGTTCAAAGGGAAAGGGAAGCCTTGGCCAAAAAATCCCTGTGAGTCCTGTGTGCAGAGAAATATTTCCATGAGGAGCCGACTGCGTGCGTGGCCAGCCTCACATGCCTTTACCTGTGGGAATGTCATCTCTCTCCACACACACACACCTAGGTGCCAGGTGAGGCCGGGCTATCAAAATATTGCGGTTGAATGTTTGCCGACACTGTCCGTGTGAAATACATTTTTCCGCATTTCTCAGGGCTGCAGGCATACTTTAGTGTAGGTAGTAGTTACATTATTGTTACAATTGCTACAGAATAAAGTTTAAGTGCACACACTACTGATTTACTGCAGTACAGCCATACAGTCAAGGAATCTATTTGAGCAACTCTTGTTCTAAGCGTCGTGTTCTAACTTTTCCCATTATCACTTCGTTGTTGTGTATTTTCTTTGATTTGACCTTGAGACTTTGCCAGAATGCTATGCTTGTGTTCACCTCTTTCAGTGATGAGCTGCGTATTCGTTTTCTCGGCCAAGTTAATTAAATCACATTCATTGCATTTTACGCCATTATTACAGATAACAGAATTAATGTTCACATCCAGCAGTTTATGGATGCCTCATCCTCATCCTCACTGTAGCTTAGATCTGAACATTTCTGTCGTTGTGTCCACCTGTGTTAGCTTGAGGTGCAGAGGGAGTACTTGGCCCTGGCCTGACCTGTGTTCCGCACACACAGCGAGCACACAGATATGGCCGCTGGGAAGAATTCGTGCGGAAGTGGGGAATGTGACACGGTGGTGTGGAAGAACCGGAAAGGGCATCGAAAGATTGTAGAACCCTATACTGACTGGGCCTGTGTATGTGTGCATGCGTGTGTGTGTGTGTGTGTGTATGTGCATGTGTTTGTGGATACCAGAGTTTGAATTCGATGTTTATGTTCCAAGGCTCATAGTAACACTGGGGGTTCTCCAGATGGCTTACTAATATTTTGCCAAAACCTTCTCTGTGGAGACTGTTCTCTGTTGAAGTTGTTTATTTTCAGAAACACAGTGGTGTCATAACTTAAACAGTACAAGACATTTCAAAAACAGGGGCCTAAATATTGTTGATACTGGTGTCTCACTTGAAAAATAATGTCTTGAAATCATTTAGAATCCGTATGTAGCTACAATTTCTCCAAGTCACGTTTCTTAAAGAAAAAACATAGCTCAGCAGTCTAAGAAGCTGCCTTGCCAATAGTAAAACACATGTAGTGACTGAAGACTTTAAAAATCTTCCACTTGACTCCAGATAATCCTGTAGGGGTATGGCTGCCAGCATTCGAAAGGCCGTTTGGGTCGATTTCACATGATGGGGTTAATTGCTACTTACTCAGCTCAGGAGACACAATGTTACCGTGTCTCAGGGTACGCCATTCATGAGGAGCTGATTTGTGGTTGGCTAGAGGAGAGGCAGTGTGGCGCTCACCCACGTCACTGGAGAACGTCCTTGTAAACATGAGCTCTGGCCTTGATTGTGTGTAAATAAACTCAAGAGCCGGGAGATAAGACAGGTGACCGTATAGTTGTGGCAGCCCCCAATGAGTGTGTGTGTGTGTGTGTGTGTGTGTGTGTGCGTGCGCGCGCGTGGGTGTGTGTGTGTTCATAGGTGCTAGCATTGATCCACATGTGTCGAAAGTGCAATGAACGATCACGATCTGGCAAACAGACAAGCTGGTTAAGTCCTGTTTTGACTAGTCTGTTCCGTTGGCTTTTAACATGTAAGGTATCGTGTTTTGGGTGAACGCCAAGGTAGACCCTGTGTTATCCTCATGGTAGATCGGGCAATGGGATGCTTCCCCAAGTGTTTTCCATTACAGTTAGTGGTCAGGCCCTTTCTTCTTGGTTGGGAAGTTTGCTGGCAGAACTGCCCCCCTGGCCCAGCACTGCAGCCAGTGACGTCAACGTGTAGTCGTGTGTGACGCGTCTGCAAAGTGTCCAGCCCAGTGTTGAGCTGCGCTATGTGTGTGCAGCTTTGTGTGTGTGTGTGTGTGTGTGTGTGTGTGTATGCGTGTGTTTGAGTGTGTGTGTGTGTGTGTGTGTGTGGGTGTGTGTGTGTGTGTGATGTATGTGTGTGTATCTGCGCGCATGCACGTGTGTGTGTGTGTGTGTGTGGTATGTGTGTGTGTGTGTGTCTCCTACCTTGCCCCAAGGGACAATAGCTCATGATTGGCTCTTCATGGTGTGAACCCTCTGAACTGCAAGGTGTGACTGACGTACCTATATAAGGTATTGCCCTGCAGCCTTTTGAGGACATTTGCTCTGAGTTAGGGCCACCAGGATATCATTGGATTACACTGCAAGCCCAGTAATTCATAACTATCTTCCCTGATTAGCTTTTCTTCCTGTAAGGTAATCTTCTGATATATGTCTCTTCTTTTTTCTTAGTGCATTCCTAAAATATGCCAAAAATAAAACTTATCCAAAAACTGTGGAAAGTAATAATGACTAATGATTAGTTTACCTGTTACATGTTAATTCTTTGCAAATTGCAGATTTGTATTCGCAACATATTTTGTTTGGCTTTTTGTAACTGGATTCAGACTTTACAAAGTGCCTCATTGCAGACAAGCCAAGAGCTGTTGAAATGTTGCATCATCTTCTTAGTGGTACTGTTTTTCCTGCTAAGGAAACTCTTACACGATGATGTTAGGACTGTGACATTGAAACCGTTTTGTTACAGGAATTCCAAGTCAGTGTGTACTTACCATCAGAGATAGGCATGGTTTTTAGTTTAGTTGGTTTCAGATGTTTTTGTATCAGATTTTTTGATGACAAAGTAGAACAAGTGCAATGTTTCTTCGAAGAATGTGCATCACATGGACAATGACCTTGGCTTGAACTGTTACACACTCATGCAGACACATACAAATACACACATGCACAAACACACTTCTCAGAAAATGATTGGACCCCAGTGCCACTGCCTTTTCCTAGGACTCGTAGTTACCATCAAAGGGTTGGTCAAGTCGCAGAGCACGTACTGAGTAAGGGGGCCAGTTGGTGTGGTGTTCTGGCTGTCTACACGTGCAAGCTACGGGCAGTCTTCGCTTGCCCCAGCATTAAAGAACAAATAGTAGTTGATGCAATAGGACCGGTTATCTTTGCCCATTTAGATTTAAAAAAAAAAAAAAAAAAAACGTGGTCGTCTGTGTGCCTGGTGTCATGACGCAGGAGTTCGGCCGGGGTTTGGGGGGGGGGGGGGGGGGGGTGTTGGATGGTTTGGTCAGTATGAGGAAGAGATTCGTCAGGAGGTGGGTGGGGTGTGGGTCCCCAGGGAGAGAAGGGGCCCTGATTGGACAAGCAAGGCCCTCCCTCTGGCCTTTTTAAGCGTCCCTCTCACCTGTGGGGCCGAAAAGTCCCCAGTCCAGCCGCCCGACGGTACTGTTCTGCACCACCACATCATCAGTAGCCATCAGACAGAGTGAGTAGATGCAAGCCTTAGCCTTTGTTAATGACCTGGGGATGGGGATGCTTGACTGTTCTGGGTGGTCTGTGGTGTTTGTGGGGCATGTGAGAGTGTTTAATTTGAGGGGGGGGGGGGGGGGGGTTGAGGTGGGGGGTGCTTCAGTCTGGGTGGGTGGGGGTGTCTGGGTGGGGGTCAGGTTCTAGACTTAAATGGGGGAAGTTTCATTGAGTGTCTGTGGTCGAAAAAAAATACTTGGTGAGACTTGGTGGGACTGAGAGTGGGATGATGGCGCAAGAGAAAGAGCAAGAGAGCTGCAGAAGTAACAGAGAGAGAGAGAGAGAGGGAGAAAGTGTGGTGGCTGGCGTTACATTTCCTGGCATTGGAATGTCAGAGTCTACGAACGCTAAGGCAGGCACTGCCTCCTCTTTGAAGCGCAAATGTCTTGCCTGTCGTAAAGCGAGAGCCGAAGGCTTCACCAGCTGCTTCACATTCTTCAGGCAGTGCTGCACTGATCATCTGCTCTCTTGGCTCTGACACTGGAACTGCTCCTCAGACTGACAGCTTCCCACTGATTTCTCTCGAGATCGGCACTTAATTTTAGTCTTCGTAAGTGCTTGTCTTTGGGCTTGTCTTCGGCTGGCTTGCGTATGTATGTATTGTGTTTGTTGGTGACATGTTTAAATGGTTTTTTGACTGTGCCTTGATGGCCAGTTTTACTTGTCTGTCAGAGTTGTGACTATTCGTGAAATGTTTGTATGGTCTTTTTGACTGTTTTTGATGGCCATTTTACTATTTGTAACAGTTCATGTTGGTTTGGACAAAAAGTAAACGCATTTGGCACATTGTCTATAGCAAAACAGTGAGAATGTGTATGGTTAGAAAGATTTGCAAAGCCTGAAACGTTTAATAAACAGTACAGGGAAAATATTGTGTGAAATATAATTTTTAGCTGTGGAAAATACATGGTCCCAGTTACCACAACTGAATCGGACTCTGTAGTGCAACAATTATCCAAACACGACATCCAGCAAAGCAAACTATAGGTCATCGGAAAACAGTTTGGATTATTCACAGTAAGGTGCACATTTTGGCAGGCTGGTTTTGCAAGTTTGCTTATATGTACTTGCTCTACAGGAAATGGCAGGAATATGTGATACGATCTATGCTCCTTTTGAGAAGGAGTTGAGGTTTTTTTTGTAGTTACGTATATTGAGTTTGTATTGATATTGAAGACTTCATGTTTAATGGGGCAGATTAATGAAGACTGGTTTCAGGAGTCACCGTGCCAAGTATGAAAAATTGCACTGATTTGCTAGCCTGGGCCCACGATGTTCTGACCACAAAATGGTCTGGTTCCCCTTTTACTTTCTCCGTCAAAGAGGGCTTTGTCCATAGTTAGAGATGAACTATTGGCTAATTGGGAGCTGAATTTTATTTGGCATTCATCTTACTTGCTCTGTGCTTGGGTCTGTCCTCTTACATAACACTCTGGCTCTGGGCATCAAATGCACAGGCAGGAAACTGCACCCCCTGTTGCATTTGACGATCCATCGACTTTTATCTTAAAACAGCAGTCTATGTTGTCTGTTGACGGATCTCTGTTTTTTTATGTATTATAGTTAATTACATTATGCTAGTTATGCTGTTGCTGGTATGCTAAGCTTACACACAGATTTCAGTTTGTTTTTTCTTCTCTCTTCTTTTAGTTTCATAATGACAGCTTGACGTTAAACTTTGTTTTCTTAATGATTCACACTGTGTTTTGGTTGACTTTCGTGCTTCCATGGAAGCAAGTTTGACAACACCTTTTCTAGTAACTCTTGATTCCAAAGTCGATAGGGAAAAACAGCTTGCAGTCTTGGTGTAACATTGTTTTATTCTGTTCTATGGACAAAAGGATGGCCTTAGTACACAAAGGTAAAATGTGGCTGTTCAAGCTGCATCACATGCAAGTTCAAGGTTGTAGAGCAGAGTAGAGAGAAGGGGTGACTAGTCTTTTTTGAAGTGACCAACCAGTGTAGCAATAGCAGGATCGTACAGTCATCTAAAACTTCTTACATAAGTCTCTGTCGAAAAGAACTGTGTCAGCTTGGATGGCATTGTGTGTCTCAAATGTGCACTAAAACCAGGTCAGTAGTTTTCCAACCTGTGACTTACCTGCATGTTTAGGATCCATGACGTTGACGCTAAAGTTTGTGTGTGTGTGAGTGTGTGTGTCAGTGTGTATACCTGTGTGCCCTCATGACGCACTGTGACACGGGGTGTGCCATGAAGTTTTGTAACTGACCGACTTTAAACATCCACTGTGTGTTTTGTTTTGTTGACAGACTGCTGCAGCACTTCATCGGAAGAGAGCTCACTCACCAAGGAGGAGGAACAACTTCACTCTTCAACACTACTGTGTCCACTCATTTTTGCCGTTTAGCACTTCGTTGTGGTAAGCCGTCGCCCTGGCGTTTCATCCGTTACAAGCCATGGACCGCATGGAGCTGAAGAAGGTCAGTACGGAGGCTGACGACGACAGCACGGACAGCCTGGACGACCGCTACACCGAACCCATCGAACCCGAGAAGGCCACCATCAGCAGGTTCGTACCACCAAGTGTCTGTTCGTGCCACGAAAAGCTTACCCCCACTTACACGCTCGCTCACAGTCACCCATATAGTGTGTATTTCTGGCTGGCTTTCAAATCTCAAGATGAATGTTTTAACTGTAAACACATGGGATCGTCATTCGGTTTTTGTTTGGACTGTAATCTAATTTGTCATCATTTGTGTTTACAGTGAGGTCATGATCAACGACAATAGATTTATGAAAGCAGGAAAATAAAATAAAGAAAATAATAGCATGAAGAGATAATAACAGGGAGAAAAAAGAATTGCCTACAACTAAGACACATGAAATCATCATTGACATTTTTTGCACTGTAATGTAATTTGCCGTTGTTTTGTTCGTTTACAGTCAGTATCTTGACGATGAAGACGGAGAGTCCCAGAAGTTCTTGGGAAATGGAATCATGAAGAAAAAGAAGTACGAGGAATACCATGAAGAATATGTAAGTGAGACAGTCTGTCCAGGAGGGCAGAGACACTGTAAATGCATACTAGGACGCACATATAGCAAGACGGAGTTGGGATGCATTTAATGTCACTCATGCCCGTGCTATACTTTGAATGTAATACTGTAGGTGAAACGAGTTCTACTGGTGACACTATCACATTGTGTACATTTTGTACTGAGTACACAACTGTTAAAAAAACCATGCTGGTGAAAATGTCACTGAGTAGGTGTGGAATGAAATTTAGTGCATAGGATTAAATTAAACATTTTTTGAAGATTTAAAGTCTGTAGCTGTGTTTAAGTAATCTGTAATGGTCTATTTATCGTAGTATGTTCTTCTCTCTCTCTCCTTCTCTCTCTCTCTCTCTCTTTCTCTCTGTCTGTTTCTCTGTTTGTCTCCTCTCGCGCTCTCTCTTTCTCTCTCTTCCTCTCTCCCTCTCTCCCCGTCTCTCTTTCTGCCCCCCCTCCCTCTCTCCCTCTCTCTCTCTCACTCTCTCTTTCTGTCTCTCTTTGTCTGTTTCTCTGTTTGTCTCCCCTCTCTCTCCCTCTCTCTCTCTCCATCTCTCTCTCTCTGAGCAGCATCCAGGACATGCCTCCTTCGGGATGTCTGTGTTTAACCTGAGTAACGCCATCATGGGCAGCGGGATCCTTGGGCTCTCCTACGCCATGGCCAACACAGGAATCATCCTCTTCTCGTAAGTATCCTCCCTCTCTCATAAACACACACACACACACACACACATACACACACACACACACACACGCACACACACATACCACTACCTCAGCGTGAACTTCATTGGCCTTACCAGTAATACAGGCGTCAGAGGGTGGCATGATGTGTCAGACAAGCAATCAGGTAGCAGTGAGGCTAAATTTACCCCAGTGGGGGCCCTGCCCCCCCACTGTCTTTGGCATGGGGGGTGTGGAAGTCAGCCACACGTAACTCTCTCTCTCTCTCTCTCTCTCTGTGCTGTGTGCCAGAGAGTTCCTTCCTCATACACATGCACAACCACATGAACACACACGCCCAGGCACACACACACACACAAGCACATGCACACACACACACACACACACACACACACACACACACACACCATCATCCCTTTAACACCCACAGATTGAGGTGAGCAGCTGAGGGCTATCCAGCTGGTCTGTCGTTCAGGCCAATGGGGACCCCCCCCATCATCCCTGTGACCCCCCCCCCCCCCCCCCCCCCCCCCGTGCATTCTTTCCACCGTCTCGCACATTCAGTAGAGACTCTGTCATTCACAGTAAAAAAGAAAGAAAGAAACCCCTGCAGCTCACCTGCACAACTAGTCAGACCACTACCCCCCCCACACACACACACCAACACCACCACCAACACCACCACTTAGACTTTCCCCTGCTAAACCTCCCGCCCCCACCCTCCTGTCTTCTAGCGTACCCCACCCCATTCCCCACCCTCCTCTGAGTGAGCCAGACTCCTAACGGTAGAGGAAGTTCGCTGGCATCCTCTCCCTCCTCACTTTTCACTTCCTCTTATCAGCTGAGCGGCCCAGGCTATTCCGGGAAAACCTGACGCTCGGTGTTGTGTGTCCTGTTGCGTGTCACCCACCAGGCAGGAGGTGGAAACATGATTAGGAGTTATTTTTTTGTGGTTACGCCTCTCCTCCTCAACAGGAAGTTTATGGACCATCACATTGTTTGTGTGTGTGTGTGTGTGTCCTGCCTTTGCGGGGGGAAAATGGACCTGCTTAAACCAGATTGACAAAATGGAGGCCCTGGGTTTCTATGCTGCAGGCATCAGTTAGTCAAGCTAGTGGTTGATTTATGGTTCCTGTCCACTGCCACAGGAAACGAATGTATAAATACAAGACGTATGGCACACAGTATGGATGTCACATAGAATGTCACAGTGTTCCTATGCACCAGGTTACTTAACAGACCTTTTTTAAGACGATGGTGGTAAAAATAATGCCTCAGTCGGCCTACATGCAGCCATGCCTGAATTCCAACAGCCCCCTTCGTCGAGATTAGCCCCGGGTTTATGTAACATTGCAACATTAAACAGGCGGCTAATGTTTATTTTTTACAGTTCAGTGGGAGGTTAATGTCTGAAATGGCGTTTATTTTGTTGATTGGGTCGGAATGTGTTGAACGCCGGGTGACCCCTCAAAAGAGCGTTTGGGGGATCGTGGCTCGTGTGTGATCGTGGCTCATGTGTGTGTGATCGTGACTCATGTGTGTGTGTGATCGCACCTTCTGTTTATCCCACAGGGTTCTGCTTCTGGGTGTAGCCGCTCTTTCTCTTTACTCTGTGCACCTACTGCTTGTCACCGCAAAGGAAGGAGGTAACGTGTGCTTTATTTTTACTCCTCTGAGCATGCATAGTACTCCATAACATTGTTCTGCTTCACTAGATTGTTTTATGTGTTTGGTTATAATAACTATGTTTTGTTTGTTTCACAGGCTCCTTGATCTATGAAAAGCTTGGAGAGCGGGCCTTTGGCTGGCCTGGCAAGATGGCCGCCTTTGGGTCTATAACGCTTCAAAACATTGGAGGTAAGGTTAAAAAACCACAAATTCTAAGTGCAGCTTTCTGTGTGTGTGTGTGTGTGTGTGTGTGTGTGTGTGTGTGTGTGTATGTGTGTGTGTGTGTGGAAGCGGGGTTATAAATCACATTGCCTTATTTTACACTGTTTACATTCTGTTCCGTTTTCTTTTTCTGGTGATGTCCGCAGCCATGTCCAGCTACCTCTTCATTGTAAAGTACGAGCTTCCTGAGGTGATCCGAGCATTCATGGGACTGGAGGAGATTTCCGGGTACGAGCACATTCCCAACATTTCCACTCTGTTTAGGCTAAATCCGTTTGATCCTATTTGGCAGCAGTTTCCTGCCCCGAACCCAAACATGTCAACTCGCATTACCCATCTGCTGGAACTGGAAGCTTAGCCTTTGAATATGGTTCTTGGCACCAACCACCAGGTCCCAATGCTCTGGCGTATAGGTGATCGAGTATGCATCGGGATTGGTAGTGTTGGTAGTAGCATGCCCCCTCAGGAGTCGTTCTTGGAAAAGAGCCTAATGTAGAGGAATGTGGGCATTCATTGTCACTACAGATTACTCTGAGTCAACCAGACAGAACCACTCATCTACTAGACAAACCAAAACAAGCTCCAGATATTAGTCATAAAGGCCAAGTGTTCAACTTGGTATTTCACATAGTTGGGTTACAAGTGAAAGTAAATGGCATTAAAGAGAGTTTGTGTCTCTTTCCGGTCTTTAAGCAACTGTTAATAGAGTCACAAGGCAGCTTCTCAGGCCCATTGTTGACTAGGTAACTACTCTCTCCAGTACAACCTGCAGGACTTACCTACCTTATGTCTGTGAAGATTCTCATTCCTCCACATCATGGTAATCAAAGGATCTAAGTTGTAAGCAACTGTTTTTTTGAAGACGTTTCACCTTTCACTTTGTGGTTCTCAGAACTGAAGAAGCCTTGTATCCACAGAAAGGTAAAATGTTTTCAAAACAAGTTCAGTTGCTTCCAACTTCGCGTCATTTGATAACCTACCTTACATTTCCATAGTCCATGCTGGTTTGTGTTGATGATGAAAGTTTCCAATACACTAAATCTGGTTAAGTGGTTCATTCATCCCTCACACCCGCCTTGCTGTGAGAACACTTGTGAAATGGCCCTCACCTAACTTGTTTACCAAACAATGGCCCCAGGACGTCCCATGCTGTTCCCGTTGTTCATTTATTTCCGTTTCTTTTGTTAAAATAAGTTTAACTGCCTAACAGCTTAACCAGCCTGAATACAGCTTGTTATGTATGACTAATGCCCCTTTCTGTCTGTTCTGTCTGCCTGTCTGTCTGTCTGTCTGTCTGTGTCTTTTTCTCTCCTTACAGTGAATGGTACCTGAATGGCAATTACCTCGTTGTGTTCGTGTCCATTGGTGTTATCTTACCCCTGTCCCTGCTGAAAAACCTTGGTAAGCCTTGCTTGACAAAAATGAAGATGTTTATCTCCCTGATAGCAAGCTCTGATGCTCTTGTCACATGGGCTTGCTTCTCTGAATAGGTCAGGAAGCTACTTGTAATTGCTGTGGAGCAAATGTCAAAGGGATTTAACTAAATGCCAGCGTGACTTTTGATTTCCAGGCTACCTGGGCTACACCAGTGGATTCTCACTCTCCTGCATGGTGTTCTTCCTGGGCGTGGTAAGGCTCTTTTCTTTCTCTCTTTTGTCTGTGCCCCTTGGCTAATGTCAACAAACACCACCAGCTCCTTCACTGTTCACTTGTCCTTCACTGTTTACTTGGCATTCAAAAGGTTCATGGCATTGTTCCCTAACCACTAGCTCTGTCTTCACACAGAGGAGAAGAATGTGCTGCCCACTCATGCTAACTATGTTAGGAATTCCCCTGTCGAGGGATTTTGGTATCAGTTTTATTACAGCCATCAACAGATGGCTATGCATGCCCACATAGCTCCCTGTTAATTTAGCGCAACATAACGACTTAGCCCGAGTCATAATTGTAAACTGTGTATCCGTGGTCATACACAGTATATACTGGACATACACAGGGGCAGGGCCACCCATAACGGGGGGGGGGGGGTAAACATGAAAGCTTTCCAGGGGCCAGCCATTGGGGAGGGTCCAGTCAATTGAAAACCACAGGGTTTTTAGAGGTGCAGGGGGGGGGGGCAATAAATGGATCTTTTCAGGGGCCCAGCTATCTCTCTGGCCAGGCCTGCACAGGTGTATACACTGCTGTTCTTTTAGACTGCAAACAGGTGGCCTGGTATCTGTGCCTGCAGAGAGATTATTGGAGCAGTTTTTGGCCTTGATAAAGAATAACATGAACCAAAAAGAAACACTCCCACACTACCACAGTGGCCTCATTTACATGTGTGTCTGTGTATACATATAATACTGAGTAGACATTCATACATAAGGCGTTCGTAAAAAGGTTCTAGGTTCTGTAGAGTTTCCTCTACATTTTACAAGCAATTCAGTCCACTTCATTCAGTAAACATTAAGATAACAAATGTTAGATAACAAGCATAACAAAAGATTACAAATCTTATCAAATGGCAAATAAAATATTCCCTGAGAGGTTAGCATGCAAAGCTGTAACAGGCTGTAACAGACAAATAACTACCAAAACAAATCTTATCAAATGCAAAATAAAGAATTCTCTGAGAGGTTAGAGTGTGTGAAATGGGCTATAGGCAACAGGCAGCCACCAACATGAATGTCAGTTACTTACACAAGCTAGTGTCACTGATCAAACCCATATGGGGAAATGAGGCTGCAGCAGCAATGTGACATTAGCACATATAAAGGCATGCAAAGCATTCAAAATGGCTGGGGACGATACGTAATGCAAAACAGAGAGGGAGCGAAACAAATGAGGCCAAATGGGACCACCACTCAGTGTTTGAGATGAGGCTGGATATCCATAAGAACACCAAGTTAGTAGGTCAAAGGTCAAAGGTCATTTAAAAGTGCCTCATGTTCATGCAGTAGGTCTACAAGCTCATTCCATAACCGTACAGCTCAATGTGTTTGGAAATTGCACAGCAATAACATGGATGCTACCAACAGAGTTAACTTTCAGAACTTTACGTTATGCCTCCCCACACTAACATGCACCGGATAAACACACTGACAAATTAATGTATTCTTCTTCTATAATAATTACTAGAAACGTTTAATGTAATCCAATTAAGGTACAGTGATTGTCAGTGACACATGGATGTTAATCTGGAGTGCATATGATCTGAAACAAGCTGCCCTGAACAACCCTTAAAGTCATTAACTGAAAGAACACTTACACTTAGCTGTAGTTCTAGCTTATGTTGTCTTTCTTTATCCATATGTACAGATGATTTATAACAATACTCAGCAGCTGTGTCTCTTAGTAACCCCCCCTTTATGTCATTACATTGATATACAGTGACAGTTTTGGTTTTAGTGTGTAGTAGTCTGCTTTCTGTCTTGGAGTCTACATTAGTGGAGCTCTCCGCAGCGGCTTGGCGGATTTCTCTGGCACTACTGGACTATAACAAAGCCTGCTTTGTGTATCTCTGTCCTATGTTCCTTTGCCAAACTTTTGAAGCACTTTGAGCTCAATCCTTTGTATGAAATGTGGTATACAAATAATGATTGTATTTCTATGATTATGATTATTATGATTATTATGATGATGATTATTATTATTACTTGTTGTAGACTTGTTGTTCAAGTCTGGAAGTTTTTCATTAAAGGGGGGCTGTACACTGTCTTGCTGTTTAAAAAACTGTTCAAAAATCAAGGCCTCGAGCAAAACAGTGTGCAGACCATCTCTTCTGAAATACTTGCTACACTTATCTAGCACTTGTGATTCTATTCACTTTTTCTGTTAACCCATAATAAAGTCATAAAAGAACCAAACTTCAGGAATGTTTTTTGTGACAAGGAAGTATCTGTTCCAATCACTCTATCAGAGAAAAAAATCAGAGTTGTAGAAATAATTTAAAAACTCAAGAGGGCCATGACATTATGTTCTTTACAAGTGTATGTAAACTTTTGACCACAACTGTATGTCGTGTTTATCTTATTATGACTTGTTGTAGACTTCTTGTTCAAGTCTGGCAGTTTTTCATTAAAGGGGGGCTGTACACTTTGCTGTTTAAAAAACTTGCCTTGAACAAAACAGTGTGCAGACCACCTCTTCTGAAATACTTGCTACACTTATCCAGCACCTGTGATTCTATTTTATTTTTGGATGTGCCCACGTCTTTCCTCTTTAACAAGCCTGGAAGTTCACACATGTCATGTTTTACCCTTATCCTGGTGTGCAGATGATCTACAAGAAGTCCCAGCTGCCGTGCCCACTGCCCTTCATGATGCAGCAGCACTACTCCAACCTGAGCGTGAACGGGTCGGACCACATGAGCCCGTACATGCTGCACAACGGCACCGCCGTCATGGACTTCTCCCGGGCCGACATGAGCGCGGCCCACCAGGACCCCCACGGCCCCCATGGCGCCACCGCCGCCGCCTCCCACGGGGTCCACTACGAGCCCCACCCCGAGGACGTGGAAGAGATGTGCACGCCCAAGTACTTTGTCTTCAACTCACAGGTGTGTGTGTGTGTGTGTGTGTGTGTGTGTGTGTGAGAGAGAGAGAGAGAGAGAGAGAGAGAGTGTGTGTGTGTGTGTGAGAGAGAGAGAGAAAGAGAGAGAGAGAGAGAGAGAGAGTGTGATTGTGTGTGTGTGTGTGTGTGTTTGGTTTTTCCCTTTATCAAGCATGTTCACACCTGCACATATGGGTGTGTTCCTCTAGCATGAAGGGCATGAGTGTACACTGTGTGTGTACTCTGTGTGTATACCTTTGAGTGTGTATGTGTGTGCCCATGTGTGTGTGTGTGCGTGTCTGTGTGTGTGTATGTGTGTGTGCCCATGCATGTGTGTGTGTCTGTGTGTGTGCGTGTGTGTGTGTGTGTGTGGGAAAGTGGTATTTTAGTGAGGCATAGCTATGACTCAGCTGTGTAAACTGGGGAGGGATCATTTGGTCTTAGGTTCCATTTTACCTACTGCTCACCTGTGTGTGTGTGTGTGTGTGTGTGTGTGTGTGTGTGTGTGTGTGTGTGTGTGTGTGTGTGTGTGTGTGTGTGCACTTCTCCCCACAGACCGCATACACTGTTCCCATCCTGGCATTTGCATTTGTGTGCCATCCTGAGGTTCTTCCCATCTACAGTGAACTGAAAGAGTGAGTCTGCCTGACCTTTCTTTTCCCAGCCCATTCATTGAAGTTCAATAGTAGCACTTTATTTTATGGTGTCTGTGTTACAGTGTATCTACCTAGTTAAGTACAGTGGTACAACCTGTGTAATGATATGTAATATCACGTATGACTTGTTGTCACAAAAATACATTATGTAAGTACAACAATAGTGCATGATATTAGATATACATATACATATACAGGTTGTACCACTGTATCTAATTAGGGTAGATACACTGTAACGCTGACACTGTAAACTTAATTGTTAGCAGGCCAATTTATAGCCCAGATGAAAAGTGTTGCTGGACCAAAAAAGGGACTTGTCAGTAGATGCAGTGACACTGAAGGTGTTTATAATCCTGTGTCATTGACAGAAAAATGATATAAAACAGTGGTTAAAATGTACAGTTATGTGCCCTTAAGGGTACTGCCGGTGTGACAATTAATGTACAATTTCTCTATCTTCTTTTCCAAGAGTGTAGAATCAATAAAACACGACATGGGGCTTTCATGCCAATGTGTGTAAACTTTGAGTACATGTGGTCACTCCACTGAGGCTGTCAAACCTGAGTGACCACATGTTACTACATCTGACAGAAATTCTTGAAATGTTTTGATGTGTGCGACAAGCTCTGCGGCACCGTAGCAGACAGAAATGTTGTTTCTTTCACATCTTGTTTTTGTCGAGCAACACTTGCCGCCTAGATTATAAATTGGCTCTTAGTCTGCATCGAAACAGCTAGGATAACACAATCTATGCGAACTACATGACTAATTTAGCAACACGCTAGTTTTCTCACATACACTGTCTGGCAAAAAAAACGAAAATTATATCACTGATAATAAGTCGATATGATGGTGTTTGTTTATATTGTGTTTTTCATTGTGCTCATTTTCCCTCACAGTCGCTCGAGGAAGAAGATGCAGACTGTGTCGAACCTGTCCATTCTGGCCATGTTGGTCATGTACATGCTCTCAGCACTGTTTGGGTACCTCATCTTTTATGGTAAGCGGCGCCCCAGCCCTCTAAAGGCATTCACGTCCCACGCACTACTGTCATAAACTATGCATGTGGATACACGCACTTACACACACACATACACACACACACACACACACACACACACACACACACACACACACACGCTCAGACACATGTTCACGCATGCTCGCACAATCACTCACACTGACAGTTACACGTGCACATGTGCACACACACTTACCTTCACACACGCTCACACAATTATTTGCATAAACACAGTTCTACTGTCCAGTGTCTACTGCCTAATGTCTAATGTATGTGTTATGTGTTTTTATGGTCCAGTAAAATGTATGGATGTCCTGCCTCTTACACACACACACACACACACACACACACACACACAAACACACACATATACACTCAAAACTGCAAAAAAACTGTAGTTTAGGTCACTGACATTCTAAGTTATTTCAGCAGAACCACGGGATTAACTGCTAGTGAGCACACACCCACATTCCTAGAGTGTGTCAAATTACCAAGTGAGCGTTGGTGATGATTGATTTTGTAAGTGAAGAGCCTTTTCTTAACCCCCCCCCCCCCCCCCCCCCTACGCTCTCTCTCTCTCTCTCTCTCTCTCACTCTCTCTCTCTCTCTCTCTCTCTCTCTCTTTCTTTGTTCCTCCCCTCTCTCTGTCCCTCCCTTCTTCTTTCCTTGACTCCAGATCATGTGGAGGCAGAGCTGCTCCACACCTTCACTAAGGTGTACAAGTTCGACACTTTGCTCCTGCTGGTGCGTCTGGCTGTGCTCACGGCCGTCACTCTCACCGTCCCCATCGTGCTCTTTCCTGTGAGTACCCCAATGCTGCAGTACACACACACACACACACACACACACACACACACACACTCAGATGCATGCACACACATACACACAGATAAAGACACACATACACACACACACGTGAGCACTGACACACACACACACACACACACACACACACACACACACACACACACACACACACACACACACACACACACACAGATGAATGCACACACACACATACACACAGATGTGACACACACACTCATACTGTATACACCCACACATAATGTACACACACCTTGACTCACACACACAAGCATCCACTTTCACTCTTTGGCATACACAATGTACACACACACACACATGCAAGTCTGGTTGTCAGTCATATGTAACTCTCTCTCTCTCTGTCTGCTTGTGCCTAACCTCAGAGTCCCGTTCTCTCTCTTCCTCTCTCACACACACACACCGGCATGTGTTCTCTCTCTGTCTGACTCACACACAAACACACACACACACATCTGCACAGGCCCAAAGATGCTTAAATTACATGCACTTACGTTCTCCCCACCCTCCTATTAGCATTTACAGGCCCTTGACCTCAGCAAAAAGCCCAAATCTGTTCCCTCAAAAGCACAAATCTGTCCCTACCAAAAACAGAATTAAGAGAGAGATTTTTTTCCTCCTCCTCCTCCTTTTTACGAGTTCCCTGTGGTGTTTTTCTCTGTCGCCACTGCCTGCACGCTGTTCTGTTTTGGCCGGGCCCTGAAAGCACACACTGTTCTGGTGGGGGGGTGAGGTCAGCGACTGGCACGTCTGTCTGTGCGCCTGTGTGAGGCTGCTGTTGCTGCTGGCAGTGGCTGGGTGCTCCCACAGAGGGGCGCTTTAGGGAACCAGTCACACCCACACACACACACACACAGACACACACACTTTAAACACAGCCCAGGCAGTGAGGCTGGCAGTGGCTGGGTGCTCCCATAGTGTGCCACTTTAGGGGACCACTCCCACCCCAACACACACATACACACACACACACGCACACACCTTAAACACAGCCCAATCCCTCCCGGGCAGTGAGGCTGGCAGTGGCTGGGTGCTTCCATAGTGCGGCAATTTAGAAAACCCAACGCCCAACGCCCAACTCCACCCAATCCCTCCTGGGCAGCCCACACCTAAAGCTTTACCCCCCCGGGGCCCTCACTATATTCCTGGCATACACCCCTTTTTATTCTCATATTGTTTTTATGATTCGGTGTTTGCGTGCCCGGGGCGTGGCACTTCATGCCAAGTGCTCCTGTTCCTGCGTCAGCAGCAACGCAGGCAACAGCAGGCCCTCCTGTTTCAGTGCAGTGTGTTCAGTGCAGTTCCACTCTGCTCTGCTCTGTTCTGCTGCCTGCCTCTCTGCCTGCCTGTCTGCCTCTCTGCCTCTCTGCCTCTCTGCCTCTCTGCCTCTGTGCCTGCACTCGGCAGCCCAGACAATGGACAGTACTGCCAAACAGCTTCCCACCAGATGTCTGCGTATGGGATGCAGATTATGTCAGCCTCCACTTGAAAATCCAGCGTCCCACCCTCTTTCCCGACAGCCACCCCCTTCCCCTTTCCCCTTCTCTGCCCTCCCCACTTTTTTTGTCCCTCCTCTCTTCCCGTAAGGCTAAGGGATAGACGGCACCATAGCCTAAAGCCCTAAAGCCATACCTGCTCTCTCGCTCCCCTAAAGGACATGGACTATATTTGGGTCCAAGCCTGAGATGGACCTCATTAAAAGTGGCTAGCCACGTCACTGACTGGACTGCAGAGGGCAGCAGTGGGTTCCTTTTTATAAGTTCTGGTTACAGATAACAGGGGCCTGACCGACCATGTGGTTAGTGTCCTGTTGGCGATGCTCGACTAGCCCCAGCAGTGGTCACCTGTCCATCCGTCTGACCCTGAAACAAAAGCGTGTGCTTACATAACAGCATTTTAGGAGCCCGAAAAAACAAACAAACGTTGATATGGAGAGCAGCTCAAGCTCCCAACCAGCCTGGTTTGTGTGTAATGTGAGATAGAGATGGGAAAGCTAAATGTGATGCTCAAAGAAATGGCTTTAAAACGTACACACAGAAATAAACACACACACACACACACACACATACGCACACATAAATTCACACATTCACACACACATGCACAGACACACACACACACACACAAACAAAGAGACGTGGAGTTTACAGGAAATGTGCTTATCGTATGAAGGCTTATCAGGAGAAAGACAGGAGCCTGCAGTGTATAGGGTGACAAACGGTCTGTGTCCCTTAGCTGCCTGTGAATCGTATGTCACTCGACTGAGAAGAAAAGAGAGATATGGAGAGCACTGTGCTGGCAGAGGAAGAGATAGAGCACTGTGCCATGACTGAGGGAGAGAGAGAGAGAGAAAAAGAGAGAGAGAGATGTGAATGCTGTGAGTGAGTGGGGACAGAGAGAAAGAGAAAAGGCGAGCGAGAGAGATGCAGAGAGAGAGAGAGATGTGAATGCTGTGGGTGAGTGGAGACAGAGAGAGAAAAAGTGAGATAGAGAGAGAGAGAGATGGAGAGGGAGTGGAGACAGACACTGGTGTGGAGGGGCTGGCTGCGTGTGCCAGAGTGCCGCATGTCAGAGCCAGTGAGTGAGTGAGGGAGACTGGCACCAAACGGCCACCAGAGGGCATCGGGGTATTGTCCACTGGGAGACGGGGAGGTGGTGGACTGGGTTGGGCTCTCTCTCTCTCTCCTTGTCTCTCTCTCTCTCTCTCTCGCCCCCCTCCCCTTTTCTCTCTCTCACCCTCTCTCTCTCTTTCTCGCTCATTCTTTCTCTCTCTCACCCCCTCTCTCTTTCTTTCTTTCTCTCTCTTTTTTTCTCTCGCCTTCTCTCTTTCTCTTTCAATCTCTGTCTCTCTCTGTCTCTTTCTCTCACTGTTTTTCTCTCTGTGGTAATGAAGCAAGGAAATTAATTGATAATGCTAGCACATCATATTTGGGGTAAAATTAGAGTGACTGCGCCATTGTGTATGTGGCACACATGCAGCATAACTAGGTTTGTAACAGTGCGCAGAAGTGCTTGTGTGTGTGTGTGTGTGAGTGTGCGTGTGTGTGTGTTTGTTTGAATGTGGGTGTGTGTGTGTGTGTGTTTGGTGGACTGCGTAGGTGGGGCTGTGTATGCGCAGCACCCAATATGTCCGTGAAGAAGCAGGCAGGCATCTGTCACAACACAGGCACGCATTGTCGGCGAGCCAGGGGGCACACACACACACAAGATTGATGCAGAGATACTTCACACACACACACACACACACACACACACACACACACACACACACGCGCGCACACACAGTATATATAGCTATGCGTGCACTCACCCATATGCACACACACACACACACACACACGCAGTGAGAACAATGCGGAAGAGAAAGGAGTGTGTGGTCGGTCGGTCAGTCAGGCGACTCAGGCTCCCACGGTGGGCAGTGGAAGATTCCAGGAGGTAAGCCCCGGCGCAGACAGTGGAAAAACCCCCACACTGACCTTGCCGTGAGGCAGAGCGTGCAGTGAGAACTGACCAGCGCCAGGGGGAGACAGCATCCCTGCCGTGCGCACACAAACACATACACACACACACACAGACGCACCCACGTGCACACACACACACATACACGCACACCCACACCCACAAATACACATTCACACGTACACATACACACACGCACACATACATACTCATATCACGCATGCATGCACACACACACAACAAAACAAAGCACAGCAGAGAATGACCACACAGAGAGGGTGCTCTGCCTGTCACTGCAACATCGTAAACGGGGGGGGGGGGGGTTGCAGGGAATGCGGACCTCTCAGCACAGTTAAGTCTAAGCTGTTGGTACTAACGATGGCTGCTTAGATCCGCAAGACAGATATTAGTGTCAAAAGATAAAATCATTATTAGTGCACTCATAGCCATGACCTGGATGCCACAGATCCAAAGCAAAGCTAATCTCACCCTGAAGAAGACCCTGACATTTCAGTGTGTTTTCACAGCAAAGGGCCTCCTGCAAGATGCCCCAATTGCCCCACTTTATCAGCCTATGTGCTGTGAATCCAATCCACTGACAACCTCCTCCTCCTACAAACTCCCCATTCATTATTTAATTCTTTTTCGCTGAGTTAATGTGGTCATCATCGATTCTGAGCACAGACTTGGCTCAGTGGTCTATTGAAGAAGAAGAGCAACTGTGTGTGCAACAAAATAACCAAAGAATCTACTTGAGGCGTTGTTTATCCTACATCTACTGTTATCACTGGGTGTTTCATGAGAATGCTAGTTCATTTGATGAAGTTTTTTTGCACACTTAGATGTATGCAAGTCTTTTACAGTACTTGTCATTGCCTTGATAAAAGTCATCTGACCTCTATAAAAGAAATAAAAAAGAATGTAATGAACATAAGAAAAGTCTTGTTCAAATCTACTAATTTTGTTACTCTGATACCCAAGTGGTTGCAACAACACACTTGAACGTTAACAGCCCAGACATCAACCGAAGGCCAAAAAAATTGCAACATAAGTCAATAAATTATTTTGTAGCCTACACCCTTTTAATTCCCCAACACAGAGGTGTGGCTGATACTACCTGTGCATACTTGTTCTTCAACTAAACCCCTGTAGTACTCTAGACAACACAGCAGAGCTGGCTCAATGGCATATTTTGTACGCTGGAATGCCACAAGAAACAGGAATGTACAGGAAGATAATGTGTGACTGTGCACTTAGCCTATTGTACTGTGTTGTCTTTTGCACATGTGCCGCTGATAGGGTGCGGGCATGCCCTGTTGGTACTGGATTGGTAAACCCTACACATTGTCACTTTGCTGTTCTGTGAGAATGGCCCTGGTGAAGGGAGTAAGCCGATACGTTTGGTGAAATAATAGGGTAGCATATTAAAGTTCTGAGTCCGCCACAACACTTTATTCTTGATTAAAACAATCCTTAAACCTAGGTGTGACACTAATCTCTCTCTCGCAGATCACGGCTGTTAACGTTCAAGTGTTAAACTTGCAAACACTCAGGTATCAGAGTAACAAAATTAGTAGATTTAAACAAGACTTTTCTTACCTGTCCCTAAGAAAGTGTGCGTGTACAATCTTAAAACAAGACTTCACTGGTCTAACCTAAACACCAACAAACACCATGTCAACGTCGTGTAGGGTGTACGGATCGGGTACTGACCCGCCTGCATTGTGGTCCCAAGCGGGGCAGTGGCACCAGAGGGCAAGCGTGAGCTGCCATTGGCCGTGCGGTCTGGTCTGCACTGGGGCTGTAATGGCCTGGGGACGGTAGACACTGGTTGCCTTGTGTCCAGGCGAGGTCAGCTCAGGGCTCGGAAGGGTCGGCTCTGGCCGGCGTTATTCGTGACCGCGGACGTCACCCTATTTATCCCCCGAACCCCCATGGCTGAGAATACGCGCATGTGTGTGTGTGTGTGTGTGTGTGTGTGTGTGTGTGTGTGTGTGTTTGTGTACACATTCAAGACTTTAAGACCTTCATTGTCACAGTTCCACAGTTTGCCTGTACAACGAAATTAGACAGCAAGGCCACAAAGGTGCAAGGTCAAAGTGTCCAAGTGTCAAGCGAGGAAGCATTGTAGAAACAACAGCAAGAAGTAAGTATATTCAAAGGCATTATAAATAAAAAAAATAGTACACATGCAGTGTCTTTAAAATGATGTCGGTTGTCGTGTACCAAGGGGAGGCTCCTTAGCCAAGGCCCAAAGTCAAGTGTTAAGCTCAGCTTGAGCATTTGACTTGCACTGACTGAACACCCAGGCTTATGTTCAGCTGCTGCTGCTGCTGCCACCTCACTTCAGTGCAGCTGTATAGTAGCCATCAGCAAAACCCAAGGTGTTTAAATACCTGCACACAGGGCTGTAGATTGCTAATTCTGCAGCATCCGCCCCCTCCCTCCCAGTCAAGGACTGCTGTTGGGGCTTTTCTCCAGATTTGTGTGTATTTTCTCTCTCTCTCTCTCTCTCTCTCTCTCTCTCTCTCTCTCTCTCTCTCTTTCTCTCTCTCTCTACACTTGCCAGTGCAAGCACAAATCCAAACTCGCACCATCAGGTGTTTTTTTTTCTTTCCCAGGCACACCAGGTAGCCATAGGATCTGATGATTAATACTGACCCATTGAAAACACAGGGACTGGGTTAGATTCTAAGAAGATATACAAGCTGTCATCCAACAGCCTTTTCGCAGAATTTTGGTGTTGTTTTAAGGAGCCTCTCATTCCCACACCCCATAGGTGTCCATCACGAAGGCTGTCGTTCGGTGTTTGTGTGTTTGTGTGTGTGTGTGTGTGTGCGTGTGTGTGTGTATGCCTGTGTGTGTGTGTGTGTGTGTGTGTGTGTGTGTGTGTGTGTGTGTGTGTGTGTGTGTGTGTGTGTGTCATGAGTCCATACGCTCGCTTTATTTTTCCGTGACGCAGGAGCAGATATCCATGGGGAGGCAGCAGAAAGGAGAGAGGGAGAGAGTGTGCCCCCCTCTGGGTAGACCGTGCCATGGTGCACTCTTTGGTCCTGGGGAGAGATGTGGGGAGGTCGCAGAGGTTGTGTGTGTGTGGGGGGGGTATCTGGGTTGGCAGACAGTGGCCATGTGCCATATGTTTCACCTCTATAGGAGGGGGGCGGGGGAGGTCTAGGTAAATATCACACATGCTCCCCCCTTCTTGACATACACACACACACAAACACATGCACACAGATACACACACACACACACACACACACATACACACACACACACACACACGCATGCAAGCACGTATGCATGCACACACACATGCACATACACTGACTCTCTCTCTCTCTCACACACACACACACACACGCACACCAACACACACACACACACACACACACACACACACACACACACAGCTCCCTCTGTGGCTCCACATGCCCAGGGCCAGAGCTCACCGTTGGGCGCCGAATAGTTCCAGTCAAAAAGGGCCCCGGTGTGGTGCCGCTGAAATGTCTCACCGAGATGCCAGCTTCTTCTCAGCTGGGCCTCTTTACTCTTACGCAAGAGATGACTCTTGGAAGGAGGCCGCCTGCTGCCACCCAACCCAGCCCAGCCCAGGCTTCTTCTAACTCATTGGCAGACAGAGCTAAGAAAGGCAGAGTCGATACACTATTAATGTCCTTTCGTTGTAGCACTTCCAGTAAGGTGCTCGAGTTGGGCTGGGTTGGGTTGTCTCAGGTTGGGCTGTGTATCAAGTCGTCGTGGAGAGGTACAAGACATGGGATTAAATTTTTTATTAGTCCATCCGAACATATTTCGAACGAGTTGTACGTAAAGTCATTTCAATTTTCCTAGGTTGCAGAAAACACGTGAGCACCAGATCCACCCAGAACAGCTATTTACTTCATTAAGTTTTTTTTTTTTTACTGTAGTCATGTTATCATTACATATTATGGGACACAACTTTGGTTGTTGTGTGTAGGCCATGACCAGAACTTTCCAGAAAAAGGGCCATATATTTCAGGTAATTTGTTTTACTGCTGGGTTTCTGCTGAAAAACACCTGCCACCATCTGGATTTGCATGGCCTTGAGACAAGTTTTAGCCTGCCCGGCTCACCCTTTCCTCTTTTTAACTATTTTAAAACAGGGAGGAACTGAGACGTTGGTTCGACGGGCCTTTGCAGCAGTACAGTACAGTAGAGTAGACCACCTCTCAGGTTTTTGACATGTGCCACTACCAAGCTCCTGACATTAAGACAAGTGTAAATAAAGCCATGCTCGTGTGAACCAGTTTGTGAGACCAGGAGATACTTCCTTTCCCCAGCCAGCCAGCCAGCGAGGACTGGTTTACCACACCACACCACACCACACCTCCCCAGTCCTCAGCGCTAGCTGGCTGCCTTGGCTGATGCAATCCACACACCCTGTTGCACTGCCACTAGCTGGAGTTAATCCCCAGCCCACAGGCTCCTCCCACCTCCCACACACACACACACACACACACACACACACACACCCACACCAGCCCCCCTGCCTGCGCCACTCTCTGGAGACACTACACGTTGTCCACAGGGGCCGCCATGGATCCTCTTCACCTGATAGCCACAAACTTTCACCTACTTCTCCAACCCTGCCTACACCCCTCCCATCCCCTAACCCCCACACACACCACACACACACACACACTCACTCACTCACTTACTCATTCTCCTCGCAGGCTTAGGCCGCTGAAAGCTTAAATCCTGTGACCTCGCCTGCGTGGCGTTATTAGTGTGGTGCACACACAGCACTGGTGTGGGCCTTTCTGCTTCGGCTCATTTACTCTCTCTAATCGCCTAATCAGACAGCATGCACGCCGCCCGGCATTTGTTTTCAAATGATTTTCATTGTGTGTGTGTGTGTGTGTGTGTGTGTGTGTGTGTGTGTGTGTGTCTGTGTGTGTGTGTGTTCAAAGTCACCCACACACAGTCTTGTGAAAAGTGGTACTTCAAAGCACACACACACACACACATATCTCCCAGAGGTGGATTTCTTGGCGTGTTGTTTTAGTAGTCAGACCTACTCTTGTAAAAGCTTATGAGGATAAGAGAGTGGCCTCTTCCAAAAAGTAGTCCAGCCCTGGGAGGCAAAGTCAGTTATATTAACAAAATATCCCAATAATCTTCAATATCCTGCCCCCCCCCCCCCTTGTCTCTGGACTGTGGGATAGCAGGTCTTCTGATAATAATATCCTGTGTCCTTTCTAAGGCAAAGGTAAATCTCCAAATATATGAGTACGCTTACATAATTTGTCACATTAACCTATGTGCAGAGTTTTTGTCGTCTGTCCCTAATTTTCAAACAATGCGATGGAGGGCCATTTCTCACTAAAGATTTTGTCTGTGTGGAAAAAGATTTTTTTTTCTTTTAGCCACTGACTTTTTAATTTGTGTATTCAGAGAGTAAAAATACACTTCCATACAACATCCATTTTGCAAACAACTTGTTTCTTGCGAAAATGGACAGTGTAGAGGAGATTTGCCTACAGTCTGACCTTTGGTCTCCTCCAACACATCTTTTGTTAAGATGTTTTCATTCATTGTGTGTTTGAAAACATGTAAGCTTTATGGTGATCAGTTCTATATCATGCCAGTAATACACGTTTAATGCCAATAAATTGAATTAAAAGTTTTTTTTGCAAATCTACAACCACCAATTTCCTTTGCTTTATTTGTTATGTTATAGATCCGTTCATCGATCATCACCTTGGTGTTTAAGAACCAGGAGTTCAACTGGATTCGTCATGTGCTCATCGCGGCCGGCATCTTGCTCTTGGACAACATGCTGGTGATCTTCGTGCCCACTATCCGTGACATCTTTGGGTTCATCGGTGAGAATGACTCTTCCTCTTTCGCCGTCTGGCAGGGCTAAAAGTGATGTGATGTGTGAGAAGACAGATTGGGTCTCATGATTCATCATGCTGCTCTCTGTGTTGCTTCATACACCAAAAGACCAGAGACCAGACCTCTACTTCTTGTTCAAAACTGTAATTACGTCACAAATAGAGGAAGAACCATTAAGAAAGACATGGAAAGTGACTGTTTGCATACAATGACTTCAGGCTTCAGAACTTGGCTTCAGAAGTTACAGTCCATTCCACCACATATTTGCAGATATTATACAGCTAATCTTAATTAACATTATTCACACAGCTGGCTAAAAATTGCCTGTTTTACTTCATTGGTACATCATACTGATTTGGAATATGTGATATGGGATGGTAGTTTTTTGAAGAAAGGTTTCCCCCAGAGTGTGAATTACCCCTCCATAATTGGGGGGTACTACCTTTTTACCAGGGCTACTACCGTTTTACATTTTACATTAGTTATATTAATATGACAGTATACCCCAACCCTGCTATTTTTTTTCGCTTTGGGGGGTACTGGGTCTTGATCAGGGGGTACTGTACCCCTCAGAACTATGGTTTCCCCATCACTGCTACAGTAAATTATCTGTCTATCGCTACACAATCTCATCAGTGCTTTCCTTTCCTCCTCTCTCCTCCTGTGCAGGTTCCTCGGCTGCCACCATGCTCATCTTCATCCTCCCCGCGGGCTTCTACCTGAAGCTGGTCAAGAGCGTACCTCTCCGCTCCCCGCAGAAAATCTCAGTAAGTCTCCAGAGAGCCGTGTGGGTTGGCCCCGGGACTCTTGTTTACCCAAAGCGGTGTCCATTACAGGAGAAAGTATAGTTTTGATCCAGTGGTCGAATTACCAGTGGACGCCATGGAGAGCTGAGCTCCCATACAGTGAGAAGAGTGGCTCCCATGAAAGCATCAAAATCACACATCTGTTACAGTATTTTTTGACATATATCTGTAAAAGTACTGTATTATATCATATCATATATCATTTTGTTTTTTAAATATACGTACAGGGTAATATTTGCATTGAACATAGATTATTAAAATACAGACCCCTGACAGAGATTAAATCAAAATTCAAACCCTGCTCGTGTTGAGTATGTAGGCCACTGCTCTTAGGCAAGGGAAGGGGATACACGACCTTGGTGGCGGTAACGTTAGAGGCTGCCAGCTGAGCCAGGCACCGTATTGCTTTACCTCACATTCACATTTTGTGACAGTTGTATAACTCACTAAAATGGATTCTGAGCCTTGATTTAGTGAATCAAAGCAATGTTATCCTTCAAATGAACTTGCAGCTAAATGAAAATCCTGCCTAATATGGAAATTAGTTAGTGTTAGTGTAATGCTCATTGCATTTGAAAAGGATGTGTGTAAAATGTCTTCTTTTTACCGTTACAAATGCAGGTTTATCTGGTTTATGCCTGGTTTTATTACTGTGGTTTTCAAGGCATAGTGACATATTAATGCATGGTTTGCATCCAGTAGTAATTCGTTTTTTCTGTACCAATTAGGTTTTGGTCGTTAAACTCCTGGCAAATCTTGGCATTTACATGTCTCTCTCTCTTTTTTTTTAGGCGGCCATTTTCCTTGTGGTTGGCATTATCTTCATGATCGTCAGCTTGTCGCTCATCGTTCTGGACTGGATCCACAACCCCCCTGGCTCTGGCGACGGTCACTAAGCAACAGGACAAGACAAACACTATTGTCAAGGGCTGAACTCTCTGAGCCCTAACTGCCCCAAAGATTCTTCAGACAGAGTATTTTTTTTCCAACACAGGGCAGCATTTTCTTTTTTTTGGTCAAAATGCACCTTTTCTCTGTAAACGGCAACAAAAGTATTACACAGGGACTCAATTTAGTGAGTACAACAGACTCCTTCAGACTTCATTTTAGTTTTATTTTTGTTGTTGTTTTTTTTCTTTCTTTTCGTTGTGTGTATGTGTGTTTGCTAGTGGTAAACAATCTTTTTTCGCAGTGTAGTCACTGAGTTTAGGTTAAGTCAACAGAGTTAATTAGGCAATCGTAGATGTAGAGAGGGGCCGGGGGGATGGGGTTGGGGTTGGGGTGGTGGGGGTTGGGTTGTGAGCTATTGGTGCTTCCATTGCAGTATCTGTATAGCCTGCTGGTTGCTGGTTGCGCTGTTATTATGCCGCAAACCATTCTCTTTTGGCAGGGACCTCAAAGTCACAAACTGTAACGAGGGAGAGCTGTTGGTTTTTTTATTTTGTGTTTTTTTTTTTTTCAAGAGCTGCTGTTTCTAGTCAAGTGGCTACAGACGCTCGTCTGTGGTCAAGGTCGTTGTCCTCGTGCACTTGAAGGTGTTTTTTGGGATGGGTTCTGTACAGACAAAGAGCACTTCTAGACTGTTTTAAGATTTTAATTCAGTTTCACACATGCAAAATCGTATACACACAAACAGCACTCACACACAACAACAACGCACTTTTTTTTTACCTGAATTTTTAAGCACATTTTTTTTTCCCAAACTTTCACTCAAAGTTGCAAAAGCTAGTCAGGATACCAGAATGAGAGTACTTAATTTCTCCTATCAAATCCCAAGTGTGTTGGCAAAATGCACATTTTATACTTGACCTCTACTTATGAGCGTAGGTCGTATGTCGCTGTGTCAAAATGTATATGAAGCAATTATTCAGACCACATGTTTTTAAACAGACACCTTTACAGAGGTTATTTTCTATTAAGATAATATCACACATTTGAATGTTTTTAAACTGAAAATTCAATCAAATGATTGTACACTTATCTACAGAAAAAAAATGTGAAAGTGCTCGACTGGAGTGAGATCACCAGGCGTTTTGGTGGTTTACTGTCAAGCAGTCGGACTTAAAGCAAGACAGTATGAGAGCGTCATGCGTACGTATACAGCTGTTTCTGTTTCACTGTGAATTGTCTCGACACCAGTAGTAGAGTTAGCTGTTTGTTTTTTTAGTGCTATTTATTTCTTTCCCATGCTCCTCTGACCATTCTTTTTACTATCAACAAAACACTCTCCAAAATGAAGTGAATAATCTGAATGCAATTTGTGATCCAAACGGTCCCTGAGTTAGCGAGAATGAGCAGCAAAAGTATCATGTCAATTGGCAGTGAACGCTAGAGATATTGCCTGAGGGGAAGTGTGGAGTGTTTTGGCCTTACTGAGGGGCAAGATCAGCCAAAAAAAGAAAATCAGTAAATTAAATCATTTAAAATAGTTACCCATTGCTGGATACTTATCATTATTAATGTTATTGCTAGTAATATATCTCACTTTTTAGCGAAATCATGTGGAAAAAAAAGAAAAATCCCCAAGCAAAAAGAAAGAAAAAAACTAACTGTGCCTAGGCTACACAAAGACTTTACAGATATAGGTTGCTCCTTGTCTGACTACATTGCCTTGTTTAAGTGTAGGTTGTGAATATTTGATCAGCTGGAATGCCAATCTCTTTTGAAAAGGTGTTCATTGCAAAACATAGCCGATATGTTTTGAACAGATCCAGCCAAAGTGGACAATATTTATAGATCATTTATTGATCTCTCTATATACATACATCAAGTGGATATTTCAAATGAAATGGTATAATATTTTTGTGCATGTTTTGGATTACAAACATGGTCTTTTTTGACAGTTGTATATGCTTTGTAAATAATCGATTTTATGGTACACTTACTGAATTGTTTAGAGAGGGTGGGGTTGAGTGGGAGGGGGGGGGGGGGGGGTCGATTACACCTCTGGAGACTTGGCATTTAAATGGGTTTAGAACTTTTGTTTTAGACATTGATGTAACATGCTGTTAATTTTTCTAGCTTGCTCTCTACATACGTTAGACGTAAACGTCTCTGGTTAGTAGGTGGAATGGCTATATGGTTTGACAACTTTTATTTTGTTTTTCCGGTAGTCTCAGTGTAGTTTTTTTTTCAGCCTATGATGGTACATGCTAGTCATGGATGCATATAGTTGTCCGCATGATGTTGATTGTAGTTGTTACTGACTTGACTCTTGATGTGCAGATGTGCATGTTGTAAAGATTTTTGCATATTCAAGACCAACGGTCCGTGCCCATGATGCCTGGCTTAAGGCAGGGGATAGCCACCTTTCCAGTTGCCCTGGACGTGCAAAAAAAAAAAAACAGAAAACAAAAAGAAAACCACCCTGCACAGTAGAGCTGTGTACAGACAGATGGTGATTTTCACACCTAAGAGGCAGACTAGATGCACTGGGCTAGTTTTAGGGGGACAGAGATCCAGAACAGAGACTGTCTGGGCTGGAAACAGGGCCCAGATGCACTGGGCTACTTTTGGGGAAATAGATCTAGAGCAGAAGGTAGACCAAGGGTACAGGTGTGTCTCAAACCAAGTGGAGTGAGTTGAACAAATGTAGCACACAGATGAGGGATTCAGCCATAGATTAGGTACACAGCAAAATTCTCAGAGTTAATTTCCCAGTGTTCAGCAAAAGTGCTAATTTCAGAGTGTGAGTGTAAGATTAAGAGTTGAAATTACACTGCAAAAAGTTGATTTAACTGTAAAAGAGTTAAATATGTAATCGAGGAGTGTTAAATTAACACTACAAAGATTGGGACAAAATGAACACTGGCATAGTGTTAAAACTGACTCTCTCTCTCTCAGAGTTGATGTAACACTATAGAATTTGCTGTGTGGGGACTGGCATCAAAGTCCAACCTCTCTGTTCAGTGCATCTCCCCTCAAACTGCCAATACCTGACCTCAGTCTGAAATGCCCATAGAAACGCTTACAGAAGCCCCACACGCGCTGTCTTCATTCATGGGCAACGGCGTGTCTGCCCACTCCGAGCTGTGCCAGTGTCCCAGCAGGGTGGGCAGTGTTCTTTATGAGGGGCCTATCTGTCTTACCTTATCTGCCAGAAGCATCTGCCTTGAGGGGGTTTTAAAGCCATGCTGGTACGGTTTGTCTCTTTTAATGAAGGACCAGAGGATAGATAGATCCAAACAAAAGTCGATGAGGTTCTCAGGCATGTGAAACATAATTTTTTCCTGTATTTTTTTTTCTCCTAACACTGTCAGTGTTCTTAAAGAAGCAGCCATTTAAAAAAAAAAATGCCATGCAGACTGCCACCTCTATCTCAGGGGATGGTAAAGGCACTTACATGCATACATGCATGCCATATTTCATCCTGCAATGCTCACACACACACACACGCACACACACACACACACACACTAGCCAGAGCTGTGCCTTAGTGTCTCTCTGCTGCTCAGGTGTAACACCAGGCATGCCACATGTACGTAAACCTCGGAGAACCACAGGGCAGCATTCAGTGCTAATTGTTTACACGTTAACTATCAGCATTATTAGCATTGTAAAGAGTCCTGCATCGTTAGCCTCGATGCTAATGTGTTAGCATCTTGCGACTGAAGAATGTCATTACAGAGAGCATTGAGTACCACAGGTATCCATCTCGAGTCTTTTTACGTGTGTGACGTTCACGTGTATGGGACTATCTGCCTTACTGCCAGTTATGCCACCGTTATGCCTGAAAGAAGCACTGGCCTACCGTAATGCCATACGACATGACTGTCTCCTGTGGATCAACTAACATTCATTTATGTATATTTGCCAGATCAAAGGGGATTTTTGTATCAGTGAAGCTGTGTCATTATGTAAGATGAACAATAAAAATGTGAAATGAATTTTGGTGTCTGACCAATGATTTTTTTGTTTGTTTATGAGTGTGAATGCAGTTACAATCATTCTCAACCCATTAACCCACTTCCATTTTTATGTATTACATCCAAAATATAACAATTAAAAACTATTATTGGCAGTTCTTACATGATGAAAGGAAAGAAAATTCTGCCAAAAGGGGCCTCAAGTTTCTATTTTTAATGGTTGGGCTGGGTATAAGCAGCACTAAGAAATGTCAGTGAACAGATGCACAACCAGTGTGATCAGACTGCTTGTACTAGCATGTGCTACATCATGTACACATGTTAATTCTTTCATGAAAACACAGACTCCTCTTCGATGAAGCTGACAAGCTAGACAAGAGTCACGGTGTGGTATGCCATAAGTCATGTTCTCAAAACCTCACGCCTGGTTGCCAGACTAGGGGCTACAAAGGAGTAGATCTTCCCCAGACCGTAAAGCTTTCATCACGTAACAGCAGTCTGTGATGTTCCCCCCCTTCCCAGATCACACACTAGTGTGCCTAGACCCCTGTTCTCCCAGTCTCCCACCATTGATGACCTGCACGTCCCCACATTTCAAGGAGATTTATTCGTAGCTGAATACGACTGTAGGAATCTTTAACCGTGGTGTCCGTGCTCCTGTTTTAAGAGACAAGCCAGCCAGCCCAGGCAGTGACTCATATGACATCACAAATGTTTCATCCGTGTACGAACCACTGCACTGCACTGAATTATGGCATGCTTTTGGAAATGGAGCATAAAAATTAATTGTTACGCAACGCACCCACCCATGTCATGGTTGGTGGCGAGAGGAGGATAATCGCACTATTGTGTATGTGCATCCTGGGCTGTAACAATGTACATGCATGCTTGGTATGTGTGTGTGTGTGTGTGTGTGTGCGTGTGTGTGTGGCATGTGTGTGTGCGTGTGTGTGTGTGCGTGTGTGTGTGTCTGTGTGTTTGTGTGTGTGTGTGTGTGTGTGTGTGTGAGGGCGGGGGGGTCACTCATCCTCATGTTGGAGTTAGGATGCAGGTCACACTCCCCTGCATGATGCCTGATGGAGCCGGTTACATAAGACCAGTGTGCTAGTTCTGATGGATGATCCTGTTCTCTCTCCCTCCTCCTTTTCTCCCTTTTTCCCTTTTTCCCTTCTCCCCCCTCCTCTCTCTGTGTCTGTCTGTCTCTCTCTCTCCTGCCAAAAGGTCCCTCAAGATTATATTTTTAATGGGTGAGCTGGGTATAAGCGTCTCTCTCTCTCTCTCTCTCTCTATATATATATATATATATATATATATCCCTCTTTCTTTTCGTCTCTCCCTCCCTCCCCCTTTGTTTTTTCTTTCTCTTTTTTTCTCTCTTTACCTCAGTAAGCCTTTCTTCTTTTTGTGGACATTTGGAACATCCCTAAATCCTCATCACACACACACACACACACACACACACACACACACACACACACATACACACAAATGATCCTGTAGATACACTCCCCAAATATCATCTTAATTGACATCTTAGCCAGTCTCTCCCCTCGCCTGCATTGGCAAAGTAGCATCTAGTTCTCTTTCATTAAAAGTGCATTTAAAAAGGAGATTATTCAATCTGCTATGGTTTCAATGAGTCAGATTTGAATACTTACTGAGGCTTAGCATTATGAATAAAGGACTGTAAACAAAGAAAGAAAGACAGAAAGAGTAAGCAAATTATGAGAGGGTTGAAAAAAATACAACATTGTCCAAACATTACAAAGGCACATTCACTGTAAACAGAGAGAGAAAGAGAGAGATAGATAGATATATGCTGAGAAAGAGATAGAGAGAGAGAGAGAGAGAGAGAGAGAGAGAGAGAGAAAGCAAATTATGAAAGGGTTAAAAAAAACAATATTGTCCAAACATTATAAGGGAACATTCACATGTCTTTCCCCTTTCATGGTTATGATTTGAAAATAGATGCACATCCAGGATGCACTTCAAGTAAAATTCCAGATAATCGAGATAACTCCTTCTATTTTAGTGTGTGTTTGCCTTGATAATGCTGTTCTATTCTTATTATGGTTGCATTCACAGGCCAGAAGTGGACAGCTGTGACCTATTGGTTGAGGAGGTGTTCGTGGGAATGGAACAGGTCACAGGTTTAAAGTCCTCTACCTTTAGGAAAAATGTTGATGGGGGAGTGAATAACCAGAACTCTCCTGCAGCCTCATCTTTGGCTGAGCAACACATCTGACCCCAGATTGCTCCAGGAGGACCATCCCTGTACCTATTTCACTACTTTACCTTCTTTGGCTACATGTGCAATTAAGGTATTTTAATGTCCTCGGCATTATCAGGAAAATCTTGAAGGGGTGCTGGGAGATAGAGTTCCTAAGTACAATAGGGCATTGCGTTTAGATTAGCACGCAACACAAATTTTAATCATAAACAGTTTTCTTATGTTTCAGTTTTTTAACTTTGAAATGTTTCTATTGACAGTGTTTAATGACCTCTACATAATTTGTAATTCAGACCTACAGTTTGACATGTTCTTGGCTGTGTTTTTGTAAAAAAAAAAAAAGGTTTTCCAAAACTAGCCGTACATAAAAGAAGTCCCTAATTCGCTTTAATGTATCACAAATTCCTGAATGTAAGCTTTACAACAAATTTATAGATATATATAAGGGTAATGTAAACATGAGAACATGGAAACACTCCACACCGAGATGTGACTACTCCTCTTGTGGCTTACCCATAATTCATGAGGCCGTGGTTCAGAATAGGAATTCTGATAAGCATCCCACAATCCCCTGCTCCCCCACCGATGGTCACAAGACAAGGGTTCACACGCTGGTCGACACTTAGTCGATTCATAAGCTTGCTTGATCAATGGCCACACAGGCGGCTGTGGCTGGAGGCGTTCATGGGAATGCAATTCTCCGTATTACATCACCGTGCACATACACACTTGAAATGCAGGAGTCAGTGCAAGCTCATCCATGCGTAGGATGTCCCATGAGCAACCCACCACGATTAAAATGCAGGTCGGCTTTCTGACCGCACTGATAAAAAGCACTTCCGGCTTCCCTGTGATGTGAAATCAACATCAGCTTATTCTCCCACATTTACACTCATGGTTCAACAAGGTTACAGTATTTTAGTCTGTCCTCCTCTAACCCTCTTGCTGTCTATCTCTATCGCTCTATCACTCTATCCCTTCTCTCTATCCTGCTACCTCTCTCACCTCTCTCTCTCTCTCGCTCTTTCTCTCTCACCTCCCCATCTCTTTCTCCTGCTACCTCCCCCGCTCTCACTCTCTCTCTCTCTTTCTCTCTCACCGGTGAGGATTAACTGTGACCTGCACGGTGGGTCATTCCAGGAAATTCGTGCCCATTTAATAATCCACCGCATGAAGGGGAGATGATCTCTGATGATCTCTGATGATGATCTCTGTATCTCTGTCCTGTGCTCCTTTGCCAAACCGCTGAAGCACCACAGCTACATCCTTCATATGAAATGTGCTATACAAGTAACGATTATTATTATTATTATTATTATTATTATTATTATTATTATTATTATTATCATGCTGATGATCTTTGTGTCCCCTTGACTCCAATTTCACCCCCCCTCTGGATATGAGCGGTATTGTGATTGGTTAATACCTGCCGTAAGACACAATCGACTGGGACACACTGACAGGACTGAAATATATGTGTTTGGTAATCCCCTTTGGATCTGACTTTGCTTTGCAGATTTGTCAACTTTGGCTAAAAGGTCACACACAGTGCAGCTAATGTGCAGCATGACTCAAAGTTAGCACCATCGCAGAGTATGTCAGTTAATCAGTAGTCATCAAATGTATTTGGAAGTCTCAGACTCAGATATCATGAGGAATTCCTTCATAATCATTCTGTAAAAGGTTAATCTAGTAAGAATTGATAAGGCCTGCCTGACTTATTAAAGGGGGTGGGAATAAAAATCACAAATAACCACCATTCTTTAAATGATTAATTTTCATATTTTTTGTTTAATGAAATTTAAAAAAAAATGATGACATTGCACCAAATCACTTGAATTGTATGAATTCTTTCTTTCTTTTCTTGGTGGAAATTGATACTTCTTTGGTGGTGAGGTATTGGTTGGTGCCCCTTTCTCACCAACAAAGGCCCTGCCTCTCCCCAGTCTGTGTGTGTGTGTGTGTGTACGTGGAGGTTTGGCATACTGATGCCCGCAGTGCCATCCACCTACCCACCTACCTACCAGGTGCACGTCCTGCCAGGTGCCCTGTTGCGTAACCCGTTTGATGACCCCGCAATTCATCAAGCTAATGTAAACACCAGGACATGCAAACACTCACACCGGGATGTGACTACTCCTCTTGTGCTGTCGCCTGCATGGCTCCCTGGATCATCTGTTTGCATTCTCACAGAACAGATACAACAGCCATATTCAGATGTCATGCTCAAATGTGTTTATATAATAGTGTGATATCATATATATATATATATATATATATATATATATATATATATATATATATATATATATATTGATGATATACTATTCTAGCACCATCATATCATACACAAATAGTATTGTAGTATTATGATATAATTTATGGATATACTGTAAAGAGTACAGTTTTGAACCAACATTAACAAATTAACACAATCAACTGCATGGATTTAACTTGACAATGTTTAACTTGACAGTGTTGTGTATGTTTATAACATACATGGCATTCTTAAGCCACAACGACATTACGTAAAGAGTCCAAGTAGAATGTTTTCTTATAGTGTCTTAATATAGTGTACATAAAATATAAAAATATATGCAGTCTATACACATAATTTGTATGTAGCAGATGATGGCTTCATTTCTGTGTTATTTCTGAGGATGTAGATGTAAGGGGGAATCGATTTTCCGGCTGTGAAAAAAGCCTATATGACAGTGGTGAACAAACACCTCCTCGGTCACCTCCTCAAGGACAGCACACCACATCACATGTATGGTGGTGACTCATGTGTATGCATGCAAATCACACTGTAGACACACTCACACTCTCTCCTTTTGCTCTCTCTCTCTTTCTCAGTCACACACACACACACACACATACAAATACACACACACACCCTTCCTGTCATACACACACACACACACACACACACACACACACACACACACACACACACACACACACACACACACACACAATTCATGGAGACGCCCTGTTTTCCCCTCTGCGGTACATACACACTGTCACACAGACATGCTCACACAGATTCTCACACAGTCACCCTTTTCCCTTCCCACTGTCTCTTTATCATACACACACACACACACAGACACACACACAGACACACACACACACACACAGACACAGACACACACACACACTCACACTCACACATGTGCGTCATTGAGCTCTGGTGTATGTGCTAGTGTGAGCATGTGTGTGTGTGTGTGTGTCTGTGTGTTTGTGTGAAGAGGGTGACAGTGACGCGTCAGTAAAGCCAGGTTGGGAGGAGTGTGAGCGGGAAGACGCTGAACGAGAGATGAAATAAACGTGTGTAGGCTTGTGTACACAGTCACATCTATCTATTTATCTATCTATCTATCTATCTATTGATGGTTCTAAGGAGAGAGAAAGAACAGTAAAGGCAAATCAAACTGTGTCTGTCTCTGTCTGTCTCTGTCAGTCTGTCTATCTATCAATCTATCTGTCTATCTAGCTGTCTAGCTATTGATGGATCTAAGGAGAGAGAAAGAACAGTAAAGGCAAATCTGAGAATGTGTTTAAAATGAGGATGCATTTAACAGGGAGATCTTGCAGAGGACAGAAAGGAAAGAGAGAGAGAGAGAGCACGTTTATGAGTGGGGAGGGAAGGTGATTCCAAGTTGCAACTGATACAAACCCAAGAGAACACTCTGACACACTCTAGAGATAAGAACACAGGTGTCAGAGAATGGGGGGGAGTGGTGAGAAAATGGAAGGAAAGACAGAGAGAGAGAGAGAGAGAGAGAGGCAGAGAGAGAGAGAGAGAGAGAGAGAGAGAGGGTGTTCGTGTGTGTGTGAGAGGGAGAGAGAGAGACAGACAGAGAGACAGAGACAGAGAGTGTGTGTGTGTGTGTGTGTGAGAGAGAGAGACAGAGACAGAGAGAGAGAGAGAGAGAGAAAGAAAGAGAGAGAGAGAAAAAGAGAGGCAGAGAGAGAGAGAGACAGAGAGAGAGAGAGAGAAAGAGAGAGAGAGACAGAGAGAGAGAGACAAAGATGGAGTCCAACCAAGCCGGATAGGCCAGACGAGACCACTTACATTTAGCTTGTTTCCTGTCAATACTCAAACTTGAGTTTTCCGAGCAAACTCAAGTCAGGTCACGTCTGGTGCAGGTCTGATTCGTATCACCAAGGAGCTGGCCAATAGCAGCACTGCTTCTGTGTCTGTTTCCAAAACAGTGTGACGCAGGTAACTAGTGAGCTGTGCATGAGCAGCCCTAGTGAGCACTTCAGAGCAGGCCTAGCCCATCCACCATATGGCATCTGCCCTTCCTATGACACACACACACAACACACACACACACACACACACACACACACACACACACACACACACACACACACACACACACACACACACAGACACACACACACAGACAGACACACACACACACACCCACACATAACACACACACACACATACACTCACAAACACACACACAGACAGACAGACACACAGACAAACACACACACACATATACCCACACACTTTCTGTAAGATATACTCCTACAAAGAGACATGCGTAACATAGATGAAACAGAAAACAAACACGGCCACACACACACACACACACACACACACATACACACACACACATACACATACACACCTCAATGTGCCCCCGACCCTAACACACACACACAAACACAAACGTGCATAAAAAAAACATACATGCACACACACTGAGAAGACAAGGTCACGGAGACCTCTGAACTTGACGACAATGTGCAACAAACCTCAGCTCTGTGCTGCAGCTGCACTGAAGGCTGATAGTGATGCTGGGCTCTCATCAGGTCAGTGTGTGTGTGTGTGTGTGTGTGTGTGTGTGTGTGTGTGTGTGTGTGTGTTTGTGTGTGTGCATGCGTGTGTGTGTGTGTGGCCGTGTGTGTGTGTGTGTTTGTGTATGTACAAGCATACGTGTGTGTGTGTGTGTGTTTGTGTGTGTGTGTGTGTGTGTGTGTGTGTGTGTGTATGTGTGTGTGTGTGTGTGGGCATGCGTGCGTGCGTGTATGTGTGTGTGTGTGTGATTGTGCATGTGCTTGCGTATGTGCAGGTGTGTGTGTGTGTGTGTGTGTGCATGCGTGCGTGGGTGTGTGTGTGTGTTGCACTCTGGTCAGGTCAGTGGTCTCTGTCAATGGGCCACCTCTCTATCTGCTGTTAAGGTCAGGGCTGGGGTATAGGACCAGGGACCTCATTTCAGTCACAAAACACTGTGAGTCAGGTTTCAACAGCACCCTACTTTTTTTCATTCTTACAAAAAAAAAAAATGAAACACCCTGCAGTATCATTATCCTCGTGTTTTGATATATCTCTTTGCCTGGATTGAAAGTAAAAGGGAACATTAAGACAAGTGTGAGTTACCAAAAAGCCAAACCCACACACACACACATACACACAAAAGTGCAAACAAAAGATGCAGCAAATTGTTTGGACGTCTTGTAAGCCTGGCAGATTTCTCCCAAGTGCCCACGATGTCAAGAAGGAATCACACTCGTGACATTAAAGTCATCAGAGTCTTGCTCCATCAGTTGCGGGGGGGTAGTTCAGTTGGAGGATATTGATACATGCCATGGATAGCCAACCTACTGCTGCTGCAGTGCAGATACTGTACAGTATGCAGGGTCACACTGGAAATCACTTCCCACATACAAAGTAGCAAAAAAAATAAGTACTTTACTTTGCATGCTACCAAGGGTACAATTCTCCCAAGAAGCCTGTGTGACTGAAACGCTGGCACACTGGTTTTCTTTCTTTCTTTCTTTTTCCCCCCTCTGGTGGCTCAGTACAAGGAAGAAAAAAAAGTGCGCACGGTGCAAAAAAAAGAAAACAAAACAAAACAAACAAGTCTTTCAGCAATAAGGGCCAACAGAAACACACCATGAGAGACAAGAGCCTGTCTGTGTGTGAGCCTAAACACTACATCAAATTAATAACAGGCCTGAGAAACTCACATCTAGTGGCACATGCTTGCATCTGCTAATTTACTGTAAAACTGTAACGTTTTTTCCCACTTCCTAAACGATAAGAAACCTTGTGCAGTCCACTTTCAAATATCTGTCTTGTCATGAAATGCTATGCATTGCATTCGCTTACAGTATTTGAAACATTTAATTTGCCACTAAGTAAGTAACGATAATAAGTCCACTTACGCAGTCCACTTTTAAAAATATTGTATAGAAGGGTCTTGTCATGAAATATTTACACTAAAAGTATGCGTGAGCTAAATGGCTGACACCCAGCTGGGATGCATGCAGCAGCTTAAACCAACGCCGGCGTAGGATAAGAGAGAGAGAGGAGCAGAAATCTGAGAGGAGAAATCTGCTGACCATAGCAGCTTGTCAACTCAAATAGAAACGGCCCTCCAGAGGAGTTGGTAAAGAGAGTATTGGCTCTGAGGTGCATTGGGTTAGTAGTGTACACTTACATCCCTGCCAAGTGCAGGTAATTGTTTTCTCAGTGCAAGACAGACAGCATAGTCATTTTTGCCTATGCGTGTTAATGGGTTTGCGTTAGGGACTGTCACTCCTTGGGTGGAGAGTGTGAAAAGAGGTGTGTGTGTCTGTGTGAGCAATGCAGGATGAAATACGGCATGCACAGATCAGGTGTGTGACCTCCTGGCTGTCCTTCTTCTCATCAGGACAGCTTGGAGCTCATTGCTTTCCTCACGCATGCACTTTCAAAACCAAAAACGAGAGGAGAGACACACTCAAAGGGCTAATGCTCACACATTTTGGGGGACTGGGTCAGGGCAAGGGTCCCTAAAAGTTAAAAACCAGATATAGCTACAGATATAACTCAACAGATCCAATGTTCCCAAGGTGAACACGTGCCATACCAAAACAGGCCGTCCTTATGTAAATCAAGTCAAGACATTTTTGTGCCAAGGGATGCTTGAAGGCGAAAAAGATACATTGACATAGATTTTGCAAGTTTGTGTGTGGGTGTGTATGTGAGTGGGTGTGGGTATGTGATTGTGTTTGCTGTTTGGGATGTATTGCAGTAATGTAATTGTTCTGTCATACAATATATCGTTAGCTTCATAGCATAATTGCCTAAGTCATTTTTTGGTCAAATTGAGATTTTTGCATAACTTTACTCCCCTACCACTTCTGCATCATCCTGTCTGTCTGCCTATGTCATTGGCCAATCACAACACTCATAAAAGTTAAAAAAAAAACATAGCTGCCTAAGCCATTCATTTGACTTAGGCAGTATTACCATTGGACTTAGGCAGTTTTTATACAATCTATTTGACTTAGGCTGATTTTGCCTATGACTTAGGCAGTTTTTATACAATCTATTTGACTTAGGCAGATTTTGCCTATGACTTAGGCAGTTTTTCTGAGAATATAAAATAAACATTAAATCTTCTCAGCCATTGTGCATACATCAAAACTGCCTAAGTCACTTTTATTTGATTAAAAAAATGATGTTCGGTTTTGTTCTTTTTCCAAACTTTTTCTCACATCTACTTGAATGTTCTGTGAAAATATCAATAAAAAATATGCATGTGATTTTTAGAAAGTGTGTTTTTTCTTGTTTTCCAAAAACACAAAAAAATGACTTAGGCAATTATGCTATCAAGCTAACGATATGGGGAAAAAAAGAAAAAAGGGATGCTTGAAGCCATGACCTGGCTCTGGATAGGACTGTGATAGCAGCATATCCGTCATCAATTCTTTAATATAATTTACGCCACGGAAACTTGTGATACCTCAAAGTGGGAGCCAAAAAAACAGCTTTACTCGGAAACACCATCAGGAACAGCAGGTCAGCCTATCTGACAAGTTACTAAGGAAAGAGGAAAGAGGAAAAACTTGTGATCGGCTCAGAATCTGGAAAAAAAAGGGCGACACCCGAGAGGATTTGAGAACTGGTCAGTTTGCCAACACACAGATACCATAGTGTGTGTGTGTGTGTGTGTGTGCGTGTGTGTGTGTGTGTGCGTGTGTGTGTGTGTGTGGGAGTGTGTGTGGGGGGGAGTGAGTTGCATCAGCCCATCTAAACAACACTGCTGGTAACCAAGTGCAGAGATTCAGGGACTGACTAAATGGTGTGTGGGTACTACATATGGTGGGAATTATAGGGTACATTCTAATACATTGAGCAATATTGGGCAACAATTTCTTAGAAGCTCAAATAGTTTATTAAAAACCACATAGATGACCTGACCTTGGTCAATACATATAGACTATATTGAGCAATTTATGACCAGAAAAACATTGTATGAGTAGTATTAGACATAATTGTACAATTTACCTACAAATTTGAAACCAGAGGATGTGTGTGTGTGTGTGTGTGTGTGTGTGTGTGTGTGTGTGTGTGTTTGTGTGTGTGTGTATGTGTTTGTGTGTGTGTGTGTGTGTGTTTGTGTGTGTGTTTTTGTTCTGTTTTTGCTATTTTGTGTGTATATGTGTACTCATGTGTGTGTGTGTGTATGTGCGTGTGTGTGTGTGTGAGTCTCTGTGAGTGTATACATGCTCGTGTGTGTGTGTGTGTGTGTGTGTGTGTGTGTATACGTGTGTGTGTGTGTTTACCTTGGAGATAGGAAAGTCTTTACAAAGACAGAGGTGACGCTGAGGCAGTAAACTCACACATTCTTCTCAGTCCTAACTGTGTCACATTCTGTGCAGTGCCCTGGCTAATTTTCCACTCGCTACAGATCAGGGGTCAGGCCGGATGTGTGTGTGTGTGTGTGTGTGTGTGTGTGTGTGTGTGTGTGGGGGTGGGTGTGTCAGGCCTGACACACGGCCAAGGAAGAGCCGGAGACATATTGTCCTCACTCGCCAAACCCCACGTGTGTTCATTTACCACAAACAGTGCGGAATTAGCAGGGACTGACCGTCATTACTGTGATCTGAACACATTATTTTTTAACGTTGTACAGACTCAATTAGTTCTGCCCCTTTGGCCTCTGAACAGGTAGCCCTGAGCTTTCATGCCGCTAAGCTATGGAATAGTGGAATGGACACAATGTCCATTCCACCAACATGATTGTTTAACACAGTGTTTCTGTCCTCAGACCTTCATCAAAGTTATGTTAGACATTGTACTAAACACTGGCTTGCGAAATGGTGTGTTTACTTTACTTTGGTAACACTTAGTATGGTATTTTACCGGTTACCGGTTTTATATTGTATCTACTTAATTAGGTACAATTGTACAACATGTGTAACATGGTAATAATATTGTGTACTAGTATGGTACTTACATTTTTTTTTTGTCACAAACATCTCCCTCATGCTAATATGCCGAGAGTTGTGTTTGATTGCTTCCTTACTCAACTGATTGCTCCATCTGAAAGGCATATTGAAGTGGTGCCCAAAGAACATTATGTTCCATTTCTCAATCAGTGACGTGACCTGATTCAGTACAAATCACTGCCATGTTACTTGCTGTATTTGTATTAAAAATATATATGTTAGGGTACCATGAAGTATACAGTAGATACATTTGAAATATACGATAAAACGCAACAGGATCATTGGCTTAACTAAAAATTACTTACATTTGAGTCCTGGTAAATATAAAGTTTGAATGAATTTTTAACTACGAACTGGCTGATAACCCAATGAAGTACATATACAAACACTGAAAATGACAGTAAAATAAAAAAAAAATACTATATACCTGTCATTACATTAAATTCATTAGATTCAAATGATTTTAGTACAATATATCTTTTTAGGAAACTGACACAGTAACTGAGTTAAAGATAAACAAGTACAGGAACTAAACCATGACAGGAACTAAACTGTACTGTTAAGTCCCAGAACTTCCCTTTTGTGTGTGTGTTCATGGAATTCAAAACTGAACAAGTTCAACAGAACATTCAGTAAATAAACATGTTTTGAGTCAAAATCAAAAGTTTTTGCACTGCTAGGAAGAGAATAAATGTTTTTAGCGGTACTTTATCAGATGTGTTATTTTCCCCATTTGACACTGTGGTCATTCAACCCTGACACAACAGCTCAAAATCAAGTGTGTGTTTGTGGTCAGCACAGAGCGAAGAGATCTGGCCCATCATCAAAGCTGTTGAAAAACGACACTTTTCCCAGAGTAAGCAATCCATTTTTGCATTATTTATTTATTTATCTATTCATATGTTATTTATTTATTTATTCCACAGAGACTATCTCTTGGATTCCCACTCTAGTCAGCTAAATTCTGCAGTGCTGAAACACTTCCAATTAGAAAATGGGCAGGTGAATGGGCATCTCTGCTTGCCAGTTTGTGTATGTGTATGTGTGTGTGTGTGTGTGTGTGTGTGTGTGTGTGTGTGTGTGTGTGTGTGTGTGTGTGTGTGTGTGTGTGTGTGTGTGTGTGTGTGTGTGTGTGTGTGTGTGTGTGTGTGTGTGTGTGTGTGTCTCTTTATTGTAAAGTGATTCAGGAGTCTTGTCAGTGTCACTGCAGAAATGTGTGTGTATGAGTGTTTGTGTGTGTGTGTCTGTGTGTGTCTGTGTGTGTGTGTCTCATAAATTGTATAACTCTGGGGGGACATTAGCAAGCTTCACTAGTGCTGCCTACCACAGTCTGGAGTATTGCCTTGCCACCTTGCCTGGGCTATGACATTAAATTACCATCCTGTGTCGGGGGAGATGGAGGCCGGGACTGCTGCATATTGCCCTCAGTAATAGTTTGTATACTAGCATAACCAACGTGTATTATTTTCCTTACAAATAAAACTAATTAGATTAATTAAAAAAAAACATTAGAATACTATTCCAGCACCAGACTATTTCACTAAAGTGAAATATAATATTATAAATATTGAATATCTACATTATGGATCTTCACATATATATATATATTTAATGTGTGTGTGTGCCAGAATCTTTAAAACAAACTGTGCCAAAACAGACTTTCATTGCCATTGGGTGCGTATAATGTTCATATTTGCGTCATTCTCTATGTATTTCAACACAAGCGAGTGAAGAAATAAGTGGCTATACGGGCAGTGGAGCAGCACAATTGGCTCCTTCCCAGAACTCAGAAGAAAATCTGCCCCTGCTTTACTGTGCATTACCAGCAGCTCTCTTCAGACAGCACTGCACTGCAGCTCTGCCTCGGCTGTGCTGCCACCCAGACCACACACTAATCTCTCTCTCTCTCTCTCTCTCTCTCGCTCTCTCTCCCTCTCTCTCTCTCTCTCTCTCGTGCTCTCTCTTTCTCTTTCTCTCTCTAACCCTGATTTCTCCTCATCCTGTCTGCCCTGCTCACTCTACTTATGGTTGTTCTCCAAAGATCATCATCCACTATGTACTACATAATTAGTACTTACTCACTCACTCACTCACTCACCCACTCCCTCACTCACATACTCACTCACTCACCCACTCCCTCACTCACATACTCACTCACTCACTCACTCACTCACATACTCACTCACTCACTCACTCACTCACTCACTCACTCACTCACTCACATACTCACTCCCTCACTCACATACTCACTCACTCACTCACTCACTCACTCACTCACTCACTCACTCACTCACTCACCCACTCCCTCACTCACATACTCACTCACTCACTCACTTACTCACTCACATACTCACTCACTCACTCACTCACTCACTCACTCACTCACTCACTCACTCACCCACTCCCTCACTCACATACTCACTCACTCACTCACTTACTCACTTACTCCCTCACTCACTCACTCACTCACCCACTCCCTCACTCACATACTCACTCCCTCACCCACTCCCTCACTCACTTACTCACTCACTTACTCACTCTGTCTTAACTCTGAATTATTCTCATCTTGCTTGAACTGCTCACAGCACAGTTGTATGGTTGACCCTGTTTGACATCAACCGTGCTGCTCTTCTGCCCGTGTCATAGCTGTTTGACCTGATTCGTTCACTTGCTTGTGCCAAATTACACAGATAACGGTTACATAGGACGTTTCAGACACACTACATAGCGATGAATGTCTGCTTTGAAAGAGTTTCTTAGAAAGAGAGACTCATTAAATATATATGTGAAGGTATTTGGTGCAGATATTCAATACTCGGTGTAAACTTTGCTTGAGTGGGATAGACTGGCAGTAAAATAGGAATATTTGGTAATCCAAGTAGTGTAACCTATGACAATCTATGATTCTCCTCAACCTGCTTGCACTGCCTACCATACTGTAGGTATAGGCACAGGTGGGCTGGAATGGGCCTGTGCCCACCCACTTGTCAATCAGGCCCGCCCAATCAGAAAGCTCCCTTTGTTTGATTGATTGTTTTATTAATAATGATAACCTATGTGTATTGGGCTGGGCCAACCTGTTTTTTTTGCTGGGCCCACCCATTTTATGATTTCTGGCTATGCCCCTGGGCACTGCGTACACTACTTATGCATGGCTGTTGAATGGCCCTCGGGCCCCATGTGTACTTCTCCATCTCACCTTGACCCCCACGAGCCCAGGAAGATAATGATTTTTCTACAAGTTCACAGAGTCCAAAACAAAGCACAGCAAACATTACATCAGTATTTACAACCATGAGAGGCTACCATAGGTTAGTTTGTGTCACAATAGTTTAACTACGGATGTAGTATTTTTTGACACGTGTGGAAGGAAACACTCTGAATGACATTTTATAACCCTTTATGACTTAGGATATAAACTTATAAAGCTGAATACTGCGATAATACATCCATACACAATGGTATTTCTTTACACTACTGCAGGTGAAATTTGTGTTTTCTCCCATAGTACCTTTAATTATTTCCCATTATATTAAAGCAAAATTGCAGTTTAGAGGTGCAGTTGTTTTTACTGTGTACTGGGCCGCGCTGTGTTGGTTTCTACCTACCACAGATCAATGGAAGCTTGTTTGTTTTTTTTCTGGAGAAGTTTAAAACCCCAAAGGTGTACATGTCTGGCGAGATATGCCCTGGTATCAGCAGGCCCTGTACAGGCCATGTACTGCTAATAGGTTACGCAACAGCACTCCACTATCCTGTCTGACCACATCTTAACCACAGGACTTTGGCTGGGGGAAGTGAGAGTGAGAGAGGAATTCTACTTTCTAAGTTCTTCTCTCTCTCTAGGTTCTCGACCAGCATTGTTTAACATTCTTCTTATCAACTGGTATTTCAAAATTGAGCCGTGTAGTTTAATGTAATTCTGTGCAGGAGATCAATAGGATTCTTTAGACGAACATCAAAATACAATTGGAAACGGTCTGGTAGACGTCCATTCATCACTGAGCCATACCAGGACGTCAGGCAAAACAGAAATATGCCTGTTTAACCACATGTATGCACACACAGGCATGAAAGCTTGTACATGAAGCTAAAGGGTTTTATTATAAGATGTTCTAACAACAGTTTTCCAGTCCCATCTTGTACAGTATTGCTTGAGTGCACCTGCCTTGTATATGAACCATTTGATAAGCCCTTATGCTTTTCATTAAAAACGGAAGCCAAAACTGCCTAAGTAGAGGAACAACACACTTCTAAATGCACCTGCTTCTCGCTCAGTCTTTTTAATATGTTTTTTTGTGGACTAATTTAGTTAGCACCTTCCCTACCGGAGGCATGCTGAGTAACATGTGGTTTTGCTCTTATTGTTATTTGGGTGTTTTACTGGCGATTACGCACAAGCTCTTTGTTCACAGTGTCAGACTGGCCATGTGCATGTGTATACTCACAATTACTTAACAGAGGTCCTCTGTGGGCATACCAGTATTAAGACTATCACACTGGTATTGAGACGAATTTTATCTCCTGAAAAACATGCTTACAGGCTTAACTCCTATTGTTATTCAGGTGCATTTCTACTTTCAGTTTACTTACAAACTCTGTTTTTGCATTGTCAGCCTTAGTATTCATCAACAGATGCATGATATTCACAATGACTCATCACATGTCTCTACAATGGCCATGCCCATATTAAGACATTCCTGTTCACACACGGCGACGGTGCAATGACAACAATGGGGACCCACCTATGTAGTCAAACAAAAATGGCATCGTGCCTTAGAAGTCACATGGTACAAAAAAATGAGTCAGTGCTACGGGAGTGTGTGAAATCCAGCTACAACTGGGGAGGGTCAGATCAACTCACGGAAACAGAAGAGTTACGAAAAATTAAATAGCATCCATGATGATTTTGGCAGACATGACCATTGTCCAAATATTTTCCAGGGTCTGCTAACAATACAACGTCTATTATGCAACACAAAAACTGGGGCAAATGTGTTTTGAAACATCGTATATCAACAACAATTGGCAAGCCGGTAGATTCTCACGCACCTCTCAAAAGTGCAAGAAGGTTCAAAATGTAAGAAGGTTCATTTTAATTTCCAGCTGAGATACGCAGAAATGTATACAGCTCCAAGAGCTCAGCTAACCACCCACTGCTCTCATAGCAGCAGTCTAAAGCCCATTGGCCATATTGCTAATGAATAACCTGTTGCATAGATCTTTTTACTTTTCTTTAACTTGTCAATCCCATGTCTGTTTCTGCTGGAGGCAAACCACACTAGCTGCTTGTGCAGTGCACCAGCCATCTAAAAACCCATTGGCCATATTACAAGCAGCAAGACGGCCTCGGCTGGAGGTGAGAGCCTGTGCTATCCGCTTGCCCTCGTTAGCGCATAGGAGTCAGGCCCCAGGGAATGTTAATACTACTCGGGGGGGGGGGGGGGGGGGGGATTAGCGGCACCCCCTCCTCCCCTACTGGAGAGGTCAAGCCTTCAGTGAAACAATGTCAGGCACACAGTGGAGGGAGGGTCATTCCTTCTGAAAGTTGTGTTTGCAAACAGTGAGACGCATGGATGCTCGGAAAGGCCTTTGGGCCAAAGTGTTGGCTTTGTGACCAGCGGTGTTGCAACATGACTAAGAACCCTTTCACCATGACAGTCTCACAGACAAACTTGCTCAGACTTTTGACTAGACTTTTCATTTATAATTGCATGATGTAAAAGCACACTTTGTTACAAGGTTCATAATCTGACATGAAAAAAGGAATAGCACTGATTATTCATATCAGAGACAAGGGAAGAGAAGAGAAAGGAAAAGAGTCAGAGAGAGAGAGCCAGTGAAAGAGAGACAGAGCGGTGTCAGATAATGACTTGTGCAGTCTCAGTTAAACAACCCACAGACAATTAGAATACAGCGGCACCCGACCGCTTGTCCGTGGCCTACGAGACACTGGCGTCGGATGGGCAGGCGTTTGACAGATGGCCGGGGGCTGAGTGTGTGTGAGTGTGTGTGAGTGTGTGTGTGAGTGTGTGTGCACAGATGGGTGCAATCAGGAGGGCCGTGGGTTCTGGCACCCTAGCTGGCACCGTCTTCCAGAGTGCCTGTCACATTCCGCGGCTGTGCCTGTGCCGAGGCCCTTTGCGTAACCATGCGAACTGTTCCAGAACTGTACCAAAAAGAACAGCGAGGCAGACAGACTCTCCTCTTGTCTCGTCTTCTCTTCTCCTCTCCTTCCTTTTCCTCTCTTTTCTTCTCCTCTACTCTCCTCTCCTTCCCTTTCCTCCCCACTCCTCTCTTTTTCTCCCCTCCTTTCTCCTCTCCTCTCCTCTCCTCTCCTCTCCTCTCCTTCTCTTTCCTCCCCACTCATCTCTTCTCCTGCCCTCCGATCCCCTCTCTTTACCTCTGCCCCCTCTTCTCCTCTCCTCTCCTCTGTTCCCTCGAATGGCACCACTGCACCTTACTCACCCCTTCTCTGACACGTTGGGAGATGGGTGCGAAATGTCAGCACTCCCACCAACGGCGTTCAAAGCAGCCAGCCAGCACCCGTCCAGGATGTGTAGGCTTGGCTGTTTTGGCACGGGAGTAATTGCAGACTGGTGCCTAAACCTTAACTCATCCATTCCAGCTGGGCTAAACACAGCCATTGGTGTTCAGTGTTGGCGTTTTTGGAGTCCCCACCACAGCCGTTGACAGACACCCTCCCAGGGAGATGTGTTTTTTGTGTGTTAAATGCAGCATTTAAGCGAGTAATTACACGACTATGGCCCCACACTGGATCATTTACAGTAAATCTCATGAGCGAATGGGCCACCAAGGCACGTTAATGAAAGGTGCAATGGAGACTCGGAGGCTGGATGGAGGCGTTGCATTTTTGCAGATGCTTTGTGACTCCATTTTCTCTGCATCACAGATTTCTTTTATGATGTTTGCACAATGCAGCTCGCAGTGTAGTCGAGGCTAAGGCAGTCATTTCAGTTTAATTTTATCTCATTATTTGGAGAACTGATTTAGAGGCAGATTTCTTAATGTGTGTGTGTGTGAGAACTAGGTAGGAGGTAGGAGCTCGTTTCTGTTGCTGAGTCTGTGTTATGGGTAGACATGTGTGCTTGTGTGTGTGTGTATGTGTGTGTAAGAGAAAGAGAGAGAAAGAGAGAGAGAGAAACAGAGAGGCAGAAAGATAGAGAGAAGAGAGAAGGATTGAAAGGGTGTTAAGGTAATAGCACCATGAGAGAGAATGTGCGTATATCTGTGTCTGTGTGTGTGTGCGCGCGCATGTGTGTAGATGTGTGAAACACTTATGTTTGGTGGTGACGATGACCGTGGGATGATCAATCATCTATGCCACCTGTTGTTTGGGTGCTAGAGTCGAGAAGTGCTGGCCTTAACACTCCCAGCCTCGGGCACAGAGACTCCATTCTAGTGGCCGGGGAAGGACACCTCGTCAAGGTTAAGGAGAGTGGGTGGAGAGGGCACTCTTCGCTCCACCAACGTCCGACTGAAACAGCCCTCCTTTTAAAAACCAAAACAATAGAAACCATTCAGTACAACAAGCGCCCCGCATTGGCAAAGGGAAACACTTGTGACTTATAAAAATCCCTTTGCACTGTTGCCAGGGTTTTGAGACTTCAAACTCGAAGTTACTTGTTGTTTAGAAAATCTGACACCAATAAGCAAGGGCTTTTTAAAACATATATTTGAAAAAATCCAAAGCTGGCAGGAATTTAAATTAATTCATGTGGAGTTTTTAATTTTCCTGCATACTGACATCTTGCATACTTTAATTCAGATTAGGTGAATTAACCTGCTGACTGCATCTAAAAGTAAACCAAGACACGAAGACATTCTTAACCAGTTTGGAGACATGCAACAATATCCATTTCAATTCAATGTAGGAAACATTGGATTTTGGCACAAAAAATAAGATCATTTCCTTTTTAATTACAACCATTGCTTTGTCTATTGTTTCAGTTAGGAAGGGCCCATACAGGGAAATGAAATCGGCCAGGCAGGTATGGCGTTTCACGAGATGAATGACAATCTAGTCTAATCTTTCACTTGTGGAGTTGGTTCATGGCCTGATATGTGAGAGTCCTGGCAGGTAACCTTCTGCAATGTTCGGTCAAGTCAGCACTAACCATAAAGTAAATACCTTGACAATGCATTCTTATTCAAAACAGCAATCCCAATGAGAAATAAAAACTGACTCAGCAAAAAAATGTCCCACTGACGCTCATACTGACAGAATTAGGTGACCTGTATGTTTCTCAGTCAAAACTCTAAATAAAAAGACTTCTCAACTCACTGACTTTTATGGTGTGGTTAAGGAAAATGTTTTGCTTTGCTGTTTGTGAATGACGCAACGTTAGTCTTAATGGCCAGTAACTCGGTCAGTGCTCCTTCTTCAAAAAATGAAAATGAAAATGATTGTCGATAAACACAGATTAGACCGGTGTGAGTAATGTGATGTCGTCAAAAAACAGTACACACTGTAGGATAATTTGACGTAAAGACATTCCAAAGGATAGTGACATTGGGGATGGCATTGTTATTTTTCCTGTCTGAGGAAATTGTATGATGACTATATGTGTGAGCTATGCGCAGCAAGGCCAAAGAACTGTGACCTCTTCCGGAGCCTCTGACACAGGAAGAGGTAATGCCACTGTTATTTCAAAACAGTTCCGCTCTTGACCCAACAATACCTCACCTCCAGGCCTGCAGTGTATTTGACTCAGTTCTCAAAATGGCTACCAAATGAGATGGTTGTGTCTCCTACAAGGGATAACACGTTTGCCATTCTGACTGATGTGAATAGAATAGAATAGAATAGCATAGAATAGAATAGAATAGAATTCTATTTTGTACTATTTTCTGCAAGGTAGAGAAAAAGTATGCCATTCTAAATGATTAAGAGAGAAGAGAAGAGAAGAGAAGAGAAGAGAAGAGAAGAGAAGAGAAGAAGAGAAGAAAAGAGAATACCTTTTATTCTATTCTATAATATCGTCTGCAGGGTAGAAGAAGTGTGCCATTTTGACAGAAGTGTGTCCCCTCACGTGTTAAGTAAAAACCAACAACACAGTGTGGGGGGTAGGGGGCTGATGTGGTAAAGGTACCACTGCTGGTGGGTAAAATATCTGTGTCAAGGACTCAAGGGAAGCAGTGGCACCTCTTCCAAAGAAAGGATGTGGTCAGAGTTTGTTAAACCAGTGGTTTTGAAGCTATTTAAGGTAGCGATACAGAGTTGTTTGACTGATTTTGTCAGGGTCTTTTCAAACTCACAGTTGAACACAAAATGTAAAAATACAACTTTCGCACATATGAACCCATACCCCACTGTCAGAGGTCTTTGTCATACTCTCAGTCACCTGAAAAATGACCAAAATCCATGCTATGTTGGCAGAGTTATAACAATACCAGTAAGACTGGCCCAACAGCTAAAGAGCTAGGCTAACGGGACAGAATTCTACTGGCTAAGTAAACAGCATTTTTGTGCCACTTAAGTACATCTGTACATCTCTCGGTAAGTCCCATGCAGTACAGACAGGAGCCTTACAAAGGTAACACTGTACCTCTCACAAAGTAATCACAGATTTCGGTATTTTGGTTTTGGTAAACAGCAGAGACCAATGTGTGGTGATTTCTTTGTGGGAGACTTTATTTGGGCTTTTGCTGTTAGTCATTGGCACCTAGGCCTCTGCAGGGCTGTGTGCAGGGATTTCTTTGAGTAACACTATACCTGTTTAACTTAGTGGTAAAGACACTGGGTAAAACAAATAGTTTGCAGGATGTCACTTACCTCTATCGACTTCTGCCATGTCTGTGAAAGTCTCAGATGAGTCAATTGTTGATTACCAGGGGTGTGAGCAAGAATAAAAAACAAGTTCAACAGTCGACTCCTTGGAGTTTCACAGATGTGGCAGAAGTCAATAAAGGCAAGTGACATTCTGCAGGGCAACTTGTTTCATACAGTTTCTCTACCACTACTGAGTTAAACAGAAATAGTGTTGGCTTCTTAAAGCTTCTGTCTGTATCACTTCTGTGCTGTTGACATGGATTTTGGAGCATGGATTTTGTTCCTTTTTTGGCTGTGGAAGGTACACAAAGACCTCAAACAGTACAATATAGGCTTAGAGCGTGAAGAAGTTCTTCTTTTAACTATGGAGTTACAAATAACTTAATGTAAAAACGTAGCTGACTGCTGATTGTACTTGAGTTCCTACAAATCCTGGGGCTTTGTAATATACTGTAATATGTACCATAGGCAGAAGACATACAGTATGTGGGTAATGCAGGAGGCTTGCAAAGGTAAACAGACATTCCTGGAAAAGCAAATACAGTATGTCTGGACAGGTAAATGCCCAGACTTTGGTGCATCTTTTGCCTGTCTCCAGCTGAGAGCCCAAGGGACGATTACCCCACCCACCACACACACACACACACACGCACACACACACACAACCCACCGTCCAATGCCTCATCGTGCATCAACCAAACACAACAAGAACACCGTGTCCGTCCGTCTCTGTCCGAGAGGGAGGGAGGGCGGGAAGCCCAAAAGCCCAGATCACCGCGTGCCTGTCTGGCGCGTCTCCCGTGCATCTGATCCCCCCATAATCCATCCTCCCTGCTCCCCCCCCCCCCTGCTCCCTGTTCCCGCGGTGGGCCCATCTCCCTGGCCGCAATGAACCCTCCACCAGAGTCAGTGGGTTCACAGAGATGCAGGCCAGCACTCAGTGGGTAAAAAGAGACGTGTGTGAAAAGTGTGTGTGTGTGTGAAACGTGTGTGTGTGTGTGTGTGAAACGTGTGTGTGTGTGTGTGAAAAGTTTGTGTGTGTGTGGTGTGTGTATGGCTCTGCGTGTGTGTGTGTACGCGTGTGTGTGTATTTGTCTATGTGTGTGTACGTCTGTGGTGTGCGGGGGTTGAGGTATTAAATGGAAAGTTTTTCTGAGATGTTGGGAGGGAGGGGGTGCAGGGGGGGTACGGAGGGGAGAGAGGGGGGAGTGGCCTTGACCCCTGGGGCTCCGCCTTTTCCCCCCTTGTTCGTTTGTGTTCCTGGCCACTGGAATGCAGCACTAAAACCACTTTCCCACCACTAAGAGGATTAGCAGGGTAATACTTCATATCAAAAAGATGCGCCGCCAGATCTGCATTGGGGCCGGCCGAATCCAATTATTCATGTAGAAAATCTATGCCAGACTTTGTGGAATGGATGCCAAAGAACCCCTATGCCCCCCTACACTTACCACCACCTCCTGCCAACCAAACTTTTTCTTGAAGGTGTGCTGCAGGTCTGAACATCTTGTTGCTTTCATCCATCCAACTGGGTTCACTAGGATTGATGTGTGATTTCTGCACTGATCCTCAGAAATATTACACACAATCAAAATCAAAGGGCCTGTGATTTACAAAAGTGTCCGCTATACTGCCACATTTACACATTCTACTGTTTATTAAGCTTCTAATAGGTGGCCTCCCTCGGTATGGATTGGAATGATGTGCATTCTCTCACATAATTTGGTCTAAAAATATTGCATTCATCCTGAATTGCATTGTATGACTATGACATTATTCATTATGCGACTATGCATTGTGTGACTATGACTTTATTAGAGGGGTTTCCATCCAACCTGTTTATGTACAGTTTAGTCATTCAAAAAGGAATCCACTTGGAGAAAATCGGTTCACTGGTTACCTCACAAAAAAACATGGAAAATCCCATTGGGGGAGGTGAACTGCCTGGCGCTCTCTGAGTGTTTTCTATTTTGATTTGGTGACAAAGTAAGAGTGAAATAACCACAAGATATTGTGGTTTGGTCACTAGCTTATGAGGCGTGACAGGAATTTGTGATTCATGTTGCCTTTATTTCATTGGTATGCAATTGCTCAGGGGCACAAATTGTACCAAACACAGAGTGACATAGTTTCTAACAATAACAAACATTCTCAGGTGGAGGCCTTGCATTCATGTGTCTTATTTGAAACGTCTACTCAGACAAAACTGCATTACATTAAAAATGGTCTGATCAGTGCCTGTGTACAACAGTTAAGATCACTGCTATCCTGGGGGGTATTCCAAGTAAGTGGGTTAGTGACTATCCCAGATAAATAGTCTCAAAGTAAGTGGTACACCTCTCAATAGAGGAGGCCTTAGGATTTGTTTGCCATGATTTGGAGAATGAGGCCCCTCTATTACGAGATTTACCACTTGCTTTGGGTTAACATAACAAGTTGACTAACTAAACCTGCTTTCCAACTGGAGTGTCCTCCTCTGCATACTCTCCTACCCATGGTGCTTGTAGCCTGTGCCCTCCTTCAATGGGTGTCGTGGATGTACTTGTACTGGACTGGTGCTGGACAGATAAGGATCAGCAGAGCCCTCGTAACCTCTTACAACACCACTTCCTCTGTGTGCGTGTCCCGTGTTTGCCTTTCAGTCTGATGACTGCTCATCGCATCTCTTGTGTGTTGTGCAAGTGGAGCGAGCATCGGCCTTTCGCGTGTATTACGCCTCTCTAAGTCCACACGCTCCGTACTGTCAATTCACAAAGAAACAGGACAGGGCAAAACTTTTATTTTTTGGCTACACCAGGATTTGTACGTGCATGTTCTATTTTTGAAGTTTACATGCATCTTCTATCACTTCAAAATATGCAGATTTTTATATACTGCTATTTGCACATTTGTGTACATTGAATACTCATTATTGTCCTTAAAGCATACAAAAAAAGATTTTAAAACAATTTTAGAAAAGGAAATGACAGACCTGTTCAAGGAAATCATTTCACTGGCTACCACTTGCCAGACTTTTAAATTTGCTATACTTTATTACAGAAGTAGAGGATTCCTTGATTCTGATACAGTTATTAAGATAGATGATACTACAGCACTTTCTTTGATGATAATGATCACACTGCATTGGGCAGCACTTCATTACGTCTCAAAAGAACATTCTGTAGGCCATGACTACCCTTGCTGTCAGCAAACAAGCCTGAGCTGGTATAAGTTCTTTCCTTGTTTTGTAATCAGAGACGCATCCCGTGACAATTGCCTTTTATAGCAGAGTGGCTATTGGATTACAGCTGAACCATCCTTGTCTTTCTCATGACGTTGTGCGACTTTGCCAATTCTCCCAGCTGACGCTTTCAGTGATATTAAGTTTTCAAACCCTCTTCACCTGAATGATTGAAACAGAAGTTAAAAACTGTAGAATGGAGGTTATTCTAGACTCTGTGGAGGCCCCAAGCAAAAAACGCCTTACTTTCATTAAAAACTGCATTGCCACTGCTGTACTTTAACAGTTGTCCACCCTCCGAGGCCCTTAGAGGCTTGGGTGCCTCAAACAGCTGCCTGTGTGGCCTGTTGGCTAGCTACGACTCTGACGCTACAGCTATGGTATACGTGCGCTTTTCTACTGATAACTGGCTGGCAAGATTACCACACAGTGATAGTGTGTCCTTGCCCACTTCCTGTTAACCTAAACCAAACATGACCAAATTCTGTGCTTTGTTCCTTCTCGCATTCCGCACATACCCCAGCCGGCTTTTCTTTTTCTTTGTCTTTTACCTTCCCTGGTCAACCTTCTCAAACTCATTCAAAAGGGACCTCACAAACGTTTCCCCTTCATACATAATAGAGACCAAACTGCATCATAAATAGCAACCAGGGAAAGATGACCTCCCCTGGTAACATGGGCCGTTCTCAGTGCTAGAGGTACAAGGCCGCGAGGGAGTGATTTTAAGTTTGCTCTGTAATTATCTTAAGCACCCTATGAAATCCCAAGTGTCTGTAGTCTGTTTAGGGTGTGTTTGAAATTTCTGTCGACACTTCATTCCTACCAAAGTGTCCTGTCTAACTCTCCATCCTGTAGGTCAGCAAAATTCTCCAGCCCATCTTATGACCACCCAAAGCCGTCTGTATAACGGTGATGCAGTGCTTATAAAAATGTCTTAAGGCTTAACTATTCCGAGTGCTAAGGTTTTTAAAACACGAAGCATCGATTTTGATGTTTTCCAGACAAAAACCGCTTGGTATTACAGAGGTATGAAGTTCTTATAGTCGTAAAATAAAGAGCTACATTTGAAACATCAACATTGCCGTGTTATAAAACCTTTGTTTTCTGCCCAGCTAACAAACATTTGTGCAGCTTGGAAAAGAATCCTTGGCTGATTCACCAAGGTTTTTTACTTCTTATACAACCTTAATAATCTTTATCTAAGGCGAGCTTCCTCCCGTTATTTTCCAAAACAGTCTTCTTGCAGTCACTGTCTCAGGGTCAATAAAAGTGGAATCATCATTGTTATTAATACCAAAGGAGTTGTAATGAAGTTGTGTAAGTATAACAGGGGGAAAAACAGGGGGTGGTGGGCCAAGGGGTTAAGGGGGATTTAATTTAGTGCAGACTTTGCTAATGTATGGTGGGAGTTAAATAGAGTGGCTTGGGGTTTATACAGTCACAAGACATAGCGGAGGTCCAGAGGCTCTATTTGTGAAACGGTGAATGGCGTGGAGGGATAAATGGGTTATATAATGAGTGGGGGCGTCTGCCAAAAGGGAAGTGCACCAGGGGGCATGATTGGGGTGGGGTGGGGTGGTGTGGGGTGGCGCGAGCGGAGCAGGGTATGAGCCGAAAGAGCCTGAGCCCCTGACCCAGAGGGACACTTATGACCATGTCAGCGTATTGTGAATGTGGCATATGTTTAGTTTGATTGTTGGCCTGCATTTCCTGGCTCGATTTCCAAGGAAGGCAACCATTATTTTACTCTTTCACTTCTTTTTAATCTTATTTTAAATGTACCTTAATGTTTAATGATTATTATTTGATGATTGGGTGTGGTCCAGTGTTTACATACATTGCAATTGATTGCACAACCTAGATGGCCACCTTTTTATGTACAATGTCCTGAGACCATATCCATGGTGATGCATGCACTAAATACCATAACGCTAAAATGAATTAAATTGAAAAAAAGTTTAAGATCCTAAGAACTATAAAATACTCTCAACACAGATAGTCATAAAGGGGATTGATGTCAGTCTAGTTTCTGTGACAAGTGTCAAAACAGCCAACAGCAAAACAGCCAACTCTGCATAATTCTATTTCATGTCAGCACTATATAGAATGCATCTCCTTTGTTGTCATTCTGTTTTGAACGTTGAAGGCATCACCAGGAGAGAGCTATTCTGGCCATCATAATACATCACCATTACTGTCAGTGAAAGCATAACTGGTTGCTCTTGGTGGCTTATACATGTTAAACCTGTTTTTAGAAATATTTTTCAGGGAATGTTTTTTTTTGTGACCAAGTCGCTGAAAAGTGATTGCAAAGGATGACCCAGACATGACTAGCAAAGCCTTTTGACATTTTTGCAAGGATACTTTCTCTCCTTTTTTGGACAATGCAACTTGTTCTCGTAACAGAGAACAGGAAATGTGTCACACACACGCACACACACACACACACACACACTATCTTGGCATTAATCTGCACCAATGACACGTGTTGAGGGCTTTAAATGTATATACAATGCAGCACACAAGATACTATTTCACAGAGACGAGTTGAAAATCACAATTGTACAGCAGCTTTTTAGACAACATTAAAGGGTTTTTTTTTGGCCAAACCACATGGCCAAGTTGCAATGTGTTAGTAAAGCATATCTGTTAGGTAGTAGTATAGAACTGAATATTGTAGTAAAGAACTGTTCATTCCGCTAGTGGAACAGCGAATGTTTCCACAAATGGAAAACTGTGTACTCAGAGGTTACAATAAGCCACAGGGCAAATTTCATCTGGATGTCATGTAATGTGTTTACTATAGTGTCCACACCGCTGAGTTACACAGAAAGATTGCATCTGAAAATGAGACAATGGGCCTCTGCTTTTTACACATGTCCTTGTGTTGTGATGGCCTTGGTCGTGATTTAACTTTAACTACGCTCTCACGTGAAAGCAAGGGAAGGCCGGTCGGCGGGCTGCTGAAGGGTCCGCTGTGTTTAGCCTACATACTGTACCTCCCGTCTCCGGCCCCCAAATCCCATTTTAAACTACTCATATTTCTGAAGCCCGCTTCATGTGCCACTGCAGTCCTGGAGGTGAGACGATTAGTGGGAATCAGGTGCTTTATCCAAGCATGTAGACAGCCCCCCCCCCCCACACACACACACACACACACACACACACTGCAGCCCCCGCCCAAAAGCCTCCCTTTGCCCTGATTAGATGAGGGAGGGAGGGCGGGGGGATGCACCGCACACCCAACCCTCTGCAAAAAAATCTCCATGCATGGCCATGGAATGGCCAAGGAGCAGGAGGCCATGGGTAAGCATTCGAAGCATGGTTCATGATGGTCAACTATGTTCACATGCATCTGTGCACAGTGGCATGTTACTTCCACTATGGGGAATATGAGGAAGGGCCATTTAAACCCCATGTGTGTGGAGGTGTTCATGCGAATGATGCCTATAAGTGAGACAAGGGCCACAGAGGCTGCCGAGAGGCCAGAGTTGGCCCCCGTGCCCCTGCTCCACTTTCCCTGATCCTGCTTAACACAGCAATGCTGCCCCCGCGTCCCACAACAATGGGGCCCATGGATTTGTATATATATGTACATCTGAGCATGTGAGAAAGTGTGTGTGTGCTTGTGTTTTATGCGTGTCTCTACCTATGGTCTCTACATTAGTGAATGTATGTGTGTGGGTGTGTGTGTGTTTGTGCATGCATGCGTGTGTGCATATATGTGTGTGTTTGTGTGCATGCACGCGTGTGCTTCAAAGTGCCTATTTATGGGTGAATTGTACATGGTGTTCTACAAGGGCTCGCATATGCAAAATGCTTGCATACCACATTGTCTGTGAATTTTGATGTGAAGGCACGATTAAGACTTACTGGCGTACCCTTGTCCCACACACTACCCGTACTGTTTGGTAAAATGGCACTAGGCTGTCGAAACAGGCTCTTCAGGTTCAAAGGTTTCACCTGTCATGCATTTAAGCAAGAAAATGGAAAACACCAATAAAACCTGCTTCTGTCATCAGAATCATTTGTACGAACATTGTAAGTAGTGTGCAGTGAAGTTGTTGTTTCCAGTGAAACTTCTTGGAAAGTCTTGGAAAAGGGGGAGAGGCTGCAAATGTTAATAAATTACATTATAAATTGACACGGTTTTTAACCAGTCAGCTTAAGGTGAGCTAACAAGGAAAAAAAAGAAAATTATAATTTCACATAATCTAGAAGAGTTCCTTCATTATGGTAGGATTCGGATGACACTGATTCTGTGTAACTTTGAGAGTCACACGACTCCAGTGCATCTCCCCCTTAATCTGCTTTGCTGCGGTGTGGTCCCGTTTGAAAGCAGAAACCCCACACTGATCAGTCATGACACTCCCGTCTTGATCTCTTCTCTTCGTGTTTCTTCTTCTCTCTATCTAAAAGCTGGGTCAAAACGAGGACAAGCACGGGTCATCTAATGTCAAGGGCATTATGGATAATACAGTGGTAAAATTCCTTCCCAGTGCACCCTACCCAGATAACAATAACAAAAAGACTGATTCATAACATAGGATCATTTTTTTTCTCTGGAACGCTATCATTTGGGTGACCATTAAACATTTGCGGTAAGTTGGTGTCAAACAATGACCATTCCCTGCCTGGTCACGTCAGAGCAGAGTGGAGTAGGGCTCAGACTACGTATGTTTATACACAAAACCATGTGACTTCATTCTTGGTGTAAGCCAGGCAAGCCACTCCCTTTTTTCTCCTCCTCGGGCTGATGCAACGCTAGTACATATAAGGTGCTGACCATCCCCGGCGTACTAGAGAAACGCAGATTCCGGGACATCAATAGGAATAAAGTATTTGCTTAGGTTCCAAATTTATTGACCTTCATTTTTGAAGCACATACTTGTATTTCTACTTATATATTTTTTGTATTTTTGCCATTTTTTGTTGGTACGAATATCTATTTATTCTTATTTATAGAGAATTTGTATTCTTACCATTAAAGAATAACATCTAGAATTGTACTGGTACCTGGAATTAATAGAGATTAAAAACCACGAAAGCGTAGGTGATCAACCATCTTGCTTATAGCGCACAAAGGATTTTCTTAAGCACGACTGAGACATTTGGACAGCTTCGAAGGTAAGAGTCTCACTGACAATTTGAAATTGATGCCGGTTTACCACAGACAATGAGGCTTCTTCAGAATTCCATGTGTTCAGTTTATAATCTGACATATTTAAAAAGACTGGCTTATCTTTATCTCTATGTGTGTTAAAGGGGTGTAACATGTGTAGCGTATTGGTTTATTTCGAGTTTTTGTCTTTTTTTGGTATCACTGAATACAGGAAGATGATGACATCCGTTTGTTTGACGGTAACCAGGGCGCAATTATTGTATCTTTGGCTGGCGTTACTTAAGTGTCCATGTCCTTCAAATTATTAGAACCGCACCTCGTGTCAGACATGTATCTGTACAGCCTAAATAAATAAATAAATATATAGCCCACCACATTGTAGTCTACAATTCATGCCACTGCAGTATTGTGTCTAAATGATTAAATCTTGACAGTGAAGTGGTAGGGCGGGACCCATGCAGCATGTGGGCTGAATGAAAAGAATTAAAATGTGATTTTCACATGTCGTCCTTTACAATTTGAAGACAGCGAACAGTTGTCTCGGCGAATGTCGGTTAATGATGCAATTACGCATGGCGCAAGCTCTGCGCAAAATGGTACTGTGTTCATAGACACACACGTGTCGTTTCCTTTTTATCATTCATTGAGACAACAATTATAGTAAACATGTATTAATTTTCATTTATTACATGGTAACTAGTTATCAATAGTAATGTTGGCGCGTCTCTTGTAGACATAGCCTACCGTCTACATTGAGAGTACCTTACCGCCTCCTAGAATGAATTTATTTAGTCACCAGTACACATGTATATCTATATGCTTACATCATGTGGAATATGAACGTTGGTTAGACTTCCAGACCAGATTTGTCTTTGCGGCATTGTTAGGCATGCGACTGCTGTCTGAAGGTTGAAGACAGACAACGATGCCGGTTTGGTATTTTTCCATTCCTTCCGATGAGTCAAATCCCCCCTCCTCCTCCTGACGACTCTGGTCACATGACCCGATTTATGTGTTGCTGGGCTGCGGCGTTCTCTATGTATTGATTATTCATCTGTCGGGGGGAAAACGCCACGTTCTGTTAGAAGAAAAAGAAAGAACAGTCGTGGTGAATGCAGAATGAAAGTCAGTAAAAATAAACAAGCGTGCCTCCTCTTTTGTGCTTTGTCAGATGAAAGAAGCAAAAACAGAGATGAGCCGGTTGAACATCGCACCTGATGAGGATAGCTGCGCTAGTTCCAATAGCAATGAATTCACCAGTTACCAGGATTGTCCCACCAAGAAACCCCCCATTGGCAGGTGAATAAAGCATAACATGATATATTTTACCCTCACTCTTCTGAGTTGGCTGTCTCAATGACTGTATATGCAGGCTTCCCTATAATAATATAATAAGATAGTGGGAGTTGTCACAAACTCCTGAGTGATTTGAGTATGCCATAACATGATATTTGTAGTCCATATTAAATTTTATTTTTTTCTTCATTACAGTAGCCAGTATACTGACATTGAGGCTGAGAGCCAGAACTTCCTGCCTGAGTACCACTTGAACAAAAAGAAGTATGCAACGGAATATGTAAGTACTGAATCTCACCCCGGGGACATTTATATTGTCATCCTAACATCCCCAAAAAAATGCTTTGTGGTTATTATTCTAAAACAAAAATTGACTCCTTTTGCAGGAAAACCCTGGATCAGCCTCCTTCGGGATGTCTGTCTTTAACCTGGGCAACGCCATTATGGGGAGTGGCATCTTGGGTCTGTCCTATGCCATGGCCAACACAGGCATTGCACTTTTTGTGTAAGTTCAATGACTATCAGACTACTAGTTTCCATGTCAATGGCATTGTGTATCAGACCTATCATTCTGCTTTTAAATCAGCCAAAATAGCTTTATAGAGACTGAGTAAATTTGGTGGTTATGTAAGACAGGGAAATGTAAACATAAGAAATCATGTGTATGTGCGTGTTTGTGTTTGTGTGCGTGCGCGCGCAGTGTAACCAAAACACAAGAAAGGATGTGCGAACGTTCCGATCTAATCAACGCCACACGGCTTGGCTTACGTTTTTTTCCACGAAAGCCAACACCACACCACAGCACAGCACAGCACACCACATCCCTTCTTTGATCAGGCTAATGAAGTAGGTCACTTTCCATTTAGCAGCCCTTGTAGTGAGGGGAACACAGCACGCTACCCAAGTAGTAGGTCTGGGCTGGGCCTCATGCTGCCATGTGTTTACAAACAGAGGGAGGGGGGTAAAGGGAAGAAGGAGAGGGGGCTGCTTTACCCTACCCTACCCGTGTGGTGTGGTGTGGTGTGGTGGCACACTCCCTCGCTGGCCTCTGCCTCTCACACACACACACACAGAGTCACTCACTCACTCATCCCGGGGGCCAAGCCGCTTAGCCACGGCTAATCTCTCTCTCTCTCTCTCTCTTTCTCTCTCTCTTTCTCTCTGTGTGTATCTCTCTCTCTCTGTATCTCTCTCTGCTCCTGTAACCAGGGCAGGGTTGCCCATCGGTTACATAAAAGCCTGCAATAGCCACTTGCTGCCTGACTGCCTGCCTGCCTGCCTGCACTGAATGAAAGCCTGGCTGAGAACTGGCTGGCTGGCTGGCTGGCTGGCTGACTCTGCTCGGGGGAAAGGGAGCTTAGTGGGGCAACTGTCTCGGTTAAGAATGAATGAATGAATGGGAGGAGAGATGTCATTGAACATTTTTATTTCCCTATGTCTTGCATTTAATCCGATCTAGAAAATCTGGGATTTGTTGTTTTTTTTTTAACTTACATTAGGAATTATAAATGTAATAATTGGTAATAGGAACTAGGGCAGGAGTTTAGAGAGGCATGCTAGTGGTAGGTGCGGTTGAACAGGAAGTGCGATGTGTGTTGCCGCTCATGCAAAGAACATATGCAAATCAGCGTGGTTTTTCCAAGGAAGTCCCTTTCTTGTGTGAACAGGGCCTGTTAGAGAGTTTGCAGAAATATGACAGAAGATTAGCGTGCGCAGCTTAGTGTAGTGGCGAGCAGGTAATCGCCTCTGAGACGCAATGTTCTGCTCGTGCACATGCACACACACACACACACACACACACAGACACACACACAGACACACACACACACACAACCAAGAGTGGTCATAGTGTGCCCCCAAAACGTGACTGCAGCTCAGAGATGCAGATAATAATTAGTGAGACCAGTAAGTGTGTGTGTGACTCTGTGTGTGTGTGGTTGTGTGTGTGTGAAAGAGAGTGTAGGGCGGGTGTGAGCATTATTAAAAATTGGCACAGACTCTCGTTCCCTGCATCGATGGACACTGGCCAGCGGTGTGTGTGTGTGTGTGTGTGTGTGTGTGATGAGCCACCTCTTTGTGTTGGTTCACCTGTCTAGACGTGCGATGTTCACACCCCTGCATCAGGCCTGTGGGTGGGTGCAATGCCATTAGCGCAGATAAGCTCCCTGAAAAAAAAAAGAAGAAAAAAAAAAACGAACTTGCAGAGCATCGAGTCATTGCATTTGGCCAGCACCCCCCACCATATCTCTTCCACACCCACCTACACACACACACACACACACACACACACACACACACACACACACACACATACACACACACACACACAGATATACACACAGAAACACACACACACAGAAACAAACAAACACACACACACACACACACATCCCTCCCTTGACAGCTAGCAAACAAGCTGATGTTTATTCATTGATCTCCACGTCGAGTGTTTCTTTGACACATGGCTGTCCTAGCAGAACAGCACTGCAGTGGCACTCCTGGAGCCAAGCTCTCAGCTGCATGGGGAGCTTGTTGTGTTTACTGAGAGAGAGGGGGTTGTAAATCTTTTATATGTCTGTCTGTCTCGTCCACAGGATTCTGCTTGTAGCGGTGTGCATCTTTTCCCTCTACTCCGTGCATCTGCTGCTTAAAACTGCCAATGAAGGAGGTGAGGCAAAACTTGTATTTTCATTTTAGAATTCTTATCAGTGTGTGTGTGTGTGTGGGGGGTGGGTGGGTGTGTGATGCTTTAAGCAGATTTGAGTATTGAAGTTAAACACCACTTTTTTTTTTACTAATCAGGCTTTTCTCCCCCTTCTTCCCTCCCTAGGCTCAATGGTGTACGAGCAGTTGGGCTATAAAGCATTTGGGATGCCAGGGAAGCTGGCTGCATCCTGCTCCGTCACCATGCAGAACATTGGAGGTAAGACCGGCGCACCCCTGCCTGCCAAAACACCCCGGCAGTAACAAAATGCTGATGGCATGCAGCTTTGCACCTTTATCTAAATGTCAGAGTTGCTCAGGCGAGTCCCATGAGAACCTCACAAATGGCAGCATTAATTCAGCCTCAGCGTTTGATTAAAACACATCGAGAATCTGGAGGAAGGAGGAAGTGCTCTGTATAGAATGCGGATAGTCAAAGACTGTTATATTTTTTTTTTTCACAAAAAGCTTTCTCTTTTAACTTTACAGCCATGTCGAGCTACCTCTACATCGTGAAGTACGAGCTACCAATTGTGATTCATTCATTCGTCGGAGAGAACAACACGTAAGTGTGTCTAATCTCTAATCTTTTTTTTGCACACTGGAGTCAACGAGGCTAAACCTCACACCTTAAAAGAATTTCTAAGAAACTACGCTGGTGGTTTTTTATAAAACCGTCTGCACAAAGCGCCAGCTAAATTTGGAAAGCGTTTAAGGGGGCCCTCTCATTTGTGTTAGATCACAACTCAGAAGAAAGAAGAAGAAAAAAAAAAACAACGCCACCACCCAGTGTTCCTCTGAGTCACTTTTAATGAAAAGGAATACAGAGGGCACGAGAGCACTAAGCCATTGATGTAGAGAGCACAGAGTTCAGAAATGATCAGAACATGCAGGGTACGATAGGTGAATTGGCGCCTGTGTATTGTAGGCGAAGAGGGTAGGGGTGTGCTGGCGGGAGGGAGGGAGGGGGGGGGGGGGCTTAGTCTTTTTTTGGCACAGCCAATCAAAGGAACCCTTTTTGTGCCCAGAGAGCTCTGTGTGCCGTACAGAGACAGAACTTCGAGTGACCTAATGCATCAGAGCTCATGAAACATTCAAACATTTTCCAGAGAGCACTTTCACAAAAGGGGAGACGGTGCGGGCTGACATCCTGTGAGACGATAGGAGTGCTCAGTGCGAACGCTAGCTTCCTGTTCGTGTTGTGACGCATTTCTTCAAAGTTACCTTTTGGTTAGGCATTAAAGAGGGCATGTTGTAACATAGTGATTTTATCAGTCACAATAATTAGAGTGAGCACAAGCAAATGTAACTTTAATGCTTAATATATCAGTTGTTTTAATATTGTCTACAATTCTCTTGTAGGGAATGGTATACCAATGGAGACTACTTGGTCATTATGGTGACTGTGGCCATCATTCTTCCTCTGTCGCTGCTGAAGAACTTGGGTAAGACTTTTTCCCCTTATTTTTATCACTTCTTCCCCTTCAAGAAATGTCTGTCGAATGTGGCAAAGCTCTATGACAGCTGCTATTGAAAGATGGAGGCGGGGGCTTTCTGGTAAACATGGTCTAAACATGGTCTTACTTCTCTTTTTTTCTGTCAAACAGGTTATCTTGGTTACACCAGTGGCTTCTCTCTTCTCTGCATGGTCTTCTTCCTGATTGTGGTAAGTTACTATGATTTTAACACTGTTTTTGTTTAGCACTGTTTTTCTCCACAAGACCTTAAGGTCTAATGGAAGCTTCCAGCACTAGCCTCATCACATGAACACAGCAGGGTAATTTAGGGCCCTGAAAATGCCTTTAGTGACTCCAACATGAGCAAAAAAAAAAAAAAGTACTCTCTCTGTTAGGTTAGGAAAGACGTTTTGGTGAAAACACTCAAAACAACTATAAAATCGAAGCATTTATTGACTGATTTACCACAGTTCTTACTGCAGGTATTTGACTGTGTCAAAGAGATGTGAGAAGAGGCGTATTTATTTCCATGTAACTTAAGATGAATGTCAGTGACAATTGTAACTCTGTCTTAGACAAGGAAGTCATCCCAGTTCAATGGCGATGACACAGAGTCAGGAGTAGTTGAGTGTTTATGCTTGCAGAATCAGGAACAAACAGGCCCTTAAGGAAACTACTAGACTGATACTTGATACTCCTATGATGCACGCACAACAGTCGATCATAGTCTAAGGAGCTATAAATATTGCAGCTGTAAAGGTTTTGTTTTGACGTTGGTAAGAGACTGTCTTCTTAACGTTTTTTTTTTTGTTGTGGCTTGTCCTTGTAGGTGATCATTAAGAAGTTTGAGATCCCCTGCCCCTTGACCAGTGACATCCTCAACGCAACCATCAATGCCACCGTGGCTCAGATCAATACTACTACTGTCACCGACTACAGTGACGACACATGCACACCCAAGTACTTTGTCTTCAACTCTCAGGTAGGCACATGATGTTGCTTGCATTGACTACACTGAATCTTTGTCGAGTAACAGTAAAGGTTGAAGAGATTAAAAGTGAAGACTAACCTTTGAATCTGTCTACTCTATTCACCAGACTGTGTACGCCGTGCCCATCCTGACATTTGCGTTCGTGTGCCATCCAGCAATCCTGCCCATGTATGAAGAACTGAAAGAGTAAGTGTGAGAGGAATTCTCAAATTTCATGGAGCCCATTTGTTTCCCGAAAAACATTCCACGGCTCTGCCCTCATAGCTCATTGCAGTGTGTTGGTATTCCATTTTATCGTTTATCATCCTGACCATCTCTCCTTTGCTTCTCGTCTTGCAGTCGTTCCCGTAAAAGGATGCAGGGTGTGGCTAACGTCTCCTTCATGGGCATGTTTATCATGTACTTCCTGGCTGCTCTCTTTGGCTACCTGACCTTCAATGGTAAGTTTCTTCACCGAGTAGGCAGACACACAGACACACACACACAGACACACACACACACACACACAACCACACACACAACCACACACAAAATGATGTGTGTATGACAACAAGTCCTTCCGTAAAGGACCTTGGACACGGTCATGCGTTTCATTGGATTGATACAGTGGGGGGAGTGTGTGAGGGGAGGGGGGCAGGGGCATGGGTGTTGACAAGAGAAACAACCCAAAACAAACAAAAAGTAAATAGAAGGTTCTGGTGGAAAACCGTGACGTAGCCGGAGAGCTCTGGAGGAATGCCGGGCTTCCAGACTGCTGGCCTCACCTGGGCCCGGCTCCAGGCCCCCTCTTACATAAGTGTTTGGGAAGAACAGGGCCGGCACACATCTGTCCCCCTGGGTCAATACCGTCGCTGTGCTTGCATGCCAAGGACATAACACGATGTGTTTTTCAGATGTTCTCTGATTCACTGGAAAAAAAGGGATTATGCAAGTAAAAGGGCTTTCCTGTAGTGGCTGGAAACAGCATGTTTACACGTGTTTTTTTTACACACATTTTAACTCCCAAGCACTTGGATCCAGTTAAAGGCCGCAGACTTCAAATATGCACTGCAATTATACACACACTGGCCATAGTATTTTGCAAGGGCGCTGCTAGTAATTTTGGACCCTATAAAAATTCCCGCACACTGCCCATTCTGCAAGCAAGATTTATTTACAACATTTATAGTCATAGACCTTCGTTGGTCTGTTGTTTCACTGGCCAGTGTGTAGCAGTTCTTATTTCCCTAAATTAGATTGTGGTCATCTTCAACGCACCTGTCTTTAGAAGTGTGCAAAAGTTCATTTTCTTTTTGAGGGCCCTAATAAAAAAACACACACACACAATTTTGGGTCCCCCATGCCCTAATAATAATATTAATAGTATCCTCATAGAGTTCCCTTGTCAATGATGGGCCCTTAGAGTCTTAGTGTGAAAGTGAGACCATAACCTAAGAGTTGTGTGTACTCACATGTACCTGTGTGAGAAAATAGGGTTGGAGTTCTGATGGTCTGTTTGTCCTCAGGATGGTGTTGCAATGTGTTTATATCTAGTGATCTAGTGATGGAGGAAGTGGACCAAGCATTTTACTGCATATTATAGTACAAAGTGTAATGTGAAATTTGAAATTAATGGTTTGTGTGTCCTCTAATTCCACAGCGCACGTAGAGCCCGAGCTGCTGCACACCTACTCCAAGGTGTACAAGTTTGACGTGGTCCTGCTCATCGTCCGCCTGGCTGTCCTGACCGCCGTCACACTGACCGTCCCTGTCGTGCTCTTCCCCGTAAGTGTGCCTGCTCATGTACCCGTAACCTTTACAGAGTTGTTAACGCACAGCTATTTGTATCATGCGTAGCACTCTGGGGAACACTTTGCCTATTTGCGGTAACAAACGCAGGACTTTTTTTCACATAGGTACAGTGGTTTTTGACAGGCAGAACTGAGTCAGCCTAGCTTGCTTTATATAGACCCTTTCAACCTTATAAACAAAAAAAAAACATTCTATCTGACATGCCCGAACATTCTATTTCCTTCCCAATCTCTTTCCACATTTCACATTGCTAAACAAAAAACCTCATGGGAACAGCTATGACACTACAAAACGGTCTATACAGTTTGTTTTTGGGTCGTTCTCGACTCCATTACTAACCGCTGCGACCCTCTCCATCTCTCCACAGATCCGTACCTCTATCAACGCTCTGCTGGGTGCCTCTAAGGAGTTCAGCTGGCCACGCCACATCATCATTACAGCGAGTCTGCTGGCAGGAACCAACATCCTGGTCATCTTCGTCCCCACCATCCGTGACATCTTTGGATTCATTGGTAAGTTGGGCAAAAAGGGTCTTCATTAGAGGATGTAATGATACCTGGTGATTTCCGCAGGAAATGTGTTAGTTTGTATGTTTGTACAGAAGCGGGGTTATGGTGGAGAAATAACTCCAAATCATTCATATCAGTCCTTTGCATTGTGTTCGTTTTAAGCTATCCACCTAGTATGAATGTAAGGCAATTGAGTATCTATTGACATACATACTCTTATAATTCCCTAATGTTAAGCCCAAGTCAAAATTTTTTGTTCTATTAGGATGACTTAGTTAAGGTGGGAGGGATGTTTTGTTGAGGGTAGCTGCCTTAATTCTAAAGCACTCGGTGAAACACTGGTTAGTTGTGTGGTGTTGCAAAGTGGGAACTGAAAGCCCAGCAGTGTCTGACAGGAGGTGTGTTCTTCCTCTTTCAGGTGCCTCCGCTGCTGCCATGCTCATCTTCATCCTGCCCTCAGCTTTCTACCTGAAACTGGTCAAGAAGGAGCCCATGAAGTCAATGCAGAAGATTGGGGTAAGAAAACACTACCGGTCCATTAAAGAGAGTCTTCTAAATTCTTTTTTTTAAATTTTGACTGTGTGAGAAGACATGGAGGAGAGATCTTGGGTGTGTTCGAAGACGACTGACCTCTTACTCTTACTTTTTTTATTCCCCTCAGGCTGCCATATTCCTGGTCAGTGGTTTCATCGTCATGATCGGCTGCATGACTCTGATCATCGTCGACTGGATCCACACGGCTGGTCAAACCGAGGCACACGACAATGGGCACTAGGGGGCAGTGTTTTTCGGAAGGGTAGAAGCACTTTAGAAACACCTGCTTTGGAGCAAGAGGTCTGCACCTCTCGCTCAGCCCCTTCAGATGAATTAAGAAAAAAAGATCCGACCGCTTACAAACTGCTAAAGAAGAAGATGCTGGAGAGGAAGAGGAAGATGATGAAGATTAGTGTTGCTCTTGTATGACAGCACAGAGCAGAAAAAACTATACCATTCTGAGAGAATGTCCTGGACTTTGTACAGTATGCTGTTAGGCCACAAAGTTGGTATTATGACTTTTTTCTTACATTTATGTGCTTTTTTGTTACTTTCATTTTTGTTTTATTGTTTTTTGTGTTTGACTTTTTTTTTTTGCTTTATTTGTTTATTTTTGTAAAGTAGTTCTGGTACGGTTTTATCTTCTGATGGTGCCTCACTCAAAGATTGTAGTCAACTTTTTTTTTAAGACATTACCGCTCGTATTTGGGTGATTATCTAAATGTGGGCCTTTTTTGTCTTTCGTCAGTGTTCTGGGTTGGCTTTGAGTCGGGGGGAACGTAACCCTAGCCAGTGTGAGCCGGGCACTCAGTTGAGGCAAACAGCATTGAATGCAGACTGCACACTCTCTATACTCAAGGCAAAACAAAGTGAATTTTTGTCATCTTTTTTTTACGGTTGCCAAAAACTATTTCTTACTGGTGTTTGTACCTGTAAAAGCACTTAGTATTCAGCACACGTGAAAGTTTGTCGGCGCACAGATTGCTAGACAAGATGAACTGTATTTACTCCAAGGTTGACCTTTTCGACCTTGTTGACCAACTTTACCTGTAAATTACTCCAATTATGAAGTGAACAAAAAAAAACCTGCTTATTCATACTAGTCACTCACTGGACGCTGGGTGTGAAAAAGCCAGTGATTTTTTCTTTGATTAATAACTGTATCTCACTATATAACCTTATCCATGAATTAGGCAGAAAAAAATATGTCAAAAAAAACATAGTTGCTCAAATTTTAAGACTGGATATGTTTGCTGTTAGAACTCCCACCAAGTGTGGAGCAGTATATTTTATTTTTCTTTAAAAAGAACAGTGTCTCTTTAAAGAAATATACATTTTTTATTGTTTAAGCCACATACTGTGGTTTGTAATGTACCTGTATAACTTGCAAAGAAAAAAAAAGAAGAAAACACTCTTTCTTAACTGTAAAACCGCACATAACCAAAAGGAGGGTATGTTATTACTGGCTTCCAAGCAGGTCTGTGTCTGTGCAAGCGAGGCTTCACCCGCAAGTTTGTCACCATTGCAGTGTTAACTGTTGGCAGCTGCTCATTTTGGAAAAAAAAAACACTCATATGGATAGAGAGAGAGAAAAAAGGAGCTTGATGAAACAACATGTCATGTCTGCTTGTCACTTTGTTGTCTGCCATTTGTGCCCTGAAATGTCATTTTTTCGCAGACACATTGAGGGTGACATTTCACTGTGCTTCCAGTCGCTAACCTCAAACGAAAAATGTCATCCAAAATGTTATTGTCCAGGATTATTTATGAAAGAACATCAATGTAATTTAATCTATTTTACTATATTTATATACTGTACATATGTGTATATATGCTTCATTTTATGTTTTGAGCTTTTTATTTTCGTTTTTTTTTTTTTTTTTTTTTAGTGGCAGTTTTCAAGACTTCTGAGACACTGTCAGTCAGATCATGTCACTGTAGAGTTTGTGTCTTTAACTGAACATGCCCTCTTTACTGGTACAAACCAACGCAGTGGCTGCCCTCCATCCACTCTCTCGTGCCCCCCCACTGCTAGCTAATCGTGCTACTGTAATTCCACACTGAATCCTACCTAAAAAGCTAAAAAAAAAGGACATGGTTTACATCGGACGGCGGGCCGCGCTTGGCGGCGCACTGTATGGGTTGGCCCAGCACACTTTATTCACCGTTGAAATGCTGTACGACTCCCTAAGGGCCCTGGGAGAGGGGAGAGGGCATCCCTATAAGTGCTACACTCTTGTTTCAATGAAACACTATGTATATCCTGTAAGAATTGTCAAAATTAAAAAATCCAAGATAACCAAAAAATAATGTGTTTGTGTTTACTTTGTGTTTGTCGAGTTTGTCTGATAAGAAACAAAAAGTTGCGGAACTGGATTTGTGTATCGAGGATGTAGATAGCCGGTTCCATTACTTCCTCGTTTGTTTGCAGTGCACACACCTTACTGGCCCCTGGCTTAGGGATTAAATAAATATTGATACAAGTAAATTAAGGTGTGGATTTGTGGCTTGACCTGCAGTGAAAGTAAGGCCTAGATATGCAGGGGCCCATTATTGGAATTCATCACACTATCTGGTTTCAGTGTCATATTCAACTAGAAACAGTACATTCAGCTGGAAATGTTTTCTTTAAATCACCAAAGAAACACATTGCCAAACTCTAGTGTTTAATAAAGGTATATTTGTCTGTCACTAAACATATAAGACATTATAATAACCACAGAACTGCAGCAGTCCTACAGCCTAACTCAAGGCTAAGCGTTAGCTACCATTTCTTATTGGAGAGTACAGATCATTTTGAAGCCTTGTGCTAAATTGGTGAAGTACCTTTCCTAAAATAGGATGCCAGTGCCCCCTACTGGCTAAGCATGGAAATACCTGTACAAAGCGCCTCTATAGCGCATTCATTACTCAAGTGCTTTTATCAGCTCTCCAGCTAAAAATGGTGATGTGTCATCTCAAAATAAAGTGATCTAACAACGTAAATATTTTCAATATGACAGATTTGACATAAGTGCGTATTTACAGTTGCACAAGAAAGAATATACCAGCAGGCCAGGGGGCGAAAAAATCTATTGTAAATACTGCCCATCAGTAAATATGCACATACGTATAAATGTGGGCTTCTAACATCAATATAAAACAGATTCATTCAAACAACAGCTTTAACACTAACATATACGTGGAAATATAAAATAAAATATAAATGATTTTACACATTTAAAATGGGCTTTATGTGAATAATTTCATTTGCAAAAACATTTGTATTTGTAACTCATGATTTAGTTTTTCATATTTGGTAGAGTACTGTCATTAAACTTGGGTAGATAAAGTAAAATTAAAGTAAAACAAGTAAAACAAAGGCACAAAATGAAGGAGTAATTGTAGCCAGTGCCATATCACACAAGCTTGGCAGGGGTTTTAATGTGTGAAACTTAAAAACAAAGAACATTTACATAAATAAGACATCACATTTAAGACAGTGAAATCAGTATTTCAATTTCATGTATTTAGGGACACATCATGAGCACTTTTTAGGATTACTTTCCATAATGTCTTACATATGGCCCATTTAATTAAGAAGAAGGACATTAGCTGTCTGTAGATGGGATATGGATGCTAGCCGCATTACATTTGTCAGAGGAGACACTTCTAACCCTTAAAAACCTCAGTCAGTAAGTAACCTATACATAACAAATTAAACAGATTGCAAGCTGGTGTTGCAAGGCAACCTGAATACAGTCTATTGTTGTACCTGCGTTGAGGCCAGATATGGTGTTGTATGCTGAACATGATCACAGTATTTACTTTACTGAATTTGGTGTTGTATGCAGAATATGAACACACAATTTACTTTACTGACTTAACATTTTCCTTTGAAGATGCAAGGGAACATGCCTTTAAAAGGAACAAGCTAATGCATGCAGAAATGCAGTGACAACTTCACAGTAGTTAGCAGTAGTTGTTGAAGGCTTTGTAGCTAGGTCAGCAACTATGATGCTGTTGCAGGAGTTGAGAGTTAACCTAAACTATAAAAAATATGTGCGCTTGTCAAAGTCTGTTTGCCATTGTTTCTAGTTAAAACACGCATCCTGATCTATCATAAGTATGGAAGGTGTAGGAACACCACTGAAAACAAACTGGATTGCTCACAAAGGCATCTTTCTTGTTATTGCTCAGGACCTATGGTTGGGTAGTCACATGTTAAGATGTTACTAGCTACAAAGTGGACTACAAGGTGCTTCCCTATTGAATATGAACAACATGAAGCAACAGCAAGTAGTGCACAATTATATTATTCTATGTCCTTTTGTAGATGGACTGAGTTCGGTTGCTGATTGGCTACAGAACGCATTGTGAAGGAAGGCCTCTACAAATCCCAGGGGTACTATACAGAGTGTGTTGTGGCTGCCACCAACCAGGTATATACTGTTGTTAGATTACATTTTTATAGCAGCCTACACAACAGTGCTTATGTCTACAGTATATACAGCTTTTAAAAATAACAAAAGAATGAACTCTGCGGAAACAACTTTTACAATGCCCCTGATTTTTGGGCATGATGCCCTGTCGTGCATAACTACTACATTGGCCTGCACAGACACAAACTGATTTTTTTTTAAAAATGCGTCCAAAGAGGTATGCCAGAATATTGTTTCTTAACACAATTTTATTTTAAAATGTCTACGTCCATAAATATAAAATTTTACAGTAAATGACTTTTGTTCACAAGCTTCAGACCATCTTATTTCACGCATGTCAGAGACATGACTTCTGTCTGTGAAATACAAAGTCTCTGGTATGTGTTTTAGGTTTTAGAAAATTCACACACAAGCAAGCAATACACTTAAAAATAGGGAAACCCAGAAAAACATCAGTGGCCAGCATTCATTCACTGCAAAGTAATACAGTAAGTGTTGTAGCAACCTGGGCTAAGTACGTGGCCCACAATGGGGTGGGCCTTAGACATCACTTGGGTGGTCAGCTGCTGAATTGCCCCTACCTGGACAGTTTTGGTGTCACCTTTGGCATGAAGGTGGGGTCGGAGGCTTACACCTCTCATTTCTGTGCCCTTATGCGTTTGTGACTCACATGTGCCTGAGCGTCATCAACAAAGGCTTGTGACCAGGAAAACTGTGTACTTTGTGGACTATCCTGAATCATTACAGTTTGTTCATAACGCTTTACATTAATAGCTATGACTTGCATTATATTTTCCTATTTAAATCACTCTAGTCCAATTTAATGACTGCTATAACTCAAGCTACACATATGCAGCAACAATGGTAATATATTCTAGTCTTTAAGCCTCCATCTTGATTAAAAACTTACAGTAAGCCTTGATTTTCCATAACTATTACTGCCACTGGATGCAACTGCACCGAAACATGGCAGTCTCCCCAGGAGTTCGTGGCCTCTGTTAGGCCAACCCTGTAAACTCAAAACTCTGTGACCCTCTGGCCAATGATTCTCTGTCAGTTGAATTTCCATAAGATTGGAAACATTGCTTGAAATAGATGTTTTTTAAAAAAAAAAAAAAAAGAGCTAAGGAGCCTTGTTTGACACCCAGCCCTAAAATGCAAACAAACAGGGCCAGTTCTCATATAGGCCTTCTCTTCAAACAGAAAAAAAATATGACATAACACATAAAAACAACAGCAGAAATACTCACCTACTGAGCCCTATACATACAATACATAGAGTTACAACCCAAAAACATATGTCAATCCTTCCCAGCAACACTGATCAAGAGCTTAACAGTCAACTCTGGCCGTAAGCATCGGCAACCAATCTAGTCGGTCCAAACTAGGGTATCCATCGACGCACTTCCGTCATCCAATACCTAATGTTGTATTTACAGCGACACCGTGCGGTACTGCTGTTGCCTACATGAGCTGTAGTAAGCAGGCTCTGGGGCCGACATGTGGCCGGGATACTTTCTGATTCAGGCCCATTTTACATTGAATCGCGCCTGGATAAATCTAGTTTCTATTTTCGCAAAATAGGAAAATATGTCTATTGGAATAAACTGAAAGATCGGATTCAGAACAACTGACTAGCTTGCAAGCTGGCAAATCCCTAAATCGGTAAGTCTGGAAATCAATTCAGTTAGCTGGCTAGCTAATGTTATATAGCCGCATTTAGTCATTAACAACTTTTAAACTTAGCAAGATGGCTAGCTTTACTTTCAAGCAGTCGCAAGAACCTGCCGACGGACAGCTAACTAGCTCGCTAGCATTAGTAAGTAAACGAAGCTGCTAGTTAGCTGCAAACACTTGTTTTCCTTGTTTTACATTTCGTTAAATTAAATTTATTACACCAAACTACTATAAAAACACCGCGAGATCACTGCCAATGGTTTTATTGTAAAACCATGCGTGATGGGCCCATTAATTTTAACTTCGAATTAAGTTTAATAACAACGTTACATGTATGCTAACGGATTTAGCAAGCTACTCGGTGCTACTTCGGCCTGTCCAACTGAGTTGAAAGGTCACGTTAGTTTACATGTGGCAAAATGTTGCTAGCAAGCTAGTTTATACAAAATGTCTTATCTCAAAGTCAGAATTACATTGCAATCTATTAATCTATATGATTGAATGAACACACGTATTTTGTATCCATTGGGTAAAGCGACGAGTTAAGTTGTCAAACGTGACTATGCTGCAGTTGGCTTGAACCAAGCTAACTTGCTGACAGAAGTAGCAGTTGTTAGCATAACAAATGTTTCGGCAACTGTTGACTACATAGCCGGCTCACGTTAGCACCATCTCAGCACTGGCGAAAATGACTAATGTCAAGATTGGTTGTTGACGGTTTGGTAACAACAGATAAAATTATCTGTTTAAGAAAAAAATGTGCTGCTAATAGTAATTGCGCTGTCTCGGTCTCCTCTCTTGCCAGCTCACGGCAATTTCAACGTCACGAAGCTTGTCTAAATATCACTGCAAGTGTCTAGTTGTGTAATCAATCAGCCGTCGTCAAACGAATTGATAGAAATATGTTTTAGCGAAACGTTACAACACCAAATCACAAACAATGTGTAAATAGCAAATCTTGAGAACATGAGCTAATAATAGCTGGCTAGCGATGTGTAGAAGAGATGGAGGAGGCAGATGCAAGGAGCAGGTGGTAGCCCAAACGTTGCTGCAGTTACTTAAGTAACTTCATTTTCTGTCTTCAAGTATGATTATCTTTCCATTTTCTATATATTGGCTGGCCGAGGTTTTCATCCTCTTGAACTGATTTGATTTTGAACTCTTGTTCCAGCAGACGATTCTGTTAGGACTGTGACGTTATTTAACTAGCAGGTTGATCTAAATTTATCAGATTTACAGCTGTGGTCTTGGTGGCCGCTTGATTGATTGGTAAAGTGCTTGCTTCCCAGTTGTGTAAGATGTTAAGAAAGTTGTCCATACATTGGTGATTATCTTGCACCGTCTGCAAACATCACTATAATGCTATGTACTCTCTTCTACTTGCTTGGCAAGTTCATTCAAACATTCTAATTCAAAGAAGATGCGCTATAACATACCTTACAGCCTCAGGCTTTTTATTCACTTAATTTGGATTTGTCTCGGGTGATATTTTTTTTCTTCTTTCCCAGAGAAGTTTTCCCTCGACTCTGTAGTGAACCTCCAAGTTTGATCATGCAGAAAAGTAGATTCACTTCTGACCAGTTAACACCAGCTTTATACTTAAGCAAATTATAGTGATTAAATGACTGATTTTGTTTTGGTCCACACAGAGAGCCAGTATACACCAAAACGAGGGCTCATATCCAAGATGACTGGTGAGTATGCCAAAATTATAATTCCCAAGTTCTTTTCAAAGTCATGGTTGCATGAAAAGCTGCAATTGTGAATTCAGTAGTTGGAAGTTTATGGACTATAGCTGGCTGCCCACTTGCATAATGACTTGTTATGAGGTGTCTTTATTTAAAGCCTTAATTATCAATAAACCTTACTAGTCAGCTCTGTTCTTTAAAAGTCAGTCCAGATGTTATCAACATTCTTGTTCTACATGATGCATTGATGCCCATGACGTTTCTTGGGTTATTTTATAGATCTCAGTTGAACGCGTTGTGATAAGGAATCTTGAAACTCAAATTAAAATCAACTTGGAAAGCAGTAGTTCTGAAAGTTGTAAGAGAGGGCCCACTAGTTTTAATTATGGCAGAAAATAGCCTAGTTCATATTCAAACTGTGCATACTTATACTCTGCTATAGCTATTCCTGTCTAAAACTGTCAGTACTCATTTGTCAGGATTGGTGGATGAATGTTAACATCTTGGAGTTTAACTCAAGTATTATGCGATGGGAAATGTTTCTGTGTAGCCAGCTTTTCACTTTACCTTTGATCACCAATAACAGTTTTGCATTGGTCATCGCTGTGTTGTAGTTTACATGCTTTAGTATCAATCCTTTCAGTCATGACTCTTCCCCAGCTTTGTGTTTGTGTCTACTCTGTGGATATCCTCCCTGTTAAATATTAACAGAAGACTGTGAAATCTGTGTGATCATGCACTGTAGGTGGGCAGAGTCCAGAGGATTGGGTGGATCAGGACCCAGAGCATAGCCAGCGTTGCCCCATCTGTCTGCATCCTCTGGGGCAGTCCGATCTGGGCATCCCCGAGGGTTGCAGCCATGTGTTCTGCCTCAGCTGTATCATGCGCTGGGCTCAGGTAAGACTCCTCTAATAGGCCACATGGTGACCTAAAGCAGTGGTTTGCAAATGCCATGTTTTTCCTCATTGGCTCATTAGTTATTTATTTTTGCTTTTTTAAACATCTATTTACGGGGCCAGTGTGCTGTAAATAACCAACCCAGATTATACCCTAAGGCTGATTTCTATCTGTAGCCCCCGACACAAAAACGGACAAGAAAAAAAGGAAATGAACACACATTACTACATATGAAATACAGTCACAACTTATGAAATAGAGACACATCATACACGAAAAGGGACATGTGTCAGATACCATGCTAATTGCAGAAATTACTAAAACTAATTGACAAATGGACATGACATTCGTAAATAGTTGTTGGCTGCACTGACTTTGTGTTAGTGTGGTGGGCCAGTTAGTTTCCATGTGAAAGTGAGTGCTAAACATTGCCATGCTGTGCCCCTTTTATATCCCACATAGGCCCCATTTCTTAATAATAACCGTTCCAAGCTTTTTTTCCACACTAGGTTCTAGAAAAATCATCCTTTTTACACACGTTTCCCAACTAGCAATGTAGTGAGAATGCATCTGCCTCTCTGTATCTCAAATGTATTCCTTAATAAATAGTGTCTATGCAAATGATGCCGTTTTGTTCTCTTAATGTGATGGTAGGTAATGTATCAGTTGCTTAATGAACCAGCTGTTGGCTATCTATAACTACTTGGGAACAAGTCAGTTCTCAAGCATTTTCAAGCACTTGTTAAGCTATAATACCTTAAACTCTCTGGATGGGGTTTACACACTGCTTAGGCTGATGATGCTGTTTAGAGATGCAACTCTGAACAAGGCCAAACTGCATCAGTTCTGCCTCCACACATGCTTATGCTTGTTTAGATATTGTTTGCATTGAGGAGTAGTATTTTGTTGTTCTTCCTCTAATTTTCTGTTCATTAGTCGTAAAAGTAATCTTATTTGATGTTGTATTTTGTAGGTGGTGTGCTCTTGTCCTGTTGACAGAAGAACTTTCAATGCCATCTATAAATGGGATTCCCAACAGGGTTTAGTTAAGGTATGTCTCTATGATCTAATAAAAGTACCTGCATTTGTCTTGGTAAACAGCAGACATGTAGGAAATGTATAGTACGGTTATTATTCATGAATAAGTCAAATAAACCACAACCCTTAATCGCTCTGCAAACAACCTCTGTGATTTTCTTAATAGATATCCGTGAAGTCACCAGGCCAGGCAGAAATCAATGGTGACAGCAGTAAAGTCATAAAATGGGAAGAGTAAGTACCCAATTAACTACTGTGTTGGCGTTTTTGTTTTTTAAACATATTCAATCAAATGCACATTCAAAACATAATTATAACCGAATCCATAGGAAAGAAAAGAAAGGGAGAATGGACAACGCCAAAGTAAAATGCCTCATCAGAAAGGGTATGTTTCTCGTAACTCTGTATGAAAACAAACTTGATTTACCAAAAGTTTAAGCTTTTGTTTACTGACTGTACTGATGGCTGATGTTTTTGCCATCTAGGTGAGACTGACAGGACTGCTGTTGCGAGGCAGAAAAAGGTTTGTGTTCTGTTTTGATGCAATTCATTCCATTTCCGTTTGAAGTGTTCTATTTTGGCCACAGCATCCATCTTTTCTAGTGCATGGTCAGCCTCTCATAGGGACTGTTTCCCGGCATAGTGCTGGATATGTTTGTTTGTACAGTCTGGAATAAATGTAACACTGACCTAATTATTCACTGAGCATTTATGAAGACCTTGAGCTGTTGGTTTGTACTCAGCTGCTGACAGAGTAGAGCCCATGAACAGTTGATTGATGTCGCCAACCTCTAGACAGACAGCGGAGAGTACATGACCAGAGTTTGAGATGGCTGCGTAAGATGTCACGTGAGGTCAGGATCAGACAGGGACTCAGGCATGGACACAGAAAGACTCTCAGGTACAGCATGGACCAGCAATCTGAAAAGCGTAGGCTAATTGCAGGAAAGGATATGTTGTAATTGTGTGAAGTCCTGATTTTGAAGTTGGGTTTTGTCTCCTGATTTTACTAAAGCAGAATTAATGTCTTTTTAGGTCAGACAAGAATTCTGCTGCTCCCGGACAATTCCCACCCACCCCTCCTCCCCTTCACCCTCCCCCACAGGGTCCCCTCTTGCTGCACTATCCCCTGTAATGTGAGTATCTTGCCTACAGTTGATTAAAGTGAAAATATTTTAAAAATGCATTCATTGCAATATTTAGATTGTGTGGACAGCTTAGTATTACATTACAAAGAACTGTAAATATGAATCTTTTTTGCTCTTGTTAGTGCTGGAAATTTTGTGATGTCTGAAGAGGAACCTATTGATGAGGTTCCAGAACTTTGTCAGATGGATATTCTAGAGTCTCCATGGTTGTCTACCTCTGTACCCATTGCCTCCAAAGGTCTTTTGCGGTAAGAATTTCAGAAGGTGTTTGGAAGCAGCAAGATACCTTGTTGACCATCATTTGAGTGTTATTTATGGTGATTCTGGTACTCCACAGGCATTCTCCCTATCCCCAAATGTGGAGTGGCAAGTTGTTTTCTGAGCGGTCTGTCTCTGTTGTGTCTACCTCTCATGTACCTCTGGCTTCAGGACAGTTGGGTGAGTTGAAACAGCAGGAAATTTAGGGATGCACCAATCTAATATTTGAAATGTGTAACGGTCCCGATATGGATATATGGATATTAGCTTGATTGGGTATTGGTAAAACTCCGATCCAATGGCTCATCTGAGGAGAGAATAGGCTATATATTTGTCAAGGCTAATGCTTTTAGTTTCTTCCATATGGTGAGGTATACAATTTATTAAGTCAGTCCTGATATTGGATGGGTGTTGGGTATCGACGGATGCACAAAACCCACATATCGGAATCGGCATCAAAACTGAACAGATGGATTGGTTCATCCCTAAGTAAAATACATTTGTCAGGTCCTGGGTAAACATTTTAAGTAGACCAGATTGTCCTATTTGAAGTGAGGGCTTTTGAAATCCCTTTAGGGGTTTATATTTATGCCCATCACATTAATATCTATTTTCGTTCATGGTCTATAAAGACAAGTTGTGTGTTGGTAGATGTTGATGAACCTTTCTCTCTGCTATGCAGTGTTTCAGGGAAGAGTTTGTGCAGTGACTTGTGCAAAAGGAGAGGATAGGAAAGGCAACAAAATGGCTGTTCCCAAAGGCTCGGGCAAGCAGCAGACCAGGAGATCAACACGTAGCAGCAAAGTTGAGGAGTCCGCAGCCTCCCAACCAGCGCAGTCAGATTCTGGGCCCTCCTCCCCAGAAGATGGCTCAGGAAAACCAGGCAAAATCTCAGAGTCGAGCGAGATGCCCCCTACGACAAGCAAGTCAAAAAAGGCACCCAACCAAAAGCCTCGATCAAAGCGGAAAGGAGGAGAAGGGGGTCGGGGAAGAGGGAGGGGAAGGGGGCGTCGACAAGCAGCCAGCATCCTGGTAGAGAGTGAAGAGGAGGATGAGGAAGTTGAACAACAGCAGCAGAAGGATGAAGATCAAGGAGCAGGTCCTTCAGAGGAAGAGGAAGCACCTGAATCTGATCAAAAGCCAGATGCAGAGCCATGCCCTAGTCCAACTCATGATCCGAATGACCACGTGTTCTCTGATCATGATTCAAATGACCATGTCTCTGATCATGATCATGATTCAAATGACCACGTGGTCTCTGATCATGATACAAATGACCACGTGGTCTCTGATCATGAATCCGAGGCAGAGCAGAAGGATGTAGATCATTTGAGTAGTCCTGAGGAAGACTGTGTGCCATCGCCAGACGGGAAGGGAAGTCTAGATATTAATATGGAGTCAGGCAATGAGTCAGACTCTGAGGCTGCCGCATCTCCCCCAGCCATCGGAAACCAGAGCCCAGGCGCAGCCAGCCAGAATACTGAAGCATCAGAGGAAGGTTTGGGTTCACGTGAGGAAACTGACGAAATGGTAGGCTTGGCTTCGCCTAGTTCTGTTGAAGGAGGGCCAGAAATGGCGGAGAAGGCAGAGGCCCATACCACGGAGGAGTCTCAAGATGATATCGATATGCCTGACGAACAGCAGAACACTGACAGCACAGCAGAGGCCGCTTCTGAGATCGTTCCTTCTGAGGACAACACAAAGACCAGTTCTACCAGCGATGGCATTTGTGAACAGAACAGTAGTCCCCGTGATGCAGAATTGGAAAAAGACCAACAGTCAAATCCAGAGGTTTCACAGGAAGACTTTCATGAGGACAACACTGATGCTGTACCCATGGATTGTGATTCATCGCGTTCAGACTTCGGGGACCCAGCACCCAGTACAGCGACTGAGGATGAGAAGGCTGACACTGAGCCCATCTCCTCTGCTCAGCCTGCCTCTGTAAAGGAGGAGTCTACAGGGGCAAGCCAAGTTCAGAAATCGCAAACAAAAGGTCACCAGAAGAGCCCAGAAAAGTCAGGACAGGACAACCGGCAACGCAGGTCACGGTTTCATTCACCTACCACGACCTGGTCACCTAAAAGAGAGTCTCGACGGGACTCATCTCGGAGGTCGCATTCGAGGGATCGCCACCGTGGCACCAGCTCCCCGTCAAGAAATCGTAGCCGCGAACGGGATAGCGATCGAGGCAGCTCGAGGCGACACCGCAGCAGGGATCGTAGCAAGGACCGCAGCAGAGACAGGAGCAGGGACCGAAGCAGAGACCGAAGCAGAGATCGGAGTCGTGACCGAGGGAGAAGAGGGAGGCGCAGCAGAAGCCGCTCGAGAAGCCGATCAAGGTCGAGATCCAGAACCAGGCGTGGTCACAGGGGTTCTCCAGAGCGGTCAGATCATGGTGGACAGTCCCCAAAGAAGAGGGAGCAAAGGGACAGTTGGCGAGGCGGCCGGGACTACCGAGAAAACAGCTGGAGGGGCGGATCGGAAAGGCAGAGCCATTTCCCTGGTAGGGACACCACCACTACCTCGGACAATGGCAACTTTCCAGAGGGATCGCCAGGCAGGGGTCGATCGGAGAATCCAGACTGGGTGAAGGAAAGGATGCGACCAGAGCCTGAGCCTAGAGGTCGAGAGGCTCGTTGGGAAGATCAAGGTGGAGATTCTGGCTCGGACACTTGGGCCCAGGGTGACCGAAGTCAAGGTGGCTGGCTTTCAGAGCGAAACAACAGTAGTGGAGGTGGTGGCGGTGGTCTGGGTCGTGGAAATTTCTGGTCCCCGAGCCAACAGGGCGAAGCGGCAGATAACCGAAGACCACCCCGGAGTTTTTCAGGAACGGCAAACAACTCAGGGAACGATTCGTACAGCCGCTTCAATGAAAACCGATTAGGTGGAAGGAGAAAGATGGAACCAGACTCGGGTGATGGCCAGATTGACCGCTCTGGTTGGTCGTCCGCCTCCAACTGGGCGGTGCGAAGGACACTGCCAGCTGATGTGCAGAACTACTACTCAAGAAAGGAGCGTGGGCCAGCCACCGCAAGCGTGTGGGGCAGACAAGAGGAGGACCAGCCAGCACCAGGTACTTCTGAAAACAACTACTTACAAAATCTGTACTTGCATTTGTTGATGGGGCATAGTAATACGATCACTTCTTAATTTCACACCCTTGATCTAAGTGATAACGATTACTATGCCCTACCTGTATGTGACCAGTTATCAGGTATAGCATGCTATTTGCCCAAAGTGTATCTGTTATATTTATTTTTTGGTTAAATTATGCTAGCATATTATATTATGTAGGTACTTCCTTAGATAACTATTGCCCATGAAGTCTTTTCCTGAGGGACCAAAATGTAAATAGAGATACAGGCGCTGGCAGGTCTGGTCAGGTTGGGGCGTTGCATCGCACTACCCATTTCTGTGTTGCTCTCAAACAGTTAGGTCACTTTAGTAGAGAACAAAGCAGTCGAAGAGATTTTGTTGATGCTTGCTCGAGTTGCTTGCAGTTGGGACATGGTGTAAGGAAGCAAATTTATACAATAATATTTCTTGGCAATATGAGTACCATTATGAGTACCTTGTGGTTTAAAGCCCTACTAGGGATTTAGTCTTGATAAGTGGAATTTGCTATAAACACTGTTGTAATTAATTAGAGACGGATGCAGTGTTCATACACACGCTGTAATTAAGTGCTCTATCAAACGATAAATAAATTTAATCTTTCTCTATTCCAGATCCCCCTAAAAGTGAGCCAGCACCCCAGCCACCCCCTGAGGTTCCCCCTGCTCCTGTGAACGTTCTAGCTCCCCAGCTAAATGCCATGGGCTACCCGCGGTACCCAGTTGCCCAGATGCCTCCACGTGGTCCCCCAGTCAGCCTCCAGCCTCCCCCCTTTGGGGTGCCTGCCCATGTCCCCGTACACATACACCCCGCTGGGCCTCTTCTCCAGGTGCCTGCCGTGGCTGTCCAGGGCCTCCCCCCTCCTCCGCCACCTCCTCCCCCCATCCAGCAGGCTAGCCTGACCGGTGTGCAGATGGACAAAATGCAGCCGCAGGTATATGAATGACAATGTTGGCTTGTTGTTGGTACAGTGTAGCCAAATATTATTTGTACACTCTGACAAAATGTGTAAAGAGGAAATGAAATTGTGGATATGAAAGATCGTATTTCAGAAACTGTGCAGCTGATTGGGCGAAGCAATCTTGTTGAAACATGTAGCAGTGCCCAATCAGCTACACAGTTTTAAACACAGCACACTGGCAAATTGTTCTGGGTGGGAAAGGGTTTTGCATGATTCACAGTGTGCACAAATAATTTTTGGCTTTAATTGTGGGAAATAAAGGGGTGGCTATATTTACATTTACATTACATATTACATGCATTTACATATTAATACACTATGTATAAAGCACGTTTTATACAGAAAAAACTCAAAGTGCTGAACAAGAAGTAATAGTCATAATAATAAAGGAAAAAAAAAAAAAAAAGATCTTATGAGTCGCATGGTGGCGCAGTCCTAACAGGTTTCTGTCCTGATCCTTTTTCCCTTGTCAGGCAATAAGTGTGATGCCAGGTGCTGGTAAGGCCCCCTTCCCTCTCGCTCCCACCAAAGCCGCAGGGCTCCTAGGCCAGCCCCCTGCCCAGGCAGTGCCCAGTGTGGCTCAGCCCTCCTCCACCACCCAGCCCTCCACACACAGCAAGGCCCATGCCGACAGCTCCAAGAAGGAGAAGGCAAGGACATTTTTTAATCTTGGAAAAAAATCTGGATTTCTGGAAATTAAGTGTCGAAAGAAAATGCCCTTTCAGTGTCTCTGCTCCTCTCTGCACATTGTAAAGATGCTTGTAATATGTGTATCTGTGTGTTTATTTTAATGTTAAGTTGTTGATTTTCATTTTCAGAAGCTACAGATACAGGAACGAGCCGTTAATGAGGTTAAGACGGCTATCAAGCCATACTACCAAAAGAGGGATATCACCAAGGAAGAGTACAAAGAGATTGTGCGCAAAGCTGTTGAAAAGGTATGCTTGATCCCTTTTGTCCAGTGGATTATACTACATAGGTAGTTAAGTGATAAACCTGGTTTAGCTGCACCAGAGGATAGTTGTAAACCTGTTAGAAGAATAGCTCATTTGCATTTGTTTAGTTAAAAAATGAAGCCCTGGGCTCTTGTACTATCAGGTTTACAACCACCTCTACGTTAAACCAATCAGGTTTTCACTGAGCCAGCTTTGTAATACACCCCCCAGACCCACATCAAATTTATTTGTTTAGTCACCTGGTTGTTTGCTTCAGTGATTTAACACTACTGTTTTGTTGAGTACACATGACAAGTAAGAAAAAAAAACATCCATCTGTTTGTGTTTGTCTGGTCAGATCTGCCATAGCAAAAGCGGAGAGGTGAATGCCGACAAAGTAGCCAATCTCGTCAAGGCCTACGTGGACAAATACAAGCACAGCCGCCGCAGCAAAGCAGACAAGTGTTAAAGAGAGGGGGGTCCTTCACCACCACCCCCCCTCGGCGCAAGTGCAATTTTGTCTCCCAGCAAAGGCCTCCCCTCAGTCATGAGCCCAGTCAACTGGATATCCTGTTTTTTCGTATCTCTGAATGAATTGAGATTTTTTTCTATAGATTGAATATTTTTGTTTAAAAAAAGTGGATTTGATATAGCGCTGAAACCCTTTATTTGAATAAGACGCAATGGGGTGTGTACTACTGTAAATCCATTTAAAAAAAAATCTTGTCCAGTGGGGAAGGGGGGTGGGGGGGTCTCGAGAAGGGAATGTGTCATCTGGAGGGGGAAGACCCTGTGCTTGACTTTGAGGTCTCAGTTGGAGCAGAGGAGAATGGCCTTAAAAGACTCGGAGAAACTGTAACACCCCCCTCTCGTCCCTCCCCCCTACCCAAGCTGCAGTTGACTGGTACGAGTGGGCCTGACTTTACAACTGTGTGGCCCAAGGACCTTTATCAAAAACCCTGCGGCTCAAGTCTTTATTTTTGTTTTCTTTTTATATATAAATATATATTAATTATAATAATTTTGATGAAATCCTAAAGTAAAAAAAAATGTGCATTGCCTTTATTCTGTGACAGTAGCTGCAGAGCAGTGTGCTGGTAATGTCTTGGTGCAGCTGTGTCTGGGACGTGATAGGTTGCCATTTGGTCGGTATTGGGTAACCACACCAGCTGATAGGTCTGTGGGGGGAAGAGGCGGATCAGGTGGTTGCCTTGGCCTTTGTCGATTGTGCTGTAATAACCACTGTTCATGTGTTATCCCCCCCCTCCCCTCCCAACCCCCCAACCCAAAAAAAAAAGCAATGGAATAAATTGGCTGCTTCCATGATGTCAATCGAGCTTGTGTGTGTGTTTCTTGTCACTGTTACTCTTGCTTTGAAGTTGCTATGAGATTGATGAAGCCTTCAAGTTGTCATCCCATCTTATCTGCTGTTCAGCAAGGGTGACTTTCTCTGATGCTTAATGACTGATAGTTCATGGTTCTGATAGTAGCAAGTCATGTTCATATTGGAAAACATCAGTTGGCTCTGCCCTTGACATTCATGGTCTGTACGCTTTCTTTGCCAAAGGGTGAGTGGGAGGAAGTAAGATGAGACAGGAGTGAGCAAAGTATTACTTCTGAAAGTGTACACCATGATGGTTTTCTTTTTTTGCCCTATATTCTAAACCATTCTTTTATTTTTTTCTGACTCCTGTGCATATATTTCGTTAAGATCCTCCAAGCCAACCCTTGTGTAAGTATGTGAAGTGTGGTTTGCCAGATAGCAACTTTGTTCAAACAGAAATCATCGTCTACCTGTCTCAGGAGTTTGTGCAAGTGGGTCACTGTAACATCGGACAGCAGACAAAGTCCCTAAAATCTGCCAAGAATTTCTCATACATATTAAGTGGCCCATATCTGTGAGTGTGCCGTCTCAACTGAGAGATGTATTTTTGGATGACCCTCCAATGCACTCAAGAGAAGTGCTCATACCTTTTAGGCACAGTGAGCCTGTCATACCTTTACTGAAGATGTTGATAATATATGTCTGCCTTTCGCTGACAACCTGAGGACATTCCAGAGGGTCCCCGTAAAACCAAAGTGAAGTTAACCACATCATGCCAGACGTTGGGGAGGATTTGAGGAAACCATGTTTTTTGGGTCGTGCTGAGTAAAACCATACCACTGCACGAGGGGGCACCACTGGGGGTGGGGGCTGAGTTAGGACAAGTCCTACGGCCCAGCATTAACAGGACCCAGCATAATTAGGAGGACACTAATATTATCGTTAATAACAAGGGGGCCCAATGTTGCTGGAGGCAGCCCTGCCTGCTACTCCATTGATTTATGTGGGTCATCCCACTACGTGTCACAAAGCATGCGACTACAGTGCTCTTGCCTTCCATTAGAGAACCTGATGGTTAATGTCCTACCCTCCCCATCCTGTGTGTATCGTGTGAATTGACCTCAGCTAAGGGTGCAGCATTGATAGGGGGCCCTTGGAGGACACGTTCAATTAGTAAGAGAAGGCCCAAACTTGTATTCGTTCATAAGGCTCAAAAAATCTATCAGTGCCCCTGGACACTTGGTAGTTCATGCACATAGGTCTTAACTTTTTTTTTTGACAGTGTGAAGAAGCAGGACAAAGTTCAACATGAACCCCACCCGTACCAATTTTACTTATGTTAACTGCTGTGATAGTCACCAACTCTGCTAAGTCCACCTTCAGGGTAGAGATGTTCTAGCCAATAGACTTTGACGATTCATGACTCACCCCGGTGAATCACCTGGATCTGTTAAATAACTTGTGAGCCAAGTTTTAAGACCACGCTAGCCAGCAGCGAACACAAGTAACTGGCTGGAGCCCTCAGGTTACTAAAGGGCATTGGAGGGCTGACAACCTCTAAACTACAGCAGTGCAGTGGCAATGCAGTTGTCAATAAAAGTGGTGGGTTTTTGCTTGGGGCCTTAACCATAGACTATATAAGACAACCCTCTGTGAAGTCAAGCATAGACCTTTCACAGACTGGATGAAGCCAAAATTTAAGTTTCTGGGCACTGCCATCTTGGCCAATTCTTTCTGTGGATATCAATGTGAATTATCTGGGGATGGAACTAATGGATTCTAAAAGGTATTCTGTTTTGGCTTTATTGTTTGGCCTGGAACGTTGTGGCTTGTCCCAACACAGTCTAGAATTACCTCTCCACAATTATTCTCTAGTTTGGTCCTCTCTAGTGCTTGGAGTTGTTCTATCACTCTAATCATCCATTACCGCTTTGACTTTATGAACCAACCGTCTAATGCTCATCATTGGAAGAATAACTGGTTATACAACTTACCTTCACTGATCACGTTTCGTCTGTTTCCACAGTCAATCCACCTTGTGCAACAGAAGGATTTCCTTGTTTACTTTTCATCTTAAGTCTGGTAGCAGCACCATGACTGAATGGCCAGACCATCATTTTTTTTTCCTTTTACTGGGTTTCAGTTAAAAATAAAGAAAACAAACCTTCAACTACACATCTATGGAAATATGTTTTTACAGAAACATTCTTCTCCAAGAATGGTTAACCAGTTGGGTGTGATGTGGTTACTGACATTATAAAAATGTTGTTGGTAAAGGTATCAACTGCACAGTTAATAAAAAAATAATTTCCTCTTTATACTTATAACCGTTTAGCAAAAATGAATCCAGATGAACAATTGCAATATTTTCAGCTACTGTGATTTGGATAAAGAATTTACTCATTACCAACAATTGCAATCATTTGTGTTATGCACACTTGTACCACACGCCTTTAACGAGCCTTTGACTATCCATGAGTAAAACTGAAATCAGTGGTGAAGACATGACGTGACTGTGCTATTCTGTGCCATGGGTTATCTGCAAGTTTTGCTGATTCCAAATAATAAAAAAAACTGTTTTGGCTGAACTTACAGAGTCTGAAACAAGAGATGCTGTGCAGGTGTTCTGCACCATGAATATGCAGACAAGCTTTATTATTAATGCTATGAACACAAACAAATCAAGTTAGAAAAAAAAAACAAAATCCACAAATAATAATAATAATCATAAAAAAATTGTTTATGCACCAATGGCACAGTGCAGCACTGGAAGAGACTGGTGATGCAGAAGTGTAACCATAACAGTAGTTCCATGAGAAACACACAAACGAGGAAACAACAAAAAAATGAGGATTGGGAAACAAACAAGCCCGAAAAAAAAAGCAAGCCCAAAAAAATGTTCAGTCTTTTATTTAAAAACTATAAACAGTCACCAAAGTAAATAAAGCCAATCTATAACAGACTGTTAGGTATATGTAATATTCGCACACCCTACGGACTGACACTGCAGAAATGGTGATGGGGGTGGGAAGTCCCCTGCCGGGAGGGCTAACACAACAGGCAGTTTATAAATGTTACACGACACACCGCAGAGAGAGAGGAAGGAGACAGTCTTGAGAAGCTGGGAGCCGGAATGTGGCATGGTAGTTAATAATGAAAAAATAGTACAATAAAACTCCACACTATATTAAGATAGAAAAAAGTAGTGAAGAAAATATCATACCTGCACATAAAGCAAATAACACAGGAGAAAACCTGTATAAAACTCCATGTATTTAAACCAATTTACAAATACAAAAAGAATTTGGTACGGGCCCTGTCAGCTCGTACTATGACAAAAAACGTTTACAGTGGATACATGTTAAGGGGGGCAGGAAGAAAAAAAAAAAAAAAACCTTCAATAGTTTTTTGTTTTGTCTTTTTCTTTTCTTCTACAAAAATGACATGAGATATATTATTCCATACTCTTTCAGCCAGCAAAATGAGTTCTACAAGGTTTTTTTTTTTATAATACAAAAAAAAGAAAAGGAAAAAAAAATATCACAGTTCCACAAAAAACTGTCCCTTCCCACCCACCCCCAAACTTTACAGCATCAGTACCTTTGCAGAAATATTTACAGGGTTTACGTACATTCATCCACTGCTGAGTACAGAATCACATTTCATACAAGTAACCAGGGATCTTAAAAAAAGAAAAGAAAAGAAAAAAAAAATAAACAAAACAAAAACTCCCCTATGTGAACCTACCAAAGTAATGCTATTACTCCACAGAGTGACTTCTCCAGTGGCTGCAGCGGCATGAGAGGATTTATCTTCTTTTTTATACTTATTCACAAGTATTTACAAGATTTTTTTTACTCATTTAATCATATTGGTATTTATTTCAATAATAAATAAGTGAAAATATAATCGGCTCAAGTAAGAAAAAAACCAAGCTATCAAGTTCTAAAAGAAAAACAATCTAGCCAGTCGTCCGCCTGCGACCCCACCCACCCCCCGTACCCCTTTTTTGCCCACCCACTCCCCCCACACCCACCCCCCAACCCTGCGTTTCTCCCACATCCCTCCAACATCTGACCCATGAACCTACCGCTCCCCCCCAACCCCCACGTCTGTGTCGGACCAGGACCTTCTTCAGTGGGTCGCCACTCGTCCGGGATTAGAAAAAATGTGCTCGTATCTTGGAAACGGGGAGTAGAAAGGTGGCGAGATCGGAGATCGGAGAGAGTGGAGAGCAGGTGGCTGGTTTCTGAGTGGCTGGTGGAAGACCCCATGGCAGTTTGTGTTTTTTTTTTTTTTTCCTCTCCCCTCCTTGTTTGTTTTTCATCCTAGTTTGTTTGTTTTCCTCCTTTGTTTGTTTCGTGAGGGAGAGTAGGAGGGAGGAGGAGGAGGAGGAGGAGATGGGGGGTGATTGTAGGGGGTGGTCCAAGCATACTGAGAAAAGAAATGGAAAAGGGGTGGGGGGGGGAGGAAAGACCCATTTGGGGGGAAGCTTTTCCCCCTGTGTGGCCACCACAAGAGACTTGTTCGCCAGCACTTTTGGGAAGTGTGGTTTTCCTCTCGTGGCTTTTTTTTTTTTTTTTTTTTTCCTTAACTTTTTTTTCGTTTTTTTTTTTGGGAATTCAGCTTGGCTCAAGCCTGTAGAGTGTGAGTCAGTTCGTAAAGGCATTTGGCAAGCGTCGTGGAGACCTCCATGTTGCTGAGCGCCATGACCGACAGGTGGCACTCGTGCCGTTTCACCAACCTACAAGGAACAACGCGGCAGAATGGATGACAATTACTACAAATGTCTCCATACAGTATTTATAATTAGGGTCAGAATTGATGTGGGATTGTGTCAGAATTCTTTTCGTTTGTTCACATTCCAATTGCAAAAATGACTAAAAGTACAGGATGTCCCCAAAGTCTGAACAAATAAACGATATTGCCAGTTATAAGTATTTCTATACAACCATCTCTATCTGTGTGTGTGTATGTATGTATGTATATATATATATATATATATATATATATATATATATATATATATATATATATATATTCCCCCTTTTGTCCCTCAGACAAAAACAATTGCCGAAAAAAATAAGTATTATGGTATTTCTCAGTCGACAAAGCATGATCACAGTGAAGCTGTTTTAAGGTTTTAAGTTTTAAAGAAAATATGCATTTTGCCTGTGTCCAGACTTTAGGGGGCATCCACAACTGCCTTGTTTAAAGCCAACAGCACTGGGAAGTGATGTGTTCCCTTACCTTCGCCCATCGTCCGAATACTTGGCGACGTTCTTTAACGTTAAGGCAGCAGTTAGTCGTATGTGTTTGGTCATTGGTCCCTCTTTGTCATCCTGAGCCCAGACAAAAAGACACGCATCACACAAACACACACACAAAGATTAAATTACAGATAGAGATAGCAGGCTTCTCAGTCCACCAGCCACACAGGCAGACAAACACATACAAATAAATAAAATAAAAGGTCTTGTCAGAAAGAAGGAAAACATGCATATCTCTCTGTCTCTCTCCCAATCACTCGCTCGCTCGCACGCACGCACACAAGAGTAAAAGACATGTAAGGGATAACAGTCGCTGAGCTGAACTGTTCCATGTAAATAATGGCAAGGTGGAGGCAAGCGCATTGACATGGAACGGCAAATTCAACTTCTCTTTTGAGATTTACGTCTAAAGGCAACCGGTTCCTAAAAATGAATGCCCATTATTTTATTTTTACTATCCGCCAATGAGAAAATAGAACTCCACAGCTGATAAAAAAAATAAAATAAAATCAGAGGTTTGTGAGGAACAGAGCGAGGACACGTACGGTAAAGTCCCTGAAGACCAGGTTCCGTGACCCCCTGCGCAGCGCCATGAGGGCAGCACTGGGGTGATTGACGATAGCTTTCTGTGCTCGCGGGGTCGGACTGCTGGCAGCCACTGGGGGAGACCTGCGGAGGAGGAGGAGCAGGACAAGACCGGTCAGTACACAGACTCATTTCAATTTCCTTTGGAGGCTGGGGTGTGTGTCTGTGTGAGTCAGTGTGTTTGTGAGTGATTGAGTGAGTGAGTGAGTTTGTGAGTGAGTGAGTGAGAGTGTGTGTGAGTGAGCGAGCGAGCGAGCAAAGTATGTTTGTGAGTGAGTTTGTGAGTGAGTGAGTGAGTCAGTGCGAGTGAGTGTGAGCCCTGGGAAAAAGGAGAGGAGAGATCCATAAACATTAACCGTCAGTCAAGTCTGTTCAAGCACACAGGCCATCACAAGGACCAGACACAGCGAGCAGAAGACTGACCGATTCACTGACATGGCCAGTCACACTGTACTGGCTTCTGAAAGGCATCATCATGTCCAAAAGCGATCATTTGGAACACACTGCCTGACAAAAAGCTAATAAACGGTTGAGAAATCCAATCGTTTCCCCACTCAGCTTTTTTTTTTTTTTTTAAATCATCCAGACCATTTATTACTTGGACTGGACTGGACAGTGCGTTTGGCCTCTCTGAGAAGCAGCTTTTAAAAATTCACCTTGGGAATGATGATTATGTGCTTAATGGCATGAACACAACAGCCACCGCATATTTGCACTCAACTATAAAAATATATTTTTTTATCTGCACTGCAGCAAGATGATGATTATACGATGAATAGGTTCAAGGTGTCTTTGTTATCACCGAGGAGCAATTTAATTTTACTTTTGCAGCCAGCAGATAGTACATTAATAAAAACACAACAACACAAGCATCAACAACCAGATAAAAAATATAAAAACATAAAACGTCCCAAAATAATATAGATTTGGAGGCGGGAGTGACTGGATCGGGATGGGGGTGGGGGTGGGGGGTACGTACTTGGAAGTATTCGGATTTTGCCTCTGTTCCTCCAGTTTCAGGCCAGCGATCAGCGCGTCCCTTGAGCAGTGCTTGTCCTGTGGTGGACAGCAGTGGACAAATACTTTTTTTAGATAGCAAAAAAAAAAAAAAAAAAAAAATGAAGCCTGACTGACTGAAATCTGGGCCAGTAAGTCCCTCAGACGAAACGTGCAACAGGCAACAAATTATGAGGAAAATGATTACAGATGCTATTTGAAGGAAGTATGTTATGGCAAGTAATCATAAGAGAAGTCCTGATATGTCACCAGAGAAAGATAAACATGCTACATTGAAATACTAATTTCACTGATAAAAACAGTTCAGCTACAATATTCAAAACATAACACTTAACTTACAGCATGCAATTTTTTTTTATGTTTTGATTTTGTGTTTTGCCTCAACATTTACTGACATTTTTAAAATTAATTGCAGTTCCAGTTTTGGCCCCAATACTACATATAGCGTGTACCTGCTCCGGGAAACTTGGTCAGACTCATGCACCTCCCTGTATGTATGAAGGTATGCTTGCTTACTCAGTGTCCCTTTACACCTCTGTTAGCTTATGTCCTCCCTTTTTGTAAGTCGCTTTGGATAAAATCTTCTGTCTATATAGCGCCTTTAAAAGGTGTCTGAGAGGGATCTTGCCTGTAAGTGAGTGATGAAGGATAGTCTTTGCCGTGGGAAGGGTTCACAGCCCTCCCAGAGGCACTGGCCAGGGTACGCCTCCTTCCCGCCATGTTGCGTGGCCGCGTGGTAGAACACCTGAGATGGCGTCTCGAACCACCTGCGGGAGGAGGAGGATATATGGGTCAAGGTCAGACACACAGTCCACATCAATCAGATCACATCACATGAATGCCCGGTAAAAAAAAAAAAACTTGGTTCTATAACTTGTGTGAATCCCACATAAACCACATATCAATCTGACCTTTAAAAAATAAAAAAAATAAAAATTAATAATCTGGTCACATGACCTCCTTTAAAATCATTTTGTAGCATACATAAATAAACAGCACAAATCTGACCCTATTTATTTATTTTCTTTAAAAAAAATTCTGTTTAAGTGTCAGATATATTGTCAAACTATCTGTAGTATAAACCATTGCAGTCAAAACTTCTTGAGTCACTCCTATAACACTGCTACCACTTAACAACAACAACAACAACAACAACAATAGCATAGCTCTGACTTGAACAGGAAGCTGATCCACCCCTGCTGGTCCACCCACCGTTTACAGGACTGCCACAGACACTTGAAGTTCTGGCCGGGCTTGCGGGCCTGCTCCTGGGGTACGGCCGTGGCCTGCGGGCTGTCCAGAGAGGGGCTGGAGCTGGCGCTGCTGCCCTGCAGGGGCTTGGGCACGGCGGGGGCCACGGGCATAGCTGCCGACACAGACTGCTGCTGAGGAGGGGGGGATCACAAGAGGAGAGAGGAGGGACCACAACAGGAGAGAGGGGAGGAGGGATCACAAGAGGAGAGAGGAGAGAGGAGGAGTGTTAGATGAGACTCAGCATCACAGGGAGTTACAGTCTGTCTGACTTGAGACCTCTAAAGGAACTGCTCTCTTCACTAAGGAGAACCTGATTTAAGACTTCTGAAGAGTTACACTCTTCACTAAGCCTCAGATCATAGTTTGAATTACAAGGGGTATTGGGGGGGGGGGGGGTACGGTAGCACCTAATCAAGACCCAGTACCCCCTCAAAGAGACAAAAATAGCAGGGTTGGGGGGTACCGACATATTAATGTAATTAATTACTACTACATTGCACAATTGATTTACTAATACAATAGCCTACATAACCTGGTCAAGCAATTTTGGGAAAAAAAAACACTCACACAAACACACACACACACACACACACACACACACACACACACACGTGAGATAGGGGGTGGTGGTGGTGTTCTCAAAAGGGTCAAGACTGCCTCATAAAAAGGAGTGATGCAGTTGTGACAATGCCATGTTCAAGTTGCTGAAAACTGTAGTGGCTAAGCATTGAGCAATGTGCAACTGATGTGTGACCAATGAATAGTTTGGCTGACAAACTGACACATTAATCTGACAACTATTTCATAACACATCAGTGCCAAAATGGAGACATGCATGACCTGTATCACTTTACTGAAGATAGCGCGCCAGAGAATTTGAGATCCAGCCATGCCAATGTTGTGTGTTCCAGTTCTTTGTGTGATCCCAAAAACAATTGAATCTATAATAAATAAAACTGTAAATGGTGTGTGTGTGTATTTAAAAATGACATCGGATAATCCCGACATCATCTTACTGACAGTGTGCCAAAACCCTTAAAAAAGGAAAACATCAACTTGTAACACTGTAAACGTGCAACACTAATAGCCTAGTCATAAGCTGGGCAACCATCAAACAAAATCCATAAAACTTCAAATCAGTTAGTCAGATCCGATCAATTGTTGGGCAAGTTTACGCATTTTGATGTAAACGGAGCACCACTAAAAATCCTGCTATTTGAGTCGCCTATTAAAAACTTCACAGAATGCATGTATGCCAACGATTAACACATTGCCCCCCTTCTGCAAAACTGTAATTCACTTTCCCTCGAATCACAGAACACAAATAAAAGCAGACGCAGGACATCTAGGAAAGTACCAAAAAATGACCACATCGTTACACTGAGCTGTGAGTTCACATGGGGCCTGGAACAGCATGAGTCGTTTAACCAACACAGAAACACAGAGGCGCCTGCCACAAGCACAACATGGGTGAGCCCCAGTAAAAAGCTGGGGGAATTCACACAGTGCAAGGATTAACCAACTACATCAAAGCACAGATTCTTAGTTCACTTCTTCACAGAGCCTTAGTCCACTGAGGTGCACACACACAGCCTAGGCCTGATTTCTCTCTCAGTGCTTCTCCTGAGTGGACATGCCTATTCCAAGCAAGCAACAAAATTATTTACAGATTAATTTACCTTGCTTGCGGAATGACCAGTGTGCTAAAGGTTGGGTTGTTCTTATTTCCCCAAGTTCACAGGCCAGTGTGCGGGAGTTCTTTTTTTTTTCTCTACATTAGACCGCCGTCATCTCCAACACACCTGTCTTTTTTTTTTTTTTTTTTTTAGAGGTGTGCAAAAGTTCATTTTCTTTTTTGAAGTTTCCTACATGTGATATAGTATAAGTATTGCACACCAACAAGAGAAGGCCTGCGCACCTCGGAGGAGGGTGTACTGGAGGTGCCACTTTTACACTGACTATAACTTCGATGAACCAAAGGAAACAGTGCAACAGTGTTTTTTATTGACTGACAAACCACTTTGATGGAAACTAAGCACTGACAAACAAGCTGACGTTTCTTTCAGTCGTTCAGCCCTTCATCAGAGTATTACAGCACTAGTCATGCACACCACAATGATTAAGCCAGATCAAGAGGATATGTGTCAATCAACAGAGAGCCATATGGAGAGGAGAGCTGAGGGCAGGTAGTGGCCATGCAAAAAGGAGGAACTGAGAACCGCAGCCTTTTAAACTTTCAAGATAAAAAAAATATATTCAAAATTTCATCAGGCTTGTGAAGAGAACCAGAAGAGGGGAAAAAATAGATGATTCCATTTACACAAGGCTACTTTTTTCTTTTTTTTTCCTTCCTTTTCTTTTTAAAGTTCAGCTAGCCTGCCTATAGCTAGCGTGCCTAACACAACCAACCACTGAACAGTTACATTTCTAAATCATAACGCATTGAGAATCTCGTGTGAAGTAGGCCAAGAGAAGCAGTAGCAGAGTAATGAGCGTGCACCCTTACCTGTGTGTGTGTGTGTGTGTGTGTGTGTGTGTGTGTAATGTACACTGCCCTGCAAAGGCAAAGTGCAGTTAACTACGCAAACATTGAAACTGAGGAAAAATGCCTTCAAAGTTGTCATACTGCCCAGTCCAACATGGTGTAGGTAAACCAGTGGTAATTCTTTTTTATGTACTTTCTTAATAGGAAGAAGAAAGTGTTGTGTTGTCACAAGACAAAAGAGGTGATATAAAGTCAGTTTGCAGTCTAAACTGCCTTTTGGCTTTGTAGGGCAGTAGCAGGTGAGTGTGCATCCTTGCTTGTGAGGTGTGAGACACAGGGCAGGTGAGTGTACACCAGGGATGGCAACTGGCACCAGCCACCAAAAATATGTAGTGGCCGGTAGATTTCGGACACAAAAATAACAAATTTGCTCTTGAGTGGCCTGAGAATTTTACCATTTATTTGCCAGTGGCTGGTAAAGGTTTACATACTGTAAAGTTAATTTCCAACCCTGGTGTGCAGCCTTGCCTGTGTGTATGGTTGCTTGTGTATATATGTGTGTGTGTGTGTGTGTGACATAGGACAAGTTGGGTGTGCACCTTTGCCTTTGTGCAAGTTGCCTGTGTGTGTGTGTGTGTGTGTGTGTGAGACATAGGACAAGTTGGGTGTGCACCTTTGCCTGTGTGCAAGTTGCCTGTATGTGTGTGTGTGTGTGTGTGTGTGTGTGTGTGTGTGTGTGAGAGACATGGGACAAGTTGGGTGTGCACCTTTGCCTGTGTGCAAGTTGCCTGTGTGTGTGTGTGTGTGTGTGTGTGTGTGTGTGTGCCGTAGAGCAGGTGAGCAGCCCTTACCTGAGGAGCAGTCTCCTGCTGCTGTTGCTGCTGCTGTGCAGAGGGCACACAGGGCTTCTGCTGCGCTGCGTTCTCTATTGCTACTTTTGCTACTGTGCTTGGGTCGGCCCCGGCGGGCACGGCCACCATGGTGGCGCTGCGGCCCGCGTTGTTGGGGTCGCTGATGGTCACTATCCGCACGCCCACCTTGCTGGGGATGCCGGAGGGGGGCCCCCTCTCCCCGTCGTCCGCGGGCCGCTTAAGCACCCGGTTCTCGCTGGCCCCGTTAGCCGGCGGCGGTGGCGGCTGATGCTGCTGCTGGGGTTGCTGGGATTGTACCTCTGACCCGTAGGGGGTCTGGTTTCCGCCGTGGTGGGGGGGCGCTTGCTGCTGCGGGTGGTGAGGGTGGTGGTGGTGATGGTGGGGGGGTTGCTGGAGCCGCAGGTGGGGTGTGTGGGCGTCGTAGTTCTGCCCCGAGGGCCCGTTGGAGAGCTCGGTGCCGCGGACCCCCGCGCTCTTGGGCCCGTTGACCACACGCTGCTGCTGCTCTGCCAGCTCTGCTTTGGCAGTGTCCTGCTGAGGTTGGGGAAGAGAGTCCGGCCCGGGTGCCACCACTCCGTGCCCTCTGGGGGACTGGGCCACCTCCCCGTTCCCCACGTGTTTGGAAGCTTTGTGATTTGGAATGTTTTTGCCCGTGACGGCGTCGCCTCGGTCAAAGTCGCAGACCCCGTTGACCAGGAGCTTCCGGGGGTCCGGGGTCGGGGTCGTCGAGGTCTGGGTCGTCTGGCCAGCGGGGCTCCCCAGCTTCCCAGTGCAGGCGGCGAGGTCCCGGTCCCCGGCCCCGGGCCCGTCCCACGAGGGGCCGTTGGCGGCGGCCTGCGGGCCCTGAGTGCCACCGGCGGCCGGCTGGCTGTTCCCTGAGTGGTGCGGAGGTAGACTCGAGTCGACGACGCACTTCCTCCCGTTGAGCAGCTTGCTCGCTGCGGGGCCCTCGGATAGAGATAGAGATGGGGATGGAGATGGAGGCAGCGGTGTCCCCGAGTCTCCGTTGCTGGTTTTGCTGGCTCCTCCCTCGGCCACAGCGGAGCCCAGGGAGGAGTTCTCCACCACCTCGATCTTGCGCTCGTGGACGTGCAGCCCCGTGGCGTCTTTGGCCTCCTCCTCCTTTTGGCAGATGATTTTGTCCGCCCGGAACGGCGGCACCGTCACTGGGGGTGTAGCTCTCCCCCCTCCGGGCAGGGACTGGGGGTGTTGCGGTTGGGGTGGGGGTGGCGATGTCACCACCTGGGGGTGCACCTGGACCCCCAGCGAGGGAGGGGGCCCCGTCTGCGCGGTGAGCGGCGACGGCACGCCCTGGGCGGTGATCCCCGTGGCGGGGAAGCCCGTGTTTGGCACTACCGTGAACGTGACCTGGTTGGCGGGGGTACCTTGGTGGTGGTGGTGGTGGTGGTGGAGGATGGTGGCCGGGGTGCTGGTGGAGATGAGCTGGCCGGGCAGCAGCTGCAGGTTGGAGATGGGCACCGTCTGCACCGTGGTGCCCTGGGCCTGCAGTGGGCTCTGGACCAGCTGCACGTTGAGCTGCTGCGGCTGCTGGGACTGCGTGCTCTGGTTGCTGCTGGTCACCTGGTAGACCACCTGGGGGCTGGGCGCCCGCGTGCTGCTGGGGGGCGGGACCTGGGGGGCCGGGAGGATGAGTTTCCCCCCCGGCGTGGAGGGCCCGCGCTTTGGAAGCAGTAACTGTTTGATCAGGCTGGACTCTGTGGAGGTAGGCTGGCCGGGGGGTGGGGTCGGCGGGTACGCCTGGGGGTGGGGGTGGGGGAGCTGCTGCTGCTGCTGGCGCTTGACGGACAGCATCTGACTGACCGTGGGAGGGGGGCCCGGGAGGGGGGCCGGGTGCGAAGGCGAGCCCATGACCTGCTGTTGCAGGGGGCTGGAGGTCGGGGGGCAGTGCGAGGGTTGGGGGACAGGGAGGGGGGCGCTGGGCGGCTGCCCGGCCAGCTGGATGGTCTGACCCGTGGGCATGCCCGAGGGGTTGGCCAGCACGATCTGGTGGATGGCCGGCGTGAACGCTGGGTTTGGCTGTGGGTTGGGGCTGACGATGACCACGTTCTGCTGCTGTGGCTGCTGCTGAGGTTGAGCTTGTTGCTGTGAGAACTGCTGTTGCTGCTGCTGCTGCTGTTGTTGTTGTTGCTGCTGCTGCTGTTGCTGTTGACCAGGACCCTGGAGCTGGGGGGCCGGCTTGGGCGCGATGTTCTGGAACGTGACCCGGGGGGTCTGCGCGTTCTGCACGCCGGCGACCGTGAACACCTGTCCGCCGGCCACGATGGAGGGCGCGCTGACGAACTGCGGCGGCGAGGCCAGCACCACGGACTGGGACTCCTGGGAGGCGGGGCCGCCGCCACCCGGCTGGGGGGCAAGGCGCTGCTGACCCCCCTGGACCCCCTGGACCCGCCCGGCAAAGATGTGGGCCTGCGGGGGTCCCTGCTGGAAGAGCGTGACCGGCGCGTGGTGCAGGAGCTGCTGCTGCTGGGGGGCCGTGGCGGCGGGCAGCCCGCTGTGGTTGGGCATGGCGGGGGGCACCGAGGCCGTGGGGAAGGAGGAGGAGGAGGGGCTGTGGATCAGGGCCGTCTTGACCACGTCGCCGGGCCGGGGGGGCATGGGCGTAACGGCGGGGATGGGGGACTGCTGGGGCAGGCCTGACAGGGGGGCGTTGGCCAGGGGGAAGCGGGGGGGCACGGCCATGCCGGGCGGCACCGGGTGCGGGTGGGGGGGTGCCGCTTGCACGGCGTAGGCCACCTGCGGAGCTGCCTGGCTGGCTGTAAGGCTGGGGACAGGCGCCCGCACAAACGGCCCACCCATGCCAGGGGGGAGACCTGAGTGACCAGGGGAAAAAAAGAGAGGACACAAAAATCATGAGATGCAAAACACATATATGTGACCCAATCTGGCAACATGAGTCTGGTGTCAAAAATTTTAATTTTAGTAGAAAATGTAAATGTAAAATTAAATGTTTTACTCTTTTATGAAACAAAGGGTGTTTAAAAAACATCTCCCCACTTTACATCACCAAGGTAAGTATGCTAAGGTTAAAAATTGTTTGAAGCATTACCAAAGAAATATTACCAAAATGTCCAAAAAAAAAAAAAAAAAAAGAGGACTTTCCTGAGGACTGTTAAATACATTTAAAGTGTATCCTCGTCTTGTCTTTTGACTGGTACAAAAATCTCCATCACATATGTATTGCACACAAAGCCAGAATCAGAGAGAAGACATAGTACAGTACTTCATACTACAACATTCGGTAGCATTCCCAATGGTTGACATGTACTTGGGATATTATTTCAAAATACCCAGGCATAAACAGCCAACTGCACAAGTGGAAGAAGCAACACTGACATCCTGGTTTCAGCAGCAACACTGCACCAGTAAGTGTCGTTGTTCTGTCTCCTTCGTATTTTAAGCCACTACTAAAGTATGTTTCAGCAGCAAGCCATCACAGCGTTTGCTTTTCCTATGGCTTTCTATTTTGGCTGTATTTTGTCTCTTTCTTATGCCATAGCATACAAGCAAAGCTTACTTGTTAAGTTGTGACAAAGACCAGTGGCCTGCATTTAAAAATACATGCCTCTTCAAAATTATTTTGTACATTTTAGACTCGCAGTGCCTTGGTGACCACACAACACCTTCAATTTCTCATTGTTGAGTGTTAACTATCCATCAACCATGTAAAAAAATACATCCCTTACATCTTATTCAATTCCGCTGGTTATGGTTAACTGTGGGGGATATTTGACAGAATGGTGTTAAAAATTGCTAGCTGACTGGCAACTTGAACTGCAGTTAGAGGCACACTAGAAACAACATCTCTGCCAGGCAGCTCTACTTGTTGCTAAGTGTGTGCAGAGCGTAGACACACACTTCTGAGACACTCCTGCAGCGTGCTCCTGTGCAGCTGGTGAAACAGCAAGCCTAAACTCAAACGCTAGCTTTCCTGGCTCAGCCAACATGCCACTTACAGAACAGACTGCACACAGCACGCAGCCACGCCTGGTGGAAAGTGGGAGTTAGGTGGAGGAGGGGGGGGGCTACACATTGTGTTTTTACTTATTTGTTTTAAATACAAGCCTATTGTACTTTTTGTTATGTCTATATTATTATGTTGGTCATCATGTCTTCCTGTCTTGTTCATAAGATGTTTAATGTTCACCGTGGGCCTAGGGAGCATTGCAATTTCAAATTCTGTGTGTACAACCTGTACATATGGTTTTTCACCATAAAGCTGACTTTGACTTTGACTGTGGAGGGGAGAGTGGGGTGGGTCTTTACCTGTGGGAGGTGTGGAGGGGAGGGTGGGGTGGTCTTTACCTGTGGGAGGTGCCTGAGGGGGTTCCGAGGGGGGTTCGTGCTTGTGCCCCGGCACAGGGCTCGGCTGCTGCTGCTGCTGTTGTTGCTGATAGTACAGCTGGATGGGGAGGGGGATGGACCGCCTCCGGATGCCCACCACGTGGATCTGAGCCTGGCCGTTGATCTTGGAGTCGTCCATGCGCTTGACCGCGTGATTAGGGAAGATCGTCCTGGTGCGAAGAAAGCACATGGGGTCAGTGTTTGACCAAAAAAATGGGACTGTGAGGGGGGAGAATCCCTTTTTTCCATTAATAACCACTCAAATAGAGTCTGATTAGCCAAAGCTGTCTATCCTCACAGATGTGACCGCTTAGCAGCTGGGACAATCGGTCGGCCCAAAGGATTTGCAAAGCAATTCTGTCTAAGAGAAATCGCATGCCGTTTAGCAAAGAGATGGACAAAGCTTTACATGTCGGCAGTCTAAAATAGATATAATCCATGTCAGTGAAGACATTTTACTAAAATAAATGATTACTACTCAAGTTTAAATTCTCATTAAATCATCAGAGAAATAATACTGTACACTGCACCAAGTCACTGACAGTTCGACAGTGACAACACTGCTGATGCCAACAACCTGTGGTGTGTTTGCAACCAACAAAAGTGCTTGCTGGTCAGCAACTGTGGTTTTGGCAATGTTAGTTTTGTTGGCTGCCAACAAACTAAGATAAGATGCTAACTTAAGTTAGAAACTATGGTTTTGGAAAAAAAGGGGGATGCCTTTTTTCCCCACAATGGCCTAGTCTAGCTTAGTGTCTGTGAAGATTCTCATTCATCCAGGGGTCATGTTAGTCAAATGAACTGAAGAAGCCTTTTGGATGAAAGATGAAACGTCTTTAAAGCTACTAAAAGAAGTCCAGCTGCTTACAACTTAACTCATTTGACTAGCTTAGTGTTATTTTTCACAGGCCTTAAGCTACTAAAAGAAGTCCAGTTGCTTACAACTCAACTCATTTGACTAGCCTTGACTAGGTGTTATTTTTTACAGGTCTATGACTTGACTCCGTCGCCATGGTTACCTCAAGCACTTGTAGAAGATGGAGGAGGTGAGGATGCCGCTGCGGGCCATCTTGCTGCACGTGGCCAGGTACTCCGAGTACATCTCCGACCGCGACACCGACCCGTCCTCGTGCACCTCGAAGTGGGCGTTCAGCCTGTGGAGCAAACGACAACAGGCAGGGACATCGTTATTTATGTGACATTACCCGTGTTCACGCAAGAGCCAGCATCAACGGGGCATTGCGTTGTTGTGACATCGCATTGTTGTGTCACGCAAGAGTCCGCATCAACGGGGCATTGTGTCATTGCGTTGTGGTGACTTTGCATCGTTGTGTCACGCAAGAGCCCGCATTAATGGGTCATTGCGTCATTATGTCATTGCGACATTTAGTTACTGTGTTCAACTGCAAGAAATGTTGTCTTGTTGTGACCTTGCCAAACTGTAAGGGCACTTTGAGCTGCATCTTGTATGTATGAATTGTGCTATACAAGTTATTATTATTATTATTATTACACTGCGGTTAGTGTTACATATGCCAGCTAGGGTCAGCTTGATGTACAATGTTAGTAAACTGCCCTCCCAACACCTCAAAAGGATGTCCTACTGACTGAGCTAATAGCCCAGCTTTTATCTCACTTGGTAGTGCATGTACCTGTGAGATCACGGGTTCGAGACTGGGTCTAGACCTCGGAAGACCTCGGTTACATTAGCAGACGGCTATATCCAAAGCGTGGTTGAGACTATAACTGCTGCGATATCACAAAACAATAAAGTCTTTGCCTCTGTTATGGAAATAGAAAGGAAACATTGGCAAAGCCCCAACACAACTGCTAAAAAACCCCTGTCGATATTTTTAGTGCACACTTTAGTGTAAGACTGGGGGGAATCACAGAAAGTAAACATTACACTTTCATGGCACGTTGCCCACGACAACATGATGATACGGCAAATATGTGATGTCCAATGCATTGTGCGAGACTCATTCATGAGTCATCCGGATATCCAAGGAAAAAAAATACCCCCACAAAGGCCAAAAGCAGGACTTGTGAAGGTTATTTATTTAACTAACAAAACACATAGTTTTCTTTGCCCTGTCTGCCCTGTGTGAGTGTCTTTGTCCTCACTACTTAATATAAGTGACAACGATGAGTCATAAAAGCATGAACTCGTAACAATGAGTCACAAAGCATCAACACTTGAGTAAGTTAACATGGAAAAGAAATGTATTTTAAAGGCCTGGCATGTTCCAATAAAAATATATTGATACGGCAGGCGAGTGTATTGATAATGTATCTGGCGATACAATTAACCACCAAATAGATAATTTGTACCATCCCTACTGTGTAATCATCACTGCACCAGACCGCAACACTACACAACGGCTCTGGTGCTCATGTGTTAAATGCAAATGACTTACCACTGAAGGGTGAACTTCTCGCCGTCCAGCTCAACAATACCAGGAGGAGGGGCAGCCTGAACAGGGACTCTGGGTGCTGAGAGGAATAATAAGCCAGATGAGCCAGAAGATTATAGAAGATTAAGCAAAAACATGCAAGGTGCAAAATAAGTTTTTGAATATTTAATAAACTTCCCCCACCCCCACCCCCTGCACAACTTATTAATAAACCAACTTTGTGCTTTCTAATTCCCATCACTGCGATCTCTGCTGAGCTATGGAAGATGGTTTCAGCTGGTGTGTAAAGAGTGCAATACTCCCTTGCGGCCATTAGATGGCGCTGTGGAAACAACGATGACAGTGATAAGCAGCCACCTTTTTTCTCAGGCATGACACTACCAGTGATGACATAAGAGGTGCTTGCCTGTGTGTGTGTGTGAATGTGTGTGTGTGTGTGTGTGTGTGTGTGTGTGTGTGTGTGTGTGTGACGAGCGGAGACACTCACCTGGGCCAGAGGGGCCCTGCATGGGGGGAGGGACGTGCTCGATCATCTGGGGCCGCACCTCCGTCACCTGGCTGCTGGCCGCCTGGTGCTCGATGAGCTTGACGGCCGTTAGCGCGTCCGGCCCGAACGTGTGCAGGTCGATAGACACCAGCCTCACGAGCAGGTCTAGAGAGATGACAACGCGCACACACACACGCACACGCACGCACGCGCGCACACACACACACACACACACACAACAACAACAAACAAATAGTGCATAGACTGTTAGCATCATAGCCGTTACCAAAGGCTTACCGTTTTTACATTCCTAATAATGTAAAACATAGTGCTAGTACTTTAGGAATGAAATAGAATGTTCAGGGTACTGTTTTTGTATTACTGTTAAAAAGGGGTCTGTACAATCTCATCATTTTTGCCAAATGCCAAAGGACACATTCACAATTTCACATTCATGGTTTAAAAAAAAAAAAAAAAAAAAAGCATGAATTATGCAGAGTACAAGTAAGTTAAAAAAAAAAAAAAAAAAAAAAAAAAAAAAAACATGATCACCAAACAATGTTTGCCGAGGTGCTGCAATAGAAACCTGTAAATGGTCCAGCTAACAACGGGGCCTCTCGCTGGGGACCGCAATGTGCCTCTAATTTATTATGTCTGACCAGGCGTGCCTGCGAAAGGGAGGTCGGGGTAATTGATTCCCCAAAGACAAGCGAGGGGAGAGTCAATTAGGCTTCAGCTCAAGCAGCCGTAAGGGGCATTAAAATAAGGGCTGCCGAGAGGTGGGGGCTGGCCACTCACACTAAGTAAACAACTGTCAGAAACTCAACAAAAAAAAAGAAAGAAAAAAGACCAAAAAAAAAAAAAATCCAGGTGAGGCCATCCTGAGCTGTCCTCACTGAATGAGTCACCACACATTAAGTGCCTTTTTTCACCTCTTTCTTTCAAGTTACTTAGATGTGTAAGACTTGAATTACTAGGTGGAGGCTTTCAAAAGGGTGATCATCACAGTATAACCCTTTAGGGGAAATCATCATCACACAAACACATACTATGCAAAACTTGGTGTGGCAATGGCAATGTCTGTGTTGGCTCCTTGCAAGTGTGCATGTGTAATTTTGCATCTGTTGTGTAAACATGTATGGTTTTACGTATGCATGTTTTATAACATCTTTCACCATAAGCACCACCTATGGAGGATCCCCGTGTTGGGAACTAAGCGTGTGTGTGTGTGTGTGTGTGTGTGTGTGTGTGAGAGAGTGTGTGTGTGTGTGTGTGTGTAATTTTGCATCTATCGTTTAAACATATATGTTTTTACGTAGGCATGTTTCATAACATCCTTTACCATAACTACCACCTATGGAGGATCCCTTGGTCTTGGACACGAAGTGTGTGTGTGTGTGTGTGTGTGTGTGTGTGTGTGTGTGTGTGTGTGTGTGTGTGTGTAATTTTGCATCTGTCGTTTGAACATATATGTTTATCTTTCACCATAAGGACCACCTATGGAGGATCCCTGTCTTGGACACTATATGTGTGTGTGCACGTGTGTGTGTGTGTGTGCATTGCTGCGGTCATGGTTACGCACCTATACTCCTCTCCACGGAGGAGATCTTGGAGCAGGTGACCTCGCCGAGCTCGGTGAGCTGGTAGAGCACCTCCAGGGAGGAGATGAGGAGCATGACGTCGGGCAGCGTGAGCAGGCTGATCACCTCGCGGTACGAGTCCTGGTCCACGTACTCGCAGATCAGCACCCCGTTGTCCTCCGCCTTGCTCAGGTTCCCCAGGATCTCCATCGCTGTGAGGGGGAGCAGGGGGAATGACGTTAGGAAGAACAACCAGGAGAGCGATCTGTACAATATCTTACTTTTGTTTCCACAAAATAGAGGTTAGTACAAGCTTGAACTATTTTTACACTTATTTTTATCTTTGATGCTTTTATGTTGTCCTTTGTTTTTATTTTTGTTAAGCACATTGAACTGCCTTTGTGTATGAAATGCGCTATACAAATAAACTTGACTTGAAGTCCAAAAGCAAGAAAAAAAAAAGAACCCAAAAACCTTTGAGGCACTCCTGTTGACAAAATTAAAAAAGCCTTCATTAATTGCTGGCTATATGCCTATGCATTTCGACTAGCGTGCCTCCATCAGGGCATCATTAGTTCAGGACAGCTCAGCATTTTTTTCTATAGGGTTACATTCGAGCCAAAAATGAGCATGTGGTGGTCTCCCCCTGAAGGGAGCAAAGGTGCGCTATGCTTTTTCACCCAAAGATTACAATCTCTTTTCTCAGAACATCCCTGAGCATCCCTGAGCACTGAGCAAGGTGAGGGGCTGTGATCTTTGACTAGGGTTTCTCATCATCTCATGTGTTTACAGGAAACGTCATCTCCACTTTCCTTAGGCTCTCACACTCACACATTTGTGTGTATGCATGGATGTGGAATACTCACCTCTCATTTTTAGGAAGCGGTCCCTGGACATCAAGCATTTGGTGATGGTGTGGAACATAAGGTGGGTCGTCCGGAAGTCCACCGGGTCCAGCTGGAGCTGAAGGATACAGAAACACAACAGTTCGTTCAGAAAAAAAGGGTTTGGGGGAGAAAAACAAAAACAACATGCCTGATGTGCTGATGTGCAGGATCTTCAACAACAAAGAAAAAAAGTACACCTCTTCAACAAACAAAAAAATACACCTCTTCTATCAGTGGCAAGCACCTTTTGAACACAATGCCTCAGGATAAAAAATGTGTGTGTGTGTGTGTGGGTGGACAGGCACTTCCCCTCCAAGGCCCAAGGTTGTGTCAGGCAGGAAAGAAGTAAAGAAGTACAGAGTACAAGGATCCATAGATACTTTAGGGGGGAAAAAAACATACAAAAACCTACATGGCTTTTATACCCCAGCACACACACACACACAATGATTTCAAGAGTATCAGCTTACATGGGAAACTCAGTGTCACAGAAAAGCTCCCTTCCAGCATTGGAAGCCTAATCAAACAACCCTCACTGCTACTACTCAAGTCTTTCTGTGAAACCCCATGCCCTCGGGTCAGACTGGGGCAGTTAGATGGGGAGACCGCAATGAGGTAAGAGCGGTAGTGCGTCCCCAAAGCTACTACTGAAGATCCCCGCCACTGCAAACTGCCTACTGTACACGAGCAAATGGACCATACGCACACACACACACACACACACACACACACACCACAGCTCTGCCACACCAGCAGATAACATTACATACTAAGTGGCTTCCTTTTTTCTCTTCATTCTTTCTGGACCTCTCTTCCCCCAGGCCTCCAAATTCCACCTCTAGAAATCTGTGGGAATCTTACAGTAACTCAGAATACGACTCTGTAATGATACTTTGTCAATGATGACAACAATATCATGACACAGTGAATCTGTAATAGTCAATATGCATGATGCATCTATGATACATCACAATGGCAGGGAAACTGAAAACAGTCTCCTAAAAAGGCAGGATATAGGTGCAGAAACACAACAGTGTGTGTATATCTATGGAATATGGGTTAGATAAATGACTCTGGGTTGGACACAAGTCCCAGTGGCCACTTAAAGTCTCAAATGCGGTACTATTGCTGCATGTGGAGGAGACCTTGTGAGTGAGTATGCACAGAGTGTGCGCGAGGGCTGCCAACGTACTGACTTGGTGCTGCAGCTTGAGTCATAGCTCCCCCCACCACCCCAGTCCTGCCCCGACTCACCCCCCCTGGTGACATTGGAGACAGGGTTCGAGTTTTGAAAGTATGACTCTGCTCAGATCTGAACCTTGTTGCACTGCGGGCACTAGACCTGAATGTAGTACTAGTAGCACCTTCACACCTCTCCAGTATTCGATACATTATCCCACCCCCACTCACCTCAGCAGTGACATTGCCCAGTGTCCCCTATGGAAACCCGTGTGGCCCAAATGTGGTATAGTACAGACCAGCGCTGCTTGCTGCATGCCTCCTAACCCCACCCCCACCCCCCAGTATTCCATACATTATCCCACCCCACTCACCTCAACAGTGACATTACCCAGTGTACCCCTATGGAAACCTATGTGGCCCAAATGTGGTACAGAACTGCACAGTGTTTCCCTATGGAAACCCAAATGTGGTACAGACCAGTGCAGCTTGCTGCATGCCTCACACCTCCCCCCTCCCCCCTACATTTGCCCCCCCCTCGTCCTCGACCTTCCCGGGACTGGACTCACCTCGCCGGCGACGTTGCCCAGCGTGTCGAGGCCGAGCTGGCGCAGCGAGACGAAGGTGCAGTGGGCGCAGAGCAGCAGGAAGCGCAGGCAGGTGCGGTTGGTGGCCAGCAGCTTGACGTTGGCCTCCTCGAAGGAGAGGTTCCTCAGGATGAGCGCCACCTGCAGGACGCGCTGGCCCTCCGCGTCGCCCAGGCCCGGCTCGCGCGGGGGGTGGAAGAGCAGACGCCGCCGCTGCTCCGCCGCATGCTCGCCGTCTGATGGAGGAGAGAGTAGGAGGAGATGGGTGGAGGAGGAGGAGGAGAAGAAGGAGGACAAGAAGGAAGAGGAGAGGGGCGGAGGAGGAGAAAGGAGAAGAAGAAGGAGGAGGGGAAACGAGAAGAAGAAGAAGGAGGAGGAGGAGGAGGAGGAGGAGGAGGAAGAAGATAGGGACAGGGGAGGAGGAGAGGGGGGAGGAGGAAGATAGGCACAGAGGAGGAGGAGATGGGGGGAGGAGGAAGCCAAGAAGGGGAGAGAAGGAAGACAAGGAGGAGAATAAGGAGGAGGAAAAGAAGGAAGAGGGAAAGCGGCAGAGGAGGAGGAGAAAGCCAAGAAGGGGAGAGGAGGAGGAGGATAGGGACCGAGGAGGAGGAGATGGGGGGAGGAGGAAGATGAGAAGGGGAGAGAGGGAAGACGAGGAAGAGAATAAGGAGGAGGACAAGAAGGAAGAGAAGAAGGAGGAGGAGGATGAAGAGGAGGATAGGGGCAGAGCAGGAGGAGATGGGAGGAGGAGGAAGAGAGAGAGAAGAAGAAGGACAAAAAGGAAGAGAAGAGGGGCAGAGGAGGAGGAGAAGGGAATAGGAGGAAGCAGAGAAGGGGAGAGAAGCAGGAAAGAGAGGGGAAAGGGGGGGAGGAATGCCATACTTGGTCATTTATGCTTGAGCAGTAAGGTAAACACAAGCTTTTATACTTCAAGATGCAGTCCTGCGATTGTGGGCAACAGCTCAATAGCTGATCAAATTACACCCTTCGTTCCATAAACCTGAAGCAACAGGTTGGCTGTGCCATGTTTATGTTTGCTTCCCAATTACAAAGTAAAGTCTACGTGCACATCCTGAACAAACAGAAACAGAGTCATCTGAGATGTAGAAATGTTACAGGATGACTGATAAATGTGCCTAAATGCATACTAGATTCTAAATGGGCAATGTGCCTTTAAATTCTAATGTTGAGTTGCCAACTCTTTCAATATCTTTTTTTTGTCAAGCCCCTGAAGTTTAACATTTCTACATTTTCAGTTTCTACATTCCCCCATTTTTAGTTGGTTATAACTCCGTTTTCTTGAGAAACGGAACAACATGATACTCCTTCTTTTCAGCCTAAAACCCTACCTGGTGATGTGGCACTTCTACTGTCCAGGACGAGATCTCGCACTTCTGTATCCTCGATGACATCCTTCCAGAACTGTGGAGACACAATGTGCAGAGGTATTCCATCAGAACTTTTATTCGAGAGAGAGAAATATGGTGCTTAGAGGGGTAAAAGTATAAAAAAAAACAAGCCCCTGACAATATAGCTTTTTCTGGTACACAAAGAAAAGCAGTGGGCGCACATGAAAAATGTATAAACCATGTTTTTTTTTTCCGCTAGCGGGCTGGTTTCTCTTACCTTGTTGAAGTCCCGAGATGTCTTCTCCTTCCAATCCAACCCAAACACGGCAGAAAAGCTTCCTAACGCTGTGCAAGAAAAGCAGACACACACACACACACTTCAGTCACAAAAGGAAATGTGCTCGACAAAAACAATGCTCCTGCCATAATTAAATTGCTAATTAAGAAAATGGGCACTGCTGCATGACTCTTAAGTACAAGCTACTAATTCATCAGTTCAGTGCGGCCGTTTTTAAACACCTCCTCAACCCCTGACGCCAGGAAAGTATTTATTCCTCCATCGAGCAAAAAAAAAAGAAAGCTCTATAACTCTAGTCTACAACTTTAAGATATATCCGAGGCCTTTTCTGGCTTTATTTAGACAGGACAGTGAGGGTTGTGACAGGAAGTAAGTGGGAGAGAGAGATGGGGAAGGGTTGGGAAACGACTGCAGGACGGATTCGAACCTGGGTCCCACTGCGCCACTGACCCCCAAACGCTGCATAATAATTTGGATACATCCAAACAAGACCACAAGAGCAGGCAGTCGTTGTGCCTGTGTACCTGTCCATCTCTTTAAATTCTCTTTCCTGCGAATCACACTTTTGCTAGATACAATCACACGGCCACAATAGAGAACACACACACACACACAGGCGCACACACACAGGCACACACACACACACAGGCGCACACACACACAGGCGCACACACACACAGGCGCACACACACACACACAGGCACACACACACCGGCACAAGGGCTGTGTTCACTGGTGGGTGGGGGCCCAGCGATTGTCCCCTGAGAAATTCCACAGAGACGGCAAGCATATTGCTACACCTTTTGTGGTTTTCATTCTGTCTCCCTCCCCCTCCTCCTCCCCTGTTCCCAGTCTTCTTCTCCTCCATCCTCCATCTCGCTCTCTTTACTTATGGAGTTGCCGGATGGATCTGTTAAATAGTCAGCTGGCTGTTGAGAGTGAAAGTCAGCCGGTGTGTAATTCTGTGAATGTGGCCTACCTGTCTGCCAACTGACAGGCACTCAGGGGCACGAGCCAAGGGAGGGAGAGGGGGAGAGAGAGAGAGAGAGAGAGAGAGAGAGAGAGAGAGAGAGAGAGAGAGAGAGAGAGAGAGAGAGAGAGGGAGCGAGAGAGGAAGAGAGAGAGAGAGAGAGAGAGAGAGAGAGAGAGAGATGGAGAGAGCGAGAGAGAGAGATGGAGAGACAGCGAGAAAGAGAGAGAGATGGAGAGAGAGAGAGCGAGCGAAGGAGAGAGAGATAGATAGAGACGGAGAGAGATAGATAGAGACAGAGAGAGAGTGAGTGAAAGAGAGAGAGAGGAAAGAGACAGAGAGAGCAGGAAAAGAGGCAGGGAGAGAGAGATGGAGAGAGAGAGAGAGATAGAGTGCAAGAAAGAAAGAGAGATAGAGACAGAGAGAGCGAGCAAAAGAGAGAGAGGAAAGAAGAGAATGATAGAAAGAGAGTGTAGGTCCCAATCAATCAGGCCTGTGAGGACAGTGTAGTTAAAGGAAAGGCGTGACGGGGCAAACAGCGGAGCATGAGCTGGCCCTTTTTTCTCCTCCCATTTCTAAGTTTTGTTGTTTAATTAAAGATGGGGCGGCGGAGGAGTGCAGATGCTCGCTCTGGCCCTTTGGAAGGTCAAACACCGCCTCTCCTTCACTTCCTGATGCTTCTAAAGTGCCCTATATTCCACTGGATGGAAATAGCCCCGCTTAAACAGTGAGAGCGCTGATGCCCACAGACACACACACACACACACACAGTCAGAGTCTCACACACAGTCTCACACACACACACACACACACACACACACACACACAGTCTCACACACACACACACACACACACACACACACACACACACACAGCAGCACCGATGGCGAGAGGGATCCCATTCAGACACACATTACGGATTCTCACGCCTGACTGCTTAGCCATTCAGCGGCCCGGCGCGGCTCGCCAAAGCAAAACAAATAAACACCGCAAAACACTCGCAAACTAAAAGACCCTACACGCCGGCAGGCCTGGCGTTCAGTCCATGAGTGGCAGCGCAGGTGTGTAGCTGTACCACACAGCCAACAACACACCCGACAACACTGCGCTCACCTCTTGTGGACAAATAGGTGCACTGTTGGAACTTTTGTTTGTAGTTGTTGGGACTTCTTGTAGCGGGTAAAACCTTTTCACATATTCGGACAGCAGGGAACTTGGGCCAATTTCAGTTCCTTGTATCAAGAGTTTCTGTAACTGTGGTTTAGCTCTTGCCTCAGGGTAGGGTTTGTCGAGCTACGCCAGGAATCCCTGATAATAATGCAAGATTACTCAATGTAGGGTACTCGATAACAGATCTGATCAAGCGACATGAATTTAAAAGGATGATCAATGAATAGTGTGCGAGTGTTGCCACTAAAAATGTAGGAATGCGAGTCTGTGTAAGGACAATCCTGGGCAAAAGAAGTGTTACAAACACAAACACACACACACACACACACACAGCAGCGGAGAAAACCCTTTAGGCACTGGCAGCCAGAGCGGCTGGCTGAGCTTGTAGCCGTTCGCACAGGTGTGCAGGAAACAGGCTTTTTTTTTTTTTTTTTTCGTTGACGGGAGAGCAGAGCGACCACCACCACCACCGCGTGTCAGGAGTCGGGAGGATCAAAACACACACACACAGCAACTGGAGCAGTGGCAGCAGCAGCAACAGCAGCAGCAGGCAGACGCCAGCACCTGTTGAATGCGACACAATCCCAGACGCAGAACAAGAGAGCGCACATGTGAAGGCCACTGAGTCACACACTCACTCTCTCTGTCTTGGTGTGTGTGGGTGTGTGTGTGTGTGTGTGTGAGACAGACACACCCCTGGCCTCAGCTCGCAGGGCAAACACACAGCTAGTGACTCCCTTGGGGAAACCAGACTCTTAATGCTGCCACGGTGGGCACCAACGGCCGCCTTTCAGGAGTACTTAAGCACAGCAGCGGGGGAAAGCACACAGTCACACACACAGTCACACACACACACACACACACACACACACACAGGGGAACATGGAATGCAGCCGCGCCGAAAGAAAAGGGCACCCGCGATATTTTCACAGGGAGGGGGAAGAATAAAAGGGTAAAAAAAAAAAGTGGCGGGGTGGAGGGGGGGCGATTTGCTGCTGCCACACAGTCAGGGCTGTTGAGCATATGGTCAGGGTTACTACAACACAAGATGCTAAAGATCAGTGGGAAAAAAAAAAACAAAAAAACAAAAAAATGGACCCAGTATTGAATTACTGCTGCTTAGATACACGTTGCTGAAGAGGTTTTAGCATACACACTCCAAGCATACATTTCCAAACGTTGAGATCCAGGTTTGGGAAAGTTAAAAAAAACGCTGTTACATGTTTGATCCAAACGTTTCTCTGAACCATCTGATGATACTAATGAGCACACACACATATACCAGGCAGGTAGATTAGCCAACGGTGATTAGTGAATGAGGCAGAGGGAGTTAAATGGGCAGGGTTTTTACTTTCTGAAGCCAAGTTCTGCTCCCTCCTCTGTACATTTCTCACAGCCTTTAGGAGCTCAAAACAAACTAAAGTGTGTAAGTAAGTGTGAGTGTGTAACTAGCCATCCAGAACTAGTCAGATAAGCAACAGGAAGACGAGCAACCAAAGCACCTCACTGGCAAAACCTCAACTTTTAAGAAGACTACGAGCAACACTGGGGGAGAAAAAAAACGAGAAAAAAAAAAAAGGAGTACTTTGCATTCGCATCTCATATTTCTTCCGCGCAGGGCGTGAAGTGCAGTGACTGCAGAAAAAGTATTCCAAGACTTTTAATGCGACCATGCATGCATGCAGGTTGTAGCGCACATAAACATTGCGCTCGTTTCCAACTTGGACCAATGCAACATCAAAAAAAAAAAGGGGGGGGGGGGGGGGGGGCATAAGGTAACCGACTGGTAGAGAAGCTATGGAGGCAGGTCTGCGGTGGCCAGCCCTGTGCTCCTGGTACATTTGGTTGGAACACAAACACTAAACACTAAGGCTGGGGGGGGGGTGAGTGAGTGCAGGCTGCCTTGTGTGCAATCAGCAGCACCTGCTCCCATTCAAACTGGGGATAACCGACTCGCTCTACCTGGGAGGCAGGACCCCGCCGTCTCCATGGAAACAAGAGGGCTTCCAGTAACAAAAACCACAACACTCAACCAAGCAGACAGATGAGGGCACACACATCAGGATTTGCATAAGCGCACACAACACACACACACAGACACACACACACAGACACACACACACACACACACACACACACACACACACACACACACACACACACACACACACACACACACACACACACACACACACACACACACACACACACACACACACACACACACACACACACACACACACACACACACACACACACACACAGTCTTGTGCACCCAATCATCTTTGTACTGTACTGGGTTTCAAAAAAACATCTTTTGAGACACAATAAAAAAAAGAGGTGTGTGTGTGGAGTCAGTGTGGTGAGCCTATGCAAATCCAGCCCAAACAGCAGTTCTGCATGACATGCATACAAGGTTAAAAAAAAAAGGCAGGCTAAGTCTATGACAGGTCTGACAGGTTCACATCCAGTCACTGGAGGATGCTAAATGCGCAATATCTATTAAACTGCATACACTCTCCAGTTCTCTCTACATCCTGGTGTTTTTTTCTCTTCTAGTCTTTTCTTGCAGGCTATGGAGACTGTTCCTCTTTTGCATATGAAAATGGAGGCTTCTAATTTTCCCTTGTTTAATATGACTAGCAACAAAGGCCCATAAAACCTGTGCAGTGCTTCTTAGAACTCTTATAAGCCATGTGTTGAAATGTGTGTGTTAGTGTGAGAGCACATTTATGAGATACATTAGGTAACTGCAGACCACGGTCTTGTGGTGTCTGTGTGTGTGTGTGTGTGTGTGTGTGTCTGTTATTTGAGATCCTTTGTGTAGGAACATATGGTTGTATGTCTGTATGCTTACAACCCATGTAACCCATGATGAACCTATAGAGCATCAATGTGTTGGGAGGTAAAAGTGTGTACGTGTGCGTGTGTGATGCAGGATCAGAAGGCTGACGTAAAATTATGTGTGCATGTGTGTGGCATGCAGGGATAGAAGCCTGCGTCTGTGTGTTTATGTATGTTTTTATGTGTGTGCATGTGTTTGAGTGTCTTTGTGTGTGTCTGTGGTATGCAGGGACATACAATATGTGTGTGTGTCTTGTGTGTGTGTGTGTGTCATGTCTGTTGTGTCCCTACTCTGTGTCCTTTTACACCTCTGTTGCTTATGTCCTCCTTTTTGTAAGTCGCTTTGGATAAAAGCGTCTGCCAAATGCAATGTAATGTAATATAATGTAATGTGTGCACATTTGTGTGTGTGTGCGTGTGTGTGCTGTGACGTACAGTCGTCGAAGACGCCGGCGTGGGCCAGGAGCAGCGTGACGAGCTTGGGCTCCTTCTCCAGCTGCATGGCGTGCTTGCTCTCGTTGGACAGCAGCGTGCAGACGTTGATGGCAAAGTCCACCTCGTTGGGCAGGCCCGACAGCAGGGACAGCACCAGCTTGTTGTAGTCGGACGGCGCCACGAAGTCCGTGGACAGGCCATAGCTTTGGCGGAGATAGTCTGCGGAGGTGGGGGAAAGAAAGACAGAAGAGAGGGAGAGAAAAATTTATAATTTGTCCGCAAAGGGGGGGGAGAGAAACAAAAATTGGGTTCAGAGACAAGAAGGATTGAGGCTGTTTTGCGAGAGTAGTTTAAGCATTTAACAAGTGTGGTTGTGAAGAAGGTGTGAGTGTATTAAGGAGAGAGAGGCATA
>CM059274.1:16724917-16817417 GCA_030347295.1 Setipinna tenuifilis | reverse complement strand
TCCACTACAGTTCAATTGGGGTTGCCAAAAGAGGGCGCCATTTAGCTTATATGGACCATTTTGATTTTGAACAGTCTAAATTTAAGACACCATTGGGCTTGTGAAATTGCATTTGATCTTATTTAGGTCAAAATGCCTTTTATTTCAACATCAGAGAATAACTTGCAATACTCTAAATATTCTATGCCCCCTGTTAGTGGTGAAAGCCTTGACAAGTGTTGAGTGTTTGACAGAGAGGAAGCTGATCAAGTATGTCACCTCTGCCTCTTCTTACTTCAGGTTACATCTATATGCTAACTTGTGTATGCTAAATTATGATCTAGTAAAAATGATGAACTTCCCATTGCTTGACATCTGCTACAGCGTTTTACTGACGTAGCCTAATTATTAACCCACAGTTTTGCATTTTAAAATGATAAAGGACATCAATATTGACCACACATTACAGAGTGTGGCCACACACTGAATAGACTTAAATTGAAACACTAAAATATGCCATATTTTAAAGCATCTGCTCGCTGGCAAAACACAGGGCCTACGCATATTTGAATATACTCTAGCAGTATCTTGTTTGAGGAAGGTGAATTCCAGCACGGCTCTCAAAGAATTTGACAGTTGACTCAGCTTTAGTCAGCACAAGAGCATAAAAAAAGAGGCTTCCCAAAGGAGCCTGACACCTCTCCTCTCTTGTGCTAAGATGAGACAAATTGTGGCCATAGGCAAAACAAGAAGTGAATGCAATGCGTACACCTCTGCTAACACCTTCTGGTCTTATACCTGCTTCTGTTTGCCAGAGACATGGGCTAGCCAGAGACAGACACACCACATACGCAGGTGCACACAAACACAAACACACACAAACACAAACACACACCAACATAAACACAAGGAGCGGGACAGTTTTGAAGCGGGTCAACTGTGTTGCCTGCCACACAATGGACTAAGTGCAAAGCAGGTAACCCAAGTGCCTTGGCTGTGTCTCTGAGCCTTTCACGGAGTGAGATTGCACCATTGTTGGGGGAGAGCTTTAGCCAAAGGGATTAAAGGGCCTGCCGTGTTTTTTTTTTTTCCCTCTCTGCACAAAAATTCCTGACTTTAGAGGAAACACACAGCGGGTTCAAACTGGGTCAAACCGAAGTCTTTTAACGCCGTCACGCATCTAGGAGCTCGCTGCTCCAATCCCTGAAAAAAAAAAGTCAGGAAAAACAGTTGGAAGGGCTTTTTGCTAGCCCTCTTAAATTGTTACCGTGATTAATATTTCATACACTTCACAGGGTTCACCGCAGGCAGAGGGAGGCCCACTCGCCTTGTTGTAACGGGCGTGTGGTTACCAGACAATATCATTAGCCCTCTCGGCCGTGTTTACCCTCAGCTAGAAGTGCAGACAGGGCATCAGACAGGGACACAGACAGACACAGACACATCCAGACGCCCGCAATTCCAGTTCGTCGAGTCGACTGTTTTCCCGCAGCCCTGGCTGTGAAATTCATGCATTATGGCTGCTGCTGATAGTGACATGGTGCCTGGGGAGAAAAAAAAATCTGAAGCCACAAGCGTTTCATTTCACGTCTCTGGTGGCGAAGGGTGACGCGAGGAGGGCAGAGCACAGAGGCCACTCGCAAGCTGTCTGTGCTACATGACTAACGCTGTTTAGCAGCCAAAGGGAGAGGACGCGCGTCTACTACAGCCTACATTCACTGACCAGCTCACGCAAGGCTGGACATTTCCTATGGTAAGAGAGCGAAACCTTAACACTGCTTTGTATACCAAACAATAAGCAAAGATGTTTAATTACCACATGACTAACACTCTTCAGCATGCAAAGGAGAGGTCAAGCGTCTCCAGTCTACATTCACTGACCAGCTCACGCAAGGCTGGATCTCCACATTATGGACATTTGTTATGGTAAGAGAGAGAATCCTTAACACTGCTTGCATAACAAATAATAAGCAAAGCTGCTCAATCACTACATGACTAACACACTTTTCAGCAGGCAAAAAGAGAGGATGCACGTCTCCAGCCTACGTTAATTTACCAGCTCATCTAAGTCTGGACCTCCACATTGTGGACATTTCTTATGGTAAGAGAGAGAATCCCTAACACAACAAACAATAAGCAAAGCTGTTCAATCACTACAAGACTAACAATATTAAGCAGCCAAACCAGGTCAAACATCTCTAACCTACACCAACTGGTCAGCTCATGTAAGCCTGAAACTCTGAACATCAACACCATGGACATTCCTTATGGACAGAAGGACCCTGACACTACTTGCAGACCAAATGGTAAGCAAAGCTGTCCAAGCACCAGACACCAATGCTGGGAGGTAAACCAAGCGTCTCATCGGTCCTCTAATATCGGCTGTTCTGTGTGACGGAGCGACAGAGAGAGAGAGAAAGAGAGCAAATGAGGAGGGGACACATGCTGTTCTGGACACGTCTCTATGGCTTTGGCATCTGTCGCCATGTGGCGTGGTAACCATTACCTCACCATGACATCACTTGTGTCTATTCCACCAAATGCAACAGGAGCCTCAACTTCACATGTGACCAGCTGAGAAGAGAGGATGCCAGGAATGGGGAAACACGTGTTTATGTGTGTATCTAAGTGTGTGTGTTGCGTGAGAGGGTGTGTGTGTGTGAGAGAGAGAGGGAAAATGAGAAAATGGGGGAATGAGAGTGAGAAAGAGAGAGAGAAAGAGCAAGAGGGGGAAAAGTCAACATCTGCAAGCATAGCAGGACAGAGGGGCCACCTTACCTGATACAGAGTGTTGCTGGTAGTTGTAAGAGCAGGGTATTGCACCAATTGGAAGAGATGGTTTGGGGTTGCCCGGCTGGACCTCTTCGTCATCCTCACCAAAGTGGTGGACTTTCTCATACTTTTCTAAATAGCTGCAAAAGAAGGGAGAAAAAGACAGACACAAACATTAAGTCACGGTCATCCAAAAAAAACTAAACTGGAGGAGTGAGAAAGACCCGTCACAGTTGAGGGTTGACTTTCTCATAGTTTTCTACATAGCTGCAAGGGGGGGGGGGGGGGAGTGAGAGAGTAGGAACATTAGGCCTTGTTTACACCGCATTGTGTGGTAAGCGGCGCTATTCCCGTGTGTATTCACACACCAGGCATGTCTGGGACACAGTGCGTCCGTGGCACATCAGCTGCCAGCCTCGTCTTCACCTGCACGTGGCCCTTATCCCCCAGGTCATGGAGGTACGGAAGAAAAAGGTTGAAAAGTTCCGGGGAGGAAGGGAAGAAAAAGATGGAAAAGTACAGGTCTCAAGGCAAAAAAAAAAAAAAACAAACCCAAACATTCCAAAACAGCCAAAACATCTGGTATGACAAGGTCAATATTGATAGTTTTCCAGCTTTCGTGTCATGCGATTGTAGGCGAGCGGCCCTATTTTTCACAGTCAGGAGGCGTTAGAGGCAGTATCCCTGTCAATACGGAGGCCATCAATACATTGATAGCATAGTTGACATGAAAGCGCTTATGCCGCCTGCCTCCCATGCAGAAAAACAGACTCAATGCTTATTTTCTAGTTGCAGTGTGGTGGCTGCGCGGTCGAGCCACTTTAACACATGTGTGTACCATGTGCGGTGTGCATGGTCTAATCTGTTAACACGCATTTGAAACGAAAATGCACGCAAATCACGTACGCACCGTGAACGCACAGGTTTTTGGTGTGATTAAGGCCTGAAGTAAACTGTCAACCAAGATGACTAGAGTGGAAGACTGAGCAAGACACATTTTTCACAGTAGAGAACTCTCTGAACCTTAACAAACACAGTCAGCGGGGAAAAGAACCATCTAGTAAGATCACACAGTGAAAACACTGTGCAATGGAACTGCCTTTAGAGCAATATGGCCAAGCCCCGGTCCTTACATCACGCCCAGAGAGACTGATCACCGCTTCGATACGAGCAGGCATGAGCAGCCGAGACAGAGCGAGGGGGCAGTGGGAACAGGCGAAACAGAGTGCTTAGCACACTGACCTACATACTACTGCTGCTGCTACTACTACTACTACTGCTGCTGCTGCTACCACCACCGCCATCGCCGCCGCGACAAGAGAAACACAGGGCTTCCAACTGGCTCTGCCTTAGCACTGGAGCTCCTAACTCATTTGCAATCGTCTACAAATAAGACGAATTTCAACCTCAGAAACAACAGACAAGACAACTATGGACCAGTAGCAGATGGGAACAAGTACCTAAACAAAAATATTAAAATATGGGTGATACTCTGATAGTAGTAAGCATGATAGATAATATAGTTATAACAGAAACCATCAAACATTGAGGGATTTTAAGTTGACTACGACACTGACTATGATGGTTAGAAAATGTTTGGTCTTAGCTGTCTGAAAGCAAAAAGCCCTTTGACAAGGCCATGTATTTTTAGCTGAATAGTAAATGTTTGTCTGAGAATGCTGGATCTGCCACCCTGACCCCCGCAGAGAAATGCATCGGGATTGAGTCTGACATGCTTGCTTTATTGCTCTCAGCTATGGTCATTTCCATTCAGGTGAGGGCAAAAGCGACGCTGTTCTGAACTATTTTTTTTTATTTTTTTGCAGAAGGTGAACAAGACCTGCAGGTTGCAGAGTCGAAGCACACAGCAGCAAAAAGTCAGCTTCAAGTTCCCTTCCGTGACATTTCACTCCGTGAACTTTTGCAGAGAGAACACTGCGGCTAGCCTGCCTAGAAACACCACCACCCTCCTTCTACGATTAACTACAGTGATTTCAAAACTGCAAAATCAGCAGATGTGCAGATTAACTCCAATTAGCAAAATTAGTCATCACAGTGCTGTGAATCCCCTACATGCAGTAAAATATTGATATATAAAATATTCAGCTTTAAGATTTCATGTGGTGAACGACTGACAGAAGAACAACTATCCAATTTTTATACAGATCTTAACAAAAAAACGGTGAGCAATAGTGGTGTGATGGACCAATATGACCAAGTGAGTATGGCCAACACGTGTATGACTTCTCAGCGAGAAGCCATTCCAACTAATATTCTCTAGCCTATTCCTGCACCCTGTATAAAAATGACACTCACTTTCATACACAACCTGCCCCTATTATCCAACCTCTTCCCTTGCCTGAACTCTCTCTCTCTCCCGGTCTTGAGCACCAAGACACACACACAGACACACAGGCACACACACACACACACAGTGTCTGCCATTAGCCCACATTCCCACGATCCTAAGAGCACGAGCAAATTCCCACATCAATCCACATCGGGCCCATGCACACGGACTGTCTAACAGCCACGCACCAGGAACAGGGATGCCATTCCTGTCCTGTATCGGGCTATTTTTAGAAAGGTCCTGTCACGACTCACAGTCAGTGGTAATGAACTAGCCAAGACCCCATCACATCGCCTGGGGACACGTCAGGGACTTGCCCGCTTTACCTGCTACTGCTGCTGTGGTGGACGACGTGTGTGTGTGTGTGTGCAAATGATGTGGAACGTACGTCGCTCTTGGACTGGCCCCGGCTATTAAACGAGGACAGCGGCTTCAATTTACATTCCGCCGGTAATACCTGCAGGAACGGAGCCAAGCAAAGGTCAGCCATTGCAGCCTGCCTGCACAGCTGCAGCATTTTGCTAACTACTTCTCGTGGCTACAGCCAAGAGAGAAAATGCAAAGACATATTTCTGCTTTCTTTTTCTTGTCCTTCTCCCCCTTTCTCTCTCACTCTCTTTTTGGAGTGGTGGGGTAGGGATGGGATTGCTTTTGCCATCTTGTCTTAATGTAGGCCTGCAGGGACACAGTACAAACAGCATTGACATTTTGTACAAGAGTATGACCTGCACAGAGGAGCTTGAGCTTGAGTATCAGTTTGCCTTCAGGAATTAAACCAATCTCACAAATCTCAGCATCAAAGCTATGGGTCTTCACTACACACACGCAGAAAAAGGCAACAGAAAAGGAGGAATAAACAGGAATAAAAAAAGAAAACTGTTATTGGACAACAGTACTTAGCCTTCAGCATCTGCAACAAACCACCAACCAAGCAATGATCAATAGACCATAAAAAGCCTCCCATCAGAATCACATGTCTGATGTCTGTTTGCACTCTCAGTACTTAAGGGAGTGGGTCACATGACATTTGCCAACAATTAAAAAGCACAGCCATCATTTAAAAACACTGTCACAGGCTAGTTACTCTACTCTACCACTTTTAGACTTCATATTCCAGCACTACTACCAACTAATTGTACACATGGCTGCTCTACCTCATCAACTGCAGGTGATAAACCCAGTGGGGACATGAGGTTTAAAAAAAAATACTGTCTGAACTCCTGAACTGTCTCTGAACGCAAGCCCACACAGTCAATTAGTCTTCCCAACAGACAGACACAAGCTTGTTCATCAGCTCACCATGCTATACAAGTGCATGCAAAGAGCTCATCTATTTAACTTAGCACAAAGTCACACAACGTCACGTGTTAAAGAAACAAGCAACAATTTGGAAACTGTCAATTATTAGTTCAACCAACAAGGAACAACTCCCGTTTTGAAACATACAATCACAAACGCAACAGAGATTGTGTGTGTGAAAGCATCTCACCAGTAAGACCACAGAAGCCTGTGTGTGTGTGTGTGTGTGTGTGTGTGTGTAGCACGAGCCACGAGTAGAACCCCCTTTTGCTGAGTGTGGGCCCGCTGCCGCGTTTGGGCCGAGGTAATCCCTCATTCAGGAGCGGCACGCTACGCTGTGCACTCCGCACTATAAATACACTCCGCACTGAGAGGCGTCATCACAAGCAGTCTGGCTACGGGGGAGGCAGCTGCCATATCCTGTGCACTCGGTGTGTGTGTGCGTGTGTGTGTGCGCGCGCACTCATAAGTGGACACACGTGCATGCATGTCTGTGTGTGTGTCTGTGTGCATGTCTGTGCGTGTGCGTGTGTGTGTGTGTAGGTCTGTGCGTGTGTGTGTGTGTGTGTGTATGTCTGTGCGTGTGTGTGTGTGTGTGTGTGTGTGTGTGTCTGTGTTTTCAGGCGTGTGGTCCTGTCTGGCAAAAGCATGCATCATCACCAGGACTCTTTCTTTCTTTTTCTCTCTCTCTCTCTCTGCCAGTCGCTCACTCAATCTCGTACTAACAGAAGCAACAATGAGCGCTTGCTCCCTAATCAAATTTGTGCTTCCAGTGAACCCAGCTTGAGGCTAAACACATGAATCCTGTGGCAGTCCGGTTCATCCCAGCCTGGGCATTGGTGGAAGAAAGCAGACACACAGCCATTTGAAGCCTGATAGGTCTATAGATGGGAATTAGCTAAATTGCTAAATCTGGTAAAAGCTACTCCCTCTTCTTTTTTGTACGATGAATGTATTTTGTACATGGTCCCTGTAAGAAATAAACTAACAAAACTAAAGAGACAAAACCATGACAAATCCCCCACTTACCGTACCTCACAAAAGTAAGTACACGCTTTGCATTTCAGCAAGAAATGCATTAAATCTTTTGAAGGGGCTATACTACAGAAATGAAACCTGGATATGTTTTATAGTAGTCAGTGTACTGCTTGTGTAGCAGTATAGATTTACTGTCCTCTGAAAACAACTTTACACACAGACGTTTTTGTATAAATAGAAGGCCACAAAGGTGATTACACCCTAAGTGATAATTGTTCATATCATTCAACCATGCAAAGCTGCTTGTCCAATTCATCATGTTCGTCTTTTGATCTGCTCAACTGGTCCATACAAATTTGTGTATCATGCTATGTAGAGCTCATTATTTTAGTGCTTTGGCTACAATTTTCTCATAGTTGCCGCTGTATGTCTGACATGCCTGCTAATGGCTAAAAAAACTGTCTAAGGATTTAAGCAATGAAAGGGTTGCTCTCCACAATGATGGTGTATGCCATAAAAAAACAGTAACACCATGAAACTGAGTTATAGCATGGCTGCCAGAGTCATAAAGGGCTTTTTCCAAGATGGGTTCCACTCAGAACAGACCTTGACAGGGTCAGAGAAGTTGGGTGGTCATACTGAGTGTCAGATCTAGAAGTTGGCTTCAAAAAACAAATGCTAAGTGCTGCCAGCTTTGCTGCAGTGGTTGCACACATCAGTTTTGCATGGTTTTTCGTCCCAGAGGGTAGCCTGTCGTGAAGCTTGCTCACAAGAAAAGCCTGCAAAATGTTTACTGAAGACATGCAGTCCCCAAAAAGCATGGATTATTTAAACCATGTCCCGTGGTCTGATCAGAAGATAAACTTGTTGGGCTCAAATGGTGTCCAGCAGCATGTGTGGTGGCACCCTGTTGAGGCGAACCATTATTATTGTGCCTTGTCCACAATCGAGCGTGATGGTGGTAGATCGTGGTTTAGGGCTGCTTGAGTGGTGCTAGCAGTGGGGAGCTCCAGGTCATTGACTGAATCATGGATTCCAACATCTGCTGTGACATTCTGAAGCAGAACATGATGTCCACCCCCCCCCCTTCAGAAACAGGACCACACAGCAGTTTTTCCCAAAATGATAACCACCAACACATCCAAGATAACCACCGCCTTCCTAAAGAAGTTGAACATGAAAGTGATGGGAGTGGCCAAGTATGTCTTTAGACCTAAACCCTATTGAGCACCTGTCAGGCATCCTTCTGAAGGAGATAGAGGGGCATCAGTGTCTAACATATTGCCAGGTCTGTGATGCCATCGTAGATGAATGGAAAAGGAACATGTGCAGCTCAGGTGATTTTCATGGTTAGGATGATTAAGGCAGTGCTAGATAACTATGGTGCACACACAAAATATTGACGATTTTGACACAATCTGGACATGTTTACTGTGGGTCCACTCTTCTGTGGCCTGCTATTTATAGAAAAATGCACTGTGTAAAGATCCTTTTTCAGAGAACAGTAAATCTACACTGCCTCACAAGCTGTACACTGACTATTCCTAAACATATCCAAGTTTCATTTCTGTAGCATTTTCCTTTTGAAAGATCTAATGTTTTTTTTTTTTTTAGTGTACTCACTTTTGTTAGATACTGTGAATCTCAGCAAACAACATGGCAGAAGCTGAAATGGGCATCGAGGGAATCAAAAATGGAACCTTCACAAGGAAACTGTCAAGCTTAAATCAAGAGCAAATGAGCATCTCATGTACAGCAAAGGCAATAAATTTGGTCTCTGGCTTGTGGTGCCGCTATGTTTTTCCAATTATGTTCCTAAATCAAAGTCGTGTTGTTCAAGTACAGTCGAGTTCAAAAGGCTTCTCTAATTCAACAACTTGTCAGACTTTTTTCAAGAGTGCAGCCTATTTTAGCGCCGTTCTCTACCACACCATTTCCCTCTTTCACAGCAAAAAGAGACTGAAATATAGGTTGGTTTGGCTAAAATTAAGATGCGGGACATGCTTTTAATATTCGCTGCTGCAGAGCACAGCATCTCGCTCTCAAGTCCACTTGTAAGTGTCTCTGACAAACGTACAGATGGAATCTGTCCATCATTCCTGCTTACATACATCAATGCAGCTCCAGATGTCTGGAGGTGTACTCTGGCTTGAAACAACAGGACAGGCTGCCCTCTGCTGGGCATACACTCATTTATCTACACTTGAATACACACACACACGCGCACACACACACACTTACACACCTGCTACACAAACCCATCAACACTTACAGTCATACACATATAGGCTACTCACTCTGAAAGCAGCACATGTGATCGAAACACCTACCCCATTTACAGGCTACACAAACACACACATCCAAGACTTGTCTAAATTTAGCCTACCCTTTAGATCCCACCAGCCACTAGGGTCAATTAAATCACTGATGTGAAAGCATTATTAAAGTGGCACACACACTTGATGTTGTGTTCAAGCAGGGCCCTGGTCAAGCTTCTCTTGAAACAGCCAAACCAGTCACACCATGTTGTGTTTCTGGAGAGCGCTCCAAGTTTACCTCATGAAAGCAGATTCGAATCAGATGTCTTGTTTTGATGTAGCTAGCAGCAGAGCTTAGCCCAGAACTTCAGCCATCAAACGTTTGGTAGAATTTTTTTACCCACTATTTTTAATCATTAAAGCCTTGGCATTCCTACAACTAGGCAATGCTACTACAGCACCTATTGCATAGCAGGTGAGGAAAACAATCACTTCTTTCCTACATGTCTTGTGTCACAACAAGCTTTACATCCCTCCCCATAAAACACCATAAAATGTCTGTCGAAAAGGGATTGTTGATGTTGGCATTCCTGGGTCACTCAAGTCTCAGTGCCTGGCCCGATCTGCCCTCTACCCTGAGCACTGCAGGTCAGGTGTGCAGGTTGGTCTTGACAAATAACAGGTGTGTGTGATGTTGCTCCCACAACCTCGGAGACATTTTGTACTAAGGGGTTGTGCACAGGTGCCTGACTATTTGGGCAACTTTTCCTCACATTCTTTCGAGTGCTGGTATTAGTATTCTGTTAGTGTGTGACATGGCAGAATATCAAGAATTTATCAGAAAATATTACAGCTGTCAGTAGAACACACACACACACAGAAACGCACGTCAGGTGAGGAAAAACAATTTACAAACTGACAACTGCATTTTAAACAACCTATGGGAGACATCTACTACGCAGAAATCACCGAAATTTGACTAGTGCTCAATGCAATGCATTACGAAGGATGCATTTTTAAATTAATGGTGCCGTTCTTTTAAGTTGCTGGCATGATAAGACTGCATGATCAAAGCATTAGACTGCAGTCATAATTAAAGAGTGCTGCGGATACATTTTGCGTTTTCTTTGACTGCTCTGTTTTTCCATTACAGTTTTCCACATGAAAAACCAACCAACCAATCGTCAGATGCCACTGGCAGTTATCAAATATCCAAAATGGTCCGTTGGCACATCCCTATTCTTATCAGCTCGAGAACAGCAAAGATGTAGAACCCTTTAAAAGCTCTTTACAGCTCTTGACTGACAAACGACAGATGAAACGCCTGTCTGTACTGACAGCGAGTCAAACAGTTTGGAGTGACTACTCAAGCCAGTAGGCTAGTGCACTCTAAGCACACCACCATGCCCATGTTGAAACAGTAATCACGCTCTTCAGCTCACGCCGGGCACACACATACACACTGATGTTCCCAAGTTAGTGTCCTACCTTTCTATTCTACTGCTATTACTATTTTATTTTCTGTACCTTGAGTACTTATCTTATCTTTATGTTATCTTTTTTTAAATGTTATCTGTAAATGCACCTGCACCAAGTCAAATTCCTCACCTGCTGTACAAACCTGGCAATAAACATGGTTCTGATTCTTCTGATTCTGTAGAACTCATTAGTGTGGGCCTAACTGGGGGAGTTCTTCAGGGGGAGACTCCAGACGGTGTGTGTGTGTGTGTGTGTGTGTGTGTGTGTACTAGAATGCCCTGCTGCTGAACCACGAGTGGTACAGACCAGGGTCTACCCTCCTCATCCAGTTCAATCTGACAACTTGACACTTTGCATTCTGCAAGTCTGAGCCCCGCACTCTGTGAAATAAGATGCTTCACAGCACTGCCGACAGCCCGCAATCTCGCTTCACACACACACACACAACCCCATTGGCAACACTGCCAGATGTCCACTGGGAATACCAACAGTCAGACTAAAACAGACTGATCCAACCCCACTAATGGTCAGTCAGGCCTGTCATTGCCTGTTAGGGCCCAAATGCTGTATGACTAACAGGGTATATACCCAGTGGCTGCTGCTGCTACATCAACTCCAAACCAACCAACCAAACAACCATCCACCAAAGACCAGCCTGTGAAACAGACTTCTGGAAGTGCGGCAGACATTGACGATTAAGTCCATTCAGTGACCTTTTAATGCTACCCAGACTGCAGTGCTTAGCATGATATTAAATGCTGCCAGAAAAGGCAGTGAGAATTTAACAGGCAACTCACACAATCAATTTCACACAAAGGAGACAGAGAAAAAAATGCAACCTACAGCTGTAACAAAAAAAGTTTTCTCTATGCAGAATCACAGTAGCATGCCCAAGTGCCGTCCCATCAAAGGAGACCCATCTTGACTCCCTCCACCTTCCCCAGAGACAGTGATCAAAGCGAGTAATAACAAACAGCAGAAAGCCCTTGCCACTTCTCTTGCCTACGTACCCACCACAGCAGCTGCACAGCGGTCCACCCCCTCCCGCCCACCAGTGCAACTACAACACAGCACTCAAACTTAGCCCATCTCACCCAGGAGGCATGGAAGTCAAAGAACTTCCCCTTTACCATTCAGAGTTTTGCCATCGATGACTATAAAAGCATGACCCACACGGTTTCACATGTGGCCTCCCTGACGTGTGCCACTTCACCATCTTGGCATAACATCTTCACACAACACCAAAGCACTGTTTACTTTACGAGCAGACAAAAAAAAAAATGCAACTGGAGTCGAGACAAATTCTGTGCAATTATGCAACATGAGCAAGCAGAGAGAGTCTAAATCATATGTCTCTTCTCCTGGTGTCCTGCTCGATGAGGAATCCCTCTGCCCTGCACCTAATGGCTCTGATACTCCACAACCTGTTAATTTAATCCACGCACATCTGCCACACGCTGCGAGAACAGACGGACCCTTTCCTTCTAAAAAAAAAAGACAGCGAGAGAGAGAGAGAGAGCCAGCCACTGCCGAGTCCAAGAAATTATGACATTACTATGGCAGAGGCTTTCCATAAAGACACAGCGCTATGTTCACAGAAGGGTATTGGGTAGTATCCGACAGCATGCTTGAACAGACCCACAGCAAACTGATTTTTTTTTTTTATGCCATTCATAAGGTTTACAATTTCCCTTTCTATGTTCATACAACAGACCGATAGCAAACAGTTTGGTTTTTTCCCCCACATTCATATGGCTTGCAGACTCCCTGCCCACTGCTGTGTAATTGAGCTGGTCTTTTCCCACTGTCATCATCTGTCAGAGCAGGAGCCACTAGTGGGGACACACAGGTTGACGAGCGCCGCCGCGGAGGCATGTTATTTAAGGACCTCCGGCGGCATGGCGGGCGGGCAGGCGAACCAGCGAGTCGAGAGTCGAGAGCCAAGAGCCGCGCATCTCCTGTGCCAGCCAACCAGCCAGCCAGCCAGTCAGTCAGTCAGCCGGGGACTGCAAGGGCCCGCCGACACCGCTCCACTTCCATCTAACTAACCTTCATACAGCCTTAGCGGTGTCGGACATTAAGGAGACAAGACTGGCAGTGCCTTTGACACTGGTGAACGAAAGGCAAATCACTCTGGGAGTCAATAATGCAGTCAGAGTCACTGCTGACATATTAAAGCAAAAAAGGGAGTCAAACCGTGAAGCAACAATCTGGATTTCTTAAGTCCCTCCTGCACGCGACTATGCACAGAACCGTTCAGGGGGAGAGCAGTGATATTCTGTACCCTCAATACATCCTGCCTCTGGGCAAAAATAGGCTATCTGCTCAACAGATATACCCAAACCATCTCAGCAATACCAACTGTGCCTTTGAACGCATCTAGTCTCTGTGATGAATCATTTATGTCAGAGTATCAAGAGTTTAAAATACAAAGTATTAAAGGAAACCCCAATATTTAGCACGGAGTAAGTCAAGTGATGCAGGGCCAGTTATTCCGCCATACCAACATTTTTTTACTACTAACTGGTAGAGTGACAAATCAATGCCAGGTTTTGACATAAGCCAGAGGGAATCCTCATGGTGCTGAAACAGCCTTATCATGCCAGGTAAGACTGAATCATGTTGGAGGGAAAAAAATAGCAACATGCTAGTTGGTGGCCATGTGCACACAGGCACTGGGACAACACTCTGCATTTTCCCAAGAAAGTGAGTGCACCACTTCCAAAGGCCATCAAAGATTACACACAATTACACACAAAAACTAACTATGAAAGAAGGGCGAGCCTTATGGCTGAAAAACTGTGCTGGTTCTGGGTCACACAACACATATTCTCAAAGCACATGCCACAAACATAATTCCCACAAAGTTTGAGTAGGACAAGACCACTATTGGCAAAAGTAGTTAAAAATAACAATTTGTTCACTAGCTGTGTCTGTTCTCTTGCCATTGGAGTGACATTGATCGGATGATGACATAAGTGAAAAAAAAAACATATGCAGGTAAATATTAACAAGAGCATTGGAAAAAGTGACAATAAACCAAACAAATAAGCTGACAAATGCTTTTCGGCGCCCTGCCCCAAGACTACATCCTTACCACATGCTCATTTCCTACAAGCGGCATCGGCTACTTTGTAAACATTTGCCACATGTGCGGAGTTGCTGTACAGTAGAGTGCAAGGGACTTACCGAAGGTAGTACTGTTTTAAAACAAAAGCAGCATTGGAACAACTCCTTGGAAAATTGAACTCTTCGCCAAGTTCAGACCACTGGTTTTTGTCAGATACCTAAAAAAGAACAGATAATATTAAATCATACTGTACATTTATTTAAATTGGCCACTGTATCTAGGGGAGTCACAGACAAGTTCACTACATAATATACTCTAGTAGTGTTTTCATGTGTGCATGCTTGCTACGCAGGCTATAAGTGTTTGAATTGGGGAGCTAGCTAACTAATGCTAGCACTCTTGCTAACATTACTTTAGTGTTCAACTGGCGAGAGAGCTGATCTGTAACCGAAGCCCCATATTACGAATAAGCGCTCCAAAACACGAGGCAATCAATATGTTAGGTCCCGACTTGCCTCGTTGGGGTCGTTTTGAGTGTTTGCTGTATTCAATAAATAGGCCTGTGCGAGGCCTACATTTACTCTTCAGCCATGTAGCCAAAGATGGCTATGGCGAATTACTAACGTTAGCTTTCCAGAGAGTTATCGTCTAATCTACGAAAAAAGCCACCATCCGCGGCGAGGAGTATTTCCTAGCCCATGCTCTCTGCCGATAATCGATGTTAAACGTGCCCGCTAATTTTGAGTTGCTCAAACTGCACTCAGACTCCGAGTAGTGCTCAGTCGCTAACGTCCGGACTTTCAATTCAAACCGCACTCAACACCAGCTACCACATTGCACTGAGATGGCAAGCGAACACAAGGCCATCCTCATTCCTACAACATACGGTGAAGATTTGTAAACAGCCACGGCATATCAAAATGAACAGTTTTCTTGAAGTGCAGACGAGGCAACACTGAGTCCTAGAGTGCGAAAATCCACTTTTGGTTCCACTCACCTTAGCAAATCCACCTAACGAAACGACTCTGATATAGAGAGCATTAAGATCCAGCTCTTTGCCACCCACGATTGGGATCTTCTTGAACGGCGATCTAAAAAGTAAAACACATAAATACATGTAGTAATGCCTTCTTGACAGTCTAAATTTACTCACATGTTAATGTGAGCATGGTTAAAAGTTACATTTTAAGATATAAATCCACCCCTCTCTTACCCTCTGCTTTGGTGAAATTGCCGCAGCTCGTCCAGGAAAGCCAGTCCTTTCCTTCGCTGATCAGGTAGATTTTTTCCCGTCGAATTTGCCATCATTTAGATCCTTAAAAACGGTTAAAACCCCACTCATTCGCTTCCTAAGACACCAAGGATCCCATACTCCGCCGGCGCTCAGTCATTCGCGAGGCTGAGTGTTTAAAAAAGTTAAAGAAATAGCTAATAGAAAGAAGAGCGCCAGCTCGCTAATAAAGACTGATACAGCTACACAGAAAACAAGCCGATTCACCCTCTTCTAAGTTCAAATAAACAATTACAATATCGATCGATTATACCGACTAACAAAAATTGTCATGGTACTAGATGGTAAATAAATTGTATTGGCTGCAATTGTGTTCGTTTGGAGTGGTTTGACAGTGTGATACAGACGCGGCTCCAAGCAATCGCACACACTGTAAAGCGGCAGCGGGATCCAGTTCTCAGACAAAAAGATCCGAGGCCGTGAGCCCCTCTATGCTGCACAGCGCCCTCTACTAGAAACAACGGTATTGCACTGTCCAAAGCGGTTTATTGGAACAATAGACAGTGTTTTCTTTTTTAGGGCTCATCTGAAACTTCCGAGACCCATTGAACAAAGTAATGAAGGCTGATGGGGGAGGGGAACCCCCAAGACATGAGTTCACAAAAAACCGTTGAACGAATTTGTGTCAGTCCAGATGTAAGCTTGGTTTGGGGTCTCTTCTTCAGTTCTAGGCTAATGTGATTATTCAGCCATGTGCCATTAATTAAAATCATGCAAGACACAGCAATGATGTTACACTGGTGTGTGCCCTCCAGCAGGACATTCTGAATCATATTATTTAATAAATATTAAGGGTAATCTTAAGTTACAAACTACTTAAGGAAAGGAACACATGTATATCTGATAGGCTACGGCCATAACATGTGAACAAATAATTTAATCAGTCTTTTTTTAATAACAAAAGAGGTGGTAAGCTGCCTTTCTTACAAGTATTTCATTTTTTAAATGTAAAATAATATAGTAATGTTGTTCTGGCACTAATTTTTTAACACGTGTATAATTTTGCATCGCATAGAGGTGGGTGTAAAGAAAAACATTCATGACCATCAGTGGCAAACAGATTCATAACTTTACACTTTACACATCACACATGTCTTGCTAAGAGCAGTAAAGACGCATGTCCCAAATGTATGTTGTATTGCCTCTCTTAGTACTTTTCATAAGTTGCAGAGTTGGCTCATCCTTTGACCTGTTACAGATCTGGAAAGTAAAGTGTGTTTGGGAGGATTAATTGAAATTGCCCATGATCCCTTTTTATAACTGCCAGGCGGATATCTAGCTACTTGACGGGGTTACTACATTCAACCATTACACGTACCCCCTTTGAGCGCCGCAGACTGTCACAAAATGGCGGTGCGTAACGCTTTAAGACCCCATTTTGTGGAATTGACACCGCAGATCTGATTATACCTGGGGTTTTCCGACTTGTTTATAGAACGGCCACGATATGCTTTCAAATTTTTTGACGCATTACGTGAACGAATATGTTTTCGAATTTGCAAACGAGTGTTGCATTCGCCGCCACCCTCCTCGTGAGACCGCTCATCAGTCAGCTAACGTTAGCTAGTTAGCGACCTTGGACGCACTCATCCACCCAATATTTTGATAAACGTCGCTTGGATCACTATGTACACTGATTATTCGACGTGAAGGTGCCTTGAAGAGAGGCTTGAGGTCATTTAATGTAAATTCACCGCATTCATGGGACGCTGTATGTGCCACTGTGTATCTGACACAGTGTTCAATGTCAGGATTAAAGTTATAATAACGTTACCCGTCAAAGCAAGCTAACATTAGCCTGTGTTTGGTGTACGCGAGCTAAGTTAGTTAGCTGACTGCTAGTCATTAATCGCATAGACAGGCCCATTCAGTCTGTTTCACAGGGTAAAGTGGCTAAAATGAAATGTGCTTTAGTTCAGCTGAATGTCATGAAACTTAAATTATCAACGCCACATAAAATATATTAGGAGATTTATGGATTGTCGAAACACTGACCTAGCTAGTTTTTACCCTAGTTAGCAAGGGTCATGTTAACGTTATGTAGACAACTATCGCTAAGATCTCGGTATTACGTCACCCACTCATTGTTTGGGGAATAAACATGGCTTATTGGTGTTGCAAAATACATGAACAAGATGTACTAACTGACTGGTTACCTTCATTCACTAGCTATCTGATGCTTCTCGTCCTTGTAGCTCAACTAGCTAGGTGACATCCACACTGAAAGAGATTTTACTTGTAGATCACTAGGATGAATGGAATTTGACAGCTTCATGTATCAAACCATTCTCGAATGGTGACGTAAGCTAACGTTATCGACGTGGATATCAGCATTGGACTACCTGGCCTGAGGTGTGTTTTACATCAGCATTGACATCTGTGCCAGTTGCATTAAAATCACCCTTCAGAAACTATGTTTTGACACGTAGCACCCTCTTGTGGTCTTGTGTTACACCACATCAAATCCCTGGTAAATGTGCTGCACTGACTACCCGGATAATGTAACTATTAGGCTATTTCACACTGCACCTTCATGTAGTTGTATGTGGATATGACATAGCTGTTTTAACACTGATATAATAATGCATGCCACTTTCAGATAGACATAAGTACAGATACTTTACCTCGAGGGAAATTATGAGATAATGACTGGCCAGTGTGCCTAGGTCTAAACTGGAAAGAACAAGAGCTTGGCTATCCACGAAAGTCCAGAAAAATCTTTTTACCTGGGCGACAGTTTTAATAATAATTTAATCATTCTCTTCTTCAAAACTGTCTACATAGGTTGGTGCTTTTGGAATGCACCTGTTAACCTTTGGTGCAAGATGTCCTGGAACCACCACGTAACTGAAGTGAATCACATAGCAACATATTATGTTGGTCTGTCCTTTATGTTTGCATAGTGTTGCATTACAAAAGCAAAAAACAGTATGACAAGGTAGAAAACATGACACCAATAAGGCTACCAAACACAACAAAAATGAAATTCTGCCACATGACACATCACTATTAACACATTACTACAGTAAGTCTACACTAAAGCATTATAGCACATGCAACTACTAAGTCTACAGCTGTTCACATGTACAGTATAGACCTACATCCCTCACCTTGCCTTGAATCTTAAAAAAAAAAAATTAAGCACTGCACCCACCCCCACAATCCCTCATATCTCACATTTCGTGTTAAGCAACTATCATCACCAAGAACAACATTTTTTGAGTTGTTGGTTTGCTTATGGGAATAGTAATTAGGCTACTACTTTGAATAGCATTGCAGGTAGGCTACTATAGCCTTTAAGGCATGCCCCAAGTTCTGACAGCTACCAGGCAGCTTTATATGAAAGAAAACTGTACAGCTTGGCTGATTATGTATTCACGAATCAGCTGAACTGATATTTTTTAGATGTGGGCCTATACAAGTCAAATGCCACCTAGAATCTTACATTTCTCTGAATTGTATATTATTGTCTGTGACTAAAGAAGAAATGTTATCTTCACATTCATTTTCAATACAAGCTGTGCAATGTCCAAACGTTGGTGCTAGGTAGAAAGTTTTAAGGCTAATTGGACCAACTGGAAGAATTCCCCCAGCCAAGTTGCAATGGATAACATGTTCTTGTTTTGTAAACATTTTAAATCCAATGCTTGATTACACTAATACATACATACATAAATCTATTTAAGTCTGATGCATATCACGTGTGGTCTGTACTGCCCTCTATAGACCTACTTTGGTATATCCAAAAAGGAAATTATGAAGGGCAACTAAACCACTTTAGGCATAAGGGGCACAGGGAAAAAAACGAGCTATAAAAAAGGCTGCCCAATTTGAGGCCCGCAGGCCAACCGATTATTCTTGGCACCCAATGCTGAGATTTTTAATTCGAAGATAAATGTATTGTGATTTGAAATAGGGGCATGTTCCCATGTATTTCATGTTACAATAAACAATAGTGTAATTCATTTTCAAAATTACTTTTCATTAGTCTTTATTTTGAACAAGTATGCTCTGCAAGTATGACCCTGTGTTCAGTAGCCTATTGTTATTGTTAAGTTTCAGTGTTGCCTTAAATGTAATAATTTTGCACTGGCCTATTGGGTGTACTGGGTGTTTTTCTTACAACTGTCTCCTGCTGTGATGTGGCTTCCAGAGCCATGTCCAAGACAGCAACATTTACTAATCACATAACACAAGGAAAGGATAGATGTGCATGCTCACACTATCATCTGTTACACAAAACAGTTGTTCTATATTGTTTTTTGAATACAGAACATCAATTTTGGTATCGGCCACTTTTTGCTGACATGTTTTTCACCTGATTCATAACAGTTGACTTTTAGAGTTGACAGTTGATTTTTAGAGTTACAAATTAATTGTTGTAACTCTCTCCAACTGTCCAATTTAGTTTTTGCTAATATGCCCAAGAAAGCTCAAGTCTGTCAGTCTGATATTGCTTAGTTTGACAAGTTTCCCAGTTAAATTTCTAGCCATGATAACTGCACAGGATTCAAGCGGTAAACTATAATGGAGTAAAAGATCTTTAGCGCCATTTTATTTGGAGAAGCAGAGTTAGTAATCTGCTTAAAGGTTTAAGGTTTAAGTGGACTGACGCCTGTTGTATTTTTGCATGCAGGAATCATTTTATGATGTACCACTTCTGTGTATAGCTATAACTCTTGTATACCATATACACCCTTAAGGAAAAAGAATGAGAGGACTGAGACTGCTGCAAAAATACAAAAAAAAATCCTTGTTCCTCATTGTTTCTCTTCCAACAGTGATTGTGTTATTAGTAAAAAAAAAAAAAGAGAGAGATAACATCATATGATTATAGTAGACATAATGGTAGGGTAGACCAAAATATTTTTGTGTATCTATGTTTCTGCAAACGTGGTTAGATGGTGCACTGAACTGTCCTTGAAATGCAGGTGCTGGACTTAAAAACAAAACATTAAGAAAAGCTTTTATTTAGGTTCTTGTGCATAAGTAATCCGTCAAGCTTGTGCTCTTTACTTTAAAAATAGTGTATAAAAGCTAACTGTAAATAGTTCTCGGGTCACATGATCACTTGAATGCATCACCTGTATCTCATAGACTGTACTGTATATTAAAGTCAATGCTGTATCAAGAAGTGGTAGAAGCTTTGTGGCACAAACTATTAATAATATCATTGATTTTGTGGCTGTATCACTTCTACCCATTCTAAGCAAAACAACTCAAAAGGCAACATTTATGACGTAAATATAGCAAAACAATGGAAAAGGCAACATTAATAACCTAAATACCAAAGTGTCCAGTATGGTCAGAAGAGGGAGCTGTGTGCACAAATAGCTATAGCTATGGATGGAGAACAAGGGCTGTATTCTCCTTATAAGCAGTAAGCTCACCAGACCTGGCACAGACTCCCAACAGCCAGCTGGCACTCAGACCTTCTATGAAAGGAGTTTACCAAGGAGGGCTGCCAATGATTAAGAGTAAGGGAGACCACAGCCAAAGAGTGCCTCTGTTTACTGTGAACTTCTTTCTCCCAACGGACTGTTCATCGTCCTCCTCCACTGGTCCTATATATGATGTCACGCTGAAGAACAATGTTGCATGTAGGGCTCTCAGGTCATAGCCTGAGTTCATCCAACAGCTTCATTTTTCTTCTCTCAATACAGTACACTGCATTAACAGAGAGAGAGGCAGAGAGAGAGAGAGAGAGAGAGAGAGAGAGAGAGAGATTGAGAGAGAGAGAGAGAGAGAGAGAGAAGCATGGGCAGTGGATGTGCTCTGCTATAGGGGACACGGGGCCTGCTGTAGGAGAAACGTTATCAGGCTTTGTGCTGTGGTGGCATTTGTGGTAAGAGACAATCCTTTTACATACCACACTGCTCTATCTGGTCTGACACTGCTCTTATCACCACGATAGTCTAGTACGATGGGGGAGGAGGCATGCAAGGCATGGGGAGAGTCGTACAAAGCCAGTTGAATTCTGCTGACGTCATTGCTGGGTTACCAGTCTCGTATTGAAAGGGTGACTGATAAACATTGTTAAATAACATCATTGTCCTACAGTCCTACAGTCTGCCAAAGCAGTTGACTCTATGTGTAAGTGTGAATAACCTACACAGTAGGCAGCCATTATTACAGCTGAGGTGAATTAAATCCACCTTATTCCAAAACTTACATGATTTCATTCTTATGCTTATTAGTCATCTAAAAATGTCACAGTTTGGGCCTAATATGTAACCCAAAGTAAGGCAACTATAATTTACTTCAGTTAATGAAAAAATAGCAATTTGAAGTATTTTTTAAGAAATTGCTAGAATACCTGCACTACATAGCCACACCCCCACAGTTATCAACAGGTGATGCTCCAGAAGTGAAACGCCCACTGCCTGTCGGCAGCAGAGCCATGCACTTGGTCAGTTGCACTGGTGATTTCAGCGCTGCCGCTCTGACTGAATAAGGAAATACCTCCAGCAAAGCAGCAAGCACCAACAAGTTACCACATCATGCAGACGTACGCGTTACCTTCGGAGCCTCCTACGTAGTTTGACGGCTAAAGACGACATTCTGTCACAACACGAAATATGACCGTTGTCTGTAGCTGATCGGGGATAAAAACCTGCTAAAAACTTACACCAAAACACCTGCGGTCGCCTGGGTTTTCAACTTTTCTTAACATGGGTAAAGGAAGGCGAGGACACAATGATGAGTACAGCTTTGTCAGCCCTATGGTGAAATACGTCCTTTTCTTTTTCAACTTGTTATTCTGGGTAAGGAACTTACTCTTAAATCCTGTTGTATAGATTATACCCATAAAATGGTCGATTTAATTATTTCAGCTATCCTCATACCAGATATTCTCATCTGAGACTAGCCTACCTTTATTTTGATTATGCACGTTTATTGATAGGCTACAGTTTTAAGCTTTATAGTCTAACCTATGAGAGGAAGACATGTCAGGGTTAGATAGTTCAATCAAAATGAAAAGTATCACCAAGATGTTCATATGAATGTTACAATCTTTAAACTTTCCGTTCTGACATCTTTGTATGTGGTTTTAAGCAGTAGGCTAGTCATTCTTTCCTGTGAAATGTGCAATTGTGTGCGTAATCACACACATGTGTCATGAACAAAAAAATGTTGGTGTAACATCCTGTGCTGTTAGTTTTATCTGATAGCCTACTTAAGCATTGCTCCATTCATCCCTGAGAGTATAGTTAAAATGAATGCATTTTCAAGTCGAAATAAATACATTTTTTTAAATAAAGATAAAGGCATTCATTTTAAATAATAGTGACTGTATGCCTGTTGGCTTGATTAGGGTCTCAATTTATGTGGCTTTTAGGACTGTTGCTAAGCACCAAGTTTCATTTATTCATATGCTGATAGTGTAACAGGGTTTTGTGCGAGTGGGCCCCATGCTCACTCTTCTTCCCTCTCTCACACAGGCAGCACAGAAACGAAGAAATTTCCGATAACTTCAGTGCTTTGTTCTGTGTTGAGTGTTTTTCAAGTCAGCACAATGTGACTAACCCTGATTGTGTCAGCACACATGAGATGACAGAAAGTTTTAAACTACTTTTATTTCACGATGCAACTCAGACTGGGGTCTGGGTCACAGTATTGCTTCTTGACTCCTGTTAACACATCAGCCAGCAGTAATACAAAGCATGAAACCATCTGTCAAGGGCTGAGCTTGGTAGAGTTAACGATTAACTTTCTCTTAAACAAAGCCACCAATGTTATATTACAAATTAAAGATACAATCCTTCCTGCTTTTGCTCCGGCTTGCCTTTACTGGCAGCCGTGACAGTCTTTTTTTTTTTCACCGCTTTTGTCTAACCACTGACACGTTCTTGGTCTGCACATGCAAAGACACTTTTTAAAGATTGCAGCTCATGCAGAAATTAGCCATGCTTTTCAGTGGGTTAAAATCTGTGACTGAAACAATTGTCAATAACAGGCCTGCTGCTGTGGTGGACTTTACTTCGAAATCTTCTTATATGATGAAGGGGTTTTCAATGCACCCACTCTGGTCTCAGTACAGCCCTAGTCACTGTTGAAAATATACAAACAGCTACAAATTCCCACGACACATACTTTAAAAGCAGATTTTGACCACAAACAAATCACATGCTTTAAATAAGACCAATGATTGCACGTATTTAGTTCAGCCGTTAGTGAGCTGTGGGTGAGAGGATCATTAATGTTTAGCCATGCCCTCACAAGGCTGTTAAATGTCAACTGAAAGACCAAGTCCGGAAAGGATATTAGCCTGGTCATCACATTACAAGAGACCATTAGTGGGCAGTGACCAAAACCAAATGTGTGCCAAAGATTGGCCATTGACCAAAGATTGACCATTTCTAACATGGTAAGTTTGGAATATTGTAGTGTTTTGTGGAGAAAAGCATGTAGACTCTTGCTGTATTCCTGACAAACCTCAGTGGAATGTTTCTTGAACTGAAACCACTGCGTCAGTGAGAAGACTGGGACCATACTTTGCTTTAAAATGAGACATGAAATGATGCAATGTATCTTCCTTTAAATAACTCAACTTTCTGCAATGTAAAAAATTATGGAGGACATGTTTCAGATGTAGTTTCAGTGTCCGTGTATGTGTTTTTCTTTTACAGCCAACTTCAGTAGCCTTAAGCAAGGCTTGGATTAATGGCTCAAAATTCCAGTGTCAAACATGATACCAATTCACACACTGCTAATATTCACTGGAATTCCAGCTTTTCATGTCACACATGCATGTACTGAGGAAGGGGTCACTTGAAACATGTCCTCCAGTACTGTAAATAGGCACTACCCATTTTTTTTAGTTTTGAGTTTGGGTGCAAGCTATTTTTGTCTTATTTTTTCTCTGTTGGAGCCTATGCAATAGCCACCTTGGAAGGCACAGATTGTGCCATTTTACATCACAGGAAGCCAGTAGACAGGGGGTGGGCGACAAGTTTATTTAGTGCAGTGGTAGCTGAAGGGTCAAAACATTTCCCAAATGCTGTGTGCATTTCTTTACTGAAATGTTTACAGCCCATCTAGCTGTTTGTCCATTTAAAGCAGAGCAGCTGTGGGCCTCTTGGACACAAATCTGGCCGGTCTAGTTCATCCAGCGTCTCACTCACTCACTCGGATCTTTCATTGAGTAGGCCACAGATACTGTTTGCCCTCTATGGGGGACCCGGTGTTTAATGGTAACCTGATAGTCATTTGAGGGAAGGATTTGTAGGTTGCCTCATATTGTGTTGAACCTGAATGTGGCCTGAGAGGACAGGATGTGAAAGCTTCTTTTAAGCGGAAACCTCACAATGTCATTGACCACACTTTTTTTCCCCCTCCAGCTGATTCTGCTAATTTCAATCGAAACTACTGCCATGTGCACACCATAACTTTGTAATGGCCTTTTTTTGTAATAACAGTTTTCTTTTTCTCATTGTTTGTCTGATTGCTTTAAACTATAAGTGCTGGAAAAAGAGATCATTGTGCACTGCAATGCCTTGTGAAGGTTCACATTTAGTGAAGTTCATAATGAAAATGCATTAAGAGCGTATAGCAGTTCAGTCCATTATACTGCATATTCTTTTCTGTCTCCCCTATGGCCCAGTGCTTTTTTCATTCTTTTCTCTCACAGACAGAGAGGTATCCAAACTCCAGTGCGCAAACACTGTGTTGACTGACAGGAAATGTTTGTAGCTCAATCAGAGTCTCTTCATTCACACTGGGTACATGATAAATGGACTGCCAGTGGGTCACAATAATAAAACATTAACAAGCTTTATTTATTTAGCCTGCTTCATACAGCCGATGAAGCTCAAAGTACTTTGACAGCACACCAAGCAACTTGCTGTGTTTGGTAATAATTGTATTGGAATCATGGTATTTTTTGTGTCTATAAAAGTTAACATTTCACACTTAACACCATATCAAAATCATGTGACAAGTCGTATGCCTCTCCTCTTTCACAGGTGATTGCACTGGTATTGGTGTCCATTGGCGTTTATGCTCGGGTGACGAAACATGGCGGTAAGTGACCTAAACAGATCCAGCCATTCTGGACTAACATGTCTTACCCCAACAGCAACCTAATAGCCAAATCATGTTGCTATGATTCACAAAGAATGACAAAAAACAAAAAAGGCAAAATGGTGGTGCATAATTCTGTTTAAACATGCTTTTGAAGGTGTGGTTGTAATTTTGAACGGTAGGAAACACAGTTAACTGGAGCCTGGTGTAGCTGTCTGTGTCATAAGTATATAGCCTCAGGGTAGGAGTTATTGTGAGGAATTTCAGACATGTAGAATAGCTCCAAACAGAACAGCAGGGCAGCCAGTCCTGTTGTTTACCTCTGAAATAATCTAGGAGAGGAGTCAAATGTATTCTAAAGTCTTTTTTTTCCTTTCTTAACACTTTAGAGATGGTGTGTCTCCTTTAGTTACCAGACTCTTTTACCCCTTTTCCACCGCAACGAACCAGTCTCCAGTCTGTTCATGCTGTAACCTCCACCTACATGCACTCTAAACTTCGTCTGCACTTCCTGAGTAACACCCTGTGCTTACTGTTTCCTCATTTGCATAACTGCAGCTTGAGTTTTTTTCATCCTGTGTAAGTTGCTTTGGGTAAAAGTGTCTGCAAGTGTAATGGGTAACACTTTTTGTAAAGTTTGTGTTCATAGGACTGTATAAACACATTTATAAAGGCTTATATTGTATTCCTAAAGTATGTAAAGTAGTCATAACTATATTATATATACTTATACATACTTATAACTGTAGTCCTAAGGCATTATAATGCTTTGTCATAAGCCCTATTCCAACTTCAAGTAACAGTGCATTATTGGTTATAAAGCCTTATCTGCCCAGGAGTGCAGTCATGAGTATGTATAAATAGTTATGAATACTAATTTCAGCCACTATTAAGCTTTATGAAGGCATTATAACCCTTTATGAATGTGTTTATATAGTCTTATCAATAGTAGCTTCATAGAATGTGTTACCGTGTAATATAATCTAATGCAGTGTCTCCACCATGTCCCTACAGAGGCTGCGATGGCTTGCCTGACGGTGGACCCAGCCACCCTGCTCATGGTGGTGGGGGCGCTCATGTTCATCATCACCTTCTGTGGCTGCATCGGCTCTCTCAGGGAAAACATCTGCCTTCTGCAAACAGTAAGCTCTAAGCCACCGCTCCCTTTCCACAGCCCTCACAGACCCGGGGACAGCTGTGTCACCACGTTATTAGGACACGTGAATGAGAGCACAGACAGTGTTTTTGTTACAGCACTTCAGTCCTTAATTTAAGTGCTTAAGTGCTTTTGTATTGCGTTCAGTATGATAACTGGCTCGTTGACATAATCTGTTGTACTGATTTTCTTATTTAGACTGTTAAGTAGATAGGGCAACTTTGTTAGGGTTTACCGTATACATTGAGGATGCACCAAGGTATTTTCCTTAAAAGGAAAGTTTGGATGTAAAACATTCATCCTTTCTGTTAGTGCGTAGTCTTAAACAGCCAATGGTACAGTTTAGATGGTTTTGAAATTGGCAATACAGAAGAAGATGTAAACACAACTTCCCAGACACTGAAGTACAGCTGCAAATGTTTTATCGAGTAAAATCAAAAACAAGGGTAAAATATTGGGAGCTGTACAGAAGTATAAAGACAGTGTTTTATTTTATTTTTTACTTCTGTATACATCTTTTCTTAAACCAGTTTGAAAAATTAAGTCAGATGTACATGCAGTTATTACTCTGCTGTAACTTAGAGAAAGATGTCATCAACCTTGCAAGTCAGTCTCTTCCCTATTTCATGTCCTCACACTTCTTTCTCATTTCCTGTTTCTCTCCTTTAGTTTTGCATATGTCTGAATATAATCTTCCTACTGCAGCTGGCTGCTGGCATTTTGGGTTTTGTCTTCTCTGATAAGGTACAGTACATAAATCCAGTACATATGTTCTGTGTGAAGCCCACTATTATGTCAGACCTGTCTCTGCCACCTCATAAACAAGCATACGCCTCATCTGTCCATTATCAAACAATGTTACACAGGTTTATATAGTTTGTCTGTCAGACCTATGCTATGTCATTTTCATGCTATACAATAAGGAACAACGTATTGCACACGAGGGTAATAGTTATATAGTTTCTGACCTATGGTTGCTAGGGGACACATGCCCTCTGCTGGCGAGTACTTATAATTACAGAACAAAGAAATCCTAAAGGTGTGTGTGTGTGTGTGTGTATGCGTGCTATGGTCTCAGCATCATAAATGCTGGATTTCTGACCGGAGGAGTTAAACTGACTTCACAGGTGTGAAGTAAATTTTTGGTATGACTTCATTTCACATTAAATTGGGGGTTATAATTTTCTCTTCGATTTCACAGGCACGGCACAAAGTAAATGACTTCATAAACAAAGCCATCATCCATTACAGGGATGACCTGGATTTACAAAATCTACTCGATTTTGGTCAGAGAGAGGTGAGAACTGCAGCAATTAATGAAGTACTGTATGTGGTGGAAGATACTGAGGCAATCCAGTGTAGAACATGTGACTGTACTCAACATATTCATTAATTTTAGGCAATATTAGGCAGCTGTAGAATGTGGCAAAAAAAATCCATCACCCATTTGTTGCTTTAAAACATGCTATGTGTGTATAATTACATGTTTACGTAGTAGTCCCTGAAATCTTTTACTCTTAAATTGAAAATAATAATGTGGTAAAAGTGAATGTGGTTTCTGAGAATTACTATAAGAAGTATAGTTTTAGTTATAGTTATATTCTTGTTTCTGAGATTATTACTTTACAATAAAAAGTTGTATCCTGCCATATTTAATTCATAATGTTCAATGTTGACAGTTTAACTGCTGTGGAGCTGTGTCCTATCAGGACTGGTCCATGAACATGTACTTCAACTGCACCGACAGCCGCAGCCAGGAGAGCTGCGGAGTGCCCTTCTCCTGCTGCCTCATCGCCAAGAACGAGGTAAGGCGGGAAAAAATAAAAATAAGAAAAGATCAGTACACAGTGAGGCCATTTATCTCGTCCTAGGTCAAGACCTCATATCAGAAATTTACTCAAGAAGAGAAGGTCCCTACAGCCTACAGCTTCAATCATTTTTTACTGACTTGAACTGCTCATTAAATAATGATGTGCTGCTGGCACAGGCTTATAAAACTCCAGCCTAGAGTAGTAAAATGCATCTGGCTGTTATAAATTGCACTTGACTTGAATACATGGTCCAGAGAAATGTAGGTGTATACACAAGGTCACCTCAGTTGAACCTATTGTTCTCTTTTGTGGTTACCCTATGGTGGAGCAAGCTACCAGTTGCTACAAGAGTAGTGTTGTTCCTTTCCATCTTTATCAAGAATCCCTTGAATATTCCTTTGTTCAAAGAACACCTCTTATCCTAACAACTGTAACTTACTCACCATCTAACCTACACTTATATCTACTCTCAACTTGTTATTCTTGCACTTTGTAGTCTCCTAAGCTTGATTGTTTGCCTCAATTGTAAATCACTTTGGATAAAAGCGTCTGTGTATTGTAATTAAGAAGTATTGTTCGTTTTGATGCCTATAAACAGAGGCAGACAAAGTAGGTTGAGAAAGTAAAAGTCCTGTCATGTATTCCTTCCGCCTGTGCTCTCAACACAGGTGATTTCACTAATCATCTCATCTACCTAGGATCAGCTGGTTCAGTGCATTGGCTGGAACAAATATGTGGCAGGACTTTTACTTTCTGAACCCGCCTTTGCCTATAAATAAAATGTGTTATTATTGTTGTTGTTTTTGTAATGGTGCACTTTTACCTTTTCTATTCCAGTCTGTTATAAATACCATGTGTGGCTATGGGATGCAGAAGCTCAGTCACGAAAAGGCAGGGGAATTCATCTACACAAGTGGCTGCTTAGACAAGCTGGTGAACTGGATCCACAGCAACCTGTTTCTTCTAGGAGCCATAGCCCTGGGTCTGGCCATCCCTCAGGTAATAGGTTGTTTGGAACTATCAGGAAAGATGTCATGGGGATGCAGTGGCTCAGTGGGTAGGGCACCCAAACATGAATAGGCAAGTGCCCATAGGGACACAGGTTGGGGTCCAGCCTGGGTCATTTCCCAACCCTAACTCATCTCTCTCCCCACTTATTTGCTTGACAGATCTTTGCTATCCTGTCAAATAAAGGCATACAAAATGTAGCAAAACTAAGAAAGACCTAATAACCAGAGGTAGACATCCCAGGTTCAGAAAAGCAAAAATCCTGCCACGTACTTGTTCCAGCTCATTCCTGCACCAGCTGATTCTAATTAGCACAACTCCACAGTCAGGTGGAGGAGTTAATGAGTAAAATGAGTAAAACTCAAGCCAATTTGTCCACATCTGCCCTAAACCTTTCCCACCTGTCTTTTATCACCATCAACATGGCGCCCATTTTACCTCTGCAGTGAGTTTTTAATCACTGCACAGGTAAAATGGAAGCCATGCTGATGTGAGCTTGTTTGGAACTTTCAAAAAAATGTTTTACATTTTTTTCCGATGTTTGGAAGTGATGCCTGTCAAGCTGTGTATTTTAGTTATTAATTCAATTTATTTATTTACCAGTGCACATTGAAAGACATTTCTCCAAAAATGCCAGAGTTAGCCAGCAGGCTCATTTTCTTTAACTATAGTCATTTGGCAAGTTATTCACTGACCATTGATTGACCAGCTAATATATAAAATTTAAGCTTCTACTGCCACCATGAGCACAGTTTTCATTTTACACATGACTGCAATGGCTAAATTCTTGATGTTCTGTTCAACAGCTCGTAGGCATCTTCCTGTCACAGCAGCTCATCAATCAGATCAAGGACCAGATCAAGCTCCAGCACTATAACGTGATGCACCGCTCGGATCCCTGGCGCTGACCCGCTTCCACCAGTCCGACGTGGGCGCTGACCCGGCTGTGGGATGAAGCCCGGGGCACATGCCACATTAGCCAATCGCAATCAGAATCTTTGTTGTCATGGTGACAATGAGACATTGCACAAACGAAATTTAAAGTGCAGGTTTTCCGCTGAAAAAGCCAAGCTACTCAACAGTGAATGGACCCTGACCATGGCCACTGGCGTCAGTCTTACTACTTAGGGAGTAAATTAGATGCTGAGGGATCAGCAGTTGCATCTTACGCTACCCATGGGTCTTACGCTACCTTTTTTTTTTTTTTTTTTGAAGTTCTGGCCTTTTCCTGACTGGATCAGTGTCTGTTATAACTTTTTTTTATTCAAGTAAAAGCTGTAAAAAAGGAACTTTTATAATCCTTAAACATCAGTTGGCATTTGGACAGATGATTTTAATGAACTGCTGTGCCTTAATGTACTGTGTAACCGCCAGGCTGAGTGAAACTCCATGGAGCCAAAAGATCAGATGACAAATTATATGCCAGTGCCTTAGTTGTGCAATTTAAAATGGTCTCATAAGTCATAAATTGTGAAGCCATTTGTGAGTTCTACTGAAGTCTAGAAACAGACCCAGTTTATCAGAAATCAAGGATCTTTCAGTATGTACATGCACATGTATGCAATACTGTATTTTCGTATGAAATGTTATATAGCCCTTGTTTATATTTGAATGTTGAGTCTTTCTGTTAAAGGGATGCGTTGTTACCCTACTGTCCTGTCTGTAATGTGCAATTTATTTTGGTACTTTTTAATGTTACTGATATCCTTGTAATTGCATGTTACACATTGCCACATGTAGTTTGTGGTGTAGTTGTTACTTACTTGTTTTATTCATTATGAATGTTTTTTTTTTTTGAAAATTAAAATGACATTTTGCTACCATTAAATAAATGTTTTATTACACTTTTGGCCATTACCTTGTTTAAATCACAGGTCTCCAATATTCTCTCAAACAACATTAATGTCTTCTGACAATGAAGAAGGAAATCTAATGGTGCACATTATGTTTACATCGCTGTGAAGATTCCTTTAATCTGATCTCCTGTCCTTTAAGTTGACTTAGTCATGTTACAGTCATGAACCGAGGACCAGCTATATGAACCATATCAGCTGAGAGATTTGCTAGAGGAGAGTATCGCATTTCTCTACTTGTCTCTTCATTCAGTCTTCCTGTTATTGCTAAAAGACTGTAATCTTTGACAATCTGCTCTTGAGATACCACAAAAATGTCATGTTTATTCTGAGTGAGTGAGCCAGTTGACTGATGGTAAAGGTCGTTACATGTTTTTTTGTTTTGTTTTTTTACCAGGCTACAACCCTGCACTGCACTGTTCTCATGTTCACTGAGCACTTATTCAGTAAGAGGCTGTAGTGCAATCTGCATAAGCAGAAGAATTCAAGGGATTATTTTCTTCCAGGTTGCTGTTATCCAGTAGTTGGGTTGAAACCTGGCGATTCTGATTGCTCCCACTTGGCAACACTGAATTCTAATCTTCAGTGCCCCAAATCCTCAACGAACTCTTGGGTGTTCTCTTTACAGGTCTGATCATGGAATGCCTCATGTATTCTTTTTCTGTGCCTGTTTGATGTGGATTGTTTTTTTGTATGATCTCTATGATTTTCAAAAAAAAAAAAAAGAAAGGATGGCACAGCATACTGCAGGACCTACACTGTTTAACACTGATGTATGTGAATATTTTGAATGTGAAAATGACAGAGTTCTCTCTCTCTCTCTTTCTTTCTCTGTCTCTCTCCTGCACTCTCTTGAGCGCACGCTCTCTCTCTGCTTTTTTCTCCATCCATCTATCGATCTATATTTATCACAAACACAAACACACACACACTGATAGATTACAGTGTTACACTTCCACCCCAACACTGTCCTAAAGTACTGCCCACAACAGTTGTTTATTATTACTTACATTGTAAATTACATTGTACTAATATGTTATAAAGTGTTCTTCCATTTGTTTTGTTTCTTTGGTATTTTTGTTTACCTGTGTTTGTGTCATCTTAAAGTCTAATGGGCCATTCCAGACTATCTAAAGAGTGAAGGCAGTGCAGTAAGCAATGCAATGAGAGAGTGGGAGGAACGAGGAAAGAGGGAAGGGGAGAAAGAGGGAGAGAGAGAGAGAGAGAGAGAGGCTGTTTTGGCCAGTTGCTCCTGTTTGAGGCCTGCCTGCATACAGTGTGTGTGGTCCCTGGTCCGCCTCACTGAGTCATTCCCAGGCAGGCATGCTGCTCTGGCGTTTAAGGAGGCCCTGTGTTGTGCTGAGCAACGTTACAACAATGGTAAACTCCACCAGCTGCTATAGCCTATTACAGTGAAGGCAGCTGAAAACTGAACCTGTGTATATGTCCCAGTTGGAGCACCCCTTAAGTGTCAGACAAATGATTATTTTTTTAGGGGAGTTGAAATTGTTTAACAGTGTTAATAATATTGCATTTTCACAACAAAAATGTCCTTTATAAAAACAAGCAACAGAAACATTTAAATACATATTACAACAACCAAAATAGGATGAATCCATGCATCACAGCACTAAATACATCCGTGGCAATGAATCAAGAAATAAACCACCTTAACTTTGAGGGAGGAAGTACATTTCCATTATGAGGGTCCCCAAGGAAACAGATTTATGTTGTTCCACCACATAATAAACAAGATTTTTCATACTAATTTAAATACAGGTTTTGATTTCATATAGTTTTCAGTATCTTTAACTTCATGTCAAGTATCGAATGTTATCTTAACTTTGACACAGATATGAGGGAGGTCTATAAATAAGGCTTATTTGGTTTATAAACTTTAAAAATCTGGCTTAGTAGATACACTTGGAATGTACAATCTTGACGGAAAGTTGTTTTGTGTAATAAAATACTAAATATGCGCTTTATTAATCACTATATGATATGTAGGCTACATATTTTTTTGACATCTCCTTTCGTGTAAAATCACTATCTAGGTAATAACCTACAGCTATTGTTGTACACCCAAACGTTATTCATTGTCCCTGAAACAGCACATGAAAAGTTTAAGATGTGGGTAAAAGTTTGGGTATAAGGTGTAAGCCACTGTATCTTCAGGTAGGTTGTTTTGGTATTCCTATACGGCTGAGTTTTCCCTCTAAAGGGGGGGATGGGAGCCCAGTTTTTGTTATTTTGGCTCTCCCCCTCCATGTGCATACCAGAGGGGCTGAAAAAAATAGCAGACTTCAGAGCAAGGTTGAGAACGCACCCCGTTGGATAACTGACCTAAGTGCTGGATTTCTGCAATTTTCTCTTTTAGCAAGTGTTAACTAACACACAAATTGCGTTTTGCAGTAAAGTGGGAGAAAGAAGAGGGGGAGCATTTAAGGGGGGTGTAACTCATAGGTTGAGGATCGTATTACAGACTTTCAGACTTTTCATGGCAAGAGTTTTTCTCTGCCTCTTTGGTGTGGGGGGATGGTGATTTTTTTGCCTTTACTCCATTCGATTTGTATGATTCATCCGTACAAACGAAGAAATAAACCTGGAAGCCTACTGAAGAATAACGCGGTCGAATCATTTTGGTGAAAGTTTTGTGAAAGTTGGATGCAGCATACAATGAGGGATACAAAGCTGGACCGTCGAGAACTACAACATGAGAAACTTTCGGGTCGCGCTATAAAAGTTTACTGCCTTAAAAATGACATTTCGGAAGTTTTTTGATCAAATGGTTTACTTTATTACGACATTGCACCGGCAGATGTATTTGTAACATTCTTTAGTCTTTTTTTGTTTTAATCCGCGTGGATATAATATTACACAGTTGGATCGTCCAAGATGTCTTCCCAAGGTTTTTACTCCATTGTTGGGGGATTTAGGATGCTTTGCGTTTGGGCTGCCTCCTTAATGGTCACTCACGCCACCACGACCTTTCTAAACGAATCAATTCTAAACGATAACTGCAAGAAAACTACTACTTGCGAAGTTCTAAAATACAATTCTTGTCTTGGCACACCTTTGCCATACACCCACACATCGCTTGTCCTGGCCGAAGACTCAAGCAGTCAAGAAGACGTTTTGGAAAAGTTGGCCATGTGGTCTGGTAAGTTTTGGTTTGTAGATATTTCTCAAAACATAACGCGATAGGCAGTCTAGTACACACATTTTTGTCTAGCCTTTTAGACGTTGGGAAATTGGACAATAACACCGGTAAAATAAATAGAGAAGTACAGCAAATTACCACAAGTACGTAGCCTTATTGGAGTGCTACACTTACATTTGGTGGAGGCTGGATGACTTGGCTGGAGTAGACTAGTTATATCGTCACATCACTGTTAACCTCTCATCAAATGTGTAACATAGTGGACCAACTAGAACATGCACTGCACGTATACAACTCAGTCAGTGAGCGAACCTCAAGTTTATCAAGATGGTTGAACGCTATCTGTCTGTGAACCAACACCAGGTTTGCGCAACGCCCCGAGATGCTGGGCTGTCATTCAGCCGCTGTTGTGTGCCGTGTACATGCCCAAATGCGACAATGGAAAGGTGGAGTTGCCCAGTCAGATGTTGTGCCAGACGACTCGCAAGCCATGTAGCATAGTGGAGAAGGAGAGGGGCTGGCCCAGCTTTCTCAAGTGTGACAACACAGAGAATTACCCCAAGGGATGCGAGGTATGATTGCCATAGGCCACTGTTTTTGAAGGAATGTATATTAATCATTTTGAGCATACATGATTGTCAAATTCAGTATTGTGGTGAAATATTACTGTTGTGTAGTCAATCACATACAATCCATCTATATAATAATAATAAATAGCATTTAATCAACACACTGGACATTTTAATTACTTCTATAATTTATATTCCAGTATTACTACCACTATTTGCACACATTGTTTATTTGCATGTCAATATAGCTGTAAGTATAGCTGTAAAGATTCTGTATATACAATGGTTCAAAATGACCTGTAGGATTTTGCTCCGTGTTAAAATTGGTGATGACTTCACAAGTTCCTGTCCTGCTTCACAGAACTCCCTACAGAAAGTCAAGTTCAACACATCCGGGCGATGCGAGGCGCCGCTGGTGAAAACGGACAATCCTGCCAGTTGGTACAAAGATGTGGAGGGCTGTGGCATTCAGTGTGACAACCCCCTCTTCACCGAGGATGAACACACGGACATGCACAACTACATCGCCCTCTTTGGCTCCATCACCCTGCTCTGCACCTTCTTTACTCTGGTAAGTACCTATTGCCGAAGCACTTTGAGCTGCATCTTGTATGTATGAACTGTGCTATACAAGTAAAGATTATTATTATTATTATTGTGTGCATGGTGTAAGCCTCTACTGTATGTTGTTTATGATGTGAACATCTATGATGTGTACGGTCTATGGTGAGTGTCTATGGTGTTTATGGTGGGAACGTCTACTGTGGTGTCATTGATGTAAGTATCTACGGTGTGTATGGTGTGAGTTTATGGTGTGAAAACCTATGAGAAATCGACTTTTAGTTCCTTGATTAAAATTATCCATTATCTCACTGTAGAACTAAAACAATTTGCCCTTGGGTTCTTTTTCACACTGTCAAAATACTTCAAGCTTCATCCTATCTATGAAAAAGTGATTACTGTTGTTGTTATTATTATTAAATGTACAGCACACTATGCTAATTTAGTCCACTTATAGTTATATTCAGTAAATATATCCTCTGCCAGCTGTCCATTTTGTGTGTGCACTGAAAAAAATATAGTGCTTTCGAATACTGCTTTGCTGAAACACAGAGTGCATACCAGCACACACACGTACAGTATGTACCAGCCAATCAGGGACAGGGGGTTGTGTGATCATGCATATGACAGATTGAGAGAGAGGTGACTGGCAGTGAGAATAGTGAAAATATCATTAATCTTTCGTCAGCACTGCTCATTTTACCCATAAGTGAAAATAAGTCCTATTATTGTTTTCATTGTAAAATGTAGTTATGAGAAATTCTTCAGAACTAATTCTCAGTGGGTTCATTAATGGTTTCTTTTTTTTTTGCTTATGTTCATCTCTTCAGGCCACATTCCTTGCCGACTGGAAGAACTCCAACCGCTACCCTGCTGTCATCCTGTTCTACATCAATGCCTGCTTCTTCATCGGCAGTATCGGCTGGCTGGCTCAGTTCATGGACGGGGCACGTAAAGAGATCGTATGCAAGAGTGACAACACCATGCGACTTGGAGAGCCTTCGTAAGTGGCCATGCCATAAAACCACTGTTGCACTGTGTATTACACATTGTTGACTTGCAGTGCATCAGACCCCTGAGATGCTCTACGTCCCACTGAGTTGTCCCTGCGCCACTTACTATGAATATTTTTGCATAGTTATTCCTGCATGAACAAGTTGTGAACACATAGTATGTGGTGCATAATAATGTGGTGGGAATTGGGGACTACTGGAGATAGTTTGACTATATAATCTTTTTCCACATCTGGACCAGAACTTAATGTATTCGCCAGGGAGAGCTGAAAACCCATTCACAGATTTCTTTTGTGGACCCTCAGGGGTACCTGGAGCCCAGTTTCACAATCACGGACTGACAAGTACAAGTCAGATGAGACCAAACTCCTGTGACATAGCTCTGTCTCCTGTCCTGTTCGCAGGTCCACAGAAACACTCTCTTGTGTCATCATCTTCGTCATTGTCTACTACTCGCTCATGTCGGGGGTCATCTGGTTCGTCATGCTCACGTACGCCTGGCACACGTCCTTCAAAGCCCTGGGCACGACCCATCAGCCTCTTTCGGGAAAAACCTCCTACTTCCACTTGGTCACTTGGTCAATCCCCTTCATACTCACCGTGGCCATACTGGCGATTGCAGAGGTAGGTCGCATCAAATACACGGTTTCTGTGTTGTTTTTTAAAAGGTGCTAAATGTAAGAAATTTCTGGTAAGTATTCTTAACATTGTCCTGATATGAAGAATATGTGATGAATTGAAATATGGATTTTACTGACAGTACTACCAGAATATTTGCATTATAAAACTTGATTTACTGCCAACAAATCCTGTTTATGTATTGATTTTGCCTCTTATTCTTGAGAACACCGTATGTAACAGAAGCCAGCTAGCATAGCTCGACATAGAACGTTAGTAAACCTCCATTCCGACACCTCAAAAAGATATGCTACTGACTGAGCTAATGAGCTGAAACTCTGAGTCTTGCGGGTTTGAGACTGGGTCTGGACTGCACAGGAAGACCTCCTTTGATTTCAGTAACACTTTTTTGGCCACAATCCTACATATAGCACCTTTAAAAATGGAATTAGCAATGTCAAGCTTACTGGTTAGGTCCTAAGGGAGGACTTTCATTCATTCATTCATTCATTCATTCATTCATTCATTCTTTGATGTGAAATAACTGATGCATTAGTATGTCTATCCTCTGTAGGTGGATGGAGATTCGGTCAGTGGCATCTGTTTTGTTGGATACAAGAACTATCGATACCGTGCTGGGTTTGTGCTCGCTCCTATTGGCCTGGTCCTTGCTATAGGTGGCTACTTCCTCATTCGAGGTAAGACTACATTGCAATACATTACACTTAGCTAACTTAGCTTATCCAGATCGGTTAACCTTTCTCTTTAGGTACAGTCCCTGGAGCAATGTGTTAGATTGTGGGTTAGATGCACACAAGGGCACTTCAGGCATGGATGAGGGTGCGGGAGAGCATTAGTTTTTTACTCCCTTACCCACAGTCTTCCTACTGGTACAGGATTCGAACCTGCGACCCTCCAGACCATCCCTAACCATTAGACCACAGCTACCCGGCTACAATACACACATCTTACAAAATGGCACCTTGTGGCCATAACATATATATTTTTTGCATTTATGAACTTATACTGGGTGGTAGTGGCCCAGGAGGTAAATGAATCAGGAGGAGACACTTTTAACCGAAGCAACTTACAATAGAGGACATAAACAAGCTACAGATATGTAGAGGAAAACAGAGTAAGCAAAGACGTAACAAAATTAGTGCAGCCAAGGTACAGGACAGTGTTGGTGAGTGGAGGTTAGATCAGGATTACAGTTCCTTCTGACTAGGTCGAAGTGTCTTTGAGCAAGACACTAAAACATTTTTCAGTGTGGTGGTTGATGCCTGGTATGATAGCCTTCTGCCATCAGGGTGAGTGTGATGCATGAGATTGTGAACTTCCTTGGGTCACTGTGCTAAGTGTGGGAAAGCGCTATATAAATGCAGTCCATCTACCATTCATACTTAGTCTCTGATAACCTGTACTTCAGCTAGAGGAGCTCCTCAATATTTTCTTTCTTCACTAGGGGTGGCTAAGTTTTGGAGGGTGATTCATTTCTGTGAAGTAAAGGTGTTTTTCCAAAGTCAAAGTGATTTATTTTGTGACATACATAGTTAAACTCTTTAACTTGTAGTGAAATGTATTACTGGTATTTTACAGACTGTGTAAAGTATTAGAAATAGAAGCAATAACTTGCATTGTGATGTTGTGTGTGAAGGCTAAATGAGAAGCTGCATTTAGGGCTAAATGTTTTTTTCACACTGCCTATTGCTTTTTATCCAGGGGTCATGACATTGTTTTCTATAAAGAGTAACCACCCTGGACTCCTGAGTGAAAAGGCAGCAAGTAAAATCAATGAGACTATGCTGAGGCTTGGTGAGTCTTCACACTGAAACACAGATGAACTCTTGTCTTCATGCGTTGTATCCTCATACGAGACGCCCTCTGCATTTTTCTGAGCTTTTATGGTGGTATTACAGTCAGCTGTGCAATGAAATATTTTCTCCTGTTCTGTTCTCCCATTCCAGGCATTTTTGGATTCCTAGCTTTTGGTTTTGTTTTTATTACCTTTGGCTGCCATTTTTATGACTTCTTCAATCAAGCTGAATGGGAGAGGAGTTTTAAAGAATTTGTCTTGTAAGTGTAACATTAGTGGACAGATTTTACTTGGACAGCACATTGATACATAGAAACAATTACCAGGAATTAATTGTTGTAACATGCTAAATATAATCAAACTTTAAACTCTTGTTGATTAGCATTACAATAAGTTGTGATTAAAGTTGTGATTAAGCTAAGGCACATGAGACCTGTATACTGAAATATGTTAACCGATCATTTTCCACTTTGCATTTTCTAGATGTGAAGCCAACGTGACAATAGCTCATGAAACCAACAAGCAAGTCCCCGAGTGTGTCATTAAGAACAGACCCAGCCTGCTTGTGGAGAAGATCAACCTCTTCGCCATGTTTGGCACCGGTATCGCTATGAGCACCTGGGTGTGGACCAAGGCAACCATTCTTATTTGGAAGCGCACATGGTTCAAGTAAGTATGTCTATGTACATACATATGTCTATGTGCTCTATACAAAAACTGTGCTAAGGAATGACATTTTTCAGCAATTTTTACTTATCATTATTACTGACCATTTAAGGAGAGTTTGATTATTAGCATCTTAGCTGTTCGTAGGGTTTCTGTTTTAACATCCCCAATGGTGTGAAATGTTGCAAAATAGTTTTGGAATGAAAAAGAATGTTCAGGCTCTGATTTTGTTTTAACAGTCAAAAAAGGGATCTATAAAATCACAGTTAAAGCATTCGAATAAACCAAGTAAATAATAACTCTTTGCTTGCTCTAGGATCACTGGAAGGAGTGATGATGAGCCAAAGAGGCTGAAGAAGAGCAAGATGATAGCCAAGGCCTTCTCAAAACGCAAAGAGCTCAATAAAGAACCAGAGAAGGAGCTGTCTTTCAGCATGCACACTGTATCGCATGAGGGCCCAGTGGGTAAGTAGAGCACAGTGCCCCCTGGTGGAAGCATCATGTATGACCAGGCTCAATTCCAGCCATTGAGCACATGCAGTGTGATTTACATGGAAGCCTAATGAGACATCACCAGATGTCACCAGATGAGAAATTGATTATTTATAAGCAGTGCTGCATCTGGAAGGTGTTAGAGCCACCTAGAAGTAACCCTAGCCATTCTAGAAGTAACCCTTCTAGTTGCAGCTGAAGGGTGAATTCTTTGGCTCTGTTGGAAATATAGTCTGCTAAATACCATAACTGTAACTGAAAATATTATAACTGTGAAATAATTTGAATAGTGATAGGAGTGATATAGGAGTGATATATTGCTGCACAACTAGGCTGATGGTCATTGTTGGTAAACTTTATCTTTGCAGCTGGAATTAATTTTGACCTAAACGAAGCCTCTATGGAAATGTCGTCTGCGTGGGCACATCAAGTAAACAAGATGGTGACCCGGAGAGGTGCCATCTTACCGCAAGACATCTCAGTCACCCCCACCGGGACACCAAGTGAGTGTTGTATGAATTGCTGCCCTTTTTTATACAGGAGAATAAAGTCAGCACACCTTCATCTGCTCCTAAAAACATATTAAGCAGACTACACAGTAGTTTCCATGTAACATATTTACATTAGTTATTGTGCATTTATAGTAATTTGGCTTAACAAGATGGACTACTGGCCATTTTAGACCGCAAAGATGAATAGCCAAATCAGGTGTTTCCAAGTGACTCGTTTTTAGTTTTATAACTAAAATGTGCATTAACAAGATGGATGGAAACCCAATTAATGTGATGTTTCGGGCCACTCGCCCTCCATCAGACATTTTTTTAAGCACATGTAGTCCTGTGTGGTCCAGCATGCTGCGGTTAAATTAGATACACACCTTTATATACTTTCGTGACTGCCCTGTTTGATCAGCACTGTAAAACCATTTGCTGTTATGTTACCATAGAGCTTCCATGTAGAAGTTACATAGTAGCAACATCATTACATAGGATCTCTATGGTATGTGGATCTTTTATGACCGTTTTGCGGATCTTACACTTTTGTTCAGATTGTGCACCCACCTTAAGTAGGAGCTGGATGTGTGTGGCATAACACCTTCTGTTATACTGACGAGAAAATGTCTGTGTTCCCTGACACAGTTCCACCTCTAGATGAACGCAACAAGCTGTGGATGGTCGAGGCCCAGATTTCCCCAGAAATGATGAAGAGGAAGAAGAAAAAGAAGAAGAGAAAGAAGGAGGTGCGACCCGCCAAACCAGAGGAGGACGTGGCCCCTGCGGCTCCGACGTCGTACAGGCGTCGTGAGTTCGGCCCCAGTGCCGTGCCTCGCCTCCCCAAGCTGCCGGGCCACCGCTTCCTGGTGGCCAGCCTGTGGGAGCAGCAGCAGCGGGAGGAGGAGAACGTCCTGCCCGGCTCCTTCCCGGAGCCCCGGCCCTCCTGCCCCCTGCCGTGCCCTGAGCGCTATGGCAACACCGCCGGTGGTAGCAACGGCCTGCCCTGCACTGACCGCTACGGCAACGGTGGTGGTGGTAACGGTCTGCCCTGCACAGATCGCTACGGCAACGGTGGTGGCAGCAGCGGATACATGCCCCCCTCCAGTCAGCGCTACAACCAAGGCGGGGGCTTCAAGCTGATCTCCAACCCGCTGTCGCTCCAGGACAGGCAACGGGAGGAGATAGGCCGCTTCCGGTCCCCGCCGCCTCCATGGCCTCAGAACGGAGTGTTCCGCCACTCCGGAGAGGTGGAGCCTATTGGCGTGGGGACCGGACGGACGGCGGTCCCGGAGACAAGGGCCCAGGGGAGAAGGACTGCGGTGGCTCCCATTCACTCCAGAACCAACCTGATGGACGCAGAGCTCTTGGACATGGACTCAGATTTCTGAGACTTTCTGAGAGTGTTGTTTTGTATTTGTCTTGTTTCTGTTTTTTGTTTTTTTGTTTTCCACCCACACAGACTGTTAGCAAAAGTGCTGGATGCTTTCATGCTTACAGACCATTCCCCTCCTAGTAATCATCAAAGGAGGATGGAGAAAGAAGAACCTCGAACAATATGGCAGCCATACGTTGACTTTAAAAACGGAAGGTGGAACCGTAGTAGCCTCTTGCCAGAGAGGGAACAGCCAGACAAGAACAGTCCTCCAGGGTGTTGAGTCTTCAAAACTTACCCTTTTGGAGGCAATAAATAAAGAGTGAATGAATTTAGGCGCAAAGCTAAGCTGTTGTTGACTCAAAGCAGTCATCATTTCTTATGAATGAACTTTAAACTGTTTCTGAGGAAGTACTGTACATTCTACCAAAAGGGACCTGTCTGTTGTACAGTTGTTCGTGAAATGGTTGGAATGGGTGAGCACCATCAATATTTTGGTACTGCATTACTGTTGGTGCCTGATGCTATCTATTGATGCCAGACATTTGGAACTGACTATAATTATTATGTTGCCTGGTGCAAAAACACACAAGCCTTTTTACCTTCTTTTATGTGAGGTAGAATCTACCAGTTTTGTTGTCTGTTAGAACGACAAAAAAAGATATTTTAAAGATACTGTAATGTCAGTGGTGTTATGTTTTGACAATGATTTTACGCCATTGAATGTAAAGGTATTTGTACAGTTTGTAAAGGGCATATTTTTGTATTGCAGTGTAGGTTTTTACATATTTTTGTATATCAACTTGCATACTTGGACATGAATCATGATCAGTTTGCATGCTCTTGTCTGCTGTCGCTGAAACATTTTGCTGCCTTTTTTAAAGTGTAGTTGCATATTATTGTAGTCTATGTTTCCTTCTGGCTGCAGTTGCTATGATTATAAAGATACTTGCATTTTTGTTTGTTCCTGTTCTATTCTTATATGTTTATCAATAACTTCAGTTTAAAATTGAATTAAAACTAGTATCAGATGAAATTTGTTTGGTTTGTTAAGTCACTAGTCTACTGTAAAAAAAAAATCAGTTGCAAGGCCTCACTATATTTTTCTAAGTTACTAACAAAAAGCCTACTTTTGCAATCAGCCTATCACCATGTTGTGTCAATACTGAAGTATACTTTTTTTGTTAAGAATTTGTGTTTTTATACCTTATGAATAGAATATGTAAAGTATGTGTGTAGGTGATGGCAGGCTATCATGCTGATAAAATTCCATATTAGGGTATGCTGACATCCTGGTCTGGTGACCCATTCAAGCTTCTGCAGATACGAGTAGGACCAGTGATATGTGAAGGAACGTCCACACTGGCATTTCTTCAGTCTGAGGTCCATTTTCCTGTAGCCTATAGCTCTCTCCTACACCACTTCCAGAAGGATGGGAATATGACTATGGGCAGTGTGTTTAATGTGATCAAATGATTTTAAATTTTATAATTTTAAGAACATTCACGCAGCTGTTTTTTTTTAAAACTATGTGCCAATAAAATAAATACGTCAAGAAACCTTTTGTCATTGTGTAGGTGTGCTTAATTGCATAATAAGAAACATAAAGAGTTATTGTTTAATGACAGCACATGAGCGTTACGAATTGCATTGGAAATTACAAACAACAGACCTGCCGTATTTTACAAATTAAATTAGGCCTACTTAATAAAGTCGAATTCCACTGAGAAATATGTTCTGCATGTTCAAGTTTTTGTCAGAAAGACTTCAAGTCCCAGAATGCAAAACGAGGCGAAGAGAAGAACTTCAGACACAGTAGCTGTGAGCAATCAGTTTTACGGTGGGGTAGTGGAGTATGAGGATGAGTCGTTAGACCTTTCGGCATAGCCTGCGAATTACCTGAAACTAGACTTTCACAAAGGATGTCTCACTGCAAAGCTAGTGCGTCAGGGGATGGAGATGGGCGAAGACGTAGGGCTGCAACGGAGACCATAGGTGGGTTTCAAACAAACTACCTAAAACTTTCTAAAAAAGTTGCTTTTACCTGATATCTCAGTTAATCATCTTGACACCAAGCGATTCAAATTGGCTATTTTGCTTCAGGAGTATTGGTGTTCTTGTCGGTCGCTTTTGGAACATGAGAAGGCCTATCTTTTTGGGGTTCACCTTGATCCACCATTTCGAAGTTATATTTTGTTTAATCTGCACATATTTCTATACTGGATTAATTTACTCTTCGTATGCGTTCATAAGGGTAGCTTACCTTGCGATACCCAAGCACGTGCCATTGTAAGCTAATTGGATAACACCTGTAACATGTAATTAGTACCGTGCACTTCAATGACTGAACTGTGGAATGGAATGCTACCCCTGAAGTAATGCTGCACAGTAGTTGGTTAGATATTTTACTTTTACGGTCTTTATGTCGTCTAACCAAGTCGGTTGTTCTTGGAGTTTACAGAGTGATTTGATTATTGGATAGCTGCATTTTTTCTCTAATGTACTACATGGGTATTGCGATAATTAAGAGAAACAAGTTAGATGATTGCCTACAAAAACTTTTATGGATGACTTCTGTTTTCTGATATAATTTTAATAGTTTATGTTGTGAATATATAATGGAAAAGGTCATTTGTGAAACCTCATCACCTTAACTGTGACATTCAAACATTTTTTTCTTAAGTAAATATAATCAGAACTGGACCTCAGTACCAGCACTCTGGAAGCAAGTGGTTATGACTTTAAGAGCATGGGAAAGTCCAACATGCAGAGATGCCATGGTTTTTTCTTTCTTTCCTCTCCTAACCTTTTTTGTAATGTCGTCCCCCCCCCCCCCCCCCCCCCCCCCCCCCACCCCAGAGCCCCACTGGGACCACGAGTGGAAAGCAAATCGCCACCACTCCACGTGTGACCGCATTGGCATACCCGCCCTTCATCCTGACATCACGAGGACCCCTTCTCTTGGCACTTCACATCCACTTGGGCAGCACACACCAAAATGCCTGTCAGCCCTCCGAGGTAAGGACCGTCCTAACCCGACTCGTTAGTAATGATTGAGCCACCTTCTTGTTTCATCCCGGATGCTTCTGTGCACAATGCCATGGGACTAAGGACTCGATGTCTAAGGACTTGATGTTAGTACATGAAAATTTTCATCTTGTCCACTCATGCCAAAAAACTTTGTTCTTAATCACTGTACATGTATTTATCATTTATCTGATGGTCATGCGTGGTCTGCTCAAACCAGATTAAATGTCTGTGCTGGATGCTTTTTGGCAGACACATTAGGTTACATTTCAATCCCCAGTCCCCCTATACATACTTTGAACTCACTTTGTCCTGCACTTGACACACTCTGCACTAGAGCCAGGTGATTCATGAATCATCTGGATTATTCACCTGGATCTGTTAAATAACCCATGAGACACACATCTGAGGTCTCCATTAACCCGAATCCATCCACCCATATAGCCAAGAGTCACACACATGAGCGGGTTTACGGTTACTGAACCACAGTAATGACCGAATCCAGCACAGTTTAGCTTTCTCTAAAGCTGGAAACGTGCAACCGAATCAAAATCACTCACTAGAGCAGGTTAGCGCTTCTTAAAGCACATACAGGCGTGAGTGAATCTGCCGGTTACTCACTCAAGTGAATCAATTAAGTGAAGGACTCAGAAGGAGCCCTATTCTAAAAAGGGGATGAGTTCTACAGCCATGCTCTGCACTTGCAGTGCATTGATGAGCCAAGGCATGTAACCCCACATGGTCTGTGAAGATTCTCCTTCATCCAGGTCATGTTGGTTAATGGAGCTAAGTTGTTAGCAACTGGGCTTCATTTAGTAGCTTGAATGCTTTTACTAGCTCTCAAGCTACTAAATGAAGTCCAGTTGCTTGCAACTTAGCTTCTTTGAGTAACCCCACAATGTTCCAAGGGCACTGTCCCTGTACCCCTATGTTTTTCTTGGGTTAGTGATTCAGCTAAATGACATGTAGTACGGTATATCATGGATCTTAAATGACTGCCCTGCACAGGATGTGCACTGCACTCGCGCTGCCTTGACGATGGCTGTACGGAGGGCAGCCTTAGGACCACCATCTGCGCGGAGAATGAAGTAGAGGCCAACAAGGAAGTCAACAACTACAGGGTGAGGGGTGACCACCACACTGGAGCTTTGTCAGGTCTCTCAGACACAGCTCTCTCAAGCTCTCTCTTGACTCAGAACCAGCATATGCATGCCATCAACTATGCATTTACTGAATTTTCTACCTTTTCGCCTCCAGTTTGGTTTTCGGAAGTGGAAGAGTGACGTGACTGAACGAGCCTTTGAGGACAGGTCAGATGTTGTGAAGGAACTCGACACTGAGCTAAACTTCATCCGGCCAGTCACAGGTTAATGTCCAAACCTTCATCTCGCATAACATAGCGGCACTGTTGTTGTAAAAGCTTGTTTTAAATGCCCATGTACATGCCTTGACGATATAAAGACTTCTGTCTTCTTTTTTTTCAGGTCCCACTATCAGTCCTGGAAATATAACATACTTGTTTTTGTTTGGGTGGTGGATTTCCTTAGTATACATACTTGTTTCTGTAGTAATGTTCATCAGTATCATTGGAATCCCCCATGGTATGTCTGCACTTTTTCGATTGATCTGGTCTGAAATGTAGAACACTTAAAATGGCTTTACATCTCGTAAGATCCTAGATCCTGGAATGTATGTTTATTTTTCTTCTCTTAATTATGTCCTTATAGGGAAGATGTGTAAGAAATTGGCTTGTTATTTTCTGTGGCCCTTTGGAAAAGCAATTCAAAAGGTAATGCAATTGGGCACTGTCACTTTTCTGTTTGGAATATTTGGACTGTCTCTTGAGCAATACCTTTTAAACTTTTCTACTGTTGTCCGATATCTATCTGTATCTTAATTTGATGATGGGACTCCCAATTTCCCTGAAGGGACCTCCTGAAGGGACTCAAAGTGTTATTCTATTCTATTCTATTCTTATTACCTTTGTACGGCTTGGCTCATTCAAAATGGCGGTTGAAGCAGAAGTATGCTACTCTTATCTTTTGTCTGTAAATCCTTCCGTGTGTCTGCACTTTTGGGTCAAAATTGCAAAAGCAGTTTTACCACAGTGGCTTTACTGCAACCACACAGCCTGTTGCACAATTTGTCCTAAAGACATAAGTTACAATTACACACGGCAAGAAAGCGGATTTGCAAAAATGTGCAAAAGTTTCTCACAATCAGATGCTGTTCATTTTTTACAACTTGATTCGATGAGCAGGTATAGTTTCGCAAAGGTAGTCAGTTTCCCCAATCTCTCATTCATACCGATCCTTATAGTTCCCTATTTGCCAGTGCCATTTACAAGCAGCCTCTCTTCCTTCTTCCCTCAGACAAGTAGTATGGTTAAAAAGTGTTGTGTGAAGTTTCCTGAATGTGAGGCCATCCCTGAAGAGGAGCCTACAGAGTCGACACCCCTGACGAAACCCTGTCCCTCAGTGGCCGTGGAGCCCCCTGTCCTACATGTTCCCCCTCCACAGAAGTCCCGATACTGGGTGAGTATCACCTCGCTCCAGGGGAGAATCTAGGCTATTTTTAAAACTGCTCGGCACCCCCTGGCAAAGTGAATACAACTCCAACATTTATAAATGTACTAGTTCGCCTCATTTAGTGAGAAGTATTGCGTGTCTAAGCACTGGGGGCCCGGCACCCCTAAAGACCAGATGCTAAAATCGCCCCTGCCTCGCTCCATACTGGGTGTGATCTTGGGCTGCACAATACATCGATTACAGTTACACAGGATATGTTTCGAGTCCAAGATACTTGGAGACGTTGCAAGGCAGGGGCGTCATCTTCTCTAAGTCAGGCATATACATGACCGTATACCTGAATGCAATACCATGGCCGCGATATACATAACACAGAATATAACTTTGCAGCAATACATGGAACATTTACAAAAGCTATGCTTTCCCAGTACGCTACAAAAGAGTGTCCTACACTCTTAAGGCATACACTGTAACAGCTCCTTGTAGAAGTAAAAACGACTGTTTTCCCCGTGTGGCAGTGCCAGGTTAGCAGCTATGTCTGGCTGCTGCTGGGCTTTCCTCTGCTGGCTGTGGTGCACTGCCTGGCCTGCTTTCTGGCCTGGCTCACGGTCTTCTTCATCCCAGTGGCCAAGATGAACGGCAGGACCCTCAGGCGCCTCCTGCTCATGCCTCCAGAGGAAGTCCACATCCGAAAACTAGAAAAGGTTCCATTTTATATTTTATGCCTTCTCTCGCTGGGCAGTTTTATCACCTTGAATTAAACGACCCCCCCCCCAGTCAGTTTTTGTAACAGAGGGGGCTGCTGTTTACTGTGCATTCACCCATTTCAACAGCAAAGCTGTGAGACCAAAGTGTTGCTGTGCTGCTACCGTGCCTTCAACTGGAACTACTACATGTACAAAGTGGATGGCATCAACGTTTTTGCCGTCAGTATCCTTCGAGAAAGCTCTGCTTTGTTTGGAGCAAGTAAATCATTTACTCACATAATAATTGACTGAAAAAGGACCTTTTCAATAATGTGTTTGAGTAGTTAAGAATAGATTTGTATAATAATTTATAAAACCATTTTCCGTAGTCCTCTGTGACTGTGTACTAAATATCTATGGAGTGTGAAAAGCTATTTGAGTACATGGACATTTTTCACCAACTACCTGACCTTTAATAGACCAAACAATTGATTAATTAATCCAGAAAATAACTGACAGATTAATTAAGAGAATGGTCATTTGTCACAGGTCTGCCTAGTTGTGATTTACTCAATTTACCTTGCTCTTGTTATCTACCTTGAAGCATTTAACCTCCTCTGTAACACTGTATGATTGCTGTTGTAATTATCAGTGTCTCTCAGTTCCTCTTAGTGTCTCTGAATGTTGACAACCTTAACACTGTTCAGACCTGCTCCCTTTTGTCATTGTCACCATCGTGATTGGCTACGTCGACAGAGAGGGTGTCTATGTCAGCTCACAGGCTAAGTTTGCCATGGCAGTCAGCTCAATCATTCCCTTATCTTACTACATTGGTATGGGCATCGCCAGGTAACCCTGTGCTTTTAAATCGCATCTCGTATATTTGAGTGTGTTTTCAGTTTTAAATCACATCCCATATGAGGACTCCACAGGAAAAAGTGAGAAAATGTAGTTTACGTGTTTGATTTTATAAGAAAATGCTATTTGAAAGTGCTTCTAGCTCAAAACTATGCTTGTCCATTTACAGGATTTCTTTTGAAAAAGCTGGGGGTTTCAAAGCAACAACCAATAGGGGGAGTAACTTGAAAATGTGATTTTGTGTCTATGCCTGTTTTTCCTGTGGACTCGCATCTCATATTTTTGGAGTGTTTTCATTTTTAAATCACAACGTGTGTATCAGTATGTTATCAAACCATATTAGCATACTGTAATGTAATGTGATTGTACATGTTCCCTTTGTTCTATAGCATCTCTGCCCAGAGTAACTTCGCAGTGGGTGCGGTAGTGAATGCCACATTTGGCTCCATCACTGAGATGACCTTCTACATCACGGCATTACTCGAGGGCTACCATGCGGGTACCAAGTGCTATGAGGAGATTGTTAAGGCTGCACTCACTGGAACACTGTTGGGCTGCATCCTCTTCATCCCAGTGAGTTTGTTGTGACTTTGATCTGTCTTTGGTCTCATGAGTTAATACTAATGTTCTTTATTTAACAAAGACAGCAAAACAGAAGGGTTGGGGAGTACCAACATAATTATGTATTTAATGCTAAACCTAAACGGTAGTAGCCCTGTAAAAGATGGCCCCCCCCTCCAAATTATGAAGGGGTAATTCACATTCTGCTTTCTGGTAAGGCCCTGACATAGACTCAAGCCATGTGACGATATTAGGGGGTTGGGAGAGTGGCGAGAGTACAGTTCTAAGGGTCCAACGTTGACAGGTGGCCCTTTAAGGACACGATTTGTGTAATGTAATTACATTTTACATTTGATGTAATGTCATTTAGCTGATGGTTTTGTGCAGAGCAACTTATAGGAAATTGGGTACAGGGGACAGTCACCTTGGAGCAATGTGGGTGGTTAGATGCCTTGCTGGAGGGAGACTCGGCTGTGGATGAGGGTGCAGAGAGAACACCAATTGCTCACTTCCCCACCCACATTTGTCCTCCTGACCCAGGAATCAAACTCTCAAACCTCTGACTCCAAGATGAGCTTTTTAACAATTGGGCCACACGCTGTGGTAAAATTGGCTTTTATAAGCACGAGGAGCTCTTCTTTACTCACAGTGGTCAATATCTCTCTATTACTATTGTATTACTGTAAATACTGTAGCAGTGGGAGCTCAGACAATTTTCCAGCCGCACCCCTGTGGAAGGGCTAGGGTGTGTGTGCTGTGGTTTAGGATGCTGTACGGCTGTCCGCAGGGGATCTGCATGATCGTTGGTGGACTGAAGCACAGGGAGCAGCGCTTCAACAGCCGCTCTGCTGGGGTCAGCTCTGCACTCCTCTTCATATCCATTGGAGGTGAAAACACACACACACGCACGCTCGCTCGCTCGCTCTTTCTCTGTCTTTTTCTCTGTCGGTCTCTCTCTGTCGGCCTCTTTCTATCTGTGTGTGTGTGTCTCTCTCTCTCTCTCTCTCTCTCTCTCTCTCTCTCTCTCTCATATACACACGCATTCAAACAAAGAGATACACACACTTCAAACGTCTTTGTCTGATTATATTGTACCTAAACACACTTCACTGTGTCTCCTCCCCAAACTGTGTGTGTGTGTGTGTGTGTGTGTGTGTGTGTGTGTGCCATCAGGGGCGTTTGCTCCCACCCTCTTCTCCAAGGCCTACGGCAGGCTGGTGTGTGAGGGCTGCTCCATCGACCCCGGGAACATGACCGCCGCCTTCTCCTGCAGGAACTGCCACTACGAGCTAGTACGGCCACCGACACTTCATCTAATCTCTCCTGCTCTTCAGTTGTTTTTTTATAAAAAGGTCCTGATTTGTCCATTAGGGAGCATTGTGTGAAGTTGTGTGAGCCTCAGTTCTGCTTTGCTTTCCTCCACAGACTGAAAACAGTTGGTCATTGTTTCACAGTCACATCGAGTAAGTGTCAGATGTTTACCCAAAACTTCTAGCCTCTCAATTGAAAAGGAAATGATTCCTTGATTTATGTAGTCTGACAAATACTAATGCTAGTTCTTGCAATTTCACCTATTTCATTGTTGCCGGGAGAATTGGGGGTTCACTAGCAAAATCAGACCAAGTAAAACACGGTACACCTTTTGGCCCCCCACCCCACCGTAGGTTCAAGTTGAGAGTTTATTGTAACATGTACAGTTAGAAAACGTTTCCCTGCACGATTTTACATTACATACTACATTTTTATGTTGTATTATTTTTTTGTTTGATTGTGAACTATTGCTTTTGACCCAACAATGACTTGTGCTTCTGCTCTCCTCATCTCCAGGCCTTTGGTGTACACCGTGTCAGTTCTTCTACCAGTGTCCTACCTCATCGGCCTCATCTTCACCCTGAAGACCCACTCCCATATCTACGATATTCACATCACTGATGACCATGGACATGGGCACGGCCATGGTCAGTCTCCACTGTGGACTCTGAGGGCTTTGACACCTCACTGTTTTGTGTGTGTGTGTGTGTGTTTGTGTACACGCATGCATGTAGCCCCTGTGCATGCATGATCGCACGTGTGTTCCTGTTTGTTGTGATTGTGTATGTCATAGTATTTGCATGGTGCTCTTGCAAACCTGCATCTCTGTGAATAATCCTGTTGGTTGCAGTGGTTCATTTTGTGTGCGTGCGTGCAGGTATTTTGGATTGTGTTTGTCACTTTAAAAGTTTGTGTCAGGTGTGAATTTTTGCAAACCTGTGTCTGTGTGAGTAACCATGCTGCTGGTTGCAGTGGTGCACTGGTCACGGTGGCGAGCTCTGGTGGTGCTGATCATAACCACTGTAATGATGGCCGCCTGTGCTGACCTGACCACGGAGAACATCACGCCCATCATCTCCCACTCCAGTGTCTCTCAGGTAAACCACGCAGCACAGAACACCACAGTTATAGGTGTTTTTGCATGTGTGTTTGTCCTGTTAGTTGATAGTGTTTTACTGTTTATAAAATGTATTGAGACTATTCAACATGGTCATTTTGCACTTTAAACATTTTGATTGAATTAAATAAATGAATTCATTTCCCTTCTGGATAAGTAAAATATGTCTATTTTGAGCACATAATTAAAGTCTTTCTTGGGCCTGGAGATTGTTGACTGGATGCAAGTTATTTTGTGAGTGTCTGTCTGGTGTTCAAAAGCTTGAGGTGTCCTCATCTTAAAGGATCTTCTTTGGTACCCAGTGATTCCTTGTTGGCATGTCTATTCGTGGTGAAGTATGAGTAATTCAGTTGGTCCCTCTCTTCCTCCACCTCAGTATTTCATTGGAGTGACTGTGCTGGCGATGGTTCCGGAACTCCCAGAGATCGTCAATGGAATCCAGTTTGCCCTTCAAAATAACATCAGCCTCAGGTACAGGAAGCACAGCAATTCAGGCCACAAGGATTGAGGCATTTGAATTGCAGTGCAGCTGTTTTTATTCCACTATTCCACTAAAAATGTTTTTTGTTTTTTTTTCTTGGCCTTGCTATCCAGTTTGGAGGTGGGAAGCTGTATTGCAGTGCAAGTCTGCATGATACAGATACCCTTGCTGATCTTATTTAATATTTTTTATGTGAGTATCATTTGTCATTAGTTTTTCATGATTTTTTATTTTGTGGACATGTCTTCTGGTTGTTTACACTGTGAGTAGAAGCTTTTTTTGTTTGGTTTAGATGTACGCCCTAAACATTTTTTTTTTCTTTTCTCAATATGGCTCCAGGATGTCGGCTTTGTTCTCATATTCAGCGATCTGCACCTGTGGGCCAGCATCTTCAGTGTGATACTGGTGAACTACATCTTCATGGATGGAAAGTCTGACTACTTCCAAGGTGAGTGCTACATGTGTGTGTTTTGGGTGGGGGGCGGGGGTGGGGGGCTGAGGGAAAGAAACCTGACTCCGCCTTGGACAGAAGCCCAGGAACATGGCAGGCTGTTTTAAATCTAGACCAGAAGGTCTGAGTTTTCCAGGAGCCCCACAATTTCAAACTATGCCACTGCTACAAGCAAGGCAGTGTATTTGAGTTTTAGGCAAGAAAGTAGTGGTGTGTGTTTGTGTGTTTGTGTGTGTGAGATCCATGACTAAATCCAGGCATCTTACACTGTGTGTTTGTGTGTGCAGGCACTGCCCTGGTGGTGGTTTACCTCATACTACTGGCGTTGTACTTCTTCGCCCCCACTCCGGTTGGCTGCTGATGAGATTGCTCCCATCAGCCGATTTGTCAGAACGTTTTTTTTTTGTGGCTCCTGTCACCTTGTTCATCTAAACTCTTGTGTGTGTGTGTAGTGTGTCTACCCTTTTTGTACTTAAAAATATGTATGTTATAAAGCATTGGCTATGTATTGCAAAATAAATAATAAAAAAGTACCAGGATTTTTGTTCCTTTGTTGGGTAAAGCACCAGATATTTTAGAACTTCTATTGTGCTGTGCTCAATTGTCTGCTTTTTCTGAAAATGATTAAAATATCTGTGGGCAAATGGCTCATAAAATTCTTCAAACTTTGAAGTAGATCTGGCATTAATTTCTTTGTTTTCTCCATTCTGTTTGCACTGTTGTTTACACGATAACATGGTTAACATGATTACGTGTTTTGTACATTTAGGTTGGTATAACACGTAGATACTATTTCCACACCAAGTTATCACTCTGCCACGATGAATACGTAACCATGCTTGTTAAAAGCCTTCCATTGGAAAAAACGCTCAGTGTTCCTCTAATAGATCGAGCCTCATTCGTGTGGGAGAACTGCAGTCTTACAGTCTGAGCGGAGTGTCTCGCCTGGTGCTTGCATCAGAATCAGAAACATGTTTATTGCCAAGTCTGTACAACAGATGAGGAGTTTGACTCCAGACAGTTGCTTTACACATTAGAGATACGTGCTCAAGCTTTAGAAATTAAATAGTAATAGAAATAGAAAAATCTGACAAATATATAGATATGGACATATGAACACATGAGCATTTTGGGCCAAAAGTAGGCTTACAGTTTTTTTAAAATATCTTTACAAAAGCAACAAAAACAAAACTTGACCCAAATAGTGAACAACTGTAAGCCTATATATACAAGTCTGATCATGTGCAGTGAGGGAAAGGTGGGGTTAAGCAGCATTAAGGAGTCTGGCTGCAGAGGGGAAAAATTGCATCTCATCAGATGTGCTACTGGACTGGCCGGGATTGTTGCCATGGCTTCCTCTGTTGACGCCATGCTGAGCCCATTATATCACGTGATTCCCTTGTTACCAATGCTTAACACAATGCTCCATGACATCTCTTCCTTTAAGGAGGAATGTGCAGTTCAGTCGTCAAGTCTATGTTATGGCCACTCTATGATGCACAATTAAAATCAGACGACTGCCCCTTGCCAAACCTGCTCCTTTATGTCAGGCCTTGGCTCTATGTTGCATATCAACATGCCATGGTGTTGTCATGTCATCTTAACTGGTGAGTAAGGGTATGTTTTTTTTTTTTTTTTTTTTTTTTTGTTTCACGCCAGTGTATGGAAACATCTTGTTAAACTTTTCTGCAAAGCTGATCAAAGCTGTTGCTTTGACAGAGCTTGAGATCAAAAAAGACAAAATACACAATACCATAAGTCGTGAGAAATAATTACAAAATGTTGGCAGGAAACTAGGTTTAATTCCCATCTTCACCTTAAACTTATGCTAAGCCAATTTCATTTCCACCTTAATTTTCATTATTAAAATTCCACTTTCATTTTTAAGCCATATATAATTGGTGTGTTGCTGTTTTGACTTTTGAAATGTGAGTCTATTCTTTAAACATCTCCTCTGCTGACATCTAGAACTATAAAGCCCAATTCGGTTCCCTTGAGCTGAACCCAATGTATTTGCATTTCTATTTTCCCATGTGTATGATCTTTAGATAAACACTGACTCCTTGTTAAATTGTTACATGCCAAAGGGTCTTTCTCACATACATCAGCTGTGTTCATTAGTGTGTTGAAAAATACTGTGACAAGGATGTCACCTGGAAGTGTTATTGTGGAAGTAAACCATCTGAGACACTCCCTAGATTAACATACTGTATTCCTATTGCACACACTGTACAACCCTGTAGGCCCGTCCGAATTCCATCTTAAGCCAAGTACCAGCTGCAGGGAGTTCATAATATTTATCCTGTTATTTGGATTAATTACTTTCTGTTGGCAACTAAAGACATTACTGATTATGAAAAGACATGATTAAAGAATTACAGGCCCAAAGGCATCATCTTGAATTTCACTTTAGACTAAGATATGGGTCTGATGGTGTACTTAGAAAAATATACAAAGATTTGACTATGGATATATTACTAGGAAGAGTATGTATATAAGTCATGTATTTATACCTGATTATATATAACTGATATATACATATACATTACTAATTACGCAAGATTATGTATGAACAACTAGCATGCTCAGTCAGCTAGATGTATTGAAGGATTTTATTGGTTCTTTCAACAATGAAAACACAAAACAGGTACACATTTACAGAGAGTCGGTGACAGCCTTCAACCCATTTTCCGCTGCACAAAAGAGGGATCCAGGTTTCAAAGAGAGGGGTGTCTATCTTGCACTCTATCAGAGAGAATAAAGTCCCAACATCATCATGCACACAAATTCTCCCATCATGCACCCAGGGGGGAGGGGAAAAACCAAAACAAAATCTAAAGGAAACAACTACAGATGTGTCTGGGTGAGTGGGTGGTTAAAAGTGGGAGGAAAAAAAGGTGGGGGGCAGATTTAGGCTTGTGTGTATGCACCCCACTGCGGTTTTCAAGGAGACGTCTTTTCCTAAGGGGTAATGCTCTATCTCCAAACAAGCAGGGCTGGTTTTAATAGAATAAAAGTTCCTGTGCTGCCTGCGATCCCTGCGCAATCAACAACAGTCTCCTCAGCAGCGTCGAGATGAGTTCCAGGGACAAGCAGCCAGGGCCACGTCCCCCCCAGGGGGGGGAATCCAGGGGCGGCAGGCTTTCAGAGGCATCATGTAAGCGTGGAGTGCAATGGTCGGACGCACTAAAGGGTTGCTCTTAATCGTAAAAAAAAAAAAGAAAGAAAAAGAAAAACGCCACCTTTTTTTTAGCCTTTTCCACTTCACATTTCACACAAAGCTGGTGTTCCAACTGACAGTCGGTCGTCAGTTCCAAAGTTGTCAGAAAAAGAAGAGCTAAAAACAACCCCTCGACTACAAGGCTAAAAATCATACTGAGCTCAAGGTGCTGTGGTTTTTGGCATTGTGTACAGTACGTCTGCTCCCATACAGCTTGTAGGTCTTCCTCCATAGTGATCTCAGCATTTCTTTACAGACAGCAGGTGAACTGCCACACTCGAACAGAACAGCAGCAATGATGACGTTTGACTTCCAGCTACATTATTGCTGCTTTTTTTTTTTCATCAATGGCATTGCAACACAGCATTCCATTCCACCCGCCAAACCTAACAGGTTTGAAAACAAAAAGTGCAAATGTTCCACATAGGCAGAGATTTACAGAAACAAATAACACACTGAAGAAAAAAACAATAATTAAATAGAAAGCCATGACTTTAACAGGATGCTCTGTTAGAGTGACACACAAGACACACCTCTCTCATTCTTGTCTTTTAAAAGCGTAGTTTCTTCTTTTATCTGGTAACGCACTATGTACGCAGGAGGTGTGGATCTGAATGACGGACACAAGCAATAAAGTGCTACTAACCAGGCTCAGTGTCGACACCTTTTCAAATATATAAATTAACCCTCTTTTCTTACTAGCAAAAAAATTAAACCTCTAAATCGACTTGGGGGCAGGGGGGAAAGGCACAGCATCAGTTTCATATTCATCACTCGTGCATTTTCGGTGGGTCTAAACGACTGTTAAAAATGGCACAAAATATGGAGGATGGGAAAACAGTGACGGGGGGGGGGGGGGGGGGGGGGGGGGTGAAGTTCCTGTCATCAACACAGCAGGTAAAGGGAAAGGGAAAGGATGAACTTTATTGAATTTAAATAATTTAAGGAAAAATACTCAGAGAAGCACCATTTTCACAGTGATGTAACATTTGGTTTACATAACAACTGTACAGGGGCCATATCTGTGACGAAAAAAAATAAAGACACATAAAACACTGGAAAACGAACATTTGTCTAATGTGGTTAAAAGCAACACAGCCAATCAAATAGACTGCGTAAGGCTAGACCCGGAACAAAGAGGAGATTCTGATGCAAAATTTAAGTCGAGTGGTTGTCGGGAACAGTGACGTCTGAACATAAGGAACAGGTAGGCTAGTTTTTCATCAGAGGGCTCCACCAACTTAATAGTGCATCAGAATCATGAAGCAAAATTAAGGCCTTCTGTTTCAGTGTCGTTAGGGAACACAGCTACTCCGTGGTTAACCCTTTTTCTTAAAAGAATCAGTGACCTCTCTCTCTCTCTCTCGCTCTCTCTCTTCCTCCAATCAAGGCAGGCCAGATGCCCAGTGGAAACGTGAGAGGTCTGATGGGAGAGATCTCGCAGCCTTGGCTGGTAAGAGCATCATTATATCCACAAAAACAAAGAAGAAGGGGGGGGGGGGGCAGAGAAAGAAAAAAAAAAAAGAGTTTAAAATGAGTAAAAAGTGTCAACCAAAGTGTCTGTCCAGGCCAGTGTCGTGAGTAGGGCACGCAGCTCAGAAGCAAAAAGGGGGTTAAGAAAAACGCACGGGAAGCAGGAGTTCTGAGCACTAAAAACATTCCATTTAGTTTGAATTCCTTGACAGTCTGAATTCCTTTAGTTTAGATTTCCTTTTGTTTTTGTTTAAAAAAAAAACGAAAAAGGAAAGATGAAATCACAGGTGTAAACGAGAGCAGAAAATGAAAAAAATGAGTGGAGAATGAAAAAAAAAAAAAAAACACAAGGCATCCAATAATAGTTCATTTGGTTTTAAGGCGGACTACGTCTTAAGAGCACCTCCTCGCCAGAGTTTGGGGGCTGGGGAAGGAGTGGGGATAGAATGATGTCTCTTAAAAAAAAAAAACATAAACAAAAAAAAACAACCAAAACAAACAAGCAAAATCCTGTGCTCATTTTTCTGTTCATTGTCCTCCTTCTGTACCAATTCTCTTGCTTTCTTAAGTGCTGTCCCCCATTTACGCTCCAATAGTCCCTTGATTCAGTCTGTTGCGTTCTGTTCCATTCCATTCCGTCCATCATCTGTCCATCTGTGGTTGGCGCATCCATCATTTGAGGCGCTCAATAAGTTCTTGCGTGAGGCCCAGGTTGAGCAGCTGCATGGTGGACAGGTGGGGCAGGTGAGGGAAGGCCTTGAGCAGCCGCTCCCAGCACAGCTCCAGCAGGCTGGGCACCACCAGCCAGATCTTGAAGAGCGAGCCTGTCCGCCGGTTCTCGTAGATGTTCACCACGCCGCCGTGGATGTACATGCAGCCCGCCTGAGGAACATATGGAGAGGGAGATGGAGGGAGAGAGAGAGAGTGAGGGATGGAGGGAGGGAGAGAGGGATGGAGGAAGTGAACACTCTGCAGAACAACGTCCTTCACAACCAACCAATCCTAACCTGAACTTCAATCCTCAAGTCCAATCCTCAAGTTTCTGGAGAATGATAACCTTCCAACCAACCAATCTCAATCCTGAAGTCAGTCCTAGATTATGCTCAATCTTTGTAATGGAGCCACAATATTATGTACCTTCTACATCTCCATGTTCTTCTAATAAAGAAGTTGTCTACCCAACAGTGAAAACATGCAGTAAAGCAACACAGTTTTCTTATCTAAGCTCTGGACTTCAGGTGTGTATCTAATAAGTTGACAGATACAAAATGTAAAATGAAAAAGTGCTGGCCTTCCAAATGCTTCACTCTGTGGCTGGTGGAGGAATTCAGAACTGAATTGAAACTGACCAAAGAACTTCTATGCAATTCTTAGAATCTGAGTTTATTGTTAAGCAGAGGTAGCAAACAGGACACTGACCGGCGTAACAGCAGCACAGTGGAAGTACGCCGGCTCAGGCATCATGGCGGGCAGCTTTGTCCACTGGAATGTCTGCAGGCTGATCTTCCACAGGTCATCCTGGATCGTCTCGCCGTTGTATCCCCCACAGATGAACACGTCTGTGTGTGTGAAAAAGAAAATTTGAAAGGTAAGAGGTGATTCGGTTCAGTCAAATGGAATCCCGACTACAACACTACTGATGGCTCTACTGATTTTAAGATTTACTGAGCTTTAAGGGAACACGCCACTATTTTTGGGAATTTTTGTCATTTTCCAACTCCCTTGAAACAGAGAGGTCCTACTGCCAGATTCGGATATGAGATTCAAATGGTGGATTCAGAAATGGTGAACTGAACTCATTTAACTCAACTGTTTAACTTTCGGGGAGTTGGAAAGTGAGCATAGTTATTCCCGTCTACCGTGGTAGCTACGTTCCAGAACGCGATACAGCAAGACCATATAGAAAAACATTTAATTTTATACCCCATCTGCATGCTGTTTTAATACATTAAATGTATATATTATTGAATTATTATTGCATTTTAATCAATATTTATATGTTACAGTATAGTGATCATAAATTATAATACCGTTCTGACAAACTTTTTTTAGCACGCATATATTAATAAAAAAAATTATTTAAAAAAAGGCGATATAGTGGGACCACAAAAGGTGAACCGCGATATAGCGGGCGATCACTGTATTTCCCAAAAACATAAAGTGTTCCTTTAAAGCTAATCAGAGCACTAAGGACTCACCATTCTTTATCTGTACACAGCTGTGGCACCTTCTAGGAGCAGGATACCCTGTCAGAAAACACACGGGGTCACATTTCTTGTATACATACGAAGTGGTTTCTTTAAGAAATGTCTCTGCGTATGTTGATTATTAACAAATAATCAATTGTTTAAAAAGCACACACGGTGAGTGGCTACATTTTGTCAAAGGGTGATTACTGGCCAAAGGTTTTCACATTGGTCAAATTTAAAGTCAGAAGTCAAAGTGAGTGTCAATCAGACCACACAACAAATGTTGCGTAGCAGAAGGAAACTGAGTTGGTACACACTCCAATGTGCTGTTTAGCAGCATAGTAGGCATAAAATAACAAGTTACAAAGTCCAGTACCATGCTGTGACGTACCTATTCTTTCGTGAGGTTTTGTGACTATTTCTTCCCAGGAGTTGGTCTCCAAGTTGTAAGCATGGATCTAGGACAGATTAAGGTCATATTTAAGACAAGGAAGTAAGTGTATGTGTCCACAAAAACACACAAAATCTGCAGTACGGTTACCTAATGCACATATTAAAATTCTAAACCGTTTTCAACAGGCCACTAAAATGTAGTTTGTGTTTAGTATGACGGATGAGGGCTATTTGTATATCTACCCACGCTACTGAAATGCAAATACAAAAGTACAAGTTCAAACAAGAGATCACAATCCCATTTTATGTTGACTGTGCATAGCTGCTGACGACCTTTGTTTAAGTTCCTGGTTTTGAAGAGAAATGAGATATTTGTAACAAGAGTGTGTCGTAAGTCTACACAAAAAAAAAAAACATTATACTGTATGTTGGCAAACGAGGCAGTGTATTAGATAGCTGGGCAGAGTCTGTTAACAATCTGAAATTTTTAAACAAAGTCATTGTCATTTATAAATGATATATGAATGTGTGTCTGCATATATGTTTTCTTCACGACAGGGTTAACCATACTTACTTTGTCCAGAGGGTAGGACGTCCAGGAGGTTCCCCCTCCCAGTATGTATATCCTCTGTCCGTCATGTGCGATTTCATGCCTGTACCTGAGGAGGAAAGAGAGAAAAAGAATAATGCATGGTCACTGAAAGAGGTCTAACCCTAACCCTATATATATATATATTCCATCATCTTTGCTTGTTTGCTTTTTTTTTTGTTTTAAGGCCATATTAGCAACTGTGGCCATTTAATGCCCGAGACGGGTATGATAAAAAAAACTAAAATTAAGAAATAGTAATTAAATAACATAACACAACCAGATAATTTAAATAAATAAAACTATTTATTTTATTTTTTTAAAGTTATTTTTAAACACTTCTACTACTTCAATCAAATACTTCCAAAGGTGAAACCTTATTAAAAACATAAACTACAACTACTTTGCCATCATCTGTGTGTGTGTGCGCATTTGTGTAAGTGTGTCCGTATATAGATGTGTGCATGTATGTGTATACCTCTCCTCAGGGAGATCGTCAGGTGGGTTGTTGGGCTTGAGGTGGATCCACTCCCGGGTGGTTAAGTCCAGCCGGTGGAGGTCTGTGCTGTAGATGTACCCCGTTGTCCCCCCAAACACGTACAGGAAGCCGTTTATGATGACCATCGCCTGGACGCACAATGACCAACCACTTCAGTGTTACTCCTACACCAAGGCCAACTCAACACACTTGATCGATGTAATTCAGCAGATCTGTGTCATTAAAATACTCTAATTGGTCAGCTAGAGTATGTTCAGCAAATCCAGGGTATCAACCTCAGGCAGGCATTCAAAACAAAGAAAAATGGTGAATACTAAAACCGACTAAAAACCTTTTGCATAAGCAGTTTAATAACAAATGATCGCACAATGCTAAATAGTGGAAATAATGGAAGCTATAGATGAACTGCATTTTATACCTGTCCGTAGATTCTGTTTGGTTTCTTTCCTCTACAGTTCAGCAGCGACCACCTCTTGTACTTGACATTGCAGACGTGAACATCGTTCCCGTTGTTTTCGCCGAATGGGATCCCTGTGCCACCAAATACCAGCAGGTTGTTCCCGTGCAGAACAGCTAGAAAGACAAGCCAGACTGTCGGTTAGCCTAATGGAGTTCTCACTGCACAAGCCTGCAGTATATCTGCGATTATAGTTACACCCTGCAAAAATAAAACTGCCAAGCATGCAGACTGTATGGGATTTGTAGAAAGGCAGAATAGATCACTAAATTGATCACCCCCCCCCCCCCCCTCAAAACATCAGAGAAGAAGTAGAGGTCAGTTGTGTTACATCTAAATTTTAAACTTGCATCAAACATTTTTTTTTTGTACTGTAATGTAACTACACTGAAAATCCTTAAGTTTACACCAACATCTACACCTGGCTTGCAAGTACTTCACCCAGCATCCTCCAGCATAGTTGCTCCTCACTTTATCCCTCATCTCTTATTTCATTACAGACTGACAGACAGCAGTTTCACTACATGTCTTACTTTACTCAGTATCTCTATGCATGTGACAAATAAATATCCTTGTAGCCTTACTCCTCTCCCCTCCTCTCTACTCCTTCACACCTTTCCTCCTCTCTATTCTACTCCTCTCCTCCTCCTCCTTTCTTGCTTACCTGACATGGAGGCCAGCTCAGTGGGCATGTAGCCCTCTGTGTGTATCTGCTGCCAGGTGCCCGTGGCGAAGTGGTACCGCCACAGCTCCCGGAAGAGCGGGTAGTCGTCGTTCTCTGAGCCGCCGGACTCGTCGTAGTCGGGGTTGTAGCCGCCGAAGACGTACAGGTTGCTCTGGTCGGCCACGCAACGGTGCCCACTGCGCGCTGGAGGCGCACGATGACCTGCGGACACAGCGGTGGCACCTGACAACGTTAACGCCACGATGCATCTTGACAGCGACACACAGACAGACAGAGCGCACACACACACTCACACACAACTGTGGTCCAACAGCAAGCCACTGTGTGCTACAGGGAGGATATGTTTCTCCAACTGATACTAAAATAACTGTTCCCCCCCCTCTTCAAATTACCAAATAGCAAATGGTGCTTATATTCATCTGAAAAGCTTAAGACTGTGAAGGTGACCTGAAAAAAACAAGGGGTTGAGAGGTTTTATTATAGTGAATACAGTTTGAAATATTTCCACAGACTGATAAGTGGACCAAGGCTTATCCATGCTCACCCATACCTGTGAAACAAATTGGCTTGTGAAGTTAAAAAGGAGCACTGAGCCTGAAATAAATAGATTATGACTTTACTGTTAGAAAAAAAAAAAACAATTCAAATGTTTATTGCAGTGGTGTACATTCACAGAACTGGTATCGGAACCATTTATATAAGAGACAAAGAAAACAAATAAAGGACCATTCTGTATCTTCAATGAAAACACAACAACACACAGACACACACATCTGATATCATCAGGCATTAGCTCATTTGCTAGTAGGCCTGACACTCCGTCAGAGATCAGCTCATTATAGCAAACAGGATGGAGATGCCTTCATACTCAGACTAAATTACTCAACCTCCATCCTGCTGACATGATCAGGCACGTTCCATCAACACTGGAGCCATATTGGATGTGTGCCCACTCAGGTCCCTCGCAAATGTACCTGGATACTACAAACTTAAAACCTTGCCCCATCCCTGAACATTTCAATCAGTAAACCTGTATGTACCAAGGGCAGTCACTCAAATAAAAATACAGTTCAATTCATTTTAAGTACCACTCTGCATTCCACCACTGCCATTAAAAGCCTATATAGACCAAAGAATCCCAGTGCAGCTACAATGTGCTGTCCCATCACTGTGGTGGACTAACAAGCAAGGAAAACAAATGGGAGAGGTGAGAGAATTGACATAAAACATTACAACACACACACACACACACACACACACACACACACACACACACACACACACACACACCCACCCACCCACACGGTGCATGAAGAGAAAGCACCCTCAGTCAACATATAAGCTCATTCAGAGTGGCTGTTGGCTTGGCAGCAACTGGCACGTGTCCACAGTAAACCTGTGAGCCCTACACACTACCAGAGAGAAGGAGGAGGACAGGAAGAGAAGAAAAGAAGAAACAGTGGGCTTTGTAACCAGGGTGAACCAGAGTGAGAAGGAAACATCAAGAGAAGGGGGTAAGAATGGATGTTCGAGGTTTTCGGGGCAAGTTGTGTGTCTAAATTCAGCCCCCAAGGGGGTGGGTGGGGGTGAGTGTGGGTGGGGGGAGTAAGAGAAGGGTACAGAAGTCCCCGCCTATAAATGGACAGACTGGCTGGCTGGAAGTAGTTGTTTTGGTTTTGTTTTGGTTTGTTTTGTTTTTTTTCTTTCTAAGGTTTTTGGCCCGAAGCTGCCATGTTACCCACCTTCTCTGAAAAACCTGTTAGGGATCCGGAGGCTGGGGCAAGGTTGCGTGAGGATGCGTCGTGCCTGAAGCCAGCGGACTCTCTTCTTAGAGCCTGTTACCAAGGTCACCGCAGTAAGGGGAAGGGGAGGGGGGGTGGTGGTCAGTCAGACGGACAAACGCAGGACAATGGGGAACACAGTAAACACAGAGGCAGACCACAATACACACTCACTCACTCCCTCCCTCCCTCCCTCGCTTGCTCGTTCAGGCATCTCAATGTTCCATAACATCATTTCAGAGTGCCTTCGGTCACTAGTGACTCAAGGCATGTTTATTCCCCTGCGCACTCTTGTGTCAGGCTGACTTGTGTTTACAAGCATTGTTCACCTATTCTGTAACCATAATTATAGCATAATGAACATAATTAGGAATAAAAAAAAACAGCCATAACTGTTTAAGAGGAAACATTGGCTCTAGAACTCATTCAATCACACACAAAAGACGACAGTCAGTACCTAAGGCTGATTAAAACTACATCAAATGCCATTGAAGACAAAATTGCCTTGTGTATTTACACAGAAATGAAAAAAAAAAAAACATACACATTTGGCAGTGTCTGGAACCAGCAGCATCTGCTGGGATTCTTAAGGCAAGTGTTTACATATGGATAAACAGTGCAACAAAACTCAAAAAGTGATTATCTGGACTCCTTGGCTTTTTAGCAGTAAACTCTTCTTGCATTAAGCAAACACTGTACACTTGCGCATCGTAACCACCATGTGCACACCGCTGATAGCAGTGAGCAAGAGCAGGTAGAGCAGAGATAGAGCTCCAATGGACAACCAGCCATTTTCAGCAGGTTTGTGCAGATAAGGCCCAGGGTCAAACTACTGTAGGAACACCCACACCGCACTAGTACACGCTAGGGCTAGTAAATAACCTCCCAAACTACATGCAGTAAGAACAAAATGGAGGTTTTTTAATATACATAAAACCTCTTAGGCAATCAGGGGGCATTTTGCAACTTCATCTGGCTGTCAGTGTAGGCTATGCATTTCTGTAATGTTGCTGTGTATGCAGACAACCTCTGGGAGTGGCATTTCCCTTAGTTTTGAAAATAAGTGGAACATACATAGGTTAATATGTATTGCAATTCTGCTTTTAGCCTCAAGCTTCTCAAGTCGACTTCTGTAATTTCACTCATATTTGCTTTATAGTGATCAATGTACAAGAATGTCACCATTTACAGCACAATGTAAAATTCAAAGACATCTGGAACAAATTTTAGAAATTCTTACAAAATAGCTCTTGATTTATAAGGGGAAAGAAGCAAAATAAGCAACCTCTAAGGCATTCTAAATGAACAGGAACGACCCAAGCCTTATCGCTGCTCTGGTTAGGTCATGTCATCCATAATGTGCATTCATGAGGCATGTGTTGATTAACACATTAGTTGCTGCACTGAAGCTAACTACAAGGACGGTTTCAATCTCATGCATGTAATGCAACATGATTTCAACTCTACAAAGGGTAGAGCCAACTAGATGGAAAAAGTGAACCTACTCCAGTATACAGTGGGGAAGATTAGCTTGCCTGCGCAAGACAAGTTACACAAACAAGGCCATGTTTGTCCTTAAACCAGTTGTTCGGCTAGCTAGCGTCTACGGCTAATTCTGGGGTGACACCATTACACCCTTACAGTAAATTTTACAGAGGAAGCACTTCCACCAAAGCAATGCCACCAACGTATCCACAAACAACGTGCAAAATGCAGCATGTTCTGTAAAACCCTACACATAAAACCGATCAATATTTTACCCTTTCTCCATCAGCATCAACTGGGTATGTTTGCTAAATGTAGACTAGCTATCCGGAGAGCTTTTTACTTTTAACCTTTGGAGGTATATAGCACTTCTCCCAAATAAACTGGGGCAACGTTGGTCGCTAACGAATCAGTTTACGGATATCTAGGGGAATTACCCAAACCATGGATTTTAAAGACGTTTGATCACCAAAGCCGACAATGTCAGTTAATGTTATAGTCAGAGCCATTTTGGTCGGCTACTGTTACCTATCTAAATACCTGACTGCAGCTCAGTTCAGCTACATGGGCAGTAAGCTAGCAGCTATTGACAAGCTAGCTAGCTAACGATACACAACTGATGTAAACATGGAGACACTGTTCCAACATACAATGCATATCCTTTTATTAGGTCGTGAATAAATAGTATAGCAATTATTGATCAATAGCACATACTGGTTATGATAAACTGTGTAGTCGGTCACCTATCGACGAGATATATCTGACAGCTAAACAAACTAAAAAGCTAGCTAGCTCTCCTTGCTAGCTTCCCAGCTAGAAACCCTGTTTGTGTTGTTTTTGACTGACCTGCCACTCTGAGAGGCCTCCCTGACAGTTTCACGAATTTATTCAGCTGGTCCGGACTGTGAGCACCTTCGTCGGCCGACATTTTTTGACAGAGTCTGTACAATCATTAAACGGCACCGGCGTATTAAAAAAATCCGATTCGGATTGTTAGGAAAATAGTCCTGGCAGCCGCACTTTTCATTCTTCCAAAGCGGAAAACCATTCACAAATTTGCGGAAAGGCTGACCAATCAGAAAGTCCTGTGCGTTCTGCAGACGATGCCTAGTATGCACCATAGACTGGTATGCACCTGCGCAAATTAATGTGCAGAAAATAAAGAAATGTTTAAACACGCTTAAAGATTTTTAAATATTAATTTAAAAATCTATCATTAGCTGAACATTTTTAAACGTCATCTTTCAAAGTGTGCACACCAACTGTTAAGTGACAAACTTTGCACATGCCACGTGCATTTAATTATTTATAGTAAGCAGCTAGACTGGTAAGAATAGTATCGGGTAACGTAGGAATTGCTTTAATAAATAGAAAGGGAGTTGCATTTTTTGAGATAACACAACTAAGCCCCATGTTAAGCATACAAGTAGGATAGTATTTAGTTCATTAATATTTGGGTGGATAACATTTTTATTAACTGTTTATGGTTGTAGTACACTTGGTCTTAGGCGATAGCAGATAGATTCTTGACAGGAAAAATTGTGGCCAAATGTCTCTGATTACTTGGAAGGCGGAACCCAACGAGAAATAGCTGATAGTGGACGATATTGCAGGGAAGGGTTTATGTTTCGGACCGAACATGGCTACGTTCGGCGGCCGTGCTGTTCGCGCTGATACTTCAGATAGGCAAACGAAGTCTAATTTTGTATCTCCTCAAAAAATTAGAGAACTACTTAACGAGGGTGTGGTCTCCGAACAGAGTGGGTCGAACAGGTGAGATGATAATGATTTCTTGCGCGGTTCAGCATAATCTTGGCGATGTGGCCTCAAGCTAGTTTAATTAGCTAGGATAGCTAGCTTGCTATGGCTAGCTAAGTTAGGTAACTTGCAGAGCCTTGCTTGCACACCAGCAAGAACAAGTCTGTTTTTGCATATTCTCCTCGTGTTGCTAAAGTCGAACTTTCTGATTATATCATGCTACGTGATGGCATGTAATGAGCATTAAAAAACGATGTGTAAAGAGAAAAGACTTGTAATGATAAAGTATCAACCTGCCAGCTTCATTAATTTAACATTGCCTAGCTGTTACAGGGTTTCCAGCATTGTTGTTGAGAAGTTATGTCCCTTTGCAAAACTTCTGAATTTCCCAATTTGTAATATGGAAAACTCTCATTAGTCGTTTTGTTGAATGGCAAGTAAATCATTGTATATTTGCTACTAGGTAAGTCAGTGAAACTGTAATATAAATTGCTGAATTTCATTGACTTGGTTTTATTTTTTGAAAATTTCAGTGTACAAGGAAATTCAAATGTAATCCCATCCAATGGTGTCGGTAAATCACCATGCGAGGCAACCAACAAAGATGCGTTTTTCTCAAGAGTGGGATCATACACTATATCCTTTACAACATTTGTCCAAAGTCCGGTCTTCATGTTTTGAATCTTATGTTTTCAACTGCATTGCATAATGACGACTGTGTATCATGGAGTGTAGCCGACAGGCTGTACTATAAATACTGTAATATATAGCCTGTGTATTTTTGTAAGAGCTATGTAACCAATAACATTCAGCTATGCGTGCCTCTCTCCCCTTCCTTTGTCCACCCCCATCCTGCCATTCTCTCCCCCTTAAAAAGTACCTTCTAGCAAGGTGCAGACAGGAAAAATTGGTAAAGAAAAAAAGCTGTTTAAAGCACGTTTTTTTTCACAGTACATTTAACTAAAGTTACACTTGGACAAAAGAAAATCCTTAACAAGAGCACTGTCTGAAATGGCCTGGCAAACCTCGTGCCCTCTCCCCACTACGCTGTGCCAGGTATGGCTGGATTAACGTGGACTGTGACATGCTGAAATGCTCCACCTGCCAGGCGTTCCTGTGTGCCTCCATCCAGCCAGCTTCAGACTACCAAAAATGTATGCACCAATATACAAAATCCTTAATTCCCTTTGAGATACATAAAGTAGGTGTTCATATCAGTCTATGTATCGTTTGATCTTATTGACATCTAGCCAGCTTTAGACTGCCAAAAATATAAGCACAAATGTGCAAAGTATGGACATAATCATGTTTTGCTATGTTGATATGCACTACTGATATTGTGCACTTTTTACATTTTCTGTAGATGAAGAGCGCATATCTGAGATTTCCAGACAACTGCAGACTCAGCATGAGAAGTTTTGTTCTTGGCCTGACTTTCCATGCCCAAGTAAGGACAGTCTGTTCCAGTGGGCGGTGTACTTCAAAGGTGGTTAAGTGACAAATCTGGTGTAGGCTATTTAACCCAGAGGTAGTCATAAACCTGATGGAAGAAGGACACATTGCCATGTGTTTAGTTAAGACAATAAAGCTCTGGGTTTGTCTACCAACAGGTGTACAGTTACCTCTGGGTTAACTGAACCAGGGTTATCACTGAACCACCTTTTTAGCATACCCCCCAATTTTGAATTTTTATCCTTTAGGACTACTACATAGTAAAATGTAAGGATAGTTCTGATCCAGTACTGTGTTCTGGTTACAGACAGGTTCTCCATGATTCCAGTCAGCGAGCCGGTGGTACTGCTCAGCACATTCTTGGAACGTTTCCAGAGCACTCTTGTCCTGGAGCAGCAGCTCCCCGCTATGAAGCCACAGCAGCTCCAAGCCATGGTGAGGGCCAGAGGGTCGAGTTTAAGTTGTCAGAGGTTCTTGCTTGGGCATTAGTCAAAATAGCTCCTGGGGGTGGGGTGGGTCTGTATTTGTGTAAAGGCGGGAGGTTCTCACAGCATTAAAGAATATGAAAACATAAAAGAACCGATTAGGTTCCTTCCCTGTAAAAGACCCTGCCACCACCCAGAGATCAGGTAATAGGAAAGTGATACATTTCCTGTTCAAATACTCTGGTTTAAGTTGTAGTCTCAATAAGATTTGGGTAGACCATAAGAGGAACCCTGTCGATAAAACCGCTTTCAACTTGTAATTCTGCCTCTCAGAATGTTCGCTTCTCTGGTGCTCTGCAGAGTGTTGTCTCTTCACAGCCAGCTCTTTGACAGACATTAGCAATGGCAGAAGCTATTTTTTCTGTAATTAAATCTTTTTTAGAGCTCCTTGATGACTATTTTTTTCTGAATTGTGTTGTCTTGTACCTGGCTCTCTAGTCTTTGACTGAAGATGCCATCAGCGCACTGCTGCAGCTGATCGAGGACGAGCAGAAGAAGAGGGGTGGGTCCCCAGCCGTCAGCTCGCCTCTGCGTACGCCCTCAGAGCCACTGTCCGTTCAGGTGGCAGCCTGCATCGTCGCCCTCTGTGGATGGGCAGCAAGGTAGTTAAGCAGCACTTTCTTAAAGTTATGAAAATGAAAATTATGTTTAGCAGATGCTTTCATCCAAAGTGACTTACAACATTGAAATAACAAAACACATTGACATTTCAATTACAATCAATTTATTGGTGCTAGTACTATTACTGCCACATCACCAAGAGACACTTGGGACAACAGTAATAAAGTAATTGGGTAACACTTTAAAGGTCCTTTTTTGAGTGTTACAACATGTTTTAGGGTTCTTTTTTAGTGTATCTACATGTAACAACACGTAATACTATGTACTTACACTGTACATACCTAACCCTATGGTACAGTATAAGTATATAATATTGTTGCACACTTCCTCACACTGTACCTAATTACAGTGACCGTAAAATAAAGTGTAGCCCCTTAGCTTAACCTAGGTTGAAAATGCTTGCTTCATTTCTTTGTTTCTGACTTCCGTGCCCCATGTCTAGCTCAGCACAGCTGGCCATGAACCTCCCCATCCTCACCTGCTCCTACTGCATGCGCAAGGTGGGCCTGTGGAACTTCCTGCAGATGGAGAACGTGGCAGGGGGCGACAGGGACGCTTCCGCCGTGGCCCCCTCTCCACCCACCACCCCCAAACCCGGCCAGGATGGTGCAGGTGATGGCCTCACTCCAACCTCAGCCCAAACCATGGGGACACCTGCCCTCTCGTCTCCGTCCCCGTCCCCATCCCCCACTCCCTCCCGAATGAAGCTCCGCAGCCAGGATTCCTCACGCTCGGAGTCGGTGAGTGGTAGTGAAGAAAATATCCAGGTTGTACCTTTTTCATGGGAAGAAATGAAAGGCAAACAAAAAGAGAGAATGTCCGCACACTGTGTCTGTATGCTCATAGGAAAAGTTTTAATAACACAATGTTAAGACCGATATGATATCAGGACACCTGTTTGCAATGTTAGCCTGATTTTGCACCTGATGAATAGATTTTGGATGTGCATGTAGCCTTTAGACAGACAATTGGAAGGTGAGGGACGGCTTACACATGGTGGCTCACACAATGCTCAGACAGGATATATATCCAAAAAGACCCTGCAGACTTTATTTATATATGTACAGTCATACCCTTCTATGTTGCAGCGGATGTATTGAATTACTGTAAATGTTTTCTATACGGTCTTGCTATATCTCAAATTTTCACCTGTCACGGGGGGGGCCTGGAACGTAACTACCACGACAGACTGGGGATCACTGTTTATCCAAAAGGGCCAACCCTGCAGACTTCATTCATGTATGTATTTATGCATGACAAATGTTCCCACAGGTGGAGGGCAACGCGTCTCCCCTGGCGGTGCGCACCCGTAGTCGTGACACGCCGAGCCCGAGTGAGGAGCTGCTGAGTCCCCTGGCCATGGGCCGGGGCAAGAGGCCCATGACCCGCAGCCGAGGAGGCCAGTTCGAGGTGCCCTCCAGCCCCCAGCCCAGCCTGAAACGGCCGCGCCTCTCCTCCGCCAGCAGTCCGGTAAACTCGCCTCTATACAAGCGCAAATGCTAACAGAATCAGAATCAGTTTCATAGGCCAAGCGTACTTGCATATACAAGGAATTTGACTCTAGTAGATTTAACACAGACATGTAGTAGCATACATATAATACAATATACAATACAATAGACACATAGAAATACATAGACTTGTACAGTACGATCGAGATTATATACATGCATATTGTTACTGTAGAAACCAAATGAATTAGTGTTAGATGGAGGGCCCATGTAAATCTTTTGTGATAAGTTCGCAAGTCATCAAATGCCACTAATGCCAGTATGTTAATGTAAGCCATAAGAGATGTAATTATGTCATAGCATGGCTGAATGGAAAGTATCCTGTAACCAGACTTGCATAGTGATATTGCATAGCTGACCATATATAGCAACACATCTTTGAAGCAAATGTATTAATGTTCTAATGAAACATTTATTGATGTTTACATCGATTTTACTGCATTTCAGACTTAATAGCTAGAACAGTAAAAGTAAAAACAAATGAGCTGATGAAAGTTATTTATTTATGAGGCATTGACTTGCTGTCTAATGGGGAAGTTGGTTATTGTTTTTTTTTTGTGTTGTCTTCCAGGAGGGCCCCATGAACAGGAACGCGTTTGACCCCATAGCTCAGCACAGGGACTGGTGCCCCTGGGTGTGCGTGGCGGAGGAGGAGTCCCAGCCCTCCACGAGCGGCTCCCTGCCCGAGGGGAGTGAGGCGGAGCGGCCCCAGCCGGGCTGGAAGGCAGCGCTCACCCTCTTCCTGTCCATGAAACACAGCCTCAACCCCGTGGGAGCCAGCCCCTCACAGGTTAGGCAAATCACGTGTAGCCTTTAGCCAGCCACTCACAGGTTGGACAAGTTACGATTAGCATTAAGCCAGCTCCTTACAGGCGAGTAGTCATGTTTACACAGCTAAAAGATCTCAAGAATGGTTCCTGCAATCAGGCATTGGACAATGAGGTACATTGAACATCTGCTACTAGTCATAATAACTTTAAAATATTCCAGACCTGTAATGCAGCAGAACAGATATAAATGTATAAAATAAGCCAGTCACATTTAGCTAAATTACATGGCAGGGACGAGTTTAGCAGAATGTTTTACTGGAGTTTTATGAAGTAACGACGTGTTTGGTTTCAACAATTTGTTTTTCAAGGTAGTTCTCTCTTGTCTAGTAGGCATGATTAAGGACTTACCCAGTCAGCAACAGTGTATAAACCCCACTACAGATGTTAAAAAGCCAGTACAGAATGTCATGTTCTGAAATTTCCTCTGCAAGGATGGCATTAAAAATCCCCATGTTAGCTGGCCTTATTGTCAAGTGTCTATAATGCAACAAAGCATTCAGCACACCTCTGTTTCTGTCAGTTTAAACATTTTGCTGTGTATTGTACACTGTGAACTTGCCCCAGGTGTTGCCAAAAGTGATGGGTCTTATCCTGTTCTCTTGGAGTTAGGAGACATGTTCAGATAAATTGGTATTGTGTACCATAAATGACTTGTAATGGACTCCCATAACTCTGTTTTGATGTAGTACAGAGAGTAAAATGGGTTGTAGTGAAACTGATACGCTTTACTTTTTCACAACATCTATCAGCAACGTCTAATTCATAATGTTATCACACTGTGCTCTACTGGTACTGAATAGAGTAGAAAAACTACAGCATATGAGACTCTTTGAAGCAATACAGCTAGCGCTACCATGTTGGTCTTCAAAGAAGTGCTTGGCTGCTTCATGTAGGAACTGCCCTACTCATCTCTTCCTCTGTCCTTTTGTCCATAGGGTGCTCAAGACAAGTCAAAACGGGTGTTTACGATACTCCGGCAGTGGCAGTCCTACTCTACATAAAGCCCTGGGTGAATGTGAAAGTATCGGAGATCTGGATTGGTTTTATGCTGTGTGCTGTACCCGGAAGACTGGCATTGTTTTGTTTTTTTTTTACGTCCACGTGGCCACCTGGTCTACTAAGTCCTGTTGTCAGTTGTCATAGAGGTGGGTTGGGGAAGTGGGTAGAGAGTTTTCCACGATTGAATATTCATGGGTTGTACTCGAAGATCCTCTGGATTGCTGTCACTGTCGGAAGGCTAAGAATCCTGACGTGAGGAAGGTGACCACACCATGGGAGATACCTGCAGCCATCATGTGTGTTTGTGTTTGTGTGTGTGTGTGTATGTGTGTGGGTGTGCGTGATGCTTAAGGGTGGTTATAGCTATGAACTCGATACAATACACTCACACACACAGCATAATAATGACACGGACAGTACATATGAAGTACAGATGAGCTCTACGACTTGACCCTGAGTTCCCTCTCTTGTAGTGTGTCTACACACATACACATACACACATACACAAACCCATTTATCCAGCATTCACATGAGGGATTGTGACTTCACTAACTTTAAACTACAATAAAAAGATGGCGAAAAGTCAATAGGCTACACTGGAAATGATGAACAAAAACGTCCTGTTTCTGGAAGTGCCGAAAGTATTTCAACTCTGCAAGGGGACGTTAACAATGAATTTTGTTCAACCTGAAGCTGTGAGAAAGCTTTGAAATTTTTAATTGTGTGTCTTTTTGTGAGCAGTAACTAGGTATGGATTTGTTTGGTGGTCTTCTTGAAAACATGTAAAATGTCTGCCTTTTCTGTATGTGAAACGCTAATGGTCTGAGATTGTGTGTTCTCATGTAGACATGTTGGAGTAAGACAATAACGTGCCATAGAAACTCAGAATGTTGTGTGAGGGAGAATACTTGCTTATCTTTTCTTTCTGTGAATGCTCTGTTTTTTTTTCTAGCTGATTCTGACCCTCTGTCTTGCATGCACTTTTAGTCTTATTTGTCTTTCAAGGGCATTTAATAAATGCAATCGTCTGCCTTTTTTTCTAAATCTGCACTTTGATGGTGTGTGTGTCCCTGTGTTCAATTTATATGTGCTCTTGTAAAATATACTGCTTTTATTCATCTGTAGTTTAATGGTAACTGGCATAAATGTATTCTAAGGTGCTTTTGTGAAAGGCCATGGGTCAAAGTCAAAATGTACTTTCTTGAGTCTTTGAGGGTATCATTATCCCAGTAACCTGAAGACACCATGTTGTCCCCTTAACTTTCATGGAAGGGTTATGTGATTTGAAATGCCATGGCGGTTCATGGCTTTATATTAATTGTTCGCTGTTCAGTTCTAACACAAGGTGGTTCTTTGGCCAAGTGTATGCGTCTATACCCAATTCATTCTAAGCCTTTCCAATGTCTAACATATAATAGAAACAAGTGATTGTCAGTGGTAGTCTTCACTGAGGAAATGTGTAATTACTGCTGCAAGAATTCAAGTAAGGCTTCTGCTTATAAACTCCCCACTCACCCCTTAAATCTCACCACCTATTGCCGTAACTATCATATTGTACTTTATATTATTATAAAGGGTTATTAATAGCATTATTAAGTTGTGAAAACGATGGTTTTTGGCCAGTGTTCTCTCCCTGTTGTGAGCCTGTTCTCTCCCCAAGGGAAGCTGTCTCTGGTGTTGTGGCAGAGTAAAGAGTGCCTTTGCTGCAGCTTGCATGTCACCATCGCCTGCAGGCTCTGTCCACCCCAGCATCTCAGCTGTCAGGAAATGCCTGTGGGAGCTGTTCTATCACTTGTGCTCTGCTGCTCTTTCAATCACTTGCTGAGAGAAAACGTATCCATTAGTAATCCCCAGGGTTACCACAAAAAAAAACTCGCTACTTTGACCTCAAGAGTTTGTTGGGTTAATGGACACAGACCTGTGCATCTGAGATCGGTAGAGGGTGATGCTGGTCAAAATTCTTTTCGAAATCCTTTAGAAAGTGGTTTGGCCAATCATTTTTACATTTTTCCCCAAAACCTGCAACATAGGTTAAAATAGGCCTGCTGTGATGCAGTTATAGTATGGTGAAATTAGAGAAAAGGGCATTCTGTAAGAGCCTTACCTAAGCTAAAAAACGTTGAATCCCTTTGTTTTTAAGGACACGGTAAAATTGGTGCTATTTCATCTTTTGGGCACAGATCTCTGTTGCAGCCTAATTCTGAGAAACTTGAATTGACTGAAAACAATAACCACCACGAAAAAAAACTTGTCCTGCCACAAGCAGTATTTGCAAATCTATATGTGTGTGAGATAGATGGAGTTAGTTATATATGTGCGGTATTTTGCTTTATTGTAGGCTATGCACCTATTATTGGCCCTTGTTTCGTGGAATTATTGCGCGTATTGCATGGAAAACTACAAAGACGTGTTTGCCATTAATTTTGACGTTTGTCTTTTGACAAACGAGACCTGGTCGTCTCTCGAAAATGACGACATCGGCGGAGGGATAGAAGCCACAGGAGGACAGTGAGCTACAGACGGAGAGGGAGCGCTAGTGAAACACTGCTTTGAAGCTGGAGACACTGCTGCGGACAGAAAGTGGGGGGACGTCAAAATAATTCGCTGACGGCCGTTTGCTGATGCAAATGTTTAACAAACAACTGCTCTAGAGATCAAACGATCAAGAAGTCAGCAACCAGATCTGTGTATTGGTATTTTACAGAGGAATACAAAAATGTCGTCTCCAAGTCCGGGTAAAAGGCGAATGGATACCGACGTGGTGAAACTGTATCCTTTGAGAATATAAACAACAGAAAGAAGAAAAGACATGCAAGGGCTGTAGCGATGTAGCTAGCCAGCAGAATTATTATTGACAGCTGAAATTCACAGCTGATTTGCTCTGATTTAAGAAACGGTCAAAGATGGGTAAATGATTTTATGTGTGGTGTGGGTAAATAACAATGTCATGGGTTGATGCTCTGTTTTGACATCAAAACAGAAATAGCCTCTGTATTTTTATGATGCAGCTATTAGCTAGCTGAATAGCTAACTGTTGTGTCGATGCATTGGGTGTTGAAGGTGATCTGGCTCTAATCGATGATTTATATTTCGTTAACAAGCAAGTTATTCAAGCAGAGTTGTCCTTGTCATTTCATGTTTTGAATGTCAAAACTGATCACTGGTTAGGTATGTGCGCTCTTTGTGTACACCATAGAGAGCTAGACAGGCAGTGTTTGTCTTTAGACAGTTGACTAATTGTGGCTCATTTCATCTGTCGCATAAGCCAGTTTAGGAAGTCCACCAGGACCTTACAAATAAGGTAATTTTATTTAGTCAGGTATGCTTAGCTCATAATACTGTTAGCCAGCTCTAGTTAGCCTTCAATCAACAATAGTTCCCACCTTCCAAATCCAACACAGGCAGCGTTAGCAGTAACCTCATATCTAGCCAGACGAAAGAGCGATGCAAAACTTGTTTCGAATAATGTATGAGCTAATTTAAGTAAGCTGGGCTTCTGACATGCTGATTACCACTGGTGTTTAACTTGGGTTATTACCTGAACATCGTTAACTCGAAAATAACCCAGCTGCTCAGTGTCATGTTTTGATAACTGATTAGCTGGCTAATTCACGAACATAAACGAAGCCTGTTCTTGCCATTTGACACATGGTTTCTTTATGTCTTCCATAGCTTGCTGACTTGGTAATCATATAATCAGATCCATATATGCAGCCTGGTGGTGCCCTTCTTAATATTTTGCTTGGAGCTGCCTATAGCCCCCTGAAGTGTTTTCTCGTCGTTAGTAAACAACTCATGGAGTAATCACTTCCTCTTGTACAAATGAACCGAATGAAGTTAAGTCAAATCTGCGCTATTTAGGAACTTAGAAATACAAAAAACTGAAAGGGAAGTGGTTAGCTTTGTAGCTCTATCAAAGCTGCGCTATGAAGAAGTTTGGGTGGGGATGGTTTGTCATTTTCTTGAACTTGTTGAACACCCGAAGACGATTAGGAATTCTACCATCAATGTTTATTTTATATTAGAATACAATGTGCGTTGTGTTTTTGTCAGTTGTTTATAAAGTTGAAACGAAATGGCTATATTGAATTGCTGTTTGGGGTTTCAGCATGTTATGTCCTCGTTACACGTCACGAACCCTGCACATTTATAGTCGTGTAGTTTTGTGATTTTGAAACAAATCTAATTGTCTGTTTGAAAATGTGCAAAAACGGGAATGCTGTCAAATGACTCTCGTGGAAGCGCTTCCTACCAGTAGCATGGTTCGCGAGCTCTCTATAGAATAAAGTTGTTTTGTTTTTGTACTCCGGCAGTGTGAGCAGGCATAATGATTGGACGCCTTGTTACTACCCGGAAACTGCGGGAGGGTCGTTCGATGGAGCTAGGCAGTTTTTGGTTAAACACAGGGTTCGAGAGCAAAGGTTGTATATCTGTCGATTGCGCTGGAGAAGAGAGACAACTTTTTGAAACCAGTTGGGGCAGCGTGAATTAGTCACACCACCTTCCCAAGTATTACTCTTTTAGTTGTGAAACTGCCAGCATTTCAGAAATCTAAGGCTTTCATTCAGAACTTTGATTGCCTAATTTGAAAAGGTTTTGTGTGTGGGTGTGTAACAGAAGTTGATTTTACTGTTCGTGAGATTGTATATTATTCTATACTTCACTAATAACACTAAAACAAGAAAACCCTTCAGCCCCTTCTAGGAGCAGTTAATTTAGGGGTTTCCTATCTCCATGGTTGTGGTCCTGGTTTAGTCCCAAATTGCCTCTGGTCCAGCAGCTCGGCAAGCAAGGCCTGCGGATTGGTGCTGAGCCCCGGCAGTAAATCTCTGTCACCACCATGAGCTGCAGGGAAAGAGGGTAGGTCAGGCAGCTGGAATCCCCCAGTCCCTCCCCCACCGCAGAGAGACACTAGGTACACAGACCCGCACACAATCCAGAAGTCCTCAGCTTTCAGCCCAGGCAGCATGATGGCAGGCAGCAGGTTCGCAACACAAGGGCCCACGACTCCTCTGACGTATGAGGTCCGCTCTGGCACATGTGCACTTTCTCATACCAGTTGCTGCAACTTGAGCAGTGTGCCATGACTAGCTTATGTGTACCTCCGGCATTTTGCTGGTTCCTCTGTGTTTGGAGCCGAGCATGATTGTCGTGGAGAAACTCACTGTTTCCCAGTGCTCCAGATATTCCATTTATTCTCTGCCTGTTACCAGGAGCGGAAACAAGCCTCGCTGGCTTCAGAGGGCCCCCACACTGATGAGGTGACACTGAGGAGCCGCACTCGTAATTGGCTGCGACTCTCCAGAGAGCTGAAGATCTGGAGCGGGCTCGGCTGGGAGTTTTTTATGACAAATATGAATGTCAGACTGACCTCGGTTTTTCAGTGATATCTATAGGCGAAAAAAAAAGAGGCATGTGGGTGACCCCTGACCTCAGAACAGTTGTCCCTGGTTAAACTTTAAGGGTGTCAGTTTCTGAATATTCTATAAAAGAAAGTGTTCTACAATAATGTAAGATTCCTTTTAACATTACCTTCAAACTGCTCTGACAGTACATTGTTAAATATAAATGTGTTTGCCCTGGTCCACCCTGACAGAAAACACTGACACCTGGGGTACTAACATTCAAGGACTGTGTTGTGTCATTGTGTTCTATGTATGCTTCACCCAGAACACTTTAGCTTAATGTCTTAAGTTTAAACGTGCTATACAAAGAAATTTGACTTGACTTGACTTGACTTGCCTGTTGTACCAGTCCTAAAAGAGACTGCTTGTCTGTCCTAAGCGGGCTTTTTATCAAAGGCAGCATGAGAAATTGAGGTTAACCAGAGTGCTGCACCAAAGGGCCCCACCTCATCATTTGAATTGCCCACTTTCTTAGATGAATTACACATGGATAAAAGTGTTTAATAGATTTATTGGGGATCTTATCTGTAATAGAGTGGTCAGCACTTGAGTTGTGCTGTGCTTCCCGAATTCATCCAGTGTCAGGATCACAGCCATATGTTTCAAAGTTCATAGCAGGGTCAGTGGTACGAGGTGATCGTCAGTCCTTTTAGTAGGAAATGGCCATGTTCATTTTAGTTTCAGTTTGACACTTGAAAGCATGAGAATAACAGTGAGTAAACACATCAGGGGGAAGGTCCCCTACATCCCTGTGGTACATGTTTGTATGAAGCCAGTGTTTTTACTGCAGTGTTCATATTTATTTCTATATCCATCCATCCATCCATCTATCCATCCATCTATTCATCCATCTATCCACCATGTACTGTTTTTTTCTTTTCACATGAGCCTGGCTGTTTCTCTGTCAGTCCATTTGTTTGTGGCATATGTGGACATCCACAGAAATTGATGGGCCATAATAGGCTATGATATATAGGGACCTAGATCAGTGTCCCAGTTGTCTGAATAGAAGGGGGAGAATGCTCTCAAAAGTTCCATATGGTTTTACTATTACTCTGTGTGTGGCTGACTTGGTTTTGTGAAGCTCAGTTTTGTTTGCAGATAGCCATTCCCCTATTGTATTTCCCCTGTAGCTCTCTCTCTCTCTCTCTCTCTCTCTCTCTCTCTCTCTCTCCCTCCCTCTCTCTGAGGCCTGGTGCAGAATACACTTGGGCCCCTTATAACCCGGTTCTTTAAGTGGGTTTAACATTTTAAGCAGTGAGAAATGGTCGGGGATTACCAGGCAAAACAACAGACCTCACCTCCGCATTCAGCTCTCCCCTCCCTCGGGCTGGTTCTGTCCGGACCTTGACCTTCCGAAAGACTCGTGCCAGCACAGCACAACCGAGCACACACCAACCGTTATATTTCCCTGCAAAGAAAGAAAGAAAGAAAGAAAGAAAGAAAGAAAGGAAAAAAAAACATCCATCATGCTCTATTTTCCGAAGTTTAGCCAGAGAGCCCGAGCCCGAGCCCGAGACCCAGACTCAGACTGCACCCTAATATGAAGTGATCTCCAGAAACAGGATCTGCTGCATGCAATCAGTGGCGGCTGCCAACACAGCACAGCGCAGCGCAGGGCAACACGGCTCAGCCCGGCCCGGCCCGGCTGGGCCCTCTGCTGTCTCCGGCCCCCATTCATTTCCTGCTCACCAGTCTATGAGTGATTAGCTGGCATGGCATGGCAGAGCTGCCCTGCATGCCTTGTGTGTGTGCCGTGTGTGTGTGGCTCTCTCTCTCTCTCGCTAAATCACCGCACCCCTTCCAGGGGGGCAGCCTGGGAGAAGGGCCGGCTTTGTCTTAACAGTTCCCTGACAACCTCCTCCACACACGCACGCACACACACACGCACACATACACACACACACGTGCAAACATATGCACAGGCACACACACACACACACACACACACTCCAGACTCCACCTTGTGCTGGATCCACCTAATGCTGGATCCAATTTTTGCCCTGACAGTGGGGTAGCATCGTGTCAGCATTGTGCCGGAGGGCATATTAGTCACACGGAAGCGGCAGGTAGCGGTAGTAGGACTTCTCTGCCAGCATAGAGGTGCCCTCGCATGTGTGATCGGATGGTCAGCCAAGCTATGTACTGTATGTAGGTTACAGCTTTTGCTGTTTAAAAAGGGCCCAAAAGCAGGGATGGTTCATGAGTACAGAGATAGGGGGGTTGCGGAGTGGAGTTTGCCCATGGGGGGTAGTGATAATTAATGGCAGGTCCTTGACTCCTCAGGACCTCCTGCTTTTAGGCGCTCGGATGTCCTTCCAAGTGTCCTTCCAAGTCTGGTCTTTTTCAGAAGTCCATGCCCACAGACAGGGGTCCTTGACCCTTCAAGATAAAAATACAGGCAAGATAAGAATACAGCTTTGCTTTTTTGGGCCAATTACTCTGTTCTACACAGACATTTTTGTTCCCCTGGGAACAATGTGTGCTGTGTGCATAATACAGGTGCTTAATTATTGTGTCTATCAAATCCATTGCCACCCACGTCACGTGAAGCAAATAAGTAGGAAGAGAATATTAATTAGGCATTGTTAATTTTAATCCATGCTTGACAGCCTGATTTCAGAGGCTGTAACAGGGTTACAGTGTGCTTCTAATGGAGGGGTGGGGGAGTGGGGGGCAGTATGCCTCTGATTACAAGGAGGGGTGAGGACAAACAGTGTGCTTCTGACAGTAAGGGGGGGCAGTGAGCTTCTAATTGTAAGAAGGGGTGGAATGGGGGTGGGCAGTGTGTTCTAATTGAAAGTAGGGGTGGTGGTGGGGGGATGGTCAGTGTACTTCTGATTGTAAGGAGGGTTGGGGGGAGAAGGGGGGGCTTTGAAGGCTGAATGACAGTCGCAGGGTCCAGCGGGGGCTTGGATGCGTTGGCCCCTGACAGTGGGAGACGGGAGGCCCGGGGTAAATCCCACAATAACAGGCCTCTCTTCCCACCACGCATGGCTGGGCTCACGCTGGAAAACAGATGGACTCCCCTAGTTCTACTCTTTGTTTTCGAGATGATGTTTGAGCTGCTGTTCCTGTCTCTCTCTCTCCCCTTCTCTCCCTCCCTCTCTCTCTATCTCTCCCTCTGTGTCTTTCTCTCTCTCTCCTTCCCCCTACTTCTCTCTCTCTTCTTTCCTTGCCAGCCGTGGGGGCTATAACGGCCTGACATTCCACATGTTTTCGTCTTGCTTGGAGCGCCTCGAAAAGTGAACTTCGACGCCCAACTGTTCAGTGTGTGCAGGAAGGGAAGGGAAGGGAAGGGGGGTGGGGAATGGGGGTTGGACAGGGATTGAACTGGACTGACAGCAGTGTGTGTCTGTGTGAGTGTGAGTGTGTGTGCGTGCGTGAGTGTGTGTGTGCGTGTGTCTCTTTTCCAATCCGAGGATTCTTAGCCCCATGTCGGTCGTCAGCTGTTAAATGCATTTCAAATGGGCTTCCATTGAGGAACGCCCTGTCATGCTGGTGAATGATAGTGTAATCAGGACCATCCAGGCCTCAGCCCATCCCTACTTCCAGATGAATGAGGAGGCTGTCACTCTTTCTTTTTTTGGCAAAGGCCATTTCAATTATTCTCCCCTTTAAGGCACTTAAATAAATAATAAGAGTGTGAATTCAGCTACAGCAGATTGATACGGGATGTTTCTGCTGATGTTTGTAGTCTACTTGCAGGTAAAATGTATGTGTGTGTGAGATTCAGAAAGTGCAGAGAAATTTCTCTAAACTCGCTCTCTGTATCTAAACCCATGTTACAACTCCATTAGAGAAGCGTTCTAGTTTTACCAGTTTTTATTCTAATGTGTATTTATGTCTGACTCGTTGGCAATCTTTATTTCATTTGCATAGTCACTGGTAGCGTATTGATTTCCACTGTAAATACCATGACTTGATCATACAACTCCTTTGGCTGGGAGTCGTTGCTTGGCTGTAGTACATAACTGTATGTTTTTCACCAGAGAGCTTGATCTAATGGACATACAGTACATGTGGCCTAATCTTTCAGAGACTGGTACGACAGGAAGTGTATGGCATGGGCCAGCCAGCATGTGTGCTTGAGTGGATGCACTTAATGCCTTTGTCCCGTGCTCATAACAAAATGTCAGCGTGAAGCCACCGTGAAGAGCCTGCAGCATAGCATGTCATGGTGCAACAAAGCATGTTGTGCTTTTTTTTTCCTACACCGGAGCACTAAGTGGACGTGAGGGCCCTGAATGTTTGCTATATATACATACACACACACACACACACACACACACACACACACACACACAGTTACATGTCCATGCAGGGGGTGGATCGTGCTACCTGGGATAGTATGGGCAGACACACATTGATAAACACAGGAGGCATTTCCATTTGGAGCTTTGCTACGGAAACCATAGGCAGGTTGGGCAGCCATTGATATGTAAAGCGTAGTGGCGTCTCTTTCTCTCTCTCTCTCTCTCCTTTTCTCTCTTTCTCTTTCTTTCTCTTTCTCTCTCTCTCGTTCTCCCTGATACACACACACACACACATTCTGTCTCTCTTGCTCAATCTCTCTTCCTCGATCAGTGGATAGCTCTCTTGCTCTCTTCACACCACTCTCTTTCTCTTTTCTCTTTCTCATTCTGTCTTTCTCTCTCTCTCTCTCTCTCTCTTTCTCACTCATTCATTCTCTCCTGCTCTGTTTTCCCCCATCAGTATTCAGGGAACGCACTCAGGACCGCTTGGCTAAAAGGGCTCTTGGTCTTTTTTTCACCCTTTCAACAATGACTTCCAGTCTCTCTCTCTCGTTCTCTCTCTCTCTCTCTCTTTCTCTCTCTCCACTCCTCCCCTTTCTCTCTCTCGCTCTGTTCCCGTTTTCAACAACATTCCTTCAGGAATACTGTGAGAGGCCTGTGATGTTGTTGAATGTGTCAAGCGTGGAGGGTGAGCCTACTCACACAAGTATGCCACACAGCAGCATTGCAGAAGACGACGGGGCAGAGGAGAAGGAGGGCAGCCCTCCCTCCATTCCTCCGACAACCCCACCCCACATCCCACCAACTCAACCCCCCCTTAGCCAGCCCTCCACCACCAAACGGCTCTGCCTGCTTCTCTTCTGGGTGCAGACTGGCCAGCTATTGAGCTGGCCAATTAGGGCCTGGCATTCCTCTGCAATTGTGTTTATTTTCTTCCATCATGCTGAATGGAGGGAAAGAATAGCAGGACTTTTGATTGGCTGGATTAGAATCAGAAGGCTGGCCTTTTTTTTGTTTGACTTCAGTGTTTCTTCAGTGTGTGTGTGTGTGTGTGTTTATGTGACTGTGTGTGTTTGTGTTTGTGTATGTGTTTTCTCCTGTCAGAACTAAGTTTTGTTTTTTCCATTTGCCTTTAAATTTAAGGGTTTTTAAATTCAAGTGGAAGGCCACCACACTTGAAGGCAGTTGCCTGCAGTGTCTGCCACACAGCTTTGGTTCTCATCTGGTCTGTGACGAATCCTTGGCCAATTAAAAATCCCCAACCATTGGCACCGCTTTCATCCTCCCCGAGCACGATGAGTGTGCATCAAATTAATCTGAGCCGTAATGAAGCCAGGCCTTCACCACCACCATAGCGGCAGCCACCACCATAGCAGCAGCCACCACCACCACCACAGACCAGGGAAGTCTGGTCACGTCTGCCCCCAAAATTGGCTTTGTACTGGGGGAAATATCTGCTGGAAGACTGGCATCTCGTATCTCTGAAGGGTTTTTAATTAGCCCGCCGTCCAGACTAAATGGCAAGCCATGCTTCTTGCTTCTTCGCTCCGTTCTCTACCTCGCTGTTGTGGCAGGTGGGGTTCATATACGATACGCTTCTTCTTTTTCTTCTTCTTCTCCTAAACCTGATAAGTGTGAGTAACAGGCTGCTATTATGGCTGCAGTCTCGTTGGTTTGCATACTACACTACAGGTGGAGCGAGCTGTTGACTTTGAGGTCGTGTTGACAGCGTGATGTTTTGAGTTCATCATTCATACCAAGTGTGGTGTCAGTGTTGAATGCAAACATGTTTGGGCTTTGTGTCTATGCGCGAGAGAGAGAGAGTGACAGTCTGGTTGGTTGAGGAGAGTGTGCATAATACCAAAATGGCAGAGCCTTACTTTGATGTGTGTGTGTGTGTGGGCACACACGCAGGGTTGCACTTGCATTTATGTGTGTTCATGTTTGTACATGTATGTGTGGCTTTGCATTCAACAGTGGTTTCAAGAGACCACAGTTTGCATTTGCATTTGACTGATGTGTCGACAGAAACTATAGGTACTTCCTGTTGAGCTGTTTAGGGCTTGAGTTCTCATTGGCTGATCCAGGACCAGCTTGTTTTTTGAGGGCGCGGTTATCCGAGCCTTCATTTACCTCCACTTTTCATTTTTCATTGGCCTTTCAGGTTCAGTGGTGTGTCAGATCATGATGAGGACATCTCTTTGAGTAAGCCTGTGGTGGGTGAGCGGGTGACAAAGAATTTCAGCATGTTTGTGGCTGGCACCAGAAGGCTGTCCTGGCCCTTCCAAATTTTTGTTACTGTGCAAAAAAAGGGGTGCGCGAACAGCACATGTGGAAAAAACTGAACTCTTGTAAGTTCTAAATTTGCCACACATCCTCTGCTCCTAATGTTCTTCAACAGAGTCGGGGATGGTATTGCAACAAACTCCAGATGAAGATTTTTTCCATGATGCCTGGCATACCTCTGGAATCAACCTGGATACTGTTGCAAGTTTCCAGTTTGTAGCTACTGAAGACCTGGAAGCCTCTTAGCCAAACCGGGCCTCGAAGCACATTAACAGACATGCATATGCATGTGAGAGTGTACTGTAGCCTTTAGGCAGCACCATAGGCCATGTATGATTGATGATGATCCTCATGATGAAGGTCCAAGGGTCAATTTGATTGACCTCAATGGCATTGAAAAGGCTGAGAAGCTGGGCACAGAAGCATGGTGGAGTGGTAGTCCTGACACCACATAAGGCCTGGGAGCTCGTAGTGCAGTCCATTTGTAGTCAGAGCTCGATTTCTGAGCAGTTGTGTATGTTCGAAAGCAGGACATGACACCATGCTCGCCCTGAAGTCTTGGACATTCTCACTACAAAGTCGGAGCAGCACATAGGACCCCCGAGTTCAAAATTCAAAGATGGCATTTATATGTGTCTTAGTTTGCTTAGTGTTGTCATCAGCCTTGCACATAATCGTTGTTGTTTTAGTACGTACTATTACGGTCATGTTATTTGTGAAATACAGCATTGTGTGTCCGAGTTTGGCAGATGGAACACATCCAACTCTGCCTTTGTTGTGTTTTTAGCGGACGAGAGGTCAGTCTGACCTCCACAATTTCAGCTGCAGAGACAAATGGAATGCACCATGGAGTGCAGTAGTGTGGGAGGGGGAGAGTAGAGAAGACCCTGGTACCCGGTCACTCCTGTCCTGTAATCCCCCAGGTAAACAACAGCTTATTGGCCCTTAAGGACATGGAGACACAGAAGTCGGTGTAACCTACAGTAGTCCACTCCCACAGATCCTGGGACACATACACACAGGAACAGGAACACATACACACACTCTTACACACACACGCACGCACGCACGCACGCACGCTTACCTTTACAGCTGCATAACACTCCAAAACACCATGCTGAATGTCAAACAGAAACGGACACACACACACACACACACACACACACACATACTCAGTCACTTGTACACACTCGCTCATGCTTTCAGGGCTAGTGGGGGTAAAGGCGCAGTGGTCAACACTGGCTTTGCCTTGACACGTGAGCTCATAATGATGGTAGGGGGTGGGGTGTGAGTGTGTGTGTGTGTGGCGGTTTGTGTGTGGGGAAGCAGGAGAGAAAAACACAGCGCAGAGAGCTCTTTTTCTTGCCCCTGTGACAATGAGGGAAGAAAGAAGAGCTTTCCTGATCGAAGGGTGGATGTGACTCACACAGGGAGCCAAAGTCCTCTGTCAAGCGTGATGACATTGCAACACCATTGACTCAATATTTATTTTAACTTTCAGGGGTCCAGCTTTGGTATCTGCTTTGGACCCGATGTACATGTGTTTGTTGGTGTGCATGTAGGCGTCCGTGTACAGTATGTGCAAACACGTCCAAGTATGTGTTTGTTGACAGATGTGCAGTTGTGTTCATATGTGTGTGTGTGTAACGGAGTAAAATATAGTGCAGTTAAATCCTGCACAAATTGGGTTTGTTTTTTAATCAATGTATTTGTTTTGTGTCTTTAATTTGTGATTACACACAACCGTCATGTGCGCACATGAGTCTATGTTTACAAAGGTGCAGTTACGTCTGCCTGTGTGTTCATAGCCTGTTTTTCAGCTTCCGTCCCCTGGCTCCTGAACAAATAAGAGAATGAATGAATGAAATGACTGAAAGAGAGAATGAATAAACGAATGACGAGGCTGACTGAAGGAGTGGCTCATTGTGAGGTGTGTGTTGGCACAGGCTTCTCATTACCTTTGTTCCAGAGCCAGCTGATTGAATCACGATGAGAGCACTTAAAAGGTGTCTGTGTATGTTTGTGTGTCTGTCTCTCTGTCTGTCTGCACATGAGTATGTGGGTGTGTGTGTTTGTTTTAAGATTTTAATGACCAGTTTTGCCACGTTTTCCCACGTTTTCCCATATTTACAGTTGTCTTTGCTCACCTGCTTTTGAAGTTTGAAGTTTATTTGTATAAAATGGGGACAGCGTATGTTATTAAAAAAAAACAATGTAAACATACAACATTGGATTGTATATCGGCTAATTTGCGTTTCTTTGGTGTACTGTCACTCTGACCTCAGACAGTGGACTTCTTTAGCCACTGTCTCTCCACCCACATACCCACAAGATGGCCTTTGGTTCACAGCAGAGGGCTTGGCCTGGTGCTGGCCTGGACCTATGTGATGTGCTGAAGTCAGACTTCGGGACTAGTCTGGACTAGTCCGGACTAGTCCGGACTAGTCTGAAGTGTGTGCCTAGGGAGCTCCCAGCCTGGTCCAAGTGTACAGTGGTAGGTAGCCTAGCACATAAGTGCATAAGTCTCCATGGAGTGCAATTAGGGTGTTGGAGGAGGGAGGAGGGAGAAGGGAGAAGAGAAGGAGTCATCCAGAGTAAACTGACACTGTAAGCTGGCCCAAGCTGTGATACGGTTACATCTTCCACGTGCCCTGATGTCTGATACTTCTCTCTCTCTCTGTCTCTCTCTCTCTCTCTCTCTCTCTCTCTCTCTCTCGTCTTTACCGTAGACTCTGCCACCCTTTCTCGCTTCTCTATTCCTCTCCACTTGCGCATCTTTAGCGTGACCTGTGATCTGTTTCTCTCTGCCTCTCCCTCTCCCTTCTTCTGTCTCTCTCGCTCTCTCACTCTGTCTCTCTCTGTCTCTGATTCTCTCTCTGTCTGTCTCTCGCTCTCTCTATCTGTCTCTCTTTCTCTCACTCTCTCACTCTCTCTGTCTGTGTCTCGCTCTCTCTCTGTCTCTCATGCTCTCTCTCTCTCTGTCTCTCGCTCTCTCTTTGTCTCTCGCTCTCTATGTCTCTTTCTCTCTCTCTCTCTCGCTCTCTCTCTCCCACTTGACAGATTTGTTTTTGGTTGCTGTTTTGTTTTTGTTTGTTTGTTTGTTTTTCTCCTCCACTGGTTCTGCAGCTGCAGACTGCTGCTCCTCCTTCCTCTGACCTCTCGCATCACTTCCTGCCACCGAGCCTTGCACAGTGAAGTGTGGCGGTGGGTGAACGGTGACCTCCACTTGACCTTCAGCCAACCCCCACCCACACGCCTCCATGTGTGACTGCCTGCTCAGCTGACAGTTTACCCTCAGGAACATCAGTGCATAGTTAATCAGTCATAGGGGCTTTCTATTAACAGGCTTCCTACTAGCTTGTTTTCCCCTAATAAGCCGTGTGTAATTTCCCTCCACAGAATGTCTGTTGGGTTTTTTTTTAAAACACCAGTGCTGTTATCTTTTTGAAGTGTGTTTGCTTGTTCAGACATGACATGACGGTTTTGTCAGAAGCACACTCTGACCCACCCCACCGTCACCTATTCTATCTCTTTTCGATATGAATGTTGAACAGGGGGCTTTTTTCCTCTACCGCCTTAAACAACCCCACCTACCCCCTATCTCCCCTCACCCCTCGGGGCCACTGACCCCCCCAACCCACCTGTCAGCGCCCATTGCTGGTGCCAGGCCGGGGCGAGGTGTGTGTGTGTGTGGTGTGTTCCCCGCGGTAATCACCGGCTGCTAAGCTGGCTGTAATGAGATGACGGGGATCATGGCTCTGTCCTGTCCTGTGTGTGTGTGGCAGACAGTAAATATTTCCTTAGCAAGACACAAGGTCAGTGATTAAGCAACGGGCGGATGGGAGGGGATTGTGTCTTCTCTTTTGTTTGATGTATGTGTGTGTGTGTGCGTGGTGTTTTGTTTGTGTTTGTTTTCATTGTCTTAATGAGCCATTATGTTTGGATAGGTCACTGGGTCACATCCCACCTCTGTGTGTGTGCGTGCGTGTGTGTGCGTGCATGTGTGTGTGTGTGTTAGTTTGTTAGGGGGGAGTTGAGTGTTTTACCACATGCTTATGAGTCATTCCTGTGCCTTTTTTTGGCACTTTTTTCCATATTACTTCTGCATGCTACCCCATTCATTCTTTTCGAGCCTGTTATCAAATTTCCACTGTTTGTGGACACAAGAAGCAAGTGTTTCTTTTCTCACTCCTGGGACTGTTATCATATTACACGTATGTGTGTGTGTATGTGTATGTGTATGTGTGTGTGTGTGTGTGTGTGTGTGTGTGTGTGTGTGTGTGTGTGTGTAATAGAATGTGCTTTTCTTCTGCCTGTTTCTGTCCACAGTCATCCTGTCTTTTGACACATAGAGTGCTGTGCAAATGATGTCCTCCGACACTTAATTCCTGTGCGTGTGTGTGTGTGTGTGTGCGTGCGCATCTGTGTGTGCGCGTGTGCTCCCATGTCTGCATGTGTGTGTGTGTGTGTGTGTGTGAGTCACACGGCGGACCATGTGTATGTGTGTGTGTGTGTGTGTGTGTGTGTGTGTGTGTGTCACACAGCTAAGCAGAAAGGTCCCCCACAGCTGCCCTACTGCTATGGCCTTCTCCCCCCCCCCCTCCTCTCTCCCCTCTGTTTACTCCATCATTCACTCTCTCACTCCCCACCTCACCCTCTCACTCTCTCACTCTCTCACTGCTGTCAGTCAGGCCGCCTGTCACTCACTCCAGGACCTCTCAGCACACACGCCTTTCAAAAGTCCTCCATTTAGGACTGCCTTCAAGACACTCAGCACAAACACACATACACGCATACACACACACAATTTCTCACTGTCTCTCGCTGTCTGTTTATCTGTCTCTTTGTCTCTTTATCTTTCTGTCTGTCTCTCTCTCTCACTGTATCTATCCCTCTTTCTATCTCTATGTATGTATGTGTGTATTTACATATGTGTGTGTATATATATTATATACGTACATCCGGTATGTTATATATAGTAATACATACACACACACACACACACACACACACACACACACACACTTCCTACACCCTTAATTACTACACCCTTATTTAAATTTAGTATAGAAACACTCACACACACACACACATACGCGCACCCAGACACTTGGAACGCCTTTATACTGTAGTTTATTGTCAGGTTGTTTTCCGCTCTTTCTGTGTCTTTGTAAAGACGTTTCTTTCTCTTCTGTCTTAGTGTCATTTCCTGGTTGTTGTGTTTTCTTCCTTTAACGCGCTCTTCTCTCATCTGCTCTGGCTTGGTCTCTGTGGTTGTAGTGCATCATCCGAGCTGTTCCAGGGTTTGCATCAGTCAGTGTTTGCAGTGATTTTGCCCTCCTTTCTAAGGTTCACTAGGTAGGCTTTTGTCAAAGGTTGAAACAATTGGAGGCACACACACACACACACACACACACACACAACTCTCACATGCATATGTACACGGCGACACACACACACACACACACGCACACACACACACGCACACACACACACTCTCTCACCTTTTCCTTATGTAAATGCTTACTCTTTCTTTCTGTCTTTCTTACTCTCTGAGGCACTCACTCTCACACACAAACACGTACACACATTCCCAAGAAACACTCTCCACCTTCTGCGAGAGAAGCCCTTTGCTCGTGCAAAGTGTGTGCATCTGGGCTTTTGTGTTTACATATCCGTTGTTCGGGACGCAAACTGCAACCACCACCACCACCACAACCACCACCAACCTTCAGTCAGCTGCCACAGAGCTGTGAGTGTTTGTTGTGTTTAGAAATCTTGTTGGTTGGGGCGCAAAAACTGGGCCCATCTCAACCCGTCCAGTCAGTAAGCACTACTACAGAGAGAGCCTTGCTCTGGGTTAGACAGGGCCACTGCCCAGAGACTCGGCCTGTCTGGCCACAGTCGTGCTGCTAAAAGTAGGGGACGGCGGTCAAGTGGTTGGGGACCGCAAGTCAGAAACGGCTTGTTTCTTGGAAAAAAGAAAAAAGCGGTTTAATTTCCCTCTTGTTGTGACAAGACGCATTGCCATGAGTTTAGATGGATAGATGGCTATTCTTGAACCGCGTAGAGAGAGAGAGAGACACACGCACACACACACACACACACACACGCACACACACTATAGCTTTGTCACAAAGAAAAGAAAAAAAGGAGCACTTGAGTTTATGTTGCTTGTTGCTTGACAAGATGGATTGCAGTGGCTTAGCGTGAATGTGAAGATGCTATCTGAATGCTTGCAGTCTACCACAGCTATGGCCTAGCGGGATATTGTTGCCCCCCACCCCACCCCACCCCCCAATCACTCCATCCCTCCCTACATCCCTCCCTCCTCCCCCCCTTCTGAGATGGAGCTCTTTCCCCCAGGGGCTGGTGTGCTGTATCCAGAACCGGTGCCCTCTACAATACCCCCTGCACCACCAGAGAGGCAGGTGATTGATAGGAGCCTGAGATTAGACTATATATGTGTGTGTGTGTGTGTGTGTGTGTGTGTGTGTGTGTGTGTGTGTGTGTGTGTGTGAGAGTGTTTGAGTGTGCGCAAAGAGGAGGCGAGATAGTGACCCCTGCGGTCCAGTGTAGATTACGTGTTAATCCCTGCAATCCATAGAGACAAGAGGAGGAGAGGAGGGGGAGGGGAGGTCACACTGGCTGCATAGGATGAAGAGAGGAGAGAAAGAATGAGAAAGTGAGACAAGGACTGTGTGTGTGTGAGTGTGAGTCTGTTTGATTGTGCAGTGCGTGTGTGTGTGTCTGCAGGAAGGCATGTGTGCAGCATGTGTCTAAATCATATGTTGTGTGTGTGTATGTGTGCGTGTGCAGTTGTGCATTGCGTGCGCATGTCTTTGTTAAGGCATGTGCAGCGTGTCTCTCTGAATCTATGCAGTAATTGTATGTTGTGTATGTGTGTGTGTGTGTGCGTGCGTGCAGTTCTGATGTTTGTGTGTGTCTGCCTTCATGAACTCAAGTATGTGGCTTCTGTCTGATTTTATGCATGTATGCAGTGTGTGTGTATGTGTCT
>CM059274.1:16709917-16717417 GCA_030347295.1 Setipinna tenuifilis | reverse complement strand
CACACACACACACAATCTGATCTGCTGATGGCCTGGCTGGGTGCCCTGGCACAGAGGCATGTGTGGGGTAGTTGTTTGGGAGGAGAGCCCACGTCTCTGCCACACAACACAGGCTCAGGGGCAGGCCCACAGGGGCCAGGCTTGACATGCACAACTCAGGGGTGTGTGTATGTATGTGTGTATGTATGTGTGTATGTATGTATGTATGTATGTGTGTGTGTGTGTGTGTGTGTGTGTGTGTGTGTGTGTGTGTGTGTGTGTGTGTGTGTGTGTGTGTGTGTGTGTACAGTATGTCTGTGTATGTGTGTATTTGTGTATAGGGTGGTGTAAGGGTGGGGATGGGGGGGCTGGCATGTGGGAGCAGGAGCATGTGAGGATCTTAGGACAGAAGGAGAGATCAGTGGCAGAGAGAGAGAAAGAGAAAGAGGGAGAGAAAGAGACACACAGAGCCTTCACTCTACTCTAGTAAATGTTAGTTGCACAGTGGTGCAGGCATTTGGACTGTGGAGTCTCTCTGTTTACGTGTTATATGTTTAAGTACATTCTCCCTTAATTTCCCCAACGCTCTGTCAAATCAGGAAAACCATATTTACTTTATAGAAGTATAAATATATACATGACATTACATTACACTTAGCAGACACTTTTATTGAAAGTGACGTAGAATAGAGGACGCAACTCAAGCTACAGATATGCAGAGGAGAACAAAGTTAGCAGCTATACCCAATATAGCTGACTGTTTATGTATGTATATATGTATGTATGAATGTATGTATGCATGTATGCGTGCATGCAAACATGCTGCATATAAATGCTTGTTGTTCCGGGTCAGACTTTCACTTGGCTCCCCTGATAATTTTCCCATCATGCAGAGAACAAAAGGAAAGAGATCAATAAAAAAGAGAGAGAGGTAGAGAAAATCGAGCTTTATCCAGCTCTAATAAATCTTAAAAACAATGCTGAGGCATTTTTCCTCTTTTGGTTGTCTTTCTTATGTCTCATTTGAACTACAGATCGGCGATCCACTTTTACAGACTTGCATAGTGTGGTCATAGCCCATGGAGGGATGCAAAGCAAATTCAGAAATGGCGTTTACCTAGTTACAAGTTGATGAACCACTGAAACAATTTTTGGAAACATTATTTTAAGGTTAAAAAAACTACTTAGTGTTGCTTTAACTCCACCGTTCACACTGGCAGCTACGAAAGCGATGAAGAATTTAAGGGTGCCCAAACAGCAACGCTCTAAGGAGCTCATGTTGCTCATTTCCCTCATGATGTAAAACATCTGAATGTTCAATCATACTTTTCAATTTTACAGATGTCAGTAAATCGACATGTTCCAATTGGTTGCCGCCGAACCCTGTCATAGCTCATTATCATTATTAGATTTCAGCTTCTGTTTTTTTTTTTTTTTTCCTCTGGTTGCCCAAGATGCTTTGCTGACGACGAGAGGGTGACAGCCTTGTCCCTCTAATGGTCAATTTCACTGCCTGTCTCCATAGTGAAAGAATGACTTCCACCGCTGCTGTGGTAGCTCTAGTCACTGCCAGTCTGAATGAAAGTGAAAATGAAAGTGATTCCCATTTGTCATTGTGATCACACAGCACACTGTGCTCACAGCGAGATGTAACCTTTGCCTATAACCCATTACGCGTTTGAGCAGGACTCACAGGGAGCAGCCATGACAGTAGCACCCAGGGATTGCAGTGTGTATGGGAACAGTGCCATGCTCAGGGCACCTCAGTCACAGGGGAGGTTGAAGGAAAGCGCTGGTCATTCACCCCCACCCACCACCTGTCAGTGTAGGGAGCTAAACCTGTGAGCAGAGCACTTGTCATTTACTCCCCAACCACCTTGAATTGAAACTCCGACCTGCAAGTTCGACTTGGCTGTAAGTCCGGCTGCTTAACCGCTAGCCCACGACTGCCCCCTCTTCTCCTGCACAGTTATGCAGCCAAAAGGACAGTTTGTAAACATACAGAAGCCTCTTCACAGCCTCTTTGTGTTCTATTTGTGTCTTGTTAGATTCTTAAGTGGTTTTCTTGTTCATTGCCAACGTTCTGTCACCTCATGTTAGTACGATCACCAGACATGTTTATCAACATGAGTGGGAGTGTGTGAGAATGTTTTGCGTGTGTTGGTTAGTCATAGAACTATAACACGTGGTCGCTTTGGTCAGTGCCAGTGTGTGAACCCACTATTGCATATGTCCACAACACACACACACACGCATGGACACTCTTTCTCCCTTTGTCACTCTCTGTCTCTCTCACTCTCTGTATCTCTCTCTCTCTCTCTCTCTCTCTCTCTCTCTCTCTCTCTCTCTCTCTCTCTCTAATATTGCTCACCTCATTTCTTTTCACCTGCTCAGGGACTGTTCTTCACCCCCGTCTCTTCCCTGTTCGGAGCTTGTCATCGCATGTGGCCACCACCGTCTCTCATTACTGTTGGCTAAGTGCCCACTCAGTTGAGGACCAACCCCCCCCTCCCCCCCCTCCCTCTCTCCCTCACCAGCTTTATTTACTGACTCTCTGCAGGACCGTTGCCACAGCCCAGTGCCCAGTGCCCGTGTTTGTTTTCGTTTATTGCCGTAAACAAGGAGCGAATGCGTCGTATGTAAACAAATCTATCTCTCACCTCCCTAACCCCCCCCTCCCAACGATCTTCCTTAACTCTCTCCTTCCTCGCTCAGCATCGAGAGCAAACACGAGGTCACCATCCTCAGCGGCCTCAACGAGTTTGTGGTGAAGTTTTACGGACCGCAAGGCAGTAAGTACACAAACACACACACACACACACACATGCACACACGCACACACGGACACACAAGCACTCACACACTCTCTCTCTCTCTCTCACATACACACACACACACACATACACGTACACATACATATGCACACTCACATACATACGCATACAAAAACATGCACGTGCACACACACACACCGCACACACCACTTTGTTTATGTCTGTGTCTCATTTTAAGTGCATTTACGCCAGCAGGACAGGGAGCTTTTATGGGGTCGTTTTCCTGGTTGTGTGCTGCAGGGGCAGGCGAGGGGGGGGGGCTATTAAAGCCAAACCAAATCACAGCGCTGGGAACGTGCCCCTCATTCTGCGCACGTATGTGATAATGAGCTGAGCAGCATGTATATCTGTCCAGAGATGAACCCCTGAGTGTGTTTTAAAAGGGACGTTATGGGCATTTTTAAAAGGTCGTTAATTGCATTCAGCCAGGATATACACACACGCACACGCACACACACACAAACACATACACAAAATTCAGGCCACAACATTGAACAGCATCTGGAGCATAGATAGTGTTCCAATCGATCTTAGATAATGCCTCTTTTTAAGTGCCCTTTTTTTAAGTGTCTTTGGTAAAGAGTCCTTGTTTAAACCATGTTTAATCGTCTCTGGGGGCTGGACCTCTCTGCAGTATATGGTCCAATGCTGGGGCTTGAGGACTCTGCAGGCCAGGAAGGGGACAGGTGGGCAGCCTGGATGAAGAGGGGGGTAGTGTTACGAATAGAGGACGTATTTGCTTGGTCAATGCCAGTGTATGTATAGAGCAACACACACCCATGTTGTTTCCCCCTACATATGTTTTCTCCTGCCTGCAGTCTCGAATGTAAAGACGAATGTAAAGTCTAATACAAGTAAAATCCATTATTATTATTATTATTATTATTATTACTAAATGTTGAAGCAGCTGCCACATAGGTGACATTAAACAGTGGTGTATTTACTCTAGCTTCATAGTATACAAACACACTGATCATCCACACACACACACACACACACACACACACACACACACACACACACAGTGCATAGCCCAAAACAGAGGCATGAAGACCCTGCTGGTCAGAAGGGCAGTGTAAAGAAGGCAACAGGTGGACAGGCTGGATAAAAAGGGTCTCTTCGGGGTCAAAGGGCGCCAGGATCACTCACTTCTGAGAGTGAGGGTGTCACAGGGGTTGGGTCCCAGTGGCCGGCAACACGATGAAAAAAAACGACCTCGATCGGCATTAACCACAACAGCTGCTACTGAAACACTGAGTCCGAGGGTTTACACAGAGCTGTAAAATGCTGAGTGTGTGTGTTTGGTTTGAAGTGTTCAAACACAGCACGGATAACCAGGAGGAAGTGTTCGCTTAAAATCGGCCAGTATCTCGAGTAATGAGCAAACTGTGAAGTCTAAAGGTTAACGGACAAACGACAATCCGATGTGTGTTTTAAAACCAAACACTGAGCTGCACACAAAGAGATCATGGAATGAATGAACAGAGTGAACCCACTGCAGTGTTAAACCGTTCCTAGGCCCTGTATGAAATATAGGGAATCCTTATTGGATCAAGCTGTGCTCCGATTAAGCTCTCCGAAGTGTATACATCAGATCGGACAAGCAAATGAAAACCACATGGTCTCCTATGTTAGAACCGGGCTGCCCGAAGGAATGCACAGGGAGGGAGGACAAAGACTGGGGGTGGGGGGGGGGCGTACCATAAGCAGTCTGCCTGCCTGCCTGCCTGCCTGCCTGCCTGCATGGCTTAACGGCACAATCCACCCCGGTGGAGAAGCAAATTTTAATTTTACCTAGACGTCAGTCAGTCAGTCGCTCTGCACAAAAACCTCAACTCTTCTTCTTCTGTTCCGCCCCACGGGCATGTAGCATGTGCACTGACTTGCAAGACGCGCCTGGCTTTTGGTGGTGATATTACGTCGGTGTATGTAATCGCGATAAAAATCTGGCTTAAGTCAGAGCGTGTGCGCACACACACACACACACACACACACACACACACAATCACAGGGAGTTTGCGGCAGTGGGAGTAGGCGCACACACACAATGCACGCGCACACACACATGCACACACACACACACACACACACACACACACACACACACGTGCACACACACAATCGCAGGGTGTTTGTGGAGGTGGTGGGAACAGGCTGTTACGGACAGGGGGCTTTAATGGCTAAGATCTACCTTTCTCCGGCGAGACCCAGCTGGCCACATAAGGGTTGGATTGCACACGCAGGCTATTCTGGGAGCCACTGCTCCCTGCTCCACTGTCTGTCCCCCACGCCCCGGTGGCAGCATGCTGTACATGATGTTCATCGCTCTCTCTCTCTCTCTCTATCTCTCTCTGCTTCTTTTTTTTTCTTCCCTTTCACTATCATTCTCTTTCTCTCTCTCTCACACTCATTCCGTCTCTTGCTCTTTTGTTATCCATGTCTCTGTCTGTCTCTCTGTCTCTCTCTGTCTGTCTGTCTGTCTCTCTCTCTGTCTGTCTGTCTGTCTGTCTCTCCCTCTCTCTCTCTCTCTCTCTCTCTCACTCTCTCTCTTACTCTCTTACTTCCTTCTTGCTCTTTCTCTACCCCCCTCTCTCTCTATCTCTCTCTCTCTCTCTCCTAGTCCATGCTCTGGTAGTCACAAACTCAAGTGTACGCCTAATGCAGGCCATGTTCGTGAAATACAAGAGTTAGCACAAGCCCTGAAGAATGCAATAGCTCAGCCCTGATGAGCAGCCCTGTTGATGTTGATGTAGCTCAAGTAGTTTTGCATCTGGGTGGAGAATCTGAATCTCATCTGATTTTTTTCTGTGTTGACAGACACAGCAGCACACCACAGCACACCACACTATACCAGTCTGTGCTGTCTAACTTCTACTCTCTGCTGTTTCCACAGCACCATACGAAGGCGGAGTGTGGAAAGTGCGGGTAGACCTACCAGACAAATACCCCTTCAAATCTCCATCTATAGGTACGGATGCATGCGTCTCATTGGCTGCTGTGTTTATGTGTGGGCGACCCCAGAGGCTAATGTGATTGGTTTACTCATACTCGTAGTCATACTCGTGCCGCTCCATTTCCTGCCTGTGTTGTCTTTGCCTCTCTCACTACTGTTTCTGTGTCACACTCTGTCTTTATCCTCTTGCAGGCTTCATGAATAAAATATTTCATCCCAACATTGATGAAGCGTAAGTACAGCCCTTTTTTTTCTCCTCCCTATTCACACCATTATCTGTCACAGGAATGATATGTCACAAGACACCATTAACATCTCATGACATGACTTAATAAAAGTCACATTTCACAGCCCAAATCATCTAGTGCATTGAAACTCTTCAAAAATAGAAACCTGTGAAGCTATGTAGGACATTTTTTATTATTATTAAAAATGTAGGCGTTACAATCATGAGGTCAGACAAAGAGAACGTATCACAAACCAAAATTTAAGCTAAAAGGACAACAGCCAACAAAAACAAAACAAACCAAAAAAAGACACACAGACATACAGCAAACATACAACATGGTCATGCAGTGCTGGTCAATACATGGTCATGCAGTGCTGGTCAATAGAAACACATACAGGTCTACATGTACCTTTGTATACCATCTTTCATTATCCCTTTCAGGTGTTACAAACCATTGCATATTAAAAGTAAAGGTTTGTGCGACATGCAGACATTTTCTTTCTCTTTCCGTCTTTCATTGTTTGTGGAAAAAGGCATTCCCTTAGGGAACTACCAAGATTTTGATTTCTTTTTCCTTTTTTTGAGCCCTTTTTGTTTTTGTCGACTGTTTACAGATTCTTTATACTATTAATAACCCATCTGTTGAGACTCAGTGTGTTAGAGCCAGGGGTTGGGTTTGATTAAGGTAATGTCATCAGTAAACAATAAGCAGAATGAAACAGAACTTCAACGCACCATCTGTAAAGTCTCTGTGGGTGGACGATCCAAATTACTTGCTTTTTTTTTCTTTCTTTCTTTCTTTTTTTTTAATTACATCCGTTTTTTTAAAAGACCCATTTTTCTTCTCTTGATAGTGTTTTTTTCCCCCTTCTTTAATGTCCCACATGAGGGAGTAAGCAATGACTTAACGAGAGCAGCTCTGTTCACAGAGGATCAGAGGGCTTCTGGTGGTGCCTCTGACCGAGTCCCTGGCCAGCTGGTGGAAGAACAATGTTTTGCTCTCCGCTCCACTCCGCTCCCTCCCTCCCTCCCTCCCTTTCACCTCCACCCTCTGCCTCTCCCCTTCCTTTCCCAAGACCACAAATAGATGATTCGACGCTGTTGTTTACTTTCCTAGTTTCAAACGAAGTGGGGATTTATGATTAAAGCCCGGCAGCAGACGTGTGTGTTTGTGTGGCTGAGTGCCTGTGGGTTAATGTCTGTGCGTGTGTGTGTGTGCGTGCGTGCGTGTGGTAAGGAGGCAGGCTTAAATGTCATGCTTGACCCCATATGTCTCCATCATCATCATCATCATCATCATCATCATCATCATCATCATCATCATCATCATCGTCATCATTACTAGAGGTTTTATGCCCCAGAGGCCCGCTATTATAATATTACATCATCACATTTATTGCTACAAAGCTAAACCTTTACATTGTTTTCTTTTTAAACCCCTATTTGTATTACTAATAGGTCCTATTGTTCAGTTCTGCAACACTTATGGATGGTGGATTGTATAA
>CM059274.1:16632417-16704917 GCA_030347295.1 Setipinna tenuifilis | reverse complement strand
GGTTTGTCTGCAGAAGCGCGGAGAACTTCTCTTGTTTGTTGGATTACATTATAGTTCATTTGAAAATCTTTTGGCACATTGGGATAGTCTAATCCACAGACCCTTAAAAGGCCTGCCTACCTCTTCTGTTTTTTTTTATTAAGTGTGCTTGCAAAAAGCACACTTATTGTTATCTCCCCGTTTATTATTATTAAGTGTGCTTGCAGAGCACACTTATTGTTATCTCCCCGTTTATTATTCTTCTTCTCCTGAACCAGATCTTGAAGACGCTACTAGTCCTCAGGCTTTGGAGATAGAGACACCGTTCCAACTCTAAAACGACCGGCCCGGTTTGGACATGACCGCCTACATTTCGGTATACCGTACCTCTTGTCGTTCGTCCGTTATTGTCGTTTTTCTGCAACTTCTTGGCCCATTGAAAATGAATGGCAGAATGTTGGCACGCATATTTGCAAGCACACTTTTTGCATTTTCTGCGGTAATGCAGTCTAGTTAAGTGTGCTTGCAGAGCACACTTATTGTTATCTCCCCGTTTATTATTCTTCTTCTCCTGAACCAGATCTTGAAGACGTTACTAGTCCTCAGGCTTTTGAGATAGAGACACCGTTCCAACTCTAAAACGACCGGCCCGGTTTGGACATGACCGCCTACATTTCGGTATACCGTACCTCTTGTCGTTCGTCCGTTATTGTCGTTTTTCTGCAACTTTTTGGCCCATTGAAAATGAATGGCGGAATGTTGGCACACATATTTGCAAGCACACTTTTTGCATTTTCTGCGGGAATGCAGTCTAGTTATTAAGTGTGCTTGCAAAAAGCACACTTATTGTTATCTCCCCGTTTATTAAGTGTGCTTGCAAAAAGCACACTTATTGTTATCTCCCCGTTTATTATTCTTCTTCTTCTCCTGAACCAGATCTTGAAGACGTTACTATTCCTCAGGCTTTCGAGATAGAGACACCGTTCCAACTCTAAAACGACCGGCCCGGTTTGGACCAGACCGCCTACAATTCTGTATACTGTACCTCTTGTCGTTCGTCCGTTATTGTCGTTTTTCTGCAACTTTTCCGCCATTGAAAATGAATGGCGGAATGTTCAGGCTGATGATGTCACAGTACACTGCTCGACTCTAGCAGTCAGAGTGAGCTCTGCCCTCACTCTAACCTCCACTTCGTTTTTTAATGATTAAAACTTAACCACTTAACCTATAAACTTCATTTAAAGTTTGTAAGAGAGGTCTGGGATCTGACTGTGACCTGTGTAAAATTCATGTGGCAACTACTTAAACTGTTTGAGGCAGGACAGTTTAAAAATGGTGTCAGACAGTCTATGGGATTTTGCCATACATTTCATCATCTTACTGTAAACAGGTCAGGGTGCATGTCTGAAGTTTTAAATGATCAAAACTCAACCGTTTAACCTATAAACTTGATTTAAACTTTGTAAGAGAGGTCTGGGATCTGACTGTGAGCTGTGACATTTTGATGTGGCAACTACTTAAACTTTTTGAAACAGGACAGTTTAAAAATGGTGAAAGAGAGGCAGACAATACTGTGGCAGTTGCACCTGGACCAACTGCCATTTTTTAAATGTGGAATGTTCAGGAATAGAACTCTAAAGTGATGTCATAATCCCCATGCCATGGCCTGCATAATGTTCTGCCATGGGAGTGTATTGCAGCCTATAGTAGTTATCTCTAGTAGTTATCTATGTAGTCAGTGCTACTCTGTTAACCTAGCAAACGTTTGTTAGCCGTAATGCTAACAATGTTAGCTATGCTAACTATGCTAAAATGCAAAATAATTAACTGGGTTAAAAGTGTCACTTGGTTGACTCAGCTAGTATTTGTTAGCAGTAATGCTAACAATGGTAGTAATGCTAACAATGCTAATTATGCTAACTATGCTAAAATATGAAGTAATTAACTGTGCTAACAGTGTTGTGTACCTATATTACCTGAGGCTATTTAGCCATTATGCTAACAATGCTAGCAATGCTAACTATGCTAAAATGCAAAATAATTAACTGGGTTAAAAGTGTTACTTGGTTGACTCAGCTGGTATTCGTCAGTAGTATTGGTAACAATGCTAATTATGCTAACTATGCTAAAAATGTGAAGTAATTAACTGTGCTTACAGTGTTGTGTACCTATATTAGCTTAAGTTATTTAGCAGTTATGCTAACATTGCTAGCAATGCTAACTATGATAAAATGCAAGCACACTTTTTGCATTTTCTGCGGGAATGCAGTCTAGTTATTATTATTATTATTCACCGCAACACAAATTTTTTCACCCAGATCTTGAAGACGTTACTATTCCTCAGGCTTTCGAGATAGAGACACCGTTCCAACTCTAAAATGACCGGCCCGGTTTGGACCAGACCGCCTACAATTCTGTATACCGTACCTCTTGTCGTTCGTCCGTTATTGTCGTTTTTCTGCAACTTTTTGGCCCATTGAAAATGAATGGTGGAATGTTCAGGCTGATGATGTCACAGTGCACTGCTTCACTCTAGCAGCTACAGTGAGCTCTGCCCTCACTCTAACCTCCACTCGGTTTTTTAATGATTAAAACTCAACCGCTTAACCTATAAACTTGATTTAAACTTTGTAAGAGAGGTCTGGGATCTGACTGTGACCTGTGTAAATTTCGTATGGCAACTACTTAAACTGTTTGAGGCAGGACAGTTTAAAAATGGTGTCAGACAGTCTATGGGATTTTGCCATACATTTCATCATCTTACTGTAAACAGGTCAGGGTGCATGTCTGAAGTTTTAAATGATCAAAACTCAACCGTTTAACCTATAAACTTGATTTAAACTTTGTAAGAGAGGTCTGGGATCTGAGTGTGACCTGTGAAATTTTGATGTGGCAACTACTTAAACTTTTTGAAACAGGACAGTTTAAAAATGGTGAAAGAGAGGCAGACAATACTGTGGCAGTTGCACCTGGACCAACTGCCATTTTTTAAATGTGGAATGTTCAGGAATAGAACTCTTGAGTGATGTCATAATCCCCATGCCATGGCCTGCATAATGTTCTGCCATGGGAGTGTATTGCAGCCTATAGTAGTTATCTCTAGTAGTTATCTATGTAGTCAGTGCTGCTCTGTTAACCTAGCAAACGTTTGTTAGCCGTTATGTTAACAATGCTAGCTATGCTAACTATGCTAAAATGCAAAATAATTAACTGGGTTAAAAGTGTTACTCGGTTGACTCAGCTTGTACTTGTTAGCAGTTATGCTAATAATGCTAACAATGTTAACTATGCTAAAATGTGAAGTAAGTAACTGTGGTAACATTGTTGTGTAGCTATATTAGCTGAGGCTATTTAGCCATTATGCTAACAATGCTAGCTATGCTAAAATGCAAAGTAATTAACTGGGTTAACAGTGTTACTTGGTTAACTCAGCTAGTATTCGTTAACAGTTGTGCTAATAACGCTAATTATGCTAACAATGTTAATTATGCCAACTATGCTAAAATGTGAAGTAATTAACTGTGCTTACAGTGTTGTGTAGCTATATTAGTTGACGCTATTTAGCAGTTATGCTAACATTACTGGCAATGCTAACTTTGCTAAAATGCAAGCACACTTTTTGCATTTTCTGCGGGAATGCAGTCTAGTTAAGTGTGCTTGCAGAGCACACTTATTGTTATCTCCCCGTTTATTATTCTTCTTCTCCTGAACCAGATCTTGAAGACGTTACTAGTCCTCAGGCTTTTGAGATAGAGACACCGTTCCAACTCTAAAACGACCGGCCCGGTTTGGACATGACCGCCTACATTTCGGTATACCGTACCTCTTGTCGTTCGTCCGTTATTGTCGTTTTTCTGCAACTTTTTGGCCCATTGAAAATGAATGGCGGAATGTTGGCACACATATTTGCAAGCACACTTTTTGCATTTTCTGCGGGAATGCAGTCTAGTTATTATTATTCTCCTAGACCAGATCTTGAAGACGTTACTATTCCTCAGGCTTTCGAGATAGAGACACCGTTCCAACTCTAAAACGACCGGCCCGGTTTGGACCAGACCGCCCACAATTCTGTATATCGTACCTCTTGTCGTTCGTCCGTTATTGTCGTTTTTCTGCAACTTTTCCGCCATTGAAAATGAATGGCGGAATGTTCAGGCTGATGATGTCACAGTACACTGCTCTGCTCTAGCAGCTACAGTGAGCTCTGCCCTCACTCTAACCTCCACTTTGTTTTTTAATGATTAAAACTTAACCGCTTAACCTATAAACTTGATTTAAAGTTTGTAAGAGAGGTCTGGGATCTGACTGTGAGCTGTGAAATTTTGATGAGGCAACTACTTAAACTTTTTGAAACAGGACAGTTTAAAAATGGTGAAAGAGAGGCAGACAATACTGTGGCAGTTGCACCTGGACCAACTGCCATTTTTTAAATGTGGAATGTTCAGGAATAGAACTCTAAAGTGATGTCATAATCCCCATGCCATGGCCTGCATAATGTTCTGCCATGGGAGTGTATTGCAGCCTATAGTAGTTATCTCTAGTAGTTATCTATGTAGTCAGTGCAACTCTGTTAACCTAGCAAACGTTTGTTAGCTGTTATGCTAAAAAATGGTAGCAATGCTAACTATGGTAAAATGCAAAATAATTAACTGGGTTAAAAGTGTTACTTGGTTGACTCAGCTTGTACTTGTTAGCAGTTATGTTAACAATGCTAATTATGTTAACGATGCTAATTATGTTTACTATGCTAAAATGTGAAGTAATTAACTGTGGTAACAGTGTTGTGTAGCTATATTAGCTGTAGCGATTTAGCCATTATGCTAACAAGGCTCGCAATGCTAACTATGCTAAAATGTTAAGTAGTTACCTGAGTTAACAGTGTTACTTATTTAACTCAGCTAGTATTTGTTACCAGTTATGCTAACAATGATAACAATGCTAATTATGCTAACTATGCTAAGAATGTGAAGTAATTAACTGTGCTTACAGTGGTGTGTAGCTATATTAGCTGAAGCTATTTAGCAGTTATGCTAACATTGCTAACAATGCTAACTATGCTAAGATGCAAGCACACTTTTTGCATTTTCTGCGGGAATGCAGTCTAGTTATTATTTGCTGTTTAGCATCGCAGTCAACACTGTCTACGGTGTAAATATTCTGTTGATGGATTGCAGAAGGTAAAAGTAAAATGTTGCTGAAAAAACAATAACCTAAGCAACATAGTAGGCCTAATTAGGCAAGTTAAATATACAATGTTTTTTTTTTGGGGGTTTTCTCGTACACTGTTTGTGTATGTGTATGTTTGTTTCTTTCTGTGTGCGTGTCTATGCGTATGTCTGTATGTTTGATTCTGTTTGTGTGTGTGTGTGTGTGTGTGTGTGTGTGTGAATGATGGGTGTGTGTAGTTTTCTCAATATGCAATTGCATATTATACAGCTAGAGTAAATACACCCCTGTTTAATGTCACATACACGGCAGATGTTTCAACATTTTATCACCTCCCTGGTATAATTGCACTTCTTGTCCATTGAAAAGAAGGGTATTGTTTAATGATAAATGAAATCAAAATCTAAAAGCTCATAATATAAATAATAAACCTACAAGCCCCACACAGGGCTCCTTTCCAACATGAGTCTGCACCCTAGTTTAATTATTGATATTGAAACCTTTTTTTGTTTTGTTTGTTTTTTTATATATACATATTATTTGATGAACGACTCCGTCTGCCCTGCCAAGGACGATATTAATGTTGCACAGGTTTCTGTGGAAATGTTTTTCTGGCCCCTTCTTTGCGGTTTGGTTGTTTTGCTCTACCTTTTCTCTTAAAACACCCTACAGGTGATGTTCTGTTTGATTCAAGTCAGGCAACATATTTTCCCAGCTCAAAGTTTTAACCTCTACAGTATGTCTTTCTGAGAAAGTCTTGCGTAATGTTGGTGGTGGTTTTGGATTATTAGTCAAAATAGATGCATGCACATCCCACCTCACTGAGGTCAGGTGAAGGGCAGAAAAAGCTATCAAAGGAGTAAAAAATAGACGTCTGTACACTGAAAACTCTAAAAGGTCCTCTGACCGATACACACTCAAACAGCAGTATCTGTGTGTGTCTGTGTGTTTTTGCGTGTTTGTGTGTGGGTGCACATGTGTGTGTATGTATGTATGCATGAGTGTGTGTGTGTGCACGCGCATGTGTTTGTGTTTGTGTGTGGGCACATGCATATTTGTGTGTGTGTGTGCGTGTGCATGTGCGCGTGCATGTGTATGTGTGTGTGTGTATGTGCACGTATGCGTGTTTGTGTGTGTGGTTTAATAGTTCATAGTGGAACTATGTGGGCCATGCCAAACAATGTAGCGCCCCCAGCACATCCAAACATCTCTTTGACACACAACTGCAACATTCAGTTTCAGGCACAAGAACATGAAACCTGAAAATGGCACACTTCTTTGGTAAAGTGACACCAGAATTATGATGTAGTCCAGCGCACCTTGCCAGAGATGGTGAAAGAAAACCCAAAAGCAGGCTGCCAAAATCACGATGGCCCCTTGAACAAGAGACTTGAGCTACGAGCTATGGCCTGGCTAAGCATGTCAACTTGACTTGACTCCAACAGAACACCTCTGGGGTAGTAATGAGGAAGACAGTGACACATAATACCTCCAGGAAAGAACGGCTGAGAGACAAATAGTCTACGAGGAGTGATTGCACATTTTTTTTTAGGAACTTGTACGACACTTGTACTCGTTGCCTGGATGTCTGTCTGGCAAAAATGAAGATGGATATATATATAAGTTTTAACACAAAAGAACATTTTATGTTATTAATTTTAAAAGTTAGCTGACTTTTGTCGCATTAAAATTCTACCTTGTTGAGAGTATTTCATGTCATATTGCAATGATAGCGGTTAGGGGTGTACATTCTTCTGTAAGGTGTTGTTTGCACGTGCCCATGTATGCGTCTGTGTGTGTGTCTGTGCATGTGTGTGTGTGTGTGTGTGTGTGTGTGTGTGTGTGTGTGTGTGTGTGTGTGTGTGTGTGTGTGTGTGTGTGTGTGTGTGTCTATGTCCTCATGCGTGGGTGTGTGTACATGTGTGTTCACACATGTCACGCAGTGGCTGCTTGATGCTGGTGTGCCAGGACAGCATGTCCTTGGTCATGTTGGGTTTGGGTGTGTATGTCTGCATGTGTGTGTGCCTGTCGAGAGAGGTGTTGGGCTGCAATGGTGGTGTGTGTGTGTGTGTGTGTGTGTGTGTGTGTGTGTGTGTGTGTGTGTGTGTGTGTGTGTGTGTGTGTGTGTGTGTGTGTGTGTGTGTGTGTGTGTGTGGTTAAATCCCTCATAGGCCACAGGCTTTTTCTGTCACATTTTATCACATCATTGGCCTCAATAAGCCGTGAGTGTGTGTGTGTGTGAGAGAGAGTGTGTGTCATGAAAATGTGTGGTGCATATGTCACAGACTGTGTAAAACTGCTCAGTTCAGTGAGTTCTTGTGCAACACTGTTACCCTCTCTCACACCCACTTACTCTTTTTTCTCTCTCTCTCCTTTTACCCTTCCCTTCTCTCTCTTTGTCTCTCTGTCTCTTGTCTCTGTTTCACTGTCTCTTGCCTCTGTTTCTCTCTTTCTATCCATCTGTGTGTATCTCTCTTTCTCTTTCTCTACCTGTCCATGTCCCTATCTTGCTCTCTTCTTTTTTTTTCTATCTCTATCCGCCCATGTCTCTTTCTCTCTGTCTCTCTCCCTCTCTCTCCCTCTCTCTCTCTCCCTCCCTCCCTCCCTCTCTCTCTCTCTCTCTCTCTCTCTCTCCCTCTCTCTCTCCATATTTCTCCTGTCCTGTCCTCCTACAGAGTACATCCAGAAATATGCAACAGAGGAGGCTCTAAAGGAGCAGGAGGAGGGCGCGGGCGACTCCTCGTCGGAGAGCTCCATGTCAGACTTCTCGGAGGACGAGGCCCAGGACATGGAGTTGTAGTGATCCCCTCTGCTCCTCCCTCTGACCCCCCGCCCTCGCCCACTCGCCCCCTCGCCCCCGCCCCCCACCCTTCTCCTAACCACACAGACTATATGATTTCCTAACCATGAGAGAGAGAGAGCAGACTATAATATTCATATTTAAACAAGGTGATTTTTTTTTCTTTTTTTTTCTTTTTTTTATTGTTGTTATTATTATATTACCTAACAAGGATTTTTATGGATATTCTAAGCATTTGATCTTGTACATCACACACATCTTCCTCCAGGTTGCTTCTGGCCTTTTTTTCTTTCCTTTCTTTCTTTCTTTTGTTCTTTTCACTTTTTCTTTCTTCTTTTTTTAATTTCCTCAGGTCCGAATTCTCGGGTTTGAGCTGTTGAGCTTTTGTTTTGTTTGTTCTCCTGAGTTTGTTTGTTTTTTTCCTTCACAAGCTCCCCCACGCCCACCCCACCCTCCGCCCCACTCTCATTTTATACCCATAACGTGTGGCATCACCCCACATTCCCCCCGTCAATGGCTGTGTGTGGGCCCTTGGGGGCGTCTTATCTCTGTCCTGGATTGGGAGCCGGAGAGGCATCCCCCCCCGTCAACACACCTCAACACAACACACACGCTCTCTCACTCTCTCTCACTCTTTGGCTCACTCCAGTCCAGTCCCTCACTCGCCCACTCGCTCGCTCGCTTGCTCGCCCACTGACCGACCCACCCATCCATCCCAGGCCTGGGAGGGGGGCAGTGGTCAACCGGCCATGTGACATGTGACAAGGGTACCAAAGAGGATTCCCGGATGTGATGTCTGTCCATATATGGGTATAGTAGTCACACAGCCACACCCACACTAGGCCCTGATGCATGTTGCTGTACGCAAGACAAGAGGAGAGATGAGAAGAGGAGAGGAGAGATGAGAAGAGGACAGATGAGAAGAGGAGAGATAAGCAGGATGAGCGGGTGGAAAAAAAGAGATGCATCGCTCGGAAACCGTGTTCGTAGCCTGTCGAGGTGTTAGAAACAAACAAACAAACAAAAAAAAAACGGGCATGTTGTCGGCATGATGGTGGCGCAGTGCCACTTTGGTGACGTAACTCTGCCGAACAACCGTGTCAAAGTTCAAAGTTGGATCTCCAAAAACAACACTGACTATGCTGTTTCTTTGGTTTCCCTCTGTGTGATTATGTGTGTGTGTTTGTATGTATGTATATGTATGTGTGTGTGTGTGTGTGTGTGTCTTGTGTGTGAGAGAGTGTGTGTTTTACACCTACCTTGTTTAGGAAGAGGAAAAAAAATACACTCGCATTTCTCATTTGAGCCTTATGAATCTTGCGTGGTAATGGTGAGAGCTATGGACATCAGAGGGGGGAAGGGGGGAGTGGGTATGGGTGTGGGGTTATCCTTTCCCTGCAGGCCCACAGTGGTCAGTAAGTTAGCCTGTAGTGTAGGGAGGGCCGCCCACTCCCAAGAGTCCCCCTCCCACAACCCCCCACAAAAAAAATAGCCTCATAGGAAACAAATCTTGATTGTGTGGACCCTGAACACTCTTCACTACTTGCTTATTTTTCCGGCCCTTTTTTGTTTTTGAATGTTGGTTCACAGTTCCTATGGTTGTGAGGTTGGTTGAAACCCTTCCATTCAAGGCATTCTTTCCATGGAGGGCACTTTATTATAAAAAAATTTTCTCTGGTGAGGGGGAGTGCCAAGATGATGAGACAGAGATGACCTGTCTCTGGGGGGAAAAGAAAGTCCCTTACACAGAGACGGTCCCTGTTAACTAATTAACTGCTTTTGTTTTAGCCCAAAGGATGGATGGACTAAGGTCACCCAAAATGGCTCCCACACAAATTTGTGAAGCACACTGTTTGCAGTCAAGGTGAATTGAGTTGTATGTATTAACCCCTCCATACAGTATATTTTTTTTGTTGTCATCACGGCTTCATTGTTTTTTTTCCATTTAAGGAGTGAATATGACTTTTAATTTCAACCTGTCCTCCAGATTTAAAAAAAGCCCTCCCAATCCACAAAGGAAAACAAACAAACACGTAAAACAACCACCCTTTTGTACATTGTGGCATGATAACTGAAGTGAAGTCGTGTTGATCTAGCGTAGTGTAGAGGAGATTCTTTTTAGCTTCTTTCAGGAGATCTGAGACCTTCTATGTTCAGTGTTGTGGTCCTCTGGGTTACTCATCACAGGGTGGGGGGGGGTCAGGTTGGGTTGGGTGGGGTGGGGGCAGGGGCTGTTGTGTGACTGGGAGGTGGGGGTTGGGGGTGGGGGTGGTGGGGGGTCCTTTCCACAGGTCTTCTCGACATCTTCTTGACCTACTGCTAAAAAACTCAACTCAGTTAGCCATTTGACTTGGTGTAGGGGTAGATAGTTTTGCTGGGTGTTGAAGCCAATCTGAATCTTTACTTTTTATTTTCTTTTTTTTAAATAAAAAATTAAATGTACACATAAATATATATTTATATTTGTATGGATGTAAATCCCATGGATATTTTCTCCTGCTTGTCCCTTTAATGCAGACCCATGGGGTTTTGCGTAGGTCCGACTTAAGTTCATCCACTGATTGGTGCACATTAAGATCCATCAGCCGTGTTTGAGGGTCAGTAGGCAGAGGGACAGGGCCGAGGGGAAGAAGAAGAAGCAGGGAATCTGTTTTTAAGCAAAAAAAAGAAGATAAAAATAATGCTTGTTCGGTAAAGTTAGTGGAAAGATGAGCCATTATCAGTTTTTTTTTTCTTTTCCCAGCTGTTCGACAAAGTTTAAAAAATAAAGACTGTTAAAAAGTAGAGGAGCTAAAGACTGGTTCTCCACGTAGAGAAAAGGCCTCAATGTCCGCTGGTGTTTGACTTTAATTCTGTGCCCCAAACTCAGACCAGACCAGTTCTGCCCTGCGTTCTCATGCAGTGTCATTTTTATTTCACTCTCCCCTCTTTTTTGTTTGTTGTAAAAAAGGGAGTCTTCCTGCCTAGCCTAGCCAAGTCAGCTCACACTTGTTTGAATGCAGATTATGATAAACCGTAAAAATTGATTTCACTGATTCTATTTTTTCGCCTTTTTCTTTCATTGGGAAATGGAAGACACAAATGTATCAGTATCAAATTCTTGAATGTCATACCCAGCCATTTGAAAGCAGACGTTTTTTTTAACAGCCAACAAAGATGCCAGGATGGGAATAATATTTTAAGTTGCTATTTCTTTTTCCTTCTTTTAAAAAGACGATTCAGCTTGGTTGACTGCAGCTTTGTGGTTTTTCTATTTTCAGTGTCCTCGTTCCCACAAACACACTCAAGTCTAGTAGCCAGCATGGTGGAACTGTGGTTTGTTGCTATAGTAAACAAACAAACAAAAACTGGGCAGCGCAAAATGTCAGGCCAGAATGAATAGGGCATCAGTTTGACGGAGGGAAAAAAAGAAAAGAAAAAGTGCATTATTAAGTTGTTGCTGATCAGATCATTAGTCACCCAACTAAGTTGGAGATGTAAGGACTGACTGTGCTTTTGTGTTGTTCATAAGTCCTTAACTTGTGTTAAATTATTGAGTCAAACTGAAACAAAGGTTCTTTTTTTTCTTTTTTGTTTTTTTGGAAAATGTAGTAATGGCAAAACAAAGTGGCGAATAAGCATTGTTTATGTTTGCAAATTATGTTTCTATTGAATTCTATTCAATTATGTTTTATTACATTTTCTCCAAATGTGATGAATAATAATAATAAAAAAATGTCCCTTATATTAATAAAGTGTTTAAGCGCACACAAGTAATTGAGAGCCTATAGGATGAGTCGCGATGTCCCCTGTCCCCAGTGGTAGTGATCCCTGCCTGCTGTGTCATCCAGTGTTTTGTCATGTTTGGGGATGTGTAGGGAGGGCTAAGTCTAATTTAGGGAATTGGTGGGGGGAGGGAGTGGGTCTGGGCAGGTGGCTAAAGTTGTCATTTTGTTGCATTGCATCTTCTGTGCTTTTATCCCTTCCTTTTTGCACACACACATATGCACAAACACATACGCACAGACAGACACACAGGGCTTGTATGAAATGACTGACTGGCTGGCTTAAAGCAATGCATTCTGGAAAAAGTGACGTTTTTGGACACCGTACCCACTTATGTGGTACGGTGAAGTTTGGACGAGATTGTCCACAAACGTCATTATTTCAAATCCAGAATGCATTGCTGAATGCCAGCCACTTTGTCAGCCAGTCATTTCAAACAAGCCCACACATACTTACTCTCATTACTCACAATCACCCTCCTCCACACACACTCTAGCCTTAGAGCATGGGCGTGCCGGAACATGCTGATTCTGGTGACTAGGAGAAGGGGTGACCTGTCTTCCACACTGCTCCCTAGAGGTCAGGAGGAGGACTACATACTACCCCCCCCCCCCCAACCTACCCACACCCTCTTCCACTCTAGCTCTTTCACCCCTTCCACCCCCCCTTACTGAGCACATCTCCACCCCACACACACCCCTACCTACCCTTCCACCTCCTCACCCAGCTCACCCCTGACTGCAGGCTCCCTCCCTCCCTCCCTCCAGGCCTCTAGAGGGGCTGGCTCACTATCTGCCTCTGCATCCTGCATGCATCTGGTGGGAAGTCTTGGCTGCCTCCAGCCCACCTGGCCCTAGTCCTGGCCCTGGCCTCTTTTCCTCCTCCCTGTACCTGACCTTTTCCCCTCCACCCTGACCTCCTTCACAGGTGTGTGTCCCCCAGAGGGCGGGGTGGCCATCCTCACACACCTGTGCTCCACCCCTAACACACACACACACACACACACACACACACCTTACTCACAAACGCACACAAACACACACACACACACACCCTCTATACCCTCCAAGGCTTCTCTGTCTCTCTAGGGCTGGTGGGTGAATAGCATGGGAAATAAAAGTAATTGGCTGTTGTTTTTACTTTTACTGTTTTGATAGTATCTCTATATTTGGTACATATAGTGTGTGATACTTGAAAAAAAAAAACCAGAAGGGTGTGTTTTTTTGTTCAATTTATTCACACCCTTTTCCCCCACAGGTATTCTTGTTTTAATTACTGTACCTTCCTCACTCCCCCCCACAACCCCCTCTTTCTTTCCTTTGATTTTTATTTGATGCTTTTAGGTTTCATCCCCCGTTACTTTAACTGCATTGTAAAGTGGGCATGCCTGTCACAGAGGACAAATGCTCTCTATCTATAGGATTATAACCTCTCAGATAGTTGTGTATAATGAGCTGTAATAACTTCTTTTTTTAATAAAACATTAAATATATGTGCCACTTGTTTCGTGTGTTTTTCTTTTTCTGTAGTGCCAGCTGGTGATTTGTGGTGGTGGTGGTGACTTTCAAGTCATAAAACTGGGACAAATGTTTAGTAGCGCACAAATCCCGAGCCTACCTCCCACTTAACTTCCCTCAGAGAGTAACTTTTTCAGTTTGTTTACATCGCGCTGTCTACTGTCCACTTTCCAGTGTCTCTCTGGCAGTGCGTTTCACATCCACTGGGTGGCAGTCAAGTCCGGTAAATCCTGTCCGTTGTTCTGTCAAAGGTCCTACCACAGAGGGCGCTCTTTCACCAAGCTGACTATTTTACCCAGACAACCAGCCATTTTTAAAGTGTAAAATACTGAGTAGTTATGATGTGTTTGTAGACCTTCGTGTTGAATGACAAATGCTTGTCAACCCTGGAACCTGGAGAGTACTACTACTTTGACTACTTACTACTGTAGTTTAAGTGAAGGAATACAAAAACTGCTTTTTTTAAACAACTGTGTCTTATTTATAAACTCTCATATCCATCATGGAAAATAAGAAGTATTGGTTGGTGATTCTGGTTTTAAAACCCCTGCCTTGAGATTGTCTTCTATCATTCTCTTTCCTTACCAAGATGGAGTGCTATTCAGCCAGTGTGAAGGCTTTGCTGTAGATGGCACTGGACGTGGGAGGAGGGGAGATTCTGTGGCATAAGGCAATTTAATCTCCTCCACCAAACTGTTTTGTCACGCAGCAATCTGTCCTCTTCCCCATCCTATCCTTCCTGTCTCATTGGTGTAGACCAGAGCAATGCCGAGGAATGGAATTAAACTGTCATTTTTTTTTTCTTTTTGCGTCTTTGTGTGTGTGTGTGTGCGTGTGTGGTGGGTTATTATTTGAACAGAAAAAAAACATGGGTCACTCACAAGTGCCCTTGTGTTGTGTGAGCATCATCCTCTGCTGTCCTCTAGGCTTTGGGTTCCCTAATAGAAAATGCCCCCCTCTTTTCATCTCCTTCTCTATAACATATTTGTCCACTCATGTTGATGGAGACATGCAACATAGTTTGCTGTCATTTCCATTGGTAGTCCGCAAGACATCCCAAGTGCTCCAGGAGCAGTTGTGTAAATATATATATATATTGTATGTTTCTTAAGCTACCTATGCTATGCACAGAGTGTTTAAACGATATCATCTTCATGCCATTGTCTAGTTAGGGCTGTGATGCTGCATCAATTCATGCATTTACACAGCCCTGTTAGCCTCAGATTGAGGAGGGGGGGGGTCCTCAGTGTAAAAACCTTTAGTAACACTGGTGTAGAGGGATCAGTGTAGTACCTCCCTTAAGTATAGACTCCTTTCAGCCCTAGAAAATCCAACTCTTGTAGCTTGTGCAAACTCAGTGGTGACTGATTGTTGGTATGTGCTTTCAGCTGTTGTTAAGCACCACCAACCATGATCTGAAAATCAGTCATAGGAACATATTTTATTTCCTAACAGAAACAAAATGCATTTTTCACAACATTTTTTACCCAGGCTGCCCATCAACACCTCTGCTGCACCCTTTCTGTAACCATATAACCAAATCTGTAAGCAATAACCATTATCTTCTCCACTTTGTGTTGTCTCTCCATCATGCCGATCTAATTTCCTCTGTTGTTCACCCTATGGCTTCCCAAGAATTCCCAAATCATCTCTCTCTGTCCCTGTCCTTCTGTTAATGACATTGAGGGATATAGTGTCCGTTTTTCTGCGACACACAACGCTCGAGGAGCAGGACACACAAGATATGACAATGTTCTTATTGTTAATATATAATTGTGGTGAAGAGAAAAACATGATCTTTTGTTTTGTTGTGTCCACCTTGTAAAAATGAAAAGTGTGTGTGTGTGTGTGTGTGTGTGTGTGTGTGTGTGTGTGTGTGTGTGTGTGTGTGTGTGTGTGTGTGTGTGTGTGTGCGCGCGCACAAGCAAGCCTCACCGTTTCTGCCTCTGTTCCGGTGTGGCCCTGTAGGGAGGGAGGGAGGGGTGGAGGAAGAGAGAGAGAGAAAGAGAGAGAGAGAAAGAGAGAGAGAGAGAGAGACTTTCCACACGTCTGACCTCCAGCGCTCCAGTAACACGAGCGGCTCAATGAAATATTTAGAGTGCTCTCTCTGCCTCTGCATCTGCATCTGCAATGCGATGGTCAAGTGGGCTCTCTGCGTAGTCTGACTCTATGATGTAATGCACATCACATTCCCCATCTCCTTCCTTAAACCACCTCCGGTCTGGACCAGCCAAGGTCCGTCCGTAGTCCGTAGTCCGTCTCCCAGTCCATACACATCACGCATGTGGCCAGAGGCGATTCTGAAAAGCAGTCATGGCCCTGCATGGGCAAAAAAAAACCCCACCCCCTTTACTGAAAACTGCATTTTCCACCACGGTCGTTTAAAGGTTGTCAGCTGCCCTTCCGAGGCCCTTAAGTGGGCTGGGGGCCCCAAGCAGTAGTCTGTGTTGCCTGTTGCCAAACTATACGCCCCTGCATGTGTACAGCATTAATCTGTCTGGGACTGATGTATGGGGCAGACACAAACACATAGGAGAGACATTGGGTAGCTCCGCAGGTGTCTTTTATTCTAATCCAGCACCTGGTGATGAGGGCTTTGGGTGAGTAAAGGGTTCGATGTATACGGCAATGGTGTAGGTTGCAAATCCTCCTACGGTGCCGTGGCCCTGGGGGGATTGTGTTGTGTTCTGTCAGCAGCCTCTTGGCCTCTTAAGCATGCAGATACACCGATCTCATTCGCTCCCCTACCGTGCCTGTCCGTCTGTGTTCTTTTATATATAAGTATGCCTTCCACACTACAAAACAATACCAATTATTTATGTTTATTTTTGCCCTGACCTGATCTCAGTTTTGGACCAGAGTAATGCCACATTTGCCACAGATTATTTTATTGTTTTATAATAACATGGGGGAATTAAGAAGCCTTTGTGTTATAATATCATAAGGAAATTAAAGTAGCCATAGCCTATGCCACTTTCACTGGAGATGTGTCGACCCTCGTTACGCATTGCCCACTGACCCCTTACAGCATTCTGAAGGGCACCGGTGGACCAAACGAATCCGGACAACCGGCCGGTAGCCTTCCACGACAATCTAGCTTGACAGGAGATTGCGACGTTCGACTGCTCACCTTCCTCCTGTGAAATGGCATCCGCTGGGCTGACACACGAGCTCGTCGGTGGCGCGACCGGGGCGCGTGTGTGTTTCAGGCTGGGGCTGGGATGGCGACGGAGCTCATATTTCTCAGGTCCGTTACCGGAGGGATAAAACGCAACCAACCAGGGACTTTATTAATGGATGACTTGCTGATTAAGAAAGGTCCCACCAGTCGAGTGGCGTGTGTGCATTTGTCCCTATTGTTTATGGTAGATTTCAATGGTAATTATTATTATTACTACTAGCCTATAATATTAAAAAAGGTGTTTCGAATTTTTAATTTTGGCCAAATAATAAAAAATAGCACAATACTAGCATGTTAGTTACACGTTTCTGAGTTAATGTAATCAAATAACAATGTATAACCAGGTTTTCTTGTATTAGTCACAAAATCATGGAAATTAGATCAGATGATTAGATTTCTTTTTTTCAAAACTGCATTGCAGCACAACAAAACAATCTTTAAAATCCCTTAGGGACACTGGTCAGGGAAAATTGCAGCTTTGTAAGAAATTCAGTGTTCTCCATCAGATGCGTACCATTTTGGCCATCTGATAAATGTAAATGATCAAAAGATCGATATGTATCATCAGGATAGACTAATAACTAATAGGCGAATTATCTTTTGCATTTTAGGATGAGCCACGTATTTCTCCTAATGGGAAATACAGCCTAAATCCTTCTGTGATATATCTAACGTTTGCATAGCCTACCTATATCGGTGACAGTTAGCCTACTGTAGCCTATACATACGATCATACAGAGCTAATATGTAAACACATAATAATAAAAAGCCCTCGAAGTATACCGTAGGCCTATACATCTCTAATATGTTATTCGTAAACGAATGATAAAGCGCCCAGTATAATGCAATAAAATACACTTTGATTTATCACACATTTAAAACATCCACTGTGAAAACGTCTCTGACCGCCTGAACAATTTACATAGATTGGAAGATATTCCTTTGAAAGAGATTGTGTGACCTTATACGGTGTGTAAAGTGAAGGCGAAGTGCAGTGCGGTGTCCTTTACAACCCATAAAGATTAATTCCTTCCTATTTAATCCGTGGATTAACAGCACGGGACCACTGCACATGGGATGCGTGCTATGTGTGCAAAATCTATTAGGCTAAAGGACTTTTTTTTTACTCTGATGTAGAATCTAATCCTACTGGTGCCCCGCATTTGTCTTAATCCACACGTGGTGTCATATTTTCATTACGCATATTTTGCATGAGAATTTTCGTTATAGGATCTCATTTGTCTTTGGGGAACGAATAATTGATTATTAATACGACTGAATTAAAGATGGGAGATAAGGTCAGTTTTAGCTAATACAGCACAATTGTTTTTGTAAGAAATCATAATAAACATAATAAATTACAAAATAAAACCATAAGCGGTTATGGTAACACATTATAGCCTATTATTCAGATTTTCCGAGTCTTTTCCCCCAAAATAATATAATAGACTGGCAGCTTAGTAATGTTGCTCTAAACCAGTGGAAATAATGAGCAGATAATAATATGTGTGGATACCCTATTACGTTTCTAAAAAAAATAATTACGTTCCAGGCATTAGGCATGTAGTCAGATCTCCACACACCACCTATATAAGAAAAGAAAAGTATATCCTGTGCCTTTTAGTTAGACAAAAACGGATATTGGAAAAATGACTTTCCTATACAATCAAATAATTTTGTTGGTTATTTTAAGATGGATAAAGTGAAAACCTCGTGAACCCGATAAACCCGCGTTTACACCACGCGCTGAGGCAATTTCAAAGAGCAGTTCTATCCAATCTGCTCGTGCTCACCTTTAGCCTCATTGTAATGGGAGCCACCGTGTGAAAAACGATGCCAGTTTCTTGAGATAACGGTAACCTACCTCACCCACGCGGGCTCACAGTACCGTGCAGCTTTTGTATGGACAAACCATGGAGAGCTTTAACCACGATTATTTTATTTGACATACAGTAGGAATATAGACAATAATTTATAATTTATACAGCCAGTGAAATAACGTCTCTGAACCCACTGTCATTTCGCCATGCGTAAAAAGACTTCCAAATGACCATGCTCTTTGTCAAGAGCCCCTATCATGTGGCGTTCGAACAAGAGACGTCTTGCCACATGAGTTGGTCTCTGCACCTGATACCTGTCTTGGCAGATGGTAAAGGCTGAACTCTGGAAGTCATGGGCCTGTGGACATGGGCACGCTGTGCAGACGCAAATTAATATTTTAAATATTAATGAGCTTTACTCAACTTCTACTGCTGGTCTCTTTCAGAGATGACGTGAAGCTTGGGTTTCAACTTTTCCAGAAGTTAATCAGCTGGAAACCCTCTAGGTGGAACAAGGACTTGACCAGGATTCGGCTGCACCGCTGACTGTGACAATGAGTAACCAAGGATGGATTTCACTACCACTATTCACTTTGAAAAGATGTAACTAGAGCTGACCGACTGACACCATTTGGAGCGTTTGAAAAATTCGGGTGCTTTTTTTTCCACCAGCGTCTGTTTGATTGTCAACAGCAGGTAAATGGACATGAATTATCTAACAGAGTGAACTCTGGGTAAAATCTACAGGCATATATATCAATTTCCTGACTCGGAGGAGCTATACTCTTGTCCACCTTTCTGTGGACTGCGACCCGTGCGATACGTACGTCTCGAGGCGAAAGCTTAACTGCAGATGTTGTCTGTAGAAGTCGGAGCAAAGGACTTTTATAGAAAACGGGTGACGTGCTCTTTGAAGGAGGTTTGTTGGGTGCTGGCAGGTTGATCGTTTAAATCTTTGCTTGTTGTTTCTGGTCAAATGCGTAAGTCTGTGACTGTATGTCGTATTTGTGACTGCATGCTCGTGTTGCTGTCATGTAGGCTATTTGTGATAAATGACACCTGTTAGGAGATGTGTGAGCTTACGAGTCCATAACCAAGAAGAGGCCTTAGAGGTGTTTTCAAGTATTCTCTCAAGTTTTGTGACAGGTCATACTGGTTGAGTTATAGGCCGAGCTGAAGGCTGATGAAGCTGGTGCTAAAGGCTTTGCGGATGAAACGTTGTAGCCTATTTCAGTCACTGCTCATTATTTGCCATCTGGATGTCGTCATCTGATCCTGCTGCAGTCTTTCTACCAACCAAAGGACTGCAGGCTCCACTATGCGTCAGCTCTGCGAAAATGCATAATCCTGACATTGCGGTTGGGTAGGCTGGATAATACGCCTTAGAGTAAACACTGACAGCATAGATTTGAGGGGAAAAATACAAATGATTTCAGAATAGAAATTAATATTGACAATGTGGGATTGCATGCTGCATTTTCCTCGAATGATTCCCTTCTTGTTTTAACATTTTTTCTATTGTTTTAATTCCACTGTTTATATTCCCTGTGCATTAGTTGTTTCATTTTGATGGGGAAGTCGTACCTACTATTATAGGCTACTATTATAATTATAATAATAATAGGCCTAATTATTATTATTATTATTATCATTATTGTTAATACCACCTGATCATTTGAATCATCACTGAAGCCATAACAACAGCACTGAAAATATAGGCTAATTTTAGTGAACAAGCAGGTCTCGCCAACGCTGTGGCTGCGTTTACCTCCCCCAACACTCCGAGACAGACAGAGGCTCTTTGTCTGTCTTAACCACAGGTAAACACCTGTGTGGAGATCCCTAGACACATCAGGTTGTATAAGGGCTTTCTATTGTAAGGTTCTAAAGTTTGGTTATCAAGGTAGATGCCGTTGGGCATGTGGAATATGTTACTGTTTACACTGATGCTGGTTTTAAACAGCTAGTAAGAAGCCGGCATTAATCTCTACAAAAACATTTTATATTTGTAAATGTAGCTAAATATTTCAACACTTCTCGATGTTAGCATTCTTATTAGTAAAAATAGCTTTAAAGAAATGTACGTTTTTGTTTTGTAAAAAAAACAGTGTGATATTTGTATCACATTCCAAATCAAAAGACACAGAAAAAATACATACAGCATCCATTTTAAAACGCAGCAATGTAGGAATGGTCAGAATAATTCGGCATGAAATCAATTAATCCGGAGATCAACCAATCCTCTGACAGCTGCCTGTTTGCACTGCAACAATTCTGGGGCCTGAGGTAGGGACCGTTTAAGGTTGCCTTGCCTCCTGCGAGCTCCGCCCTTAAAAGAAAAAAAAATGCACCTGGGCCTGTGACATCGCAAAATACGGAGACAGAAGAGGGTTTGATTATTCCTTCGCCGCTAGGGTAAGATGCTTACAAACTAATTATCTTTCCTTTGGCAAATCCTCGTTCTCATCACCAAAATTAAGCAGAGTTGCTTGCTCACGAAAAAAACCCAACCATCGCCTCTATTAAAAAAGAAGAGCAAAATGGAACAAACGGCGGGAAACGCACCTGGACTCATCCAGAGTCTTGCAGGTACAGCGACTGGCCAGGTGAAAAAGAGTGGCGTACAGAGAGAGGTGGAGAGAGGAAGAATGCACAAGGGGAGAGCAGGGCTGAAAATGACATTTGATACCCAGGAAGTCAGCGTTGCCGCCTGGTCTTCTTTGTTTCATTGAAATCCTACAGTTTGTTACGAGCGAGCAGCTATGATAATGTTGGTATTGGCTATGTATCGAAAGGAGCGGGTCGTAGTCGTAGGCTACGTTCAGACAGACCAGTTTATTTGTACGTTTATACGCTTCTCCGTGTCGACTCAGCCGTGCGTCATTCGATTACTTGCAGAGCCTAAACACTGCCACGGAATGAAAAAGGTAAGCGAGAATGTAAAACTTTTTTATTCGTTAAATTAACCAGAATGCTTGTTGATTTTTACACAAATACCTCGAGAAACCGTACAGGAGCAAATACCCTCGAACATTTCGGCGTGGGGTCAGGTAAGCTTGGATGTTGGGTGGTTCAAGTGGTTTGATGTTCAACAACCACCTGTATTTTAGGATAGGCTTCATAAAAATGTTAAACTAAATGCTTTTTGCCGAGTTATCTACTTAAGGGGGGAAATATTGAAAATCTAGTTTACTGTTTTCGAGGATTTGCTTTGCCCATATAGTATCTACCTAGGCAGTGGTTGAAGGCATATTTTGTTATAAATCGCTCCAAATAAATAAAATAGAAAATCACTTTACCGAGTTCTGTGGACAATTTGAAAAAAACTTAATCTAATCTCTGGCTACTATTCTCAGTCACCAGGACCAGGGGTGAGTAAAAAAATCGCAGACTGTTTGCGCACACAAATGTAACATTATATTCAGATATGTCCTGGCTACTTTGTTGCTGAAGTTTTGCGTTTTAAATATTTAAAAGGCGCTAAGCATGTTTTTGGTCGTCTTACTATTGTAGTCAAGCAGCTAACATATTTTGTCGCCCAATAATAGACTTATAATTTAATGTTTTTGAAAATACATGTGTGGCAAAATAGAGTATTTGTTGTGTATACGTTTTGTCCAAAAATGATAGTAGCTCATATATGCCCTTTTATTTAGACCATGGGCTATTCATGCCAAATCTGTCCTAAAATAACCGAAGGTGGAAGAGCTGTAGACTTTGTAATCAGACAAATGCGATTAGCAGAAGAGCTTTGCAACTGTCATTGGGGTTAACAAAGGTTGACTAAAAACGCACCGGTGCGACGGTCACGCAACTGCGTCTTTGGCATCTTGGCCGTGATGGGACGTTTTAAGTATATTGGTGACCAGTGTCTATTGTTGTTCATTTAAGGTACACCTGTCAGTCCTATTTCTTATTTCTATCACGCTAGTAACATAACAAAGGCTGCAGCATGCTTTGCCAAATATTTTCCTGCAATGTCAATCTATCCAGGCATTTTGTGATGAGTATATCATAGGTTATCTCCGTCTACTGCAGTGTCGCAGGAAGAATTCTACAGATCATAATTTATTTTGGTTCTCAATACAATGATTTGTTGAATGGCCTCAGTGACAAACTCTTAATGATTTTTTATTTATTTTAAAAAATAGATTCCAGCATGTCCTTGGCCTGTGTTAAAAACGGCTGTTGTACATATGCATGTATGTAGTCTGTAGTGTTCACAGTAGCATCGCCCCTTATAATCCTTTAGATTGTTTTATTCAGAAGTTGTTTTCCCCCAGAAGTATCATTGAAGTGTTTATGCACAAAATGTGGGCAAAGCAAAGTTAATATGGAGGCAGAGGCAGAGGCACCAGTCGGATGTACTTGATGTAGGTCTCCTCATCTTCTCTCCGGCTTTTTAGCGGTATTGATTTCCCCAGGAAATGGCAAGACGACTCCAGCTCGGGGAGCCATTTGGGGGGCGTCTGAAAAATCACTTAGGCCATCATTTCAGAGGCAGGAATCAATCTGGGCTCCATCTACTGCGGAGGAGGTTTGGTCTCGGGTGGTGCAACAGGGGCTAATGCCTGCAGCTCCTGGCCCCACTGGGGTGGGGTGCGGTATGGTGCGGTGGGGTGGGGTGGGGCAGGGCAGGACTGCGCTTCGGCGCAGTGCAGCGTGGGTCAGCTTAGCTCAAGGGGGGGTGGAGGAGGAGGAGGAGGGCGCTATGAGCTCACAGCAGATGGCACACAAACCACCCACCCCCCTCCCCCCTTACCCACCCCTTCCCCCTGTCCTGAGCTGCAAAATGCTGCAAGATGAATCCAGGCAAGGGCACAGAAACAGAAATGGAAGGGAAAAACGTCCTTGGGTGTGCATGAAGGCACCTCTGTTCTAAGGGGGCACAACAGGGCAGAATAGCTATTGCAGTGCTCCTCCGTATTAGGTTTGCGAAGGAGGTGACTGAGCGAGCATAGTTAGGGTTTCAGCATCAGGACGGAGGCTGGTCGGTGACTGTTTCTTTCTGCAGACAAAATGGCCGACCCCTGCATCTGTCTCACAATGTCCATGTGTTTTGTTTCAAACCAGTTGATGTAGGTTTAGACTCGGTTTGTCATCCATCACACAGTGGCACTATGGCTTTGAGGCATTTTGTTTCTTGACCAGATCCTCCAGGTGTCGTATACCTAAATGTTGATGCATGCTTGTCAGATAAGACCAGAGAGGTCACCTGAGAGTTTGATGGGTCGCTGTTGAAGCTATTGAATGTAACTGTTGGGAGTTTTTCTCTTTAACAATTCATGGATTGGTGATATTCTCTGTAATGTGAACATCATCTTTGTTCGTCTCAGTAATGGCAGACATGACGACAGCTGTCTTATGAATGTGAGGAGAAGCAGTTTCTCAGGAGGAGTTTTATCGAGTAGACCGCTCACTTCTTACCTTCCTTACTTGCACAAAGAACATTATGTGCTGAGGATATGAGGACTGATAAGCTTCTCAACAGGCAATTAAAATGTCCATTGCGGTATGTCATATTGGATAGTGTCAGCATTTAAGTGATTTATACAAGTCTGAGAGACTGATCCTAAGGGCTTAGAAGGACCTAAGCGTTAGCCCTGATATCCATGTGAGATATTCTCTCAGAAACAACAGACACATACCTATCTTCTGTAAATGTATGAGTAAAGGGCCAGACCATTTTATCATAAATTAGCAGACAATCCAACTAAAAAGAAAAGGCAGTGACGTATGCCAATTATAAATGACGATTGTTTAGGCAGTGGTAAGACTTTGCATTTCCTGTGTGCTATTATAACTGGAGAAGATCAAGAGGTCCTTTCTACCTCACCTATGTTTCTAGATTGAGCTAATGACTTGTCACTTTGGCTAAACAGCATGAAAGGCTCACGTCATTGATAATTGTTCAGTTGACCTTAGCGAGGAACAGCTCTGTAGTGGCAAGTCAGTTGCCAATATAGCACCATGCTTTTCCAAGAAGTCCAAAGATGGAGTTAGTCTGACGATTAAAGTGATACAGAAATGGACAGAGCTTTTCGTTGAAAGGATGTCACTCTTCTTCTTCTCTCTCTTATGGTCTCTCTTTCTCTCTCTCTCTCTCTCTCTCCTCTCTCTCTCTCTCTCATCTATTTACCCCCTCTCTGTAACTCTCTTATCTTTAAGCTCTCTGCCATTGATTTATTTATTTTCCCTTCCAACAGTCGTATGGCTCTCATGTCAATTTCATGAAGTGGACAGGAAAGAGTTAGGCCTTGATGTCTTTGCTTCTCCCTTTGTCAGCGCTGTGTGTATGATCTTCTCTTCTTTCCCTTCTTTTTCTTAACCTCTCTCCCCCTCCTTCTTGCACCTCCTTCTTCTCCATCTTTCCATCTCTCCTCAGGCTACACCTTTTTGCTCCCCGACCTCCCTCACTGCCCCTGCTACCTCCCCCGCCCCCCCCAACCCCCTCCGGTGGTGTTTGGTTGGTCAGACTGGGAGTCTGGGGTGTTTCACTGGGCTGTGCTGGGTTAACGCTGACTCCTGTTCTGTGTATGGCACTGGTAGAATTCACTGTGAACACCCACTATCAGTGAATTACCATAGGGCCATAAACAGAGCAGAGAAAGAACCACTGGATGATACCCGTCCACCTACTCTTCTGCCTTCCTTTAACCGCCCCCCCACTCCCATTCTCTGTCTCTTCATCCCCTTCCTCTGAGTTGTAGGACGTTGTTATGTTTCCAAGCCGTCATGTTGCCTCAGCTGACGTACCCACGTTGATCCAGGTGACTCCTCCGTCCCCGACTGCACCAGATCCCAAGAGCTCAGATGCCTCCTTACCACCACCACTACCACCATTCTCTTCTTTGCCCATTTTGGCACTAGCACATTTTTGCTTCTGTATATATGCGTTGAGCAATTATGTGTAGTGCCAATATAGGAGAAGACAGGAAAACGGCGCTATAGTCGACCCCCTAAGCTTTTACCGTGTGCACCGCCCGCATTAACTATGTCTTAAAGTGTGGACGTGCCCTGTGAAGATGCATGTAGACATTGAGCCGTCACCTGATTGATTAACCGCCACACCCACCCCCACCCCCAGTACCCCACCACCCCTCTTTCTTTTAGTGTAGGTCATTTTCTATTTTCGGTAATTTTACAGGGCGTAACTTGAGACTTGACCTCTGCTGTGGGGGGTATTGGGAGGGGGGGGGGGGTGCAGAAGGAAAATTCGATAGTTGCGGACCACTTTGTGAAGACGCTCCTCCAACCCTCCCAGGCCCGTCTCGAGACCACTCAGGGCGCCTTCCCATCAGTGGATTATTGGAAACATTGACAGCCTGGGCCAAAGAGACACCATCGTGTCTCGGACACCCACGAAAAGCTCTCAGCACTTTTTGGGTAGTACGTTCCAGCTTATGTCTCTTAGGCAAAATGAGTGTTTATGTATTGATCCACTTTGGCCTGGGGGATGCTTTGGGCACGAGCATTTTCCATGAACCATTTGCCGTCGTCCCCTTTGTGAAAGACTATCCTTGCTGACTAAGACGGTCTGTCCAGCATTTTCTGGGAGCTTATTGGATATCATTAGCCATTTTTACCCCGGCAATGTGCTTTGGTTATATGAGTCATACTGATAGGAACATCAGGAACATCTTTTTATTGTCACCCCCCCCCCCCAAGAGCACCAGCTGAGCTCCTGCATATACCTTCTTAAGGGTGTATAATTTTGCTGACAAAAAAATCGAAAATAGATGATTGCCTTTATGCACCACAGCTGTTAAAATATTGTCAAATGTCTGTTAGCAGGTTTTACATGCATACTATTAAATAAAGAATCTGTTGCCATTAAATAAGGTCAGTGTGTTGCACTGGACAGTTATGATGGTTTTTCTTTTTACATTTTTGACAGTGTAAACATGTATGGAGGCATGAGATTCATCTTGGCAGTGACTCTGACGCGTCTCCTCCAAATGACCTGGTGAAGGCCAGGCAGCTCTCTGACGGTGTTTGGCAATGGTAGAACTCACACTGGTGAAGTAGAAGGATCCGGTGGTTCTAGACTTGCCAACTACTGCCCCAGAGCATCACCAATCACCCATCACCCACACCTGACTTCTCAACTGCGCACAACTGTTTGAAGTCCCCTCACTAAAATGATTGTCTGCAATGGAACGAATACTCAAGTGGAGAAGCCTTGAACCAGTCTACATTTGTTTAGGTCCCCTTCACGAATGTTTGTCTACAAAGAGGCATCCAAGTGAAGAGGCCTCAAACCTGTCTACTTTTCTTCCTGTTTTCTGACTGGATATAATTGTTTAGGTCTTCTCCTCAAATGTGTGTCTGCAGTGAAATACCCCAAGTGGAAAGGCCTCAAATCTGTCTTCCTTTGTTTTAGTTTTAGTTTTTGTTATGTTTTCTGGAAGCAAACCTCATAGTTGGCTGACACGTGTGAGTGTCTGCAGTGTCCATATCAGTTCCACAGAGAAGAGCGAGTCAGTGGCTGAAGGTGACACAGGGATGGGTGAAGGTGAATATCCCTCCCTGTACACCCAGGTCTCATAGCTCCATACACCCACCACTGACAATTCTCCCATGTCTCTGTGACTGTGTGATTGCCTGTGCTTTTTTTGTGTCGTGTTTTTTTTTAAAAGCTCAATCAGCATGTAGATTGTGCATGTTTTGTTTTTTTCTTCCATGTAATCCAGGAACACGGCTTCAAGCTAAGTGTGCTAACAATTCATAGTGTGTGGGGGGGTGCTATGGTGCAGTTGGGTAAGGTGCCCATCCCATATACTCAGTGACCACAGACCTGCAATCATTTCCAGACCCCCCCACCCCATCTCTGCCACTCACTTCCTGTCTCTCTCAACCACAACTGAAATTAAAGGCTAAAAAAGCCCTGAAAACAAAACTCAACAGCACCAACAACAAGATGGTGCTGTATGGTGGAGCATAGCACCTCCATGCTAAAAACAAAAAAAAAAGTCTCCTTCCCTCCAGCCCTCGCCTTGCCTTGCATCCCATCCAGCAGAGCGCCAACAGGGGGTGCTTATCCCTGCATCCACCCTGCACTTGGCCGAGCAGAGCAGGCGGTGTCATCTTACACTCCGCTTTCAATGAGGCCTTTTCTACCCCTGCAAGCCTGCTTGGGAAAAGGGTGGAGAAGGCGAATGCGAGAGGGAGAGAGAGAGAGAAAGAGGGAGAGAGAGGTGGGGTTGGGGTTGGGGTTGGGTGGGGTGGGGTTGGGTCGTGGAGGAGAGGGGGGGGCGGTAGGGTAGGGTAGCGATTCGGTGGTCTGTTCCCTGGTTTGAACACGGCTTGCTTTTTTGCACACGGTGGTCAGGGAACGAGAAGGCCGATGTGAGGGCTCTAACTGGGTCCGTCAGGGGCTGAGTTATGTAGGTGAGTGGAGGATCTACGGGATTAAGCTCCTCCTGATCTGCTTTTTGCATAAATCCGTGCCATACACTTTGGTGATGAGTAATATGATTTTGTATTGTCACCACCATTGCCTGGGGGGGGCTGCTACACTTGATCTGTGTGTGTGTGTGTGTGTGTGTGTGTGTGTGTGTGTGTGTGTGTATGCATGCAGCTGGTGCATTTCTATTGAGGTGCTTTTGGGCCTTTTGTGAGGGCAACTATTATGCAGCAGAGAGAGAGGGGGGGGCAGATAGAGAGAGGGGGAGAGGCACAGAGAGGGAGAGAGAGGGAGAGAGAGAGAGAGGGAGCGGATGTTAGAGACAGACAGCCCTTACATAATGCCTAAGAACAAGAGAACCTGTTCTCCCCTCAGAAACAAGCAGGTGATTCAGCTCCAACTATGTGTAGTTAGACCACATTTTATATTAGCTTTTTTATTTTGCCCACATGTTTTACCCAGTACCAAATAATATCTTGAATTTGTTTTCATAGAAACCCGCCCAATATCCACTGTTTAGGCTGTCTCACAAAAACGTGCATCAGTTTCACAGTGTAGGGCTTTTGTCCAGCATACAGCTATCTTCAGCAGTAAGCACAAGTATTTGTGTGCATGACACTTTGTCACCGATTCCTTTATCTGAAAAATCGTTATCTGCTCTGAAATGCTTTGTGGGAAATCTTTGTCCGAGTGGTCTCTCTCCAGATGGGCCGTGTAGCTCGAGTTACACTGCATTTTTCCTCCCTCCTCTCTCTCTCTCTCTCTCTCTCTCTCTACCAACCCCCCTTTTCTCCCCTATCTCTCCCCCTCCTCATTCTTTCACTGCACTACTCCTGGGCACCAGTCTCCCATGAATAGCATTGAGGTGTGGGGGGTGGGGAGAGGAGGAGTGGGCTGGTAAGGAGAGGAGAGGAGGGTGGGAGAGAGGAGAGGAAAGGTGTGGGGGGAGAGGAGAGTAGGAAAGAGTCAGCCCTTTGCTGAAGTATGTCTGTGTACTAATGTGGAGAGCACATTAGAGAAATGAGATTACTCACTGTTGCTGTTACAGTGTCTGCACTCACCACAAACACTGGTGTGTGTGTGTGTGTGCGCGCGCATGTGTATAAAAGGTGAGCATGGTGGAAATGATGGGAAGTGATGAACAAATACAGAGCCTCACTATGTGTGGCAAAAGTGCTGTTATCTGTGTACCTAAAAGAATTAAGTCATTATTTACTGTATGGTCTAGGTAAACCTACATACATTCCGATCACTGCTTTGCATATTGCATAGACAGACATTTGCATGGAATGGTCCAACATAAACACCATGGTACGGAGCATCTACAGACAGCATGGATCATCAGTTCCCCTGATCTACAGTGCTCCCTGGTGTGATGTTTAGAGTCATATACATCCTCCCCAGGCAGTTTTCTTAGGGCTTAAAAACACGATGTAAACATTAAGTAATGACGGCAGATGTTTCCCTATGGCTTTCCCTTTGGCTTATGTAAAGTATGGGGCAATCACAGCTGATGGAGAAGTGACCGAGGAGCAAAATCCTACCCATAAAAGGGCCTTGTGTTTAGTAAATGTGTTTACATCACACATTTAACCCATTTATTCTGTAACATACTAAAAATATGTTAGAATAAGGTTTGTAGTCAGGAAGGCTTAAATCTCTTCTCCCAAAGGTACTGTTCCTAGGTGCACAAGTATCGTGTGTTTTTTCTAAACCTGATGTTGGTCACACACACATACACACACACAAAAGCATCTAGTCATTACCTGAGCCTAGGTGTGTCCCCATTTTTATCAGGGCCAGCAGATCTATGTCCTAACAGGCTTGATTAGTGGCCTTAACTTTTAATTGGGTGTTGACAGGCATGATGCTACTGCCTTGATTTTTCCAACACATCTTAAATTGAGCAGTTGCCATAATCACTCTGCCATGTTGTACCTGTGATCATACAAGAATATTCTTGCATGATTTCAAAGGTTATGTGAAAGCAACAGAACACGAGTTCATCCATACCTACAAATGTTTTAATTAATGCCACTTTTTTTAAGTCTCCACTGGAATGCACTTTGGGATGAGATGTGTTTTGCTTTTTGGTGTCTATTCTGTGATTTTTTTATGTTCTTATGTAAAACTGTTTGAGTGTGCTGCCATCTTTCTCGATTCTATATCTTAATGAGACTAACCTGGTTAAATAAAGGTTTGATAACAAAAATACGACTACTACCAATGCTATACTACTACTACTACTAATGATAACAACAATAATAATAATACCAACAGCAATAATAATAAAAACAAGGGTGTGGTAAAATAAAGACGTTACAAACCACCAAGTGCAATAAAATTAGGATTAAGTGTCAACTGCTTTGGTGATCTTGGGACCTCTACCTTTTGAGAATTGCCAGCAGCCATCAGTTGAGAGTTGAAGTGCTCCAGCGTGGGTTGACACAGCTGCTTTCATAGCAGTAGCCAGTGTGATGTTAATGTCAAAGGCATGCTTCTCTCAAACGAGTAGGGTGAGCCTTCACTCATTTGAAAATAATGGCTCTTGTGTCTTTGTCCTGAATACAAAAGGCTTGTGGCGAGTCAACCACACACACACACACACACACACAAAGATAGACTCCTGGCTGGTTATATGCAGAGCCTGTTCTTTTAACCATGACACAAAATAATAGAGAATAGACATTTTACCAACCACCCACTCGATCCCAGTGGAGTATAAACATTACCCTCTATTCCCTTTTATGAAAGAGAGCCACTAGAGTCCAGGGCTATGATAGACAAGGACTGTCCACACCCCGGGACTGGAGTGGCTCCTCTTCAACCTTGATTGAAAATGACAAGGTCCATAAAAACGTTAATAAGAATTTGTAAAAGACTGTTGCTTAGAGAATCTCACCACACAGAAAACTAGGGCACGTGTCTGTCATGAGGTCATGGTAGTCAAAGGAGCTGAGTTGGACTTCTTTTTGGAGCTTGAAGACGTTTCACCTTTCATCCAGACGTTCCCCATCATCAGGCCAGAACTAAAGAAGCCTTTTGGATGAAAGGTGAAACGTCTTCAAGCTCGAAAAAGAAGTCCAGTTGCTTACAACTTAGTTCCTTTGAATACACTAGGGCATGTTAATTATACAGTGGCGGGTGTGACCATTTAAGGCCAAAAAATGTATTTTTGCTCCATCAGTATGTAGAACAAGAGAGATTGTATTAGTTCTACAGTGAAGAATACTAGTGAGCTCCTATGTTAAAATAATACATAACTGCATGGAATATCAGAGCAGCAGCCAATTACAGAAAACAACAAGCAAAAATGATACAAAATAAAACCAATCTTTGAAATGAACACTTGTTTGCAGCTCATGGTTTCTTTCTTTTGGTCACTGACCATGAAGTGACCTCAGGACAGCCATTTCAACTGACAAATACACCAGGGAGACACTGGAGAACACAGACACAGCCCAACTCCTCAAATATATTTTCTTGGCCTTTTATGTCTTCATTTGATAGGACAATGAGGAGGTAAGTGGGAGAGAGAGAGAGAGATGGGGTAGGGCTGGGAAATGACCCAGGCCAGATTTTAATCTGGGTCCCCATGGGCACTTAGCCATTCATGGTGTGGGTGCTCTAACTACTGTACCCACACCTCAAGTACTCTGGGTGCTGGACCAAAAAGCAAAGTCAAAGAACAGTCAAAGAGACAAAGTCTGTGACACCAGTATGCTCCCACAAAAATCTTTAACCATGATGTTTCAGAACATCTCCTCATGATTAAAAACTGTTTGTGGGAGCACATTGGTGTTGCAGACTTGGAGTTGTTTCCGTTCTTTGCTCTAGCCACTGCGCCGCATTACCCTAACCCACATCCCTACTCCTGTAGTCGTAGGGCCCTGGCCTGGTGGTGCATCAGTGGGGCACTGTGGCGAGTGGCCAGAGATTATCCCTGGTGCTGGTGCTAGTGGGGGGTGGACTGTGTGCAGCAGTAGCAGTAGCAGGCAGCAGGCGTGGGGGGTGGGGTGGCAGGAAGGATGGGAGAGGCGGGTGGATGGTGAGAAGGGTGGAGTGGGAAGGGGAGGGGGAGGGGGAGGGGGAGGGGAGGGATGCGTGTATTAAGAAACGATTAGTGGAGATTAAAGGCCTGTCCTGCAGCCCTGCGGGGCTCCCGGCTACAAGAACACAGCCCCCCCCTGCTGAGAGGAGGCCTTGGCACGTCCATGAACTCACACACGTCCATGAGCTCCTCCTCTACTAACTGCGTGTGCACACACGTGCCACCCTCCCCACCCCCCTCAGGAAAATCAATACCATCACGCCTCGCAGAAGAATGTATTTGATAGCAGGAACCATGGAAAGAGTAAGTGTCCACAACATGTAACATGTAATGTTTATCAGTAGCAATGGTCACATTTAACTCACTAAAAGTATGGTTATGATAATGACCAGGGGTGAAAGGCAGGGGCAATTGTGTCACCCCCCACCCACCCCCAAAAGAATATAATGTTAACCTGTCCAGCACACCTGTCAACCACTGGTGACAGGTGTGGTGCTGGACTTCAAAAACCACAAAGAGGTGTCTGTCTGTCTTAATAGTGGTCAATGCCACTGTTCACTAATCAACTACAACAAACGTAGACCAACAAACTTGGATGCTCACTAAAGACGCATGTTGTTCTTTCACAGCTGCAGTTCGTTCACATGGAAACTCTGCCCTACAAAGGCAAAGTGCAGTAACTACGTGGATATAAAACTGACAAAAATGCCTTTAATGTTGCCATGCAGCCCAGTCAAACATATTGTACGTATAATAGTGATGATGCTTTAATCTACTTTCTTAATAGCAAGAAGCACAAGATTTAGTCACAAGACAATGGAGGTGTTTATTAAGAGGTTAAGTCCATTTCCAGTTTAAACTCAATTTGACAAAATGTGCAGTTACTGCCTTTTGGCTTTGTAGAGCAGTATAGTCGTCATGGGCACTGATGTGAACCGTCTACTCACATAATTTAAGAGCTGACAATTTTGTCACCTTACACCAATAAATCTCAGGAAGATGTACGTCAAGAATTAGAATAGATTTTAGTTTCCTTGGCAAGCAGTTGTCAGCCCAATGTCATCAACTAGCATTTGCATTGCTCACACATACAGTACACAGTGAAGTGAGCCTCTTAAGTGGGGGGATATCCTTTTGGGATAATCAGTCTGCGTTTGTGTTTGACGACACAGGTGTCCATACACCCACGGCAGGTTCTTCCTTATGGCGGGGGAGAGAGAGAGAGAGAGAAAGAGAGACAGAGGCCAGCACAGGGAAAAAGAGGTAGAGAGAGAGAGCGAGCAAGCACAGGACATATAGGTGGTTTCTCAGAAAACACAGACTAATATAGCTATCTTAATCTGCCATTTTTAAGAGAGTGACAGAAGAGTTTGCCCCCCCCTCCACACACACACATCCCTTTTACCACCATAGCAACATGTTCACCAGCATGCCACTGACTAATTACAGACACACTGTCTTCTCTTCTTCCAAGTAATGCTTGTGCAATCACCATCTCCATCATCTCCCACAACCCAAATTGTCTCTCCAGGAACTAAATCATCTGCTAAGGGAGGCAAGGGCTGCGGCGTTGCGCCCCCACCCCCCTTCCAAACCTGACCGTGTCAGTAGTAATCTAGAGGCCGGCAGAGTGGGATGTGGTGGTGACGCCTGTTGGATTAGATCAGGATGCCTCCCCTCCTCCCCATCCCCTCCACATGCAGCAGAAGGGCACGGGCTGTAAATCCAGGCTTTAACCGGGAGGGAGGGGGGAGGACGGGAGGGAGGAAGAATGAGAGCTTATGATGCAATCAGGCCCCATGGCTTGTCCGTCACGACAGCCTCGCGAAAGGCAGTGGCAGTGGCTGTGGGTGCTACTGGGTAAAGCAGCAATGACAGGGGGAGAGGAGGAGGAGGCTGGGGCTGGTGGATTATAAAGGCAGGTCACTGAGTTTTTTTAATGACACAACTCAATGGGAAACAATAGCCAGTGACCTGGCAAAAATAGAGAATAGAGAGAAAACAAGACAGAGAGAGAGAGAGAGAGAGACTGGTGGATGGGAATATATTGGAAAAGAGAGAGATTCAGAGAGAGAGCAAGAGAGAGAAAGAGGGAGAGATGGGTGGGAATCACACATGTACTGACCAGAAAAGCGGTGACGCAAGATGTACAGGTACAAGTCAATAAAATCAGAATATCGTGTATAATATTACTGTGTATAATATCTTGGCCAAAACAAGATGGCTATATCAGACTAAAAACAAAGGCCTGAAGTAATACCTTGGGTGTTATGAATAAATGCAGTATGAGTTTTAAATTTTTTTCCACAATATTCTAATTTATTGTGATGCACTTGTACATTTGGGAGAATGAGTAACCTGTTCATAACCATGCATTTGTACATCATCTGTGAAAGGCTGGTTTAATATAAAGACATCAGGTGCAAAACCATCAAATCCATTTGTGATGAATTTACAGAAATATATTTATATAAATTTGATAAAGTTTATCAGCCCAAGTCCAATTGGATTGTTCAGTGGGTTTTTTTGCATTTTGATCAAGATTACTTGGAAATTATTCTAAAAACAACTTAATTTTTTTTTGCATATTTCTGAAAATGGACTTGGAAGGTTTTGCGTCGGAACTCTTCATATTAAGAAATAAAAAAAAGAATCGTAAGGATCCTAAGTGTGCAAAAGAATCTTCAAATATACTTCAATTTTTTTTCTCTGCCATCTCAGTGACTGTGTGTGCAGTGTACAACTTAGGGACTTGAGCAGAAGTAGCCAAAATATATAAATGACAACAGAAGACTTTTTTTGTGAACAGTCAAGATTTTATTTTGGGGCTCACTCACAGATGACATGCCTTAAATACTTCACTGGCCTTCTGTCAGCCCCTCTTAACATCACACACATTTCTCTTTTGAAACTCCAAAACCAATGTCATCATCTTTAAATAACTCTCCATTAAAATGGATACTGCTATTTGCTCTATTTTTTTTTAAATCTCCATCAAAATGTATAAAATGGTGCACATGAGAAACATTTCCTAGGAGAGATAAATACACACACACGCACACACACAAAGCAATTTTTTTTCTCCAGAGTAGATATGCATTTTAAACACCCAGGAAAGCCACCAAAAGTGTATGTGTGTGACAGAGAGAGGCAGTGTACTTCGATTTCCTTGGCAGTTCAGTCAGACAGACATACACACACACACACACACACACACGCACACACACACACACACACACACACATTTACATACCTGGCCACCCCCTTTTTTATAGCTGCAGTCACTGTCAGTCTCTTTGTTCAATAGATATATATTTATAAAAAACAACAAAAAAAACACAAAAAAAAACAGAACAAGTTTCATGTGAGTATCTAATGACCCCCTGTGCACTGGGCTAGACTTGAGTAGAGTGACCACGACGACCATGACAAGAACAGTCACATTTTAATGCAGTCTATGATGAAGGCGATGCAGACTTGGTATTTCATAGAGAGGAGAGTGAGTGAAAGATGGGGGCACATCTCAGATAGGGACCTGCCAGTGCCTGTAACCTACAGATAAAGATGCTTCTATCCAAGAGCTTAAGGGGACTTAAAAAAAAAAAAAGAATGTCAAAAACAAAACAAAACGATGCAATGCACACTCAAGGACAAAATGGAGTTGTGTGTGTGTGTTGGTTTTGAGAGAGCGTGTGTGAGTGTGGGGATAACGCCACAGGTTATCCACCCAACATTACCACCCCTTGGTTTTTGGTTTGCTTTCTTTCGCTTTGCTGAACGCAAGTTAAAAAATAAATACTAAATACTCTAGACCCTTAACATCAGAAAGCTAAAAAAGTAAAATGAAAAACCATAACGAACAAAAACAAACGCAAAAAAAAAAAATGAAACACAACCTCTTTTTACACAGTAAACAATTCATTGAAAATGATCCTGAAACTTTTGTGTATCCCCTGCAGGTGTAAAAAGTCAAAAAAATATAGTAATATTTTTTTTTGTCTTTATACAACGCATATATTACAGTGTGTGAACACAGGCGCACCACGTCCCCCCCCCGGCCCCCTGGTCCCCCCCCCTCTGCCACAGGGAGTCGTTACTGGGGGGGGCCACCAAAGCCTGTCCCAGACACCTGCAGGGGGGGAGCGTGTCACTGCTCCAGGGTCACGACCTCCACGGCCTGTCCGTCGAGCGTCACAGTGTTCTCGATGCGCGTGGCCACCGGCGCCATGGCCACCTGCACGGGCCGGCTGCCCTGGGCCAGACTGGTCACCACGGTCTGGTACATGCTGACGGGGATCTGGACCAGGCCTGGAAGGAGGAGGAGGAAGAGGAGAATGAGAAGATAAGAAGATGAACATAAATACTTATGTTTACAGTGTGAATTACCCCTCCAAAATGGGGGTGGAGGGGTACTGCCTTTTTACGGTGGGAATTAGCTTTTACATGTTACATTATTTACATTAATATGTCAGTACCCCTCCCCTGCTTTTGTTGTCTCTTTGGGGCGTAGTAGGGAGGGTTGAACTATGCCCATCTTTAAAAAATAAATGATTGGTAAAAACACATAAGAGTTTGATAAAAAACTTCATTTTAAATGGGTCTATTTCAGTGTATCTACATGTGGCAACAAAAAATGCTGAAATGCTGAAAATATGAACAGATCAGTGATAGGCAGCTCTCCCTCCAAAAGTTCATATACGAGTATGACTTTAAGTGATGTGAGGTGAGTGAAGTGAGGTGACGTCATTAGACCCAAGAGCAACGCTTACTGCAGATGTGGACATCTACATACATAATGTCCTCCAAAAAAATTAGTTTTCCATTAGTTATAAACATTCCAGACAATGTACAGCAAACTGAATAAAAATGGGTGGCACTCTACAGCTGCCGATGATGTCAGGTGGATATATATTGACACTGTATCTGATAAGAACCGCAGTGATTGAGACCGGTGCACACACAACCAACCAACACAGAACGTGACACCACCAGAGGCAGACGCATCCCCGTGTAAGGTGGTTTTGCCTGCCTGTGTGACCATGAGAGAGGGCCGCCATGTTAGGAGCAGTTCTGAGAAGGGGGGGGGGGGGGCGGCTGGGTAGGTAGGTAGATAGGTGTAGCAGAGAGCTGGAGGAAGAAAGGAGAGGAGAGAGGAGGAGGAGGAGGAAAGGAGCAGGGCAGGGGGGCCAGTCGTCTACTTCCCCCTGCTGCAGTGCAGACTCAGAGACAAAGGGCCGATTGAGCCGCGGCGCTCCCTCTGCCTGCCTGCCCCCCCTCTGGTCCTCAGGCTCAGCCCAGCTCAGCTGCGCCCGGCCCCCCAGATTACTGCGGTCCACTCCAGTCCACTCCGCCGTCACGTGATACCAGGGTGGGGAGGGGGGTGGGCAGGCAGGAGGGCGGGGTTCGCAAAGAGGATTGCGCATGTGCGCATCGACAACCGATGCAACTCACGAGCCCTACCCCGATATCTCACACACACACACACACACACACACACACACACACACACACACACACACACAGTGTCGCAGAACAATCATGGGCAGAAGGGCAGGTCATGGCTTCCATACGCAAAGTGACACACACACGCGCACGCACAAACACACACACACACACACACACACACACACACACACACACACACACACACCAGACTGCAAATTACCCTACCAGCACAAACACAGATGCACAGCCTGTCAATCCTCATCAGCACACATTAGTTGTACACGCCATCTGACGACATCATCAATGCCTGTTTAGGTGGGTAGGCACAGGTGTACACGGCTACACACTCTGTCTGTCTGATCACTTTAAACTGCTTCATTTAAATGGCTTCATTCATTTACTGCTATATTTATTTAAGGATCTACAGGGCAGTGACTAGGTTTGCACCCTCGAGTAAGCAACAGCTTTTCCATCCCATTTGCCACTAATTTAATAAAACAATAGAAGCACATTTTTTTTGTACAGACAAAACAAATGCATCTTTACAAGCAGTCACAGTCTGTTAGTGAGTGGTTACGAGTAACTTGGCAACGGATTTGGTGGCCCGGTCCGATTTTAAAACCCGCCTTTGTGGGTTCCGACGGGCTATGGGTTTCTAGGTCAGCCTGGGCTAAAGTTGGCATGTCCACGTTTTGGTTAATTGCGCCTCTGAAAATGATTGTAGGGCTTTTTTCTCTAAAGCCTGTGTTTACACAGAGAAGTACCCCCCCCCCCCCCCCCCCCCCCCCACACACACACACACACACAACCCCCCGCCACACACACACACCTTTCACTTCATCACTAGTGACATTGAGGACTAGGGGAAAAGAAAGGGAAATAGAGAGAGCAGGAGGGAGGGAGGGAGAGAGAGAGGGAGAGAGAGAGAGGGAGAGAGACAGAGAGAGATAGAGAGAGAGAGAGAGACAGACAGAGAGAGAGGGACAGACAGAGAGAAAGGGACAGAGAGAGAGAGAGAGAGAGAGAGAGACAGAGCCAGAGACAGAGACAGAGAGAGGGAGCGACAGAGAAAGAGAGAGAGTGAGATGAATAAAGAGGGAAGGGAGGGAGAGGAGAGGAGAGAAGGGAGGAGAGGGGAGAGAAAAGGCAAAATCAAGAGCTGTGGCGGCCTGGTGCACTTCAAAGGCGACCCAGTGCTGCCATTAGTGTGATTGGAGGAGGTCAATAAGCTCCTTCAGCGACGGCGCACTGGGCAGCGGGCTGTTGACAGGGCCACTTGTCCCCTCCTCGTCCAGCAGACACAACCACAACCACAACACGACCAAATTGGTTGATTTACGATTTGAAGTGCACAGTTTATTTGTTTATCTACTTTTCTATTTCCCCTTTTTTTTCAGCTCCACAGACTGTCTGAATCTGCCCCGTCCCGTAGATTCAGCTTGTTAAGAGAGAGATTTGAGCTAAGCCCTGGTGGTAGACCTGGTTTGTTCATATGAACTTGTTGCTAATACCAGAATAAACATTTAAAAGCAATAAAGGTGCATTTTTGTCACAGAGTAGAGAACGTTTCCGGGCTACAAACCCCAGCTCAACATTAATCAGCATGACATGAAGATATTGTGCGTCAAAGGAACCTGAGCTACAAATTAAACACATTGAAAACCAAACATATTTAAAAGGTTTAATATGTCAAAGAAATATGCCTCTTGCATCAGTCTAGACACAATCCTGGTTTATGCAAGTTTCCTGTCCTTTGTGAGATTTAGGGGAAGCTCTTGGTAATTACACCAGCAACCTGCTCATTCTCAAATGACAGTCCCTCAAATGCAGTCTACCTAATGCAGTGAAATTACAAAAAGGTATGCTATGCATCCCATAACAGATAAAAAAAAATCCCATGAATACAGTAAGGAGACTCTAACTGGGGCTCAAAGGTTAGGGTTAATAATAAACTGTATTTGTATAGCACAATTCATACAAGATGTAGCTCAAAGTATTTCAACAGTTGGGCAGGGTAGGGCAGGGTAGGGTAGGGTAGGGTAGGGTAGGGTTGGTGTAGGGTAGGATTGGGGTGGGGTCTTGGGCCCTAATTAAATTTACACTTTCCCATGCCATCACTGGCATCTGCATGTATGTGTGTGTGTGTGTGTGTGTGTGTGTGTGTGTGTGTGTGTCTGCCAGCAGGAGACTGTCTGCAGAACACAGGGGCAGACTGGAGCTTCCTGGTGTGGCCCTGGCAGTGAGAGGTGTGTGTGTGTGTATGCGTGTGTGTGAGTGTGAGTGAGAATGTGTGTTTGTGTCCTGCAGACACACTCACCATGACCATGGCGGACACAGAGGCAGACCGCCGGAGCTCCCTGGCAGGGAGAGGTGTGTGTGTGTGTGTGTCTGCGGGACGACGGGCGGGTGAGTGACTGAGCGAAGTGCTGACAGCTGGCTGCAGTGATTAGGCCCCGCACTGATAATAGAGCGAATCAAAGCTCTTTACACGGCCCCCTCTGGGACCTGCCAAGCGCCCGGGGGCACATGGGGGAATTGGGAGCAGGCAGGCAGGGGGGTGTGGGGGGGGATGGGTGGACAGGGAGGGGCGTAGCTGGGGGCTGTGGTGTGATCGTGGGGGGGTGGGATTTAGGGTGATGAGGACATCACAACTTGCCGATGTAATGTGACAGACAGCCTGAGCGTAAGTGAAGGGGCTGGACCGGGCTCTTAGCTTTTACAACCCTAATTACGGCGTGTACTTCAGCACCAGTCAACGCCGGGTCAATTACGCTGTCAATACGCAGGCCGTACAGACTGTATTTGGGCACTTCTGTGTAAATAAATAAATAAATAAATAAATAAATGTTCCTGTTATGAATAACACATTATCATGGGCCTGTCAGGTCTTGTGCAAAGGTGTTTAGTGAGAATGTTAAACTCTGCTTTTGAGGTTTGAGGTGCAGCATGTTATGGATGTTACTTTCAACAAATCTGTGACAAATCTGATCCGAATAGTTATCATTTAAAAGAAACTGTATTTGGTGTACCACTATAGGCAACTCAATGCATTATCGCTGGTCCAGTTTAGTAAGCAACACAATACCGTATGACAGCACTGCCCTACAAAGACAAAACACAGTTACTACATACTTAGCCAAAATAAAGTTTAGACTAGAAATTGACTTTATAACAGCTCCTTTGTTTTGTAACTAAATCTCTTCCTTCTTCCTATTAAGACAGCACATAAAAACGTCATCACTACTATACCTACAACATGTTTGACTGGGCAGTGTAACAACTTTGATGGCATTTTCCTCAGTTCCAATGTTCGCATAATTGCTGCACTTTGCCTTACTGCAGTTTGCAATTTGCAGTATTGTTAGCCCAGATTAATAAGCAACACAATGCTGTGTGATGGCAGGTCCCTCAACCATGTCTCTACCAGCCCTAGGGGTCCTTGTCCTCACAAAATGTTGATATTGAACAGTTTATAATAACGTTTATTCAACAGGGAGGGCGTATAGGACAGGACAGGAGTTCTGCACTTGGGGCCTAAGGGCATGGATTACCTAGTGCCTAGGGGTAGACAGGGCAACACAGGTCAGTGTCACACCAACACACCCACAAACCCACACACACACACACACCATCTGTCCAAGTCTTAGTGGATTACTGCAGCCTGGCTTCCAAGCCTTGTCCAGCCTCTTTCTATTCCTTCTCTTTCACGCTCACATACACACACACACACACACACAGACACGCATGCACGACAGACTGTCATTGTTGAACGTGAACTTCAAAAGGCAAGTGGTAGTATTTGCAGTTGAGCGTCATTTGCATACAGCCTTTTGACACGCCCTTCATTTGACTGATTTAAATGGGAAAAAGGTGGGGCCTCTTGTGGCCATGCAAATCAAAATTTTCAAATCAAAGGACGGAACTGATTGACAAAAACAAACCGGATCTGAGAGAGATAATCCCAGAGATCTGAAAGTCAGAGTGTTGGGGGCTGGTCTACCATACCATATTGCCCTCTTTCGAAGGAATGACTGGAGGGCACAGCATGACATCACAAGAGATCTCGTCAGGTGTTTGCAACAGGTGTCTTGACACACCTGCAGTGTGTGTGTGTGTGTGTGTGTGTGTGTGAGAAGAGGACAGGTGTGCAGCTAAGCAAAGGGAGGGACTGCAAGGAGGGAGTCTGAATGTTTGCGTGTTTGTATTCAATAATAAAAAAAGTTTGAGTGTGTGTGTGTGTGTGTGTGTGTGTGTGTGTGCACGCGCGTGCATGTTTGTGTGTGTGTGCCCGGACGAGTTAAAAACCTGAAAGGAAGTGCTGGCGGGGTGGGGTCACGTGAGGTCATGAAATAGGTAAACATAAAACCGTTGGAGCAGGTGTGTGTGTGTGTGTGTGTGTGTGTGTGTGTGTGTGTGTGTGTGTTTTAAATGGTAGCATACAGTGTGATTGTGTGTTAGACTCCTAGAGCAAACACCCCTAGGGTAGGGCAGTTGTGTACCTTCCTGAAAGATGTTGTATGAATCACTGTTGTGCACACTATGAATGTGTGCGTGTGTGTGTGTGTGTGTGTCCATTTGTGTATGTATGTGTGTGTTTGTATGTATATGTATGCATGTACTTATGTATGCGTGTGTATGTATATGTGTGTACGTGTATCTATGTCTGTTTATGTGTGTGTGTCTGCTTGTGTGCGTGTGTGTGTGTTTGTGTATGTATGTGTGTACGTGTATCTGTGTCTGTCTGTGTGTGTGTGTGTGTGTGTGTGTGTGTGTGTGTGTGTGTGTGTGTGTGTTTGCATGCATGTATGTGTACCTGTGTCTGTTTGTGTGCATGTGTGTGTGTGTGTTTGCGCATGTATGCATGTGTGTGTGTGTGTTTGCGCATGTATGCATGTGTGTGTGTGTGTGGACGTACCACTGCCGTCCTGGACCCCGGTCAGTGCTCCGACGGCGGCGGCCGTCTCTCCCGCCAGCACGATCTGACCGCCCTGCAGAGTGCCCTGCAGCGTGGCCTCGGCCAGAGTGGCTACCGCATGTGCCGCTGCCTCACTGTGACACACACACACACACACACGCACACACACACGCGCGCACACACACGCGCGCACACACACACGCGCACACACACACACACACACACACACACACACACACGCACAGGAAAAAAAAGACATTACAATAAAATACACACAACACATCAGAGATCAACACATAGATCAGCTCAACACACACACACACACACACAGGAAAAAAAGACACATTACAATAAAATACACACAACACATCAGAGATCAACACATAGATCAGCTCAACAGACAGACCCATTAGACAAATTTCATCCATTGCCTAGTTGTATGCCTCTAATGGAGACACACTGCGTCACTACAACAACACACACACACACACACACACACACACACACACACACACACACACACACACACACACACACACACAATCATCTTCTACCACATTAGTGGTGTGTTCACTACCTTAAAATAGCACAAACACATACACATTAAAATAATGCAGACCGGACACTAGACAAACTCACCCCCACTCACCCACCTGCCACAGACCCATTCATTCCTAGCTGTGTGACCCTAATATAGACACACTGCCTCACACACACACACACACACACACACACACACACACACACACACACACACACACACACACACACACACGAGAGTGCAGCCATGCACATCCAGGATTTTAAACTGGAACAAAGACTAAAACACAATCAGCATATGTTTAAAAGAAAAGTGTGTTGTCTGAAAAAGGGGTTAGAAGGCCCGAAACGTCACGGGAATAAAACAAAACATTAGGAGCAAAAATTTGGTTAAAGCGGACTTTAAAACACATGAAAATAATGCACACCACACAAACTCACCCAACACAGTTCACTCTTTACCTAACACAGACCCATCCATCCATGCCCAGCTGTTCGACCCCCCCCAATGGAGAAACACTGCCCCTAGTGGTCAAACGCTGCACCGTATGTGAGGCAGATGCAAAGAGGGATCAAAAGATTCCTGCTATTCACATGGACTTCTCCCCCTATGGCAAACAAGACTAACAGCTGTCTCCCCACCCACCCACCCACAAACCCACCCACCCACTAAAGCCCACACTCACTGCTCCCAGGGGCACGAATGACAACAGGGGCAGTCATTACAGATATAGCTGCAGGGTACATGTATCTAACCCCAGTGTGTGTGTGTGTGTGTGTGTGTGTGTGTGTGTGTGTGTGTTTGAGAGAGAGAGAGAGGGGTCGGGCAATCGTTATAGATATAGCTTAAGGGGGTTTGTATCTACAGTGAACTCCGGTTGTTGTGTGTGGAGAGAGGAAGAGGAAGAGGAAGAGAGAGAGAGAGAGAGAGAGAGAGAGAGAGAGAGAGAGAGAGAGAGAGAGAGAGAGAGATCAGTGGTAATGATTACAGATATAGCTTAAGGCTGATTGTATCTACGGTAAACACTTTTATGTAGAGAAAGAGAGAGAAAGAGAGAGAAAGAGAGAGAGACAGAGAGCACAAGAGATCAGGGGTAGTCATTATAGATATAGCTTGTGAGTATGTGATTGCACTGGAGTATGTGATTGAGAGACAGAACAGAATCAATTCTTACCAATGTATCAGCATCAGTAATATATCATAAATCAGATATAGCTTGAACATAAACATATATACATCTGATTGTGTATGTGTCCATAACTGTACAGTACACACATTCCCCATATCCAGGGACCCACCATATCCACTAATCTTTGCAATGGTACATGTATCTAACTGTGTGTGTTTGTGTGTGTAAGAAAGATTGAGTGAGACTGAGTGTGTGTGTGTGTGTGTGTGTGTGTGTGTGTGTGTGTCTTTGCAATGGTACATGTATCTACCTGTGTGTGTTTGTGTGTGTAAAAAAATTGGAGTAATCACATAAGGTGATAATATAACGTAAGGGAGTATGGATCTGAAAGTGTGTGTGCCTGCGTGTGTGTGTGTACATATGCATGTATATGTGAGTGAGTGAGTGTGGATATAGTATGTGACACTGTTCCCCTCTTGTTTTTGGGATCCACCATTATCCTCCAATCTAAAGATGCTTCACTCTGGCTCTCTGGGTGCCCCCTTTGTGCCAAGGGGAAGGGAAGGGAAGGGAAGTGATGGGAGAAGGGTGTGTGTGTGTGTGTGTGGGGGGGGGGGGGGGGGGGGGGGGGTAAGAGATGTCCCAGCCCAGACAATACGCACAGTGTTCCTGAGATAGGGGCCCACTGAATCCTGGTCGGGGGCGATCTTCTGCTCTGCTCTTTAATTAAGTGCACCTTCGCTGAGAGGAAGCTTTTCCCTGGGAAGAAACCCGTGTTTCCTGGACCTAATTGGCCTGGGGTAGGGATGGTGGAGATGGGGGGGGTGGCAGTGGGGGGGTGGTTGGAGGTGATGGAGTGCAGGGTAAGGTTGAGGTGAGAGCTGGGGGAGGCAGGGGGTGGAGGTTGAGTCATGGGTGGAGGAAGAGGGGGGAGGGGGAGGTGGAATGAAGTGTAAGGTAGAGGTGTGGGCTGGGGCGCTGTATCATAGTGTTTTAGCAGGGGTGGGGGCCGGGCCACACCTTGCTGGTAAACAGAGGAAGAACGGAAGCAAGGAAAGAAAGGGTGGAGGTGTGTGTGTGTGTGTGTGTGTGTGTGTGTGTGTGTGTATGGTGGTGGTGTGTGTGTGTGTGGGAGGGGAGTGACAGGTGAGGCCAGGTAACAAGCCCCCCAGGGAAGCAGAGCCACAGCAGCTCACGTGCAGCTGGGGAGAAGCAGTGTGTTTGTGACCGAGTGTGTGTATGCTTGTGACTGAGTGTCTGTGTGTGTGTGTGTGTGTGTGTGTAGGAACAGTTGTTTTTCCCTACACCTTTTGCATGATTCCATGTTTTGCCCACCTTCAATCATATACCCCTCTAGTCTAATTCTCTCTCTCTCTCTCTCTCTCACACACACACACACACACACTATCACTCTCTTTCTCTCTTCCCACTATCCGTTTTAATCTTTTTGTGTCTCAAAATGGTCTCATACTCCCACTTCTGACTCACCCTCGGTTTCTTCATCAGTACATCTCCCTCGATGCCCCCCCCACACATCCCATTCTGCACCTCTCCTCTCCTCTCCTGCGTACCTGTTCCACTCCCCGTACCTGTTGAGCGCCATGGTGACGGTCGCCCCCTGCTGCATCTCCTGGGAGGCGGCGACGGCAGCCTCGGCTAGCGACGCTACGGCTTGCGTGGCCTCGGACGCCTGCGTGGTCTGGATGGTCATCTCGCCGCCCTGCAACGCTGCCCAGTTCTGACCCACCCAGCCCCAAAAACACATCAAAGAGGTTGGGAGGAGGGAGAAAGGGAGGAAAGAGGGAGGAAAGAGTGGATGGAGAGGTAGAGGTGGAAGAGGACAGGAAGGGGGTGAGGAGATGGGTAAGAGCAGACATAGATGGAGAAACAGTGTTAATCACTTATGCTGGGGTCTACCGTTTTAAGCTAACATATACAGAATGTCCCTACAAGTTTGGACACACTGCATATTATTAATAAAAATGTTTCAACAGTTCTCTGCCTTACAAAGGCAAAATGCAGTAAATGCAGAACAAGTTGCCACACTGCCCAGTCAAACATATTGTAGGTATAATAGTGGGGATGCTTTTGTGTACTTTCTTAATAGGAAGAAGCAAGAGATTTGGTCACAAGATAAAGGAGGTGGTATAAAGTCAATTTCCAGTCTAAACTCAATTTGTTACTCAGTTACTGCCTCTTGACTCCTTGGTGTTGCTTCACATTAAAGAAACACTAAGGAGTTTCTTTAACCTTAAAATAATGTTTTCAAAAATCGTCTCAGTGGTTCATTTACTCGTAACAGGATGAACGGCACTTCTGAATTTCGCTTTGCAGCCCTCAATGAGCTATAACCACACTATGCAAGTTTTGCAAAAGCGGGTCGCCGATCTGTATTTGAAATGAGACATATTCTGCTTTCAACCTGTAGGCCGACCGAAGACGACAAAGTGCTTTAGTGTTGCTTTAAATGCTGCCCACCTCTGCTGATAGGCGGACCTCTCCGTCGGCCACTGTGGAGTAGTTGACCTGTGCCACTGTAACCGTGCCCGGCAGATCCGACGCATCGGCGAGGGTGGCCACTGTTGCTCCTGTGCCCACCTGAACAAATTGCAACGTCACAGGGCACTGATTATTGGGCATACCATCTATGCCATACCACCTTCAAAGCATATATAAGACACCATTTTGGTCAACACACAATTAAGAGCGGTTAAGGGTGTCATTTTATTATGACAATGTGACAGCAATAGGATTATTTCTCAACAATGTTTGGAATACTAAACACAAGCTTATGTGGGAGTTCCAAAGTGATTAATAAGTAATATGTGTATATGCTACTGAACACCTTAATTTCCTTTGGGGAAAAATAAAGTATATCTACCATCTACTACTATTCCCATTTGTCATTGTGATCACACAGCACACCACAACAGCACATAGTGCGCACATAGTGGAACTAGTACTTGAGACGTTTGCGTTTAGCTTTCCTTGATCCAGCTTCGACAGTGTTGTTGATAGGGCTGCCACGATTAGTCGATAGTCGACTAATCACCGATTATTTTTGACGATTAATAATCGGTGATTAGTCGACTATCAAACTAGTCATTTGTGGCAGCCCTAGTGTGTATGTGACAGAAAGGCAGACGCGGCAGTGAAAGCTGCAGCGGCAGATTCGACAGAAAAGCAAAGTAAAGAAGAAAAAAACAATGCGTCGACTACTACGTTTAGTCGATTAGTCGTAGTTGATTAGTCACGATTAATTGTGCCAGCCCTAGTTGTTGACCATGTCAACTGTAGCCGTGCAGGCCCCCCCTTTACCTGTATGAGTGAGACGGTGCCGTCGGGGTTGCTGATGGTCTGGACCACCGTCTGCGAGGGGACCAGGTGGGCGATGCTGTGTGTGGCCGCGGTGGCCACCTGCTGCTGGGTGACCTGCTGGTCATCGAAGGCGTAGAGCAGGTCCTCACGCCCGTGCTGCTTGTAGCAGTTCTTCACGATGGTACGCAGGGCCTGGGTCCACGAAACCTGCCATTTTCCACAGAAGGAGATATAGATGATTAACATTGAGGCTGTTTACGCAAAGCAACAAGGAACAGGTAATATTCTGGAAAAAGCAGCAAGACCGGAGAACTCTGTTTATAATGTTTTTAATGGTGCAGAAACAACACGACTGGCGTTTCGACGGCACGCAGAGGACGCAGAAGAAGACGCAGTGCCGTTGAAACGCCAGCCGTGTTGTTTCTGCACCATTAAAAACATTATAAACGGAGTGCTCCTTTTTCCAGAATATTGAACATTGTGTTCTGGACTGTGAGCACCAATCGAGGTGGAAGCGCATCTGACTCCTAGTTTCAAGGAACAGGTAATGTTTTGGAGGCTGGTAAACAGTAGACTATAGGTAATCGCACGTCAATGAGAGGTTTCAAAAAAGAGTGACGCTGTCTGAAACGTTTACTCATTCACTCTATGGTGCACTATATAATGTTCACTACATACTGCACTACAAGTGAACATTTCAGATTTGCTCTCGACCTTTCACTTATGTTTTTAAATAACATGTCTATATGCCAGTTCAGACCAATTTGTTCCATTTACTAGGACTTTTAAACACACAACGCCTTGTTAAAACTCTAAGACTGCCGAAGGGTTGTATTATGACAGGTCTGATGCGTGCTGATGCTCCTGTCTGGGCGGCCATTTTGTCTTCCACCCACTGGGACCTAACTTACCCGCTGCTTCTGCTCCTCTGTGCGGACGTCACTGCGCACGTTGGCCCAGGGGATGTCCTCGGGCCACCAGATGGGCTTACAGCTCTCTTTGCCCCAGCCGGGCTTCCCACGGCCCGTCGAATACTTCAGCATCTCTGGGATGAAGGCACGGAGCTGAGCCTGCGCAGGCACGAGGTCAAAGGTGAAAGGTCAAGTTAAAGGAATGGGGGGGCAGGTAAATTAAAGACCCAAAGGTTACAGGTAAAGTGAAAGCTGCTATACGTCAAGAGCTATATAGATATAGCCCCAATAATGAAAATATAATATAATATCATAACATAACATGACAAGTCATCAAAAAATTGCCCCTAAAAAAAATGAAATTAATGATTAAAGATTAATGTGTTACATTAATATACTGATTTCACTGAAGACAGCAGCACAGCCCGACTATTTGCATTATAAAAACTTTATTTACAGCATGCAAAATTTTGTTCATACTTTGAATTTGTGTGCTGTGTCTCTTGGCTCTGAAAGGGGCAGCCATGCTTTACAAGTACTTTGAATTTGGCTGCAGCACCCGTGCAGCAATAGTCTGTCGTGCCTGTAAAACGTGTGGGATTTTGGCAGGCGCCTTTCATCCACAGCGACGCTGTGTGGGATTCAAATCTGGTCCGACTGTTTTTTTTTGGAAAGTTAAGCTACCCTTGCTGCACCTTTCTTTCCTTCTCCCAGGAACAGTGAATGGATGAGTGAGAGAGAGAGAGAGAGAGAGAGAGAGAGAGAGAGAGAGAGAGAGAGAGAGAGACAAAGAGAGACAGAGAGAGAGGGAGGGATAGGAAGAAGAGGTAAACAACAAGGGAAGAAAAAAACAGACAGGGGGAACGCAAAAAAAACCACTGTGTAGGGGGAAAAAGTGGTGTGTGTTTGTGTGAGAAGTGTGTGTGTGTGTGTGATGTGTGTGTGAGAGTGAGTGTGTGTGTGTGTGTGTAAGTGTGTGTGTGTGCTAAAATAACAAGGAAGCTGACAGCAGTAGGTAGGTGGGTGGGTGGGTAGGTAGGTAGGTAGGTTCAGTCACGCGTGGCAACAGCTGCCCTTGAAGAGAGGAGGCACGTGCCAGCGATCACTTCTACCCGCACACTCACACCGCATTTGTCACCGCGATTCAGATAGGGTGTGTGTGTGTGTGTGTGTGTGTGTGTGTGTGTGTGTGTGTGTCACAGTGGTTCGGATAGGGTGTGCGCGTGCACGCGCGCGTGTGTGTGTGTGTGTTCAGGGCTGAAAATAGCTGTCCTGAGCAGGAGGAGACGGATCATTTGTGCTGCTATTCTGAGCCCAATCTATAGCTGTGGCTCCAGCCGCTATTTCTCTCCTCCTTCTCCTTCTCCTTTTTGCATATGAGAGAGAGAGAGAGAAAGAGAAAGCGAGAGAGAACGAAAGAGAGAAAGAGAAAGCGAGAGAGAACGAAAGAGAGAGCTAGAGAGAGAGAGAGAGAGCGCGCGAGAGAGAGAGAAAGAAAGAAAAGACTTGCAAAACAGCTGAGCAAGGTCTTTTCCCTCTTTGATGTTAAGACGCAGCACTGTCAGACCGGTTGGAGTTAACGCATTGATCAGACACAGTAACCGCGGACGCCATGATGACAGAATCCACTTCATCGATTGTCAAATCAAGACTGAGTGTTGATGAACACACAGTGTGACTGCTACAGCTACAGTGAAGCAATGTTACATCTTGACGAGCATACTGGAGTGAACAGAGGGAAAAAAAGATAAGGCCACATACTGTTAACATTCAGGATGCACAGGGAGAGGTCAACCTCAGAGGTGCTCCGCAGAAAGGAGGCAAACAAGGGACTCAATCCCCACTAGAGATATACTGATATTTGGCTTTTCATTTTTAAACATATCGTCATTGTCCAACATCTGTGTTATATCAGGACATCAAAGCAGCAAAGTTGTAAGCAACTGGACTTCTTTTGGAGCTTGAAGACCTTTTTACCTTTCATCCAAAAAGGCTTCTTTAGTTCTTCAGTTTTGGATAAACGGTGAAACGTCTTCAAACTCCAAAAGACATCCAGTTGCTTACAACCTAGGTCCTTTAATTACCATCACCTGGATAGATAAGAATCTTTACAGATGTAATATTAGGCTGATTTATATAAATGCACATCTGTGAGACAGAAGTGAGGCAGAAGTGTTCTTTAAAGTGACAATGGCACTTATTTTTTAAAGCAAAAGAACAACTTCAGGTCTATATGTTATTTTGTTGATCATATACCAAGGATGGCAGGTCTATTAAGACTTTTGCCCATGATGCCATCATTACATAAATGACTGGACCTACAATGAAAATATTTGGGGAAATACATATTTATCCTCTAAAAGGTTCTCCTCTGTAACAACTCTGTGCACCGTGTTTACTTTTGTGTCTATATAGGTGACATTGAAGAAGGATCTCTAACATATCAGAACACCTCTCTCTCTCTGTGCCCTCCTTGCCCTTAGCTTTACACACACACAGCAAGCAGGGAAGGTGGGGGGTGGGAGTGAGGGTGTAGGGTGGCTGTGGCAGTAGCCATGTGGGGGGGGGGGGGGGCAGGAGGGGTACTGGGCGTGTGCTCTCCTTGCCCTCAGGGTTACACACCCAGCGAGCAGACAAGGTGGGAGTGGGAGTGGAGGGGCTATGGCAGTGGCAGTAGCAGCATAGTTTGGCTATGGCAGTGGCCATGGATGGGGGGTGGGGGTGGGGGCGGGGGCGCAGAAGGAGGGGGGGCAGGGCGTGTGTCCTCAGTGTCCCTGCTAATACGCGGACATGCCGGGGGATTACATTGCACAATGAAGGCCTGCAGCGTCTGCCCGCCTTGACATCAGCGGCTAAATTTGGCTCGGGGGGAAATAAATCGCTACAACAAAACCGCCCCCCCCCCCCCATTTCCCCTCGCCCACAACACCCTCCACCTCTTGCACCTTCGCTTCGCAAAGAGCCACCCCGACGACACAGCCACACTGAAAAATGGTGACTTTGGGGGCAGGCATTGACAATGACTGTGTGCAATGGCCACTCCTTATATTATAAACCCACGGAGCCACAAACAGGGTATCGGGTCGTTTTAGTCTGGCTCACTGGATTATTAACTCATAGAGTGTGTCTCCAGTGGCAACTCTTCAGAGACAGGAGGAGGTGTGACTCTTGAGGTTTTGAGTCGCTGGTCGAATCTGAAATGTTTACTCGTTCATTGTATAGTGCATAGACGACACAATGTAAGTCCCACCCCCTATGGAGTGAACTATAAAGGGAACGACTGAACATATCGGACATGGTCACTAACCTATATCCTCCCGTACATATACAAAGTTATGTACTTGTGAGTGAGGGAGTGGTTATGTATGTGTGTCAGAGAATGACAGATATTATCATATGCATTAACCCATGTAGGTTTATGGGTGTGTATCTGACTGCAGCAAGTAGGAGATACAGGCTGGAAGAGACTGTGTGTTTTTTTTTTTCTTGGAAAGACTATGTAAGGATGTAAGCATATTACTCCGAGTGTGTGTGTGTGTGTGTGTGTGTGTGTGTGTGTGTGTGTCAGTGTGTGTGAGCGTCTGGTCTCCGGGCAGATGGTCTAATTACAGTTGGGGCAGTGGAGTTAAGAGGCACCCTGCTGCCGAGGTGAATTTCAGCTACTCAGCTACCCCCCCCCCCTTTCCAACCCCCCCACCCCTTCCTGCTAATCCACTGGGGAGCCAATCAGTTGCCACAGAGTGAGCTTTAAGTGTGTGTGTGTGTGTGTGTGTGTGTGTGTGTGTGTGTGTGTGTGTGTTTGTGTGTGAAGTGAAGGAGTACACTCCAGTAATTACAGGCCCACACATGCCTGGGCCTCACCTGCCCCAGTGCACCCAACACAGCAACCATTCCTCAGGGGTAAGTCTCCCCCTGGAGAGGGTCTCTCCAAACCCCCACCCCCACCCCCACCGCCCTGTCTCTTCCCCAATCCCCACATCCACCACCTGTAGTATGGTGGTGGAGAACATGAGGCAAACAAGTAAGTGCCTACTCTTCAGTTTACTGAGAAACAAAAAAAAGACAAAGGATGTGTGCAATTGAGTGCATGAATTTGTATATCAGCAATCAACCCCCTCAGAATGCAGTATGCATTCTGATTGGCTGGCTGCTTTGTCTAGAAGTTTGCCCATTGGCCACAGCATTAAGCACCACGCTGGCACCAGTGCCCTGAGCATTTGTAAGTGGCTCCAGGCAGGGTGTGTGTGTGTGTGTGTGTGTGTGTGTGTGTGTGTGAGAGGTAGTGTGTGAGTGAGGGTGGGGTGGGGGAGGGAATGCGTCAGCAACCTAGAGCCAAGTAAACAAGCAGGTGCCCCCATGGGTGTGTGACGCCACCCAGCGGTGCAGTGTGACCCAGGAGTGCCAACCCGCCCCAACCCAACACGAGCACCAGACGCCTGGGCTGCTTCTGTTGCACAAACATGCTTTTGCCCTCCTCACTCAGCTTCACAGGGACATGACGCAAGGGTGAGGTCTTTGTGATATTTCCATCCATCTTCCTCATCACCAGTTATGTTCTCAATCATCTTCTGATGAGTCATTATGAAAGCTTCCGCATAAAGCTGTCTATGAGCGGCGTACACATCAAATGCTCACAATAAAACTCAGTGGCCATTTTCAATTCTATATCTATAAGCACACTGGCTCCATCTGCTGGACTGACTGAGTTAAGACATCCAATTTAACTATGTAATTTTTTTTTTTGCCTTCTGCCGCCACCTGCTGGTCTTTAAAAAGCTCGTAAAAACCCTTCTCTTCCGAGATTGCTTCCCTTCCTAACAAAACTAACATAACTAACAAACACTAAAACCAACACTCTCTCTCTGTCCCTATGCAGAAGTATGTCTGTTATGTCCCTACTCTGTGTCCTTTTACACCTCTGTTGCTTATGTCCTCCTTTTTTGTAAGTCGCTTTGGATAAAAGCGTCTACCAAATGCAATGTAATGTAATGTAATGTAATAATGTCTCACCTGCGTCATCTTGTCCACGGATACGGGTATGCCGTCTATGGTCAGAGGGGGCAGCTCCGAGCTCAGCTCCCCTCCGGCGGGCGCGTGTTCGGCCAGTGCGTTCTCCAGATCCTCCAGGATCATGTTCTTGTACTTTCTCACCTGAAGTTCACACACAGAAGGAGGGAAAAAAGGTAAATGAAGGGCGTGATAGAGATGAATACCTACACTCCAAATACAGTAAGTACTACTAAACAATATAAAGATATTCCTAGTGCCATAAATTGGGAAATTTACAGTGTTGCAACAGGAAGGACAGCAGGATAAAAAAGGATAAAGACATACTCTCTCTGGTTAGGCAAGAAATTAAAAGAAAAGTAAGAATAATATGAAAAAGCTAAAAAGATAAATGAAAAAGGCGGAACAGTGAACAGTGAACAGTGGCAAACTGTAGTCTATAGTAGCAGCCTTCTAATTATTTAAGAAGCAGAGCTAGGCATTAATATCATAAGGCATAAGGGTCATTATTGTTGAAGGACCACTATATCACAGACTTTTATATTTTTCATTAATATATGCATGCTATGTCACGTTGCATGCTAAAGAAAAGTTCAGCAGAACAATATTATAAGCCATGGTAACTACACAGAACTATAACATTTTGTATACACATACCACATTCTCCAGTGGGGCGGCCCCAAACACCTTGAAGACGGCGTTGGGCTTGGAGGGGGAGATGCAGAGCACGATAGCCTGCTGCCCCACACGAGTGGTGTACTCGTCCAGAGTGGCCCGCAGTTTCCTGTCAGAAGGCACAAACACACACACATACACACACACACACATACACAGACCTCATTATGGGCTTGTTTGAGACGGCTGGCCTGTTGACATGACATTTAATGAGATCAGAACGAGAGGCTGGTGGCTACATGGTTGGACTGTTGAAAAGCAGCTGGCTTAGGTTTTTTTTTGTGGTACTATGTGATGCGATGACATTCACAAAACATTATGTAAAAAGTGATACTATAATGCACTGTTTCAAGTCCCCAGTGCGTTGCTTTAAGCCAGCCAGCCATCTTAAATGAGCCCAATACTGTAGGGAAGAAGGTATGTTAAAGAAAGGAGTATGCCCATAGGAGCACACAATCATGGGACTCTTCTATTAGAAGGTTTAAGACTTGCTCTACTTACTACCTTACATAGGTTTGCATGGGGAAAACAATGGGGAAAGGGGTGAGGAGGTGGTCTGGATGTACCACTAGTATGATGGACATGATGCGCAGTAAGTGGGTAAGAGTGCTCACCTCAGCAGTCTGGTCTGCTGTCTTTTTCGGATAGAGGGATTCGACTCAAAGATGTGTGGCCTTTTGCGTTTCTTTCCTGTTGCCACGGCAGCGGCAGCCGCCATTCCAACTGGCCCTGCTCGGGAGAAAGAGAGAGAGAGAGAGAGAGAGAGAGAGAGAGAGGGAGAGAGACTTTGTTTCAGAGGAGACATGACAGGAGACAAGAGATGCTCACACTGTCCCAAAAGACTTGCACATCTAAAAATGTCGTCATTTGTGACCTAACTATGACAACAACCAGAATAAAAGTTTGATGTGAATTAAGACTTGCAACAACCAGAAAGCAAGTGTGTGTGTGTGTGTGTGTGTATATATCTGACCTGGAGCAACCAGGCAAGTGTGTGTGTGTGTATGTATGTATGTATGTGTGTGTGTGTGTGTGTATTTGCGTGCGTGCGTGTATATATCTATGTCACCTGCAGCGGCCAGGTGGGCGGTGACCTCGTCGGTGCCGGTGGAGTTGAGGATGTCGGAGTCGTCGTATGTGTGTGTGTGTGTGTGTGTGTTTGTGAGTGTGTGTGTATATCTGACCTGCAGCAGCCAGACGTGTGTGTGTGTGTGTGTGTGTGTGTATGAATATCTGACCCGGAGCAGCCAGGCAAGTGTGTGTGTACGCATGTGTGTGTGTGTGTGTGTGTGTGTGTGTGTGTGTGTGCGCGTGTGTGTGCGTATCTCTAACCTGCCGCGGCCAGGTGGGCGGTGACCTCATCGGTGGCGGTAGAGTTGAGGATGTCGGAGTCGTCGTAGGTGTCGTCGTCGGGGGAGGAGGGAGAGTCGTCGTCTGCGCTGAGCATGCTGTGCTCCGTGTAGGTGGCCACGTGCACCTGCTGCACCTGCTGAGACACGGCGTGCGCCTCGATGGTGCTCATGTGCTCGCTCGCCTGGTGCACGACGGCGTGATCTTCCATGGCCAGGAGGGGACGCACGGGGGACTCTCACTACAGTCTTGCTAGGTAGGTAGACACGTAGACACACACACACAGGAAGAAAAGACACATTACAATAAAATACACACAACACATCAGAGATCAACACATAGATCAGCTCAACAGACAGACCCATTAGACAAATTCATCCATTGCCTAGCTGTATGCCTCCAATGGAGACACACTGCGTCACTACAACAACACACACACACACAGACACACACACACAATCATCTTCTACCACATTAGTGGTGTGTTCACTACCTTAAAATGACCTTGAGTGTGAGAGAGGTCCAACGTCTTAATCACTAACCCATGACTGCATACATTAACCTTACGGTTATACACACACACACATATCAGGGGTGGAAATTAACCTTTAAAATGTGAACCTTTACTAGCCACCGACACATAAATTGCAAAAATTCACCAGCCAATTAATAGTAAATTATCATTTTGTGTCTGGAATCTACCAGCCACATTCATATTTTATGAGCATCTGGCTGGTGTTAATTTCCATCCCCGACACGCACACAGAGTAAGTATAACCACAGACACACAAAGTGACCTTGAGTTTGAGAAAGACATTGTATAAATTAAACGTATTATTGTACACATACTACTAGGGACCCCACAGTGCAGGGAACTTTATAGGTGGGGCAACCCCATACAGCCAGTGACCTCACAGTGCAGGTGCCTCCAATTGCGTGGCCACTTTATTTTACATTACATTTTTAGTGGACTCTGTTATCTAGAGCGACTTAGAGTGAATCATGTACAGGGACCCCCACCCCCCTTGAGCAACATGACATTAGGTTAGATGCCTTGCTTAAGAGCACTTCAGCCATTAATTCTGGTGCAAGAGGATGCTGTTTTTTTTTTAACTCCTCTGGTCGCATTTTTGTTCTGTTACACTACAGGAACTGAACCAACCCCCTAACCATTAGGCCACAGCTACCTTTACACACACACACACACACACACACACACACACACACACACACACAGAGTATGTATGACCACAGGCGCGCACGCGCACACACACACATGTGCGTGCACACACACAGCAACCTTGAGCTTGGGAAAGGTTTGATTTATATAGTGCCTATTATTATTTAATCACACACATACACACACACACACACACACACACACACAAGCGGAGTGGAGTATGACCATGGCGGCTACTCCAGAAACACAGAGTAGGGACAAGCCTGGCTAAATCAACCTAAGGGTAATGTGCAACTATGTGTCACATCTGCCTTTTTCGACCATGTTACATCCGTTAAAAACACAGAGGAAAATCCAGCTGCACACAATCCATTTGCCACAGATGAGCTGTATGGTGGTCCAAGATATTCGGTGGAGTGTCCAAGGGATGAGGTGGATACATTTTGCTATTTCCGAATTCCGGAAAACAACTTGGAAACTGGGTCCGAACACCAAATGGAGGACACTACAGACATTCTAACAGAAAAGCCCTAGTGGTTTTATTTGCATGTTGAATGAAGCAACAAGGCTTCTCTATTGCAACATTTACCACTTACTCTTAACTTATTCAGGCTTTCTTAAAGCAACACTGAGTACACTTTTTTCAACCTTAAAATAATGTTTCCAAAATTGTTTAGTGGTTCATGAACTCGTGACAGAAGGAACAGCACTTCTGAATGTGTCTTTGCGTCCCTCCATAGGCTATAACTGCACTATGCAAGTTTGCAGAAGTGGGTCACTGCGTAGTTCGAATTAGACATAAGAAAGACAATTCTGCTTCTGACCGTAGGGTGACTGAAGATAAAGTGCTTTAGTGTTGCTTTAACAGTCCACATTCAGTCAAACTGGTGGCAAAACAAAACTACTGAGTGTGTGCAATAATAACCCCACAATAACTCACTTCACCTGTCATTTGTAATGTGGAATACGATTACACGTGAGGCAGGTTTATGTGTCATAATACTAACTATGCAATATTATATATGTGCAATATCATTTGCTCTTTCCTTTTTGTAAGTACTTATATTTAAAACTGTGTACATATCCCACCCTTTTGTTTTGTTGTTCTGATATTTATATTCTTTATATTTTTATTTTATTGCTCCATTTCCTTCCTAAACTGTTGACTCTAAGAGAAAGCTCTGTACACCAATTCCAATGTTCCTGTACTGTTGGCAAATGGTAAATAAAAACCTTGGCAAATCTTTTATTATTTCCCAGTCACACAAATTAATAAAAAGACATACACAGTTTAACCTTTGGACACAAATGGTACTCTTTCTTACAGAACCTATGAGTTGGCAGGTCAGTTCATTACAGGAACACCTACCAGATCTTAGGAAAGCTTCCTGCCTTATCAGACATGATAATCAACAACCACTCTGCTACACGTATCTTTACCCTTCCCACTTCCTCAGCTGATTTAGAAACCACCAAACGTACCAAGAATGAATAAGCAACTGTTGACTCAAAAGGGTGTGTTTGTTGGGACAATATATATCTAATAAGAATACAGTGTTGAGGTAACATTAAGAAAGTTAAAGGTAAAATAAATTCCTCTCATGTTCTGTCCCTCATCCCATCCACATACGAAGTCAGTTAGACACAGCACAGATAAAGACCACTACTGTACCGGCCCATGTAAAGGAATAGGCAGCCACCAGGGGCGATTTTAGCATCTGGTCTTTAGGGGTGCCCGGCCCCCAGTGCTTATCACACAACACTATTATTATATATAATATATTATTCATTTTGCACTGAGCCAGGGGGTGCCGAGCAGTTTCACGGGGGTGCCTTGGCACCCCTAAAAATGGTCTAGATTCGCCCCTGGCAGCCACAATGCAGCATTTACTTTCTATCCAGGGAGTGTCAGGACTGATAAAAAATTGAACTTGATAAAGGGTTGTTGTAAGTGACTACATGCAAATTTAAAGAGATAGGCCTACGTAAGCTAAGAGAGAACTGGTTGTCTTGGCAGATGGAAGCTCTGTGTAATTTGTCATTATACCAAAGTAGCAACAGTCGGTATAACTAGCAGGTGAGAATTCAACCAGTTTATTCATAAAATGTATCCTGCCATTACACCATGCTACCGCCAGAGGGCATCCATGACTTATGAAATTATTCCCCAACAAGAGCCAGGCCCCTGAATGAACTGTTCACACCATCAAATGCAGGAGTGAGAAGCGGCATATCTGATAACAGTGGAGTTATAACACTAGAATAATCAAGCGTTAACAACATGAGTCATCATGCACAAGTAGCCCACATTCCTATTAACTTGTTTTGGAGGGGGCGGAGTGAGAAGAGCATTTTGCATTCACTTAGGACTTCCCATTGGGAAACGCACAGCATTTTCCCGGGATAAAATCATAGATAAAATATACATCGGGGGCGTCACATGTTTGGTCTGAAAGAACCAGGAACATTATGCATATTTTGAAAAAAGTTTTAATGCACTGCGTTGACCAAGAGGTGTCAAACTCATCTAATTGAAACAATTAGACGATCAGGACATACAGAGTGTGTACGCGTTTTGACAGTTTTGGGCGTTCAACTCTAGTAATGCTTGCATGCTATATATTTTGTTGTATTAACTGAGTATATTCAATACCCACGCTCAAGAATAGGAATTTATAAATGACTGATGCCAACTGCTCAGGAGTAACAGCCGGTAGTGGTTAGTTTGTCATTGATAGACTACTGCGACGTAAATATGATAAATATCGTAACCTAAGCTTGGTGCACATGTACATTGGGCTGGTGCGTTACATGAACTATGAAACCATCTGTTCCCAAGACTCCGACAGCGATGAACGGGCTGAAATGGCGGTAGATGAATGGCCAACTTGGCTAAGCCAGATATCCATCCTCTGCAGGGGACTAAGGTTAGCCTCTTAGCCAGCTCTGATAACGTTTAGGTTAGATGCTAATACAAACTGACGGTAAGACCTATTCTTTGTCCAAACAACGAATAAATATTTCCCTAATGGCACAACGTTTTCGAAGCCACCTTTTAACCCGAGTAGAATAAGAACCTCCTAGAATTGATATAGGGTTATGTCAATTAAATATTTAGCATGCTGTCTGATAGCCACATACAAAATGAATGTGCTAACATTAGCGTCCACTAGCCTTTCCCCATACATCCAGCCAATAACTGTATATCGGCGCCTAACAGCTACTAGCAGTTTTTGCTAGCCTTTCAGTCTGCGCAGACTGCGGCTCTCTAACCGAGGAGAATCGCTCGCTTTTTACAAGACCCAAATTTCAAAATCCAGAAGCAACTATACCACAAAAACCATGTTCAATGGTGTGCGTAGGTTAAAATAATATACAATAAAATCAATAAACAATGAGTATACCCGGCCTAAAATGAACGCTGCTTGTACAGAACCCGCCATTCTGAACAGTCGCTAGCTACACAACACAAAATTAGCGAGGCCTAAGCGGCCTACATAACAGTAGCTACTGCCATATCTGAGTCATCGTAGTTAATTCTTAGCGTTAACGAAGTTAATCCTGAGAACTGGTCGGAATAAAACGCAAAACCCTTTCTTATTTTGCACCGACACAGTCTGCATCTGTCTTTCACCCCAACGCTGCCGGGTTTGTTGGTGCGGCTGCGCCAGGGCTGAAATAGCTGGAGATTGCGCGGTAGGGCACTAACCTCAGAGCGGCTGCGCTACTTCGGGCCTGCGCCGTACAGTCGAGCTGGGAATCCAAGCTGTAATGGAGGACAAAGAACAGCCGGCCCGAAAACACTTCGGAAGCTTTAGCTTGGCGGTCCCACAGATCTACACAGCGTCGAGTAAACCACGCCCACACATTCGATTTGAAGAGCCCGGAAAGTGACCGAGTGCAGGGTGCCCTCAAGACGGTCTTCAAGCTGACTAGATGCTATTAAAGTGTGAGCTTGAACATCAGCATGTTCCCTGATGAAAGATGGTAATTTGGCACTGGTCAGTAATTGTTCAAATAGGGAAGTACCCACTCTACATATTATAGGCTAACCCATATTGACACAGAATAATAGGCTATCAAAATTTTACATTTGTAGGCAGCAGGCCCCATAAAAAAGTTATTCACCCTGAATTGGCCATGAGATTCTGTTAGAAAATTAACCTGTCATTGAAAAGCATAGGCAGGAATAGACACATGCTTACACAAATGCATATGCTTATAGAAATTAATATGATAGTAGGAATACTTTCAAGTTAAAATGGAAATGAGTGATTAGAAGCTCTTAGAAGTTTCTCTTTTATTGCCAAGCCTACCTTTTTAAAGTTTGCTATGTCCTAGTCTATGCATATTATTCTTTTAATATTCTTAGTTTTGATGAGGAACACATTTAAACTTTCAGCCAGTACAGATTATAAATGTTAGTAGCCTAAATATCAGTGAAACATTTCAATGGGTAATTTATTGTGTTTGTTCAAAAGTCTGCATGCCCACTTAAAAATAATGAAATAACAACAAGAAGAAAAAATATTAAACTAAAACAAACCAGCAAAAAACAAAAATCATTTGTTAGATTTTTTTTTAATTTACCATGTTTTAGATCCACTTACAAACACTGCCATGCTAACAATTATTAAGGCTGTTGGTAAGGCTGTGACCATCATGTCAAATATTCAAAAGATACGAAAATGTATTGGAGCTCACCCGAGATTGTATAATACTTAGAACGAATCAGCATATCACAAATGCAGGAAGCTCCAGACCATAGATATTTGTGGTCTAAGAAATATTATAGTTGGTAACTAATCATTGCTGATTTTACAGGTTACATTGTATTGCACCAGTCATTTGATTCTGTAACCCATATATTGAATCAGTATTTATCTAAATTATTGGCAGAAAGAAAATACAATTGTTATTAACATTTGCACATATTTCAGTTATAAACACACCAAGATGTTAACAGACTTCAAAATAATGAAATACATCATACATTTCACTACGCCTGACAGAACAGAATGAAGCCTTATCTTGACAGCATATTGGTCATCAAGGGCCACTGAACATTGGTTGTATTTAGCCATTGTATTTAATGTCACATTAACAGATGGACTTAAATGATTATTAAAAAGACCACGGCTTTTGAATTGGACAAAAGTGCGACGGTCATTTCCCCACCGAGGAATCGTAATCTACATTCTTGTGGTTATGTGCCATAGATGGAGGCAAAGTGGTAAGTGTTGGGAGGGTAAAAGTGTGGGAATTTCTGCAGCATGTAATCACTGTATACAAATGTAAATACAGAGGTGGTTGTGGGTATTTTGTGTATACACAGTAGGATGTGTGCAGTATACTGGACAGAGACACTTGAGCAATGCAGTAGTCATAATAATGTGTTTATTTGTGTGATGCACCTAACATTTTAAAACAAATCTCAAACTGCTACACGTATAAGCATCTAGGAGAATTTAAAAAAAGTAATAAAAATAAAAGAAATAAAAAAGTCTGTAGCCTCCTCTCCTCCTCTGGGTCTTCCAGGGAGGGCTGTTCATCTGTTGGGAGAGATGACATTATGGAAATCGATCAGTTTGGACAGTGTTAGAGAAGACCCATATCTGAAGTGTAAGAATAGAGAGAATAAGTGGAGATGGGGAGAGTTTGGTGTTTGATAAAAGGGCAGTGCGGATGGCATGATACTTACACGAGCAGTTAGGATGAGCAGACTTAGCTCTGGAGACACTGCATACAGCATCAGCCTTGTTCTTTGCTGCCTCCCCATGGTCAAACCAGTCCAGCTGTCTCTCCTTCCTCTCCTCCTCTAGTGTTGGACAATACACCAGCTGTGCTTCTTTGTTAGCATTAGCCAAACTCATTTCCACAGGCACAGGCCTCCCGTTAGCATCTAGGCCATCTTGAGTAGCATGAAGCATGGCCTTGTGGATAACAATGTGGCCAATTTTAAGGTCCTCCACCTTCTCTCCAGCTCTCTCCTTCCCCTCGGCTAGAGGTAGAGCCTTCTTCGGTCCTTCCTGCTCCTCAAAGACAGTTATCAGACAAAGACAGAACTGGGAGATGGCCCGTGCCAAGCAGACCGCCCGTAAGTCTACTGGAGGAAAAGCGCCAAGGAAGCAGCTAGCTACCAAGGCAGCCAGGAAGAGCGCGCCTTCCACCGGTGGAGTCAAGAAATCCCATCGCTACAGGCCCGGTACCGTAGCTCTGAGAGAAATCCGACGCTACCAGAAGTCCACTGAGCTGATTCGCAAGCTGCTCTTCCAGTGCCTGGTGCGTGAGATTGCTCAGGACTTCAAGACCGATCTGCGTTTCCAGAGCGCTGCCATTGGCGCCTTTCAGGAGGCTAGCGAGGCATACCTGGTGGGTCTGTTCGAGGACACCAACCTGTGTGCCATCCACGCCAAGAGGGTCACCATCATGCCCAAGGATTTATCCAGCTGACTCGCAGGATAAGTGGCGAGAGGGCCTAAACCCGCCAGCCAGCCTCTGGGCCCTCTACGGAAGATGCTGCATATTAACCATATTTTACACGATTGTGGACATTTTTATTTCTTGTACCTATTTTCTCTTCCTTCCTTCCAATGTTTAATTGTATTTTATTTAAAAAATTTTGTAAAGCACATTGAACTGCATTTATGTATGAAATGCGCTATACAAATAAATCTGACTTGACTTGACTTGACTTATCTCCACCTCCTTCCTCCTGCTGTCCACCATCTCATTTTTTTGGCGCTTAGCCTCTTTTCTCTGCTTTTTCCCACTAAGATTGGCTCTTTCATTTCTCTTCTTCTTCATTTTGCTGTACCTTGATACTTGATGGCGGCACCTCACCATCGTAGTCCTTTGCAGGCTTTCGTAGGCAGCAGCAGAATAAATCGCACAGTTTCATTATCAATCAACTGTCCTCTTTGAAGTCTCAAATTAGACTGAGCAGATCTTAGTAAATTACTGAACATTCTAGTTTGAACATTCTACTCTAGAGTTCTGTAAGTAAACATTCCATGGGCAATTGTCATGGAACTAGTGTGTTCTTTTAAATCTGAGTCAGGGACAGAGGGGTTAGTTACTCTATGCTGCAAAGCTCACCAATTTTTACAGTTTGACAACTATTTCAAGAAGTGCTTCACTATAATGAAGTCACAACATTTATGTACACCAGAGGCACTAAATATTTTACATTTTGAGGTAAAAGAGGAAAACAAAAACTTTTGTAAATATTTTTGTTATAATATTTATAACAATGTTCTTATTCATCTTAAGCCTATGAACTCATTCCTTAGCCCAGCTACTTGGATGGATAAAATAAGTATAAATAAATAAAAGTAGGCCTACTTGACTGAAACAGGTGGTTTTACTATGTTATCTAGATGGCTGAGGAGTTGTGCTTATTATGTGTGTGTGTTATACGGGAGATCTTAACCAGTAATCTGTAAAACACACACACACACACACACACACAAACAAACTCTGATACATATACTGATATACCGTACATATTCTGAGGTGACTGACAGCAGAAAATATGTATTTTCCCTCAGTTATACACATAGTAAAACCATATTAATAGGAGACCAAACAGCATGAGATGCATTATCAGGATCAATTTGTAACTCAGGAGTGTAGTTAGGAGTGTAGTTAGTCATGTAAACATTGGCCAGAATATTTGTTTTTTCCTGGTGACATACGCTGTTTTGACTCGAAACCATATTTTATTCATATTTTTATATTTTGACGATGTTGTTTCTGTTTTGAGGACAGAATTTGGTTTTGAGCACACATAAAACTGTTTTGAGACTATAGTTTGCGCAGTGGATTGAAAACTTCAGGATGTCCGAAGAAACATTCAACCACAACATTTCCTTTGATCAATCAGTGGACAGCACCGTTCACATGATATTTTAGTACCGGCTCAGCACGGCTAGAGCCACCTCTGAAACGGGTACAAAAAATAGTAACAGGTCCCAGATCCTTTCAAACGAGGCCACATTCTGAGATGAAACACAGTGGACAGTGACATCATTTTAGGGTCTGGAGAGTCCTCTGATTTGAGTACAGCTAACCTCATTATATATATATATATATATATATATATATATATATATATATATATAGGCCTATTCTTAATCTGTGTTGTGCAAGCACACAGTAAGAAAAACTTTAACTTTTCTGCTCCACTCAGCATGTTCACATCATTTTAAAACAAATCTTGACTGATATCTCATAGAAAAGAGTAAAAACCTCCTTTTTGTAAGTCGCTTTGGATAAAAAAGTCGGCCAAGTGTAATATAATGTAATGTAATGTAAAAACAAGTCTCCTTTATCAGTGGAACCAAGCACTTGCCAGGAAGAACAGATCTCATTGGTAGATGCAGGTGTCTGGATAAGAGTGTCAGCTAAATGTAATGTAATGCAAATGGGCACCTGTTTTGCTGGCATCTGGCTTACAGCCACTGTGGCCCTGGGAAGTCAGACCCACTTTTCCACACAATTGAACACCCCTTACTCACCTCCCTTATGCAAAGGCCTGTTAGGACTGCATTGCAAAGCCAGGCCTCCTGTACAGTACACAGCTTTACACAAAATGCACAAAATGTTTTGTACGCACAAGGATGCCCAGTTTCCAGTCATTTTGATGTGAAACCATGTGCCAGATTCCACAAGTTGTCTTTACATCCTGTACAGAATTTAAAATGAGAAATTTAGTGCATATGCAGTACTGCATCACAACCTCAATCCCCCCTTAAATCACACTCATTTTAATATGCTAATGAATATAAATAGCTTTGGGCTACACTGTGTGCAGATTGATACAAAATGCCAAAAGCAAGCAGAAAAATCAACCAAGGGAAACAAAACAAATTTTGTTTGGCAATTTGTGATCCAGAGAAAACATTGGAATGGAAGAGCTTTACAAGATTAAATGAGGTGGGGTTATGAAGCTGAAAGTAAGTAAGTAATACAGTAGACAAGTAAATAATAAGTAAGTAAGTAAGTATATGAATAACTAAATAAATCTTGGTCAGTGCGGGAGTTGTTGAGGATGTTTTTTTTTACGTATGGCAACAGGGGCAACTTTCTGGTCTAAGTCAATTGTGATGTGACCTGACCTTTAAATCATTGTTTGGAAATCCATGGGTTCTGTGAGCTACTGGTTATCACAGACAGCGCACAGGTTCAGTTGTCCCCTTGGCCTGTGCTACAGCTACGCCACTCAGAAAGAACTCAGAAAGAGTTAAAAGTAATTTTGGAGCTTTTTATAGCATTTAATCAGATAGGACAGAGAGATGAGTGATGACAGGAAATGAGTGGGGGAGACAGATGGGGTTGGGGAAGAGATCAGGAAATGATCCATGTGTATGATATGGGCCCCTGGAGTTTGTAATGTTATGTTACGTATTTAATTGTTCTCTATCTCAATGCATGCATTCTTCATCTTACCAATACCAGCTATTTCAGTGGCCTTCAAAGAAGTTCTGGCATGGATTGGGGGCTGTTTGGATTGATGGCTGTTTGAAGACAATGTCCAGCCACTATACATTATGCCACTGTAGATGCCAGTTAGCACAACTCAATGTTAGAACACTGCTAAACCTCCCTCCTGACACCTCAAGTATTGAGGACATGCTAGCACATATAGCCTAGCATACATAGCCTAGCTTTTAGCTCACTTGATAGCACGTCTGCCTCCCAAACAGGAGTTGCTGTGGGGTTGGGGGATCGGAAGGTTATGTATAAAAAAATTCCCAATATGTAGGACCTCACCTGTATGGGCTGACCTCAGTTATACCACTGCATTATTCACCACTCGGTGGTAACATAGATATATGGCTGTATAAAAGAACTAACCCCATTTTTAAGAAAATATTACTTTGCTGAAAATCATTGTGCCTCACTGTAAAAATGAAAAATTCCAGCTTACTTGAAAAATTGGTGGAAACTCATTTCCTCAAACAAATTAAGTAAATGTAACTTTCCTTTTTCAAGTTTTGTATAGATTTAAGTAAAAATAAAAATAGAAATAGATAGTTACATTCGTGTAACTATTTTGAGACAATGAGTTTCCACCCCAATTTTTCAAGTAAGCTTGACTTATTCTTCTCTTTTACAGTGTTGGTCAGGTCAGGTGCAGGGACATGTTAGGAGTTTTTTTAATACGTCAAAGTCAAAGTCTTTATTATATTATTTATTATATTAGTCTATATTAAGCTTATTGTCAAAAACCATATGTACAGGTCATACACAGGATTTGAAATTGCCGTGCTCCCTATAGGCCCACAGTGTACACTAAACATCTGTTCACAATGACAAGTGTCATTAAAATTACCGTGGAGCAGTGGAAAAGGCAGAGACAGATATACCTTAGTTTCCCGGAGAGGGAGAGGGAGGCAGAGGGAGAGGGAGACGGAGAGAGATGTGCCTTAAGTAGGTTTTCCGGAACAGGGACATTTAGACTACACGACTCAAAACAATTGGAGAGCGGAGTACAGCATCAAGTACACCAGGGTACAATAAAAGCAAAGAATAATCATTATGTATATCACTACAGACATAAAAGTATTGACCATATCAGTCTAGCAAACTGGGCAAGTAGATAATATGTCCATTTCAAAGTGCAGGTGCAAGTCTAGTTCAATTCAGAGGCTTGTGTGCTGGTAGACAGATTTGGGAGTGTTGGGGGGTTGTGTGTGTGTGTGTGTGTGTGTGTGTGTGTGTGTGTGTGTGTGTGTGTGTGTGCGGTGTATGTGGGTGTGTGTGTAAGAGAGAGGGAGTCTGTGGGTCCAGTGAGGGGGGGGGGGGGGGCGGGGGTTCAGTGGGATGAGGTGGGTGAAGGTCTAGAGTCTGTGTATGGGGGTCAGTGGGGTGAGGGAGGGCAGGGCAGGACAGGAAGAGAGTGTAGCATCCTGACAGCTTGGTGGACGAAGGGTGACCCTGCTGAGGGAGGATGAAGTGTGTGTATAAACAGCAGAAATGCCTGCTGGGATAGTGCATGTTAAAGTGGGACCATTAAGCTGAACAGTTTTCTTTGGGTTCAGTTTTACATTTGAATCCTTTGTGCATTCCTTTTGGTAAAGCAAATAAGCAAAATATTCCTTTACATAAAACTGCAGCTTTATGTACTTTATTAATTAGTCTTCACACTGGTGCGTAGCACGACTGTACTGGAGGAAGAAGGTGTTGTTAGGATGTTGAGACATTTGGATACTAGCTGGCCCCAGCCACCTCCCACCCCGCCCTTCCCTAACACACAGACACACACACACACACACACACACACACACACACACACACACACACAGACACACAGACACACACACACACACACACACACACACACACACACACACACACACACTGGCACATTGGCACACTGCCAATGCAATTACACACACCCATGAACCTGCACTTGATATTGGAATTGTATTTGCTATTTTTAGGCTATAGTTCTCTGCTTTGGGTCCTGCGATCAATGCGGGGCTACTAAGAGAACATCCAGGCTCCCTGCTGCAGGCCTTCTGAGTAACAGACGGTGCCCCTTGAGAACAGTGAGAGGGACCGCAACATTGCATTACATTGTATTACATTGCATTTAGTTAAAGGTCTTAACCAGAGCAACTTACTGTGAATTAGGTATAGGGACAGTCCCCCCTGGAGCATTGTGGGGTTAGATGCCCTGCTCAAAGGCATTTCAGCCATGGATGAGGGTGCAGGAGAGCACTGGTTAATCACTCCCCAACCCACATTTTTTCCTAATCGGACCAGAGACCCTCCAATCCCAAGACCGTTAGACCAAAGCTGTCCACATTCATGCTAGTGGTCGGGACTGAGGCACCGCGAGCAGAGGCCAGTTGGCCCAGGCAAGGTAATTGTCTTTCCGTTCTGTTCATGTGAAATTCTTTCACTACAAAACTGAATGGTAGAAGCCAGATCGACATGTACTCACAGTTCTCGGTACTTGTTGACCGTTGTTGGTTTGGTGTATTTCTACCTTAATGGAGGTAAACTCAACCCAAACCTTAACCCAGCAAAAGAGGCTTCTCACGGTCTTGACATTGCGCTCAGCATAGCTTAGAAAGGTGGCAAATCTAGTGTGCTGGATCCAAATGAGTGACAATATGAATGAGTTTCACTGTGGTTTGGACTTGCTGTGGGCTTCTCTCCCATCACATGTGATTGGGGTGGGGTGTGGGGGGGCACACTGGCTGAGTCTGAATCATTAGCCTTATTGTCCAGACACCCCACCATTACACCCCAATCTTAGATGATGCCGTTTTTTTTGGTCACACTTTCTTTCTATGGTCCTATAGATAGACTATTCAGAAATGTCGGGACTTTTTTTATATAAACCATCTGTTGAAACTCTGTGTGTGTGTAAGGTTAGAGGTTGGGTTTGATTAAGGTGATAAGTCAGTAAACAATAAACAAAAAGAAACTGAATCTTTACAATTCGTCTGTAAGGTCTTTTTTAGACCCACTATCCAAATATAAATACAAAGTGGCTTCTGTTCTGTTCATGTATGACAAATTTAAGACAAGCATTTGGTTCACTCTCCATCTGATATCTCAGACACTTAAAACCATTGGCCCTGTACAGTCAACACTTTTGCACTGTGTGGTATTTCTCAGAAGAACACCAAAACCACATGTGATGACACATTTAGGCAGTTTGGCAGCACATGTCACAAGCCTCGAAGCAGTTCCATTTTTCTGTGGAGTAAAAATGCTCGGTGCCAGTTTGAAAAAGAAGTGAGCTCCATTAAAGAACAATTGCTTAGCTCTGTATGAAGGCCAGTATAATGCTATGTTTGAGTCTTTCTGAGTTGGCTTACACAGTATGACTTGGTTGCCCACACCTAATACTTATGGTTTCCCTCAACGCATTTGTGCTTGGTGGTGACCAGCTCAGTGTTAATAAAATTGGCATGTAACAGTATTCCCACCTACAGTTTTCGTGTGCCTGTAGACCCACTTGCATGCACGACTATTGCATCTTTTTATAACTCCTCTCTGGAGCAAACTAGACTGATTTTCTAGTCTATTTTTACTTATACTTGTTATTTTTTATGTATTTATTGGGTATAGTGTTGTCCATGTTGTGTGTTGTTTTTATGCCACTGTCAAAGACAAAGTTCCATTTTAGGTAAAGTTTAATGGACATCAAAAAAAGTTCAAGCCTAATGTTACAAAAGGGACTCTGATTGTATTCTGTATCAGTATATATATGTATAGAAAACAAACAAATGAATAAATTCCAGGATGCTGCTTTCAGGAGTGATATAGCATATCCCCAGCAGTGCATTGTAATCAGCCTTTATCCTTCAGTGGTTAGAATATGAAATGTTCTTTACATTTTGCAGACACAGCATACCTGAATAGATTGAGGTAATTAATATATTCATTTAACACGGCCAAGGGATTTTATCAGTCATAATACCCCTACACTTGGCACATTCTGTACCTGTTGTTATTGTGTATGACAACTGTGTTGTTGGTGTTGAAAGCAAGTCTTGTGTCTGTTATTATGTTAGCTTGTAAGTTTTAAGACAGAATTTACATAAAGCCTCCTCAGCTAAAATCTGAATGCAGGCGTTACGTGACTACTCATACTCAGAAGAGTTTAAGAGGAAAATGCCGAGCTGACACAATGTAAGTTGTGAGAAAATGAGCATGAAGGCTGACACAGCGATTGGCCTTTTCTCCTTGCCTTATGAGGTGTGGAATGGCATCCCATCGAGGCTGTATGCATCAGCTAAAGGGCTGAAGGAATAATAAAGCAAGTACCTCTGGGAGCACAAGATTGTGAATGGATTAGAGCTGATTAATTGCAATTAATGAATCTGTTAAGAATGAAATTAGACCGTGGACTGGCATCCTCAATTATCATCTATGAAACATTAACATAACCGTGATCATAAGTTGTCCTACTCGTGGCTTCTTTGGAACCATAATTTATGCTACAGACTACGTAGAAAGTATTGGCCGTTTTAAAAATCAGTTGTACCTGACCAGATGCTGTAAAGGCTATACAGCAAAACAGCTGCAGTTACTGGATGTAACTATTTAAATATCCACAAGGGGGCAGTATTAGATCAGCAAAGTTTTGCCCCTCTTTGCTCAGCAGCCTTTCAGGACCTCTAGATGGCAGTAGAGCCCCACGGAGGTGCATGTCTGTTGCACTGCTGCAGCAGCCTTTGGGAGCCTGGCTGTCAAGATGATAGATGTTTTCCCATCAGTATGTGATGACAGCAGCGTGTGTTTGTGTCTCGCTTAATGTCAGAGTGCATCATACTCAAGGCTGAATCTGACACACGTGGCGTGGTCTATAGCGTCACAATTATATCGCACTGCGACCTCCCGCTTCTGTTAAGGTCAGCTTGCAGCCTTGCAATCACCGTGTTGACGTCGTGCCAACCATAGGGGGAACCATGTGACCTTTCGAGAGGAACAACAAAATGCCTCTCGCCTCTCAAGATTACCTCAAAGATGGATGACCCCTAAATTGGCCAGATTTACATTTGCTGCAAGGACCTAGAGGTTCAGACCAGACCAGCTGTCAAAACAGTTAATCATCCTACATTATCTTGCACAGCACAGAGAGAGAGAGAGAGAGAGAGAGAGAGCGAGAGAGAGAGAGAGAGAGAGAGAGAGAGAGAGAGACAGAGAGACGGAGAGAGAGAGAGACAGAGAGAGAGAGAGACAGAGTGCTAATGAGTTACCCTGACGAGTGTTGCTCAATCTGAGCTGGCTCAGCTTTAGAAGCCCAAGTAATTGCGGAACATAGATAAGGCTCCTGGTCAGGAAGTGGAGATCAATATAGGGCCACTGATTGATTAGCTGCGAATGAGGATAATTTAAGATAATTGTCTGGGTAGGAGCGGATGGAGGGTGAGGTCATGGGGGAATAATGGACATCCTCTTTCTGGGTTTTCAAACATGAACACTCAATGAGAGGAGAAACAATAAATGGAGGCTGAGTTATTAATGAAGTTGCCTGTCGTCAATCATGCTCCTTCTCTCTCCCCCGCTCTCAGTATCCCTTCCTCTCTGTCCACCAAGCCCATATAATTTCTTTTGTATATTTACTGTAGTTGTGAACAGGACATAATTCCTCAACTGCTCTCTTTTCATCACACAGTGTGGGAAGAGGAAATTCCAGCCCCAATAAGTAAATGCAACTGCTGTTCATGTCATTGAACACTAGATAGAGCTAAAAGTACATCATTTCAAATTGATTGAGTTCTGAGGTGGTGGTAATATCAATTTCATAGAAGATTGCAAAAAAAAATAAAAAATACCCTGCGCAGTTTGCAGTTGGCAAATTTCATTAGTGCCACCAAAATATGACATTCATTTAGACTTATGAGGTCCGCTCTTTACCTGCCTGTTCACACAGTAGAGACCATGATACTAGCCACTATTATGAAAAAAGTAGCCTTTTAAAAAATTGCTCATCTAATTAATTTTCTCCACTAAGCTTGATGAGACACTCATTAAGCACAATAACAGTGGTTTGATATTGCCTTGCACCACTCTTAAGCCTTTCAGCAGCGTAATCAGGGCACTCAACATCAGCCTTTTGTCTCTGCATGGTGACGTTTGGTGGGATGTTTTAATTCCCTCAGGAGATGCACATCCATTAGAGACACAGGCTACCCACCGCAGGTAAAGAGCACATGGCACACACAGAGCGAGGGGGGTGGGGGTGGGGTGGGGGGGGTCTGGACTTCATAGTGGGGGGGCAGTGTGGGGGGGGTACTGTGGAGGGTCCCAGCTCATGATGAGTACAGGCATGGACACTGCTTTAAATGTTGGCTCCCCACTCCCCTCCCATTAATAACAATATTAGTAGTGTTCCCAAATGATCTCATGTCAATAAACGGCACTTAGAATAGTTTTAACGTTGCCTCATATCCCCCCTGCTTCCCCCCCCCCGCCCCCCTCCCTGGAGATGTCATGCATTCTCTTTGGGGAGGATCACTGGTTAATCTCTCCATTATTCTGCTATTGGGAAATATGGATGATAAGAGCGGGGAGAGGTGGTGGGAGATGACAGGTCAAGCAAGATGTGATGGATAGATGGATGAATGGAGAGTTTGTTAGTGCATTTATCATCATTTCCCTCCTCCTTCTTGGGAGACCGGTGGGCCCTTTTGCCCATTGGCGTTCAATGGGTTTCTCTTTCAGCCATGTCCTCCACTAACTACTGATAGCAGCAATTTCTGTGGAATTAAGTAATTATATAATATCTGATGTCTCTAAAAGCTGAATTATCTTACGGGTAATTATATAACAATGTAAATTAAAGTAAGCTTATGACTGTGTTTCATTAGTATT
>CM059274.1:16549917-16627417 GCA_030347295.1 Setipinna tenuifilis | reverse complement strand
GTTACGAGATGTGTGGTGATGTTTGCACAATAAACAATCCCTCCCACACACTTAGAAACCTTCTCTGCCTCTCTTAACCCCACAGATTCTTCAGTAGGAGTAGAGAAGGGTGGCAGCGGTCACCCCACCTGGCCTTGAACCTGGGTCTCCTGGTCACCAAGCATGCATTCTGATCACAATTCCACACAGCAGTCAGATTCTTTGTGATGGCAGTCACAGCACAGCCTCAACTGTAGTCATGGCTTTCCACCACAGCAGGGGCATAGCCAGAAAAAAAATCATGTGGGCCTAGCCCAAAGCACATTATAGGTTATTTTTATGACTAAAACAGTCAATCAAACTTATAGAGCCTTCTGATTGGGTGGGCCTGATTGACACCAGCCCACCTGTGGCTATGGCTATGCATCACAGTAGGATAAATCCCTACCAGCCACGTCATATTTCCAACTGTATCATGGAGCCTCGGAGGAATTCAAGGAAGGCGACAACTAAGCAACTAAGAGTTCGTGTGAGTAGAGACGCTTAGTGAATCCCATGCAGTCATATTCCTCTGGGCTGTTACAGGTGTTTTGAGTTGTGTGCTATATGCCCAAATACTTCCCATTTCCTTTAGCTTCATTTCCTTTTCAGTGTCATTGTACAAGTGTATGGTGTACATTGTACATGTGTGCAGTGGCAATAAAAAAGCAAGCTATTCTATTCTCAAGAACGGAAATGGCGTACTGACGTAGCATCTTCTGTCTCAGAAGAGGGCCCTGCTATCCTCTCAGTGTAAGGATGGCAATGTCTTGATTTATGGTGTCCTCTGAAGTAGGTAATGGACTTCAGGACTGCAATAAGGCGTCTAAGCTTTACTTAAATCTGTTGCTGTTCCCCAGCCAACAAGGTGCATTACTGTGAAACGGAGCACAACGCCAACAGACAGTTCTCCAGTGTAAGGTGTCAGTCTCGCACAGGAACTCTCTGTCTGTTGAGTCATAACACTGCAAATTTGAACATCGACGCCAACTCACCACTTTTTGTGTGTGAGTGTTTCTCTAGTATTTCAGTCCCATCTTTTTTCCCCACCTCCCTTCCACATTTTGTCCCAGTAATCTCTCGTAATGTACAGGGGCTTTAACTTTTTTTTACAATCAAATCAATATGTCCAGCAGTACATACGCAGTAAACTTTATTTTTTATTATTGGTTATCATTATTTTATTACTGAGATAAGCACTTCGGCTCAGCCCTGTTGTGAGTTGCTTTATGTGCTATTTAAATAAACTGACTTGAGTTGACTTGAACATAACTTTTCCCAGAGTGACATTTAATAATTTATCATGCTTTTTTTAAAAAGACATTTGCCTGTAAAGGGAGAAAATAGCTTGATCCTGTTTTCACCCTTCAGCAAATTAAGGACAAGTTTATAATTCAGTGGTGCTTTGTATTATCTGTAGTAGTCATACTCTCTGTTATGCTTCGGTGAACATTTGATTTGTGTATGTGCATTGTGTATGTGTGTGTGTGGGTGTGTGAGTTTGTGTGTGTGTGTGTGTGTGCATTGTGTATGTGTATGCGTGGGTGTGTGAGTTTGTGTGTGTGTGTGCGTGTGCATTGTGCATTGTGTATGTGCGTGCGTGGGTGTGTGAGTTTGCATGTGTGTGTGTGTGTGTCTGTCTGTGTCTGGGTTTGTGTGTGGGCGAGAGAGAGAGTGTGTATGCGTGAGGCATTCGCAAAGGCTTTATTTGTTCTTGAAGACTCATGCGACCGTGTGTGTGGGTGTATTGATGTGTGGGTGGGGTGGGGTGGGGTGGGGTGGGGGCACCTCTTGGCATTAATTCCGCATCTTCCTTTCATCTCCCCCAATGATGAATGACATGGCGAGCACGCACTCACTCACAGCCCGCTGAAATAAAAAAAAGCCATTAGTATTCATACTTACGTACGGCGCATCGAAGCATTTGCATTCACACACAGACACAACACACTGTGAGGGAAAAAATGCTATGCGTGTGTGTGTGTGTGTGTGCCCTCTGACAAGTGAGTTATTTTCTCATCATGGAAAGTGTGCACATATATCCGTTGCCAATAAATCTATAGTCGCGAAAAGAAAATCTGTTTTTTATTAAAATAAGTCAACAGAAAAAGTGATAATGAAATATCCAGATTCATCACGCCATCAATCCTATCCTGCCTCTCTGTTACATTTTTGTTCAGACAAGAGTCTGAACTTGGAGAAATCATTAAATTTTAAATGTTTCCTTATTTCTAGCTTAATTATTTAACAGGCGCTGGGTCGACCCCTTCGCAAAAAAAAAACATTTCATTGAGGAAGGAGTCTGGCTCTGTGATGTGAAACTAGGGGGGAAAGTGAGTGTATCAGTCGGATTTCAAATAGATAGTTTTAGATGTCTGGAGATTTGTTTGATTTGAGAGAGCGGAGTGTCCATGTGTGGGCATCTGTAGGAGAAAGGCTTGCCGCAGTAATGCAGCCTAAGCTTCACAGAATAGATATATTCACATCCTTCACAGGTATTAGTTTACAGGCAGATTATGGGTTTGTGGTGGATGCCGTGGTGGGTTTCATATGTGAACTTTATAGCAGTGTACCGTTTTCTGTATAAAACTGTCTTTGTTAAAAACAGATGGATAATTTTTAGAAGAAAATGTATCAAAGCTTTTTGTTTTTATGAGCTTAACTTTTTTTTTTGAGGTTAGAGTACTTCACACAGAAACACTGTCATTTTCGCCCCTTACTTACTGAGGCCATTTTTTTTCTTCCTGTCTTTCTCTCCTTCCCTTTCACTTTCTGCTGCATTAGAGCATTATGTAAATATGTGCATTGCGATTCTTTCAGGGAAGCGCAGTGGGAGCATTAGAGGGGGCAATTTGAGCATTTGCAATGAATGCTAGATAACATATGTCGGCTTGTCACACACACAAATGGACATTAATACGTTAGCACGGGCCAGACCCATCTGCGTAAGGGGCGTAGCGGGCATCTCCGGGTCTAATTTACACGCTGCGGCGGCGGTGCGGTGCGGCGGCCCTGACAAACGCGGCCCGGCGCGGCTGAATGGCTATTATTAATGGAGACGGCTAGTGGAGGTGTGTGTGCGGTGTGCGGGAGCGGGAGGAGGAGGCTGCTTAGCGGCTAACCCTCAGCGAATGTGAATAACAATGGAGCGCGGGATCATTAGCCTAGCCTGGAGGGAATGTTTAATCGGGTTTTTGTGTAATGAAGGCAGCTGCTGCCAATCGCGAGCACGCGCACTCACACACACACACACACACACACACACAGAGACACACACACACACACACACACACAAACACATTCTCTCTCTCTCACTCTCTCTCTCTCTTTCTCACACACACACACACACACACACACACACACACACACACACACACACACACACACACACACACACACACACACAAAGAATGATGTTGCCCAAATGTTGAATCAAAGTTGTCACCATCCCACCAGAGGAGCATTATAATTGGTTTGGGGGGGTGGGGTGGGGTGTGATCACTATTGCAAGGGATGGGCTCCTATGCCCTGGTGTTTTGTCAATGTTATGACAGAGTGAGGAAGGCTGTCATAAAAACCAAATTAAATATTTATAATTTATCTAAGTCTTTTCTTCCCCCCTCTTCTCTTCTCTCCCAGGATACGGGAAGGGAAAGCCATCTGTGCACAAAAAAAGTGCCACACCTTCGGTTGTTGTTGTAGTCAGTTCATAAATACTTTATTAAGACTTTATTACAAATATATCACACGCTAATCATAATTGCACTCAAATTGGCATGTGGTGATGGAACATTCTGGCGTATGTGTTTTTGTTTACCTCATGCTTTCATTCCCCATGATTGTTTTTGTTCGTGTAATAATAAGATGCACCTGGTAATATTTCAGGTCGAATTCTCCGCTGTCTTTCCTTCTCTCTCTCTCGCTCTATATTTCTTTCTCTCTCTTTTTCTTTCTCTCTCCCTCTCTCTCTGTACCTCTCTTTCCCTCTCGTTCCAAACACCTGTCTCCACATGTGGGTTTTCTGCTCTAATGACAAATCCTCCTCTAATAAAGCTTCAATTAAGATCCTGATGTTGGTGCTAAGACGTGTGGCAAATTGGCTTTTGTGTACGCTGAGAGCTTCGCATTTGTGTGGCTCTTGGTCCAACTCTGTGATTGGTGTGCAGAGAGAGAGAGAGAGAGGGAGAGAGAGAGAGACAGAGACAGAGAGAGAGAGAGAGACAGAAAGAAAGAAAGAGAAAGAGAGGTATCTGCCAAGGGCTGCTGATTACCCAGCTGCTGGAAGTAATGAAGTGAGGCAGTGAACAGCATGTCACTCCGGTGTCTTTTTGATGTCTACCCTCCTACCCCACCCTCCCCACCCTACCCTACCCACCCTACCCTACCCACCCTCCTACCCCTACCCTGCCCTACCCATTTACCCTCCTCCTCCTCTTGCCCTCCAGCCTCATGTGCAACCCCTCTCTCTCTCTCCCCAGCCAAACCATACACACACACACACACACACGCACACGCAGATACACATGCACACATGCATGCATGCACACACACACATGCACATGCATGCACACAGACACACACACATGCGCACACACACACACACACACACACACACACACACACACACACATATGTGCACACACACATATCCACACGCACAGATACACACACACATGCAGGTGCACACTCACACACACACACAGACACACACACACAGACACACACACACACACACACACACACACACACACACACACACACACACACACACACACACAAATGCCGCCAGCCACCACCCCCCCTTACTCCACTAAGGAGCAACAGTAGGGGCCTCAATCGGGGCCAAGTTGGGTGTAATCTAAATTAAAACTCGCTAATCTTGTTATCAAGCTAACCCCTTAGTGACTCGAGCTCACGCAGCCTTCCAAAAAGCTGTCGCCCGACAATGTGCACCCCTGAATACATTCATGGAGGGTGTGTGTGTGTGTGTGTGTGTGTGTGTGTGTGTGTGTGTGTGTGTGTGTGTGTGTATATGTGTTTTTGGTATGTATGGTATGTATGCTGCCCTACAAAGGCAAAATGAAGTAACTATGCAAACATTAAAACTGAGAAAAATACCTTCAAAGTTATCATACTACCCAGTCAAGCATGTTGTAGGCATAATAGTGGTAATACTGTTATATACTTTCTCAATAATAACAAGCAAGCCATTTAATCACAACATAAAAGAGGTATGATAAAGTCAATCTCTAGTCTAAACCGGAAACTCCAAGTTACTGCCTTTTGTGTGTGTGTGTGTGTGTGTGTGTGTGTGTGCATGTGTGTGTGTGTTGCGGGCCATGAGAGGAACAACATTTAAGCAGGTGTTGGGGGGAATGAAGCCATTTTGACACCAGTGTTAATCGCATACTTTTGTCCCGGCCGCCACTATTGTGATGCCCTACCCTCTTTGTGGTGATGATGAGGCTAGTGGTGGCAGAGTGCTCTGTTTGTGTGTGTGTTTGTGTGTGTGTGTGTGTGTGTGTGTGTGTGTGTGTGTGTGTGTGTGTGTGTGTGTGTGTGTGTGTGTGTGGTTGGGGTGGTGGTGGCAGAGGCAGGGGCAGAGGCGTGTGTGTGTGTATGTGTGTGTGTGTGTGTGTGTATGTGGTTGGGGTGGCAGTAACGGTGGTGGTGGGGTGGTAGATGCTGGGGTTGAGGCATGTGTGTGTGTGTGTGTGTGTGTGTGTGTATGTGTATGTGTGTGCATGAGTCTGTGTGTGGGTGTGTGTGGTAGGGGTGGCAGCAGTGGTGGTGGTGGCAGTAGCAGAGGCAGGGGCGTGGGCGGTGGCGGCTGCCCAGGCGAGACATCTGAAGCTCAGTGGAGGGCTCATGGTGAATAGGGCCCCTGGGCCTTTTGTTGCTCTCTCAGGAACACCCAACTGCCAGGGTTTTGGGTGGGGGTCAGGGGGCTGTTAGTGTGTGTGTCTGTGTGTGTGTGTGTCTGTGTGTGTGAGGGGTGGGGTGTGGGGTTGTGTCGCGGTACAGAATCTCCCCAAATCCCCTTCTGTCCTGTTATGGGCTGTTTTAGTTTAGTGGTGGGGTGGCCCACCACCCACCCACACACACACACACACACACACACACACACACACACACACACACACACACACGCACAGACACACACACACTAACACTGCGCAGGAAGCCACATTTCCATATGCATAGCATGAGCCGCTGATATTTTAATGAAGGGGAAAGTCTCCCTCAAGCCAGGAGAAGAAAAGAAGAGAGAGAAAAGAGAGAAAAAAGAGACAAAAAGGGAAAGCGACTGAGAGAGAGAGAGAGAGGGAGAGAGAGGGGAGAGCATTGACGCTAGACATGCCTTGATGATGGCCTTTAATAGCAGTCTGTCTCGCCGAGGAGACGCAGTCAGATGAGACGCATTAAGAGGCGTTCATCAAGAGTGCCTGCCGGAGAACTGGCATCCTCCAGCTCTCTCTTTTTCTCTCTCTCTCTGTATCTCTCTCTTTCTCTGTCTCTCTCTCCCTCTCTTGCTCTCTCTCTCTTTCTCTCTCTCTTGCTCTCTCTCTATTTCTCTCCCTTTCTTGCTCTCTCTCTCTCTTTCTCTCCCTCTCTTTCTCTCTCTCTCTCCCTCTCTTTCTTTCTCTGCCCCCCCCCCCCTCTCTCACACTACTAATGCAGACGGATAAAAAAGCAAATCCCATTTGTGATCTTCTCTCCTCTGCCCCACCCCTCTCTTTTTTTTGTTTTTTTTTTTGCTGCTTTTCTTTTTTCTGTCTTGCCTATGATGATCTAATAGTAAGGGTGTTTTCTGAAGAGACATAAACACATCCCCTTTCTTTCTCTCTGTCTTTTCTTTTCTGCCATTAACTGTTGTTTGCCACTTTATTTTTTTTCCTTTTTTGTCTTTTTCGTTTTTTATTTATTTATTTTAAAGACTCAGTCCCCATGGGGATTCGACAGCAGCTTTAAGCGATGTGAGCGTTTTTCTGACTCTGTCGCTTTTTTAATTGAACGGTGCTGTAAAGGCACTTTGAGTGGCCTCTCCTGGGTCATTGGCAAGCACGTGGAGAGAATTCAACAAGCGGGAAGAGGGAAAAAATTACGGCCCTGTTAAAGTGCCGCCTATTTCTTCTTCTCCCCCCCTCCGTAGAAAATACGTGCCAAGCCAAACCACGGCACGGCACTCAAACACCTCCAGCCATATATCATAATACTACACAGATTGTTATTAGCGACGATAAAATCAACATTCCCCAGCTTGCTGCTAGTTATCCCCTTACTCGGTGAACCACCAACGATGTCTTGAGGCTCTTTTGGCGAGTGTGTGTGTCGAGAGTGTGTGTGTGTGTCGAGAAGGAGGGCCATTGTTTGGCACTGGGACACTCAGGTGAGGGAGCTCACTCACTCACTCACACACTCACTCACTCACACACTCCTGTCAGTGTAGGCCCTGTCCCTTTGTGTTTGTCACGTTTTAATGATCTACTTCTCGATTATACTGGGACAGAAGTAACAGGGACCATAAATAATGAAGTAAGCGGTGGGGGGGCCGGTGTGTGTGTGTGTGTGTGTGTGGAGTGTGTGTGTATGTGTGTGTGTGTGTGTGTGTGTATGTGTGTGTGTGGAGTGTGTGTGTGTGTGTGTGTGTGTGGGGGGGGGGGGGGGGCTGTGCTGGAGGTGTGTGTGTGTGTGGGGGGGGGGCTGTCTGGCAGTTCAGGGGAGATGAAATGAGACGAAATAAGGGAGGCACAGCTCCCAGTGGCTGGAATGGATTTATTATTCAGATAAGCTGGGGGGGGGGGGGGGGGGCAGCTGGGGGGGCAGAGGAGCTCCAGGGGGAGGCTAATAAGCCTGAAGAAAGAGAAGAAGAGACAGAAGAGATGGATCTTTTTTTTTTCTTTTCTCATCCCCCCCCCCCTTTTGGCCTGCTTATACAGAGATGACAGGCCCTGTCATGTTACCTAATGGAATCCAGCTCCACATATGCACATGTGTGTGTTTGTGCCTCTGTGTGTGTGTGTGTGTGTGTGTGCCCATATTACAGTGACACGGCCCTAATAAAACCGGGATACTCCTGCACCAAAGTCGCTCATTTCCCTCCCTCTTCCCGTCTCCTGGCTGGGGCTCTGCATGTGACTTGTGAGGGGTTCTCAACGAGCCGACAAGGACTTTTTAGCCCTCTGACGGATAGACAGCGGCGTGTAAAACTGTGGGTGTGCGTGTGCGTGTGTATATATGTGTGTATGTGTGTATGTGTGCGTGAGTGAGTATGTGTGTGTGTGTGTGTGTGTGTATGTCTGTGAAAGTGTGTGTGTATGTCTGTATGTGTGTGAGTGTGTGTGTGAGTTTGTGTGTGTGTTTTTGCATGTGTCTATGTGTGGGGTCATGCCTATTTGTGTGGATGTCTGTATCTGTGTGAGTGTGTGTGCGTTTGTGTGTGTATGTTTGTGTGTTTTTGTGTGCGTGTGTGTGCATGCCTGTTTGTGTGTGTATGTATGTGTGTCTGTGTGTGTGTGTGTGTGTCTATGGGTGCGTGTGTTTTTGTGTGTGCATTCGTGCTTGTGTGTGTGTGCCTGCATGAGTGTGTGTGTGTGAGTGTGTGTGGTGGTGGGGGGCCTCTCATCTGCGGCTGCTTCTTGGGGAGCCGTGAGTGTGATGTGTGCAAATGATCATGTTGGAGGCGCGGAAGTCCTGCTCGCCCCCCATTCCGGTTGTGTGTGTGTGTGTGTGTGTGTGTGTGTGTGTGTGTGTGTGTGTGTGGAGCTCAATGGCGTTCCGGGGAATCTCGCCGGCGCGCCTCGCCAGGCTCTGCCTAACCATTTGTGATACGTACGTGTGTGTGTGTGTGTGTGTGTGTGTGTGTGTGTGTGTGTGTGTGTGTGCTTTCAAGGGCCGTCATGCCTGCCGGAATTGGATTGCTGTTTATCTCTGTACTTTATGGCCCACATGGGCACATGAAGAGACACACTACGCCTTGTCTCTCTTCTTCTCTTCTCTCTCTCTTTTTTCCTCCCGTCCTCTCTCTTCCTCTCCCTTCCTTCTCTTATCTCTCTCTATCTCTTTCTTTCTCCCATCCTCTCTCTTCCTCTCCCTTCCTTCTCTTATCTCTCTCTCTTTCTCTTTTCTCTATCGTTTTCCGCCTGGTCCTCTCTTTACTTTTCCCCTTGTCCTGTCCTCTGCTCTCTCCCCCTACCTCTCTTTATCTCCTTCTTTCTCTTTCCCTTTTTCTCTCTTTCTCTCTCTCCCTTCCCCTTTCTCTGTCCTCTGCTCTCTCTCCCTACCTCTCTCTCCTCTTCTCTCTCTCTCTCTCTTTATCTTTCTCGCTCCCTTCCCTTCTCTTTCTCTCTCTCCCTTACTCTCTCTCTCTGTCCTCTGCTCTCTTTTCCTCTCTTTCTCTTTCTCTCTCCATTTCCTTCTTCCTCTCTCTCCCCTTCCGTTTCTCTGTCCTCTACTTTCTCTCCTTCTCCCTCCCTGTCTCTCTCTCTCTCTCTTGCTCCATCTTGCTTTAAAAAACCCCCACCTTTACAAGAACCTAACATGACAGTTATTGATGTCATTGCAAAAACAGCAAATCAGTAAAAAAAAAAGTCTAGCAGCGCTTATATGAGCGCCATTACAGCAGCTCTCTGCCTTCCAATTGCCTTTGCATGGACTAGCTAGCACGTCTCCTCCTCCTCCTGACGGTTCCTCCTGATGGTTATATGGGGCCTATCGAGCTGGCAGTCATGATGCAGTCACATGTTCACTCACAGCTCACAGTTTTTGTGCCAAGAAATGGATAGGACATTTCAGGCAGTTTTAGATTATTTAATTTCAGCTCTAAAAATAGCTGCCACCATCTGTGTGGTTCGCAATAATTCAATCTTTTTTTTTTGCGGCAGGCAACGATGTATCCCGTATCTCCTCTCCGGAATGGAGAACGTCCTAATGTCCTAACATCCTAACAGGTGAAGGCGGATCCGTGTAATAGCAGGGGTGTGCTGTTAATTGGGTGCCAAAACGTCAATCCAAACGCATCGCTCTTGGTGCCGCCGTGTGTATAGCCTGTAGCCCAGCGGCGTCTGTGTGTGTGTGATGAAGGTGCCAGATGCATGCACGACACACACTCACACACACTCACGCTCACACACACACACACACACACACACACACACACACACACACACACACACACACACACCCGCACACACTCACACACAAGAGCACAAACTCTCTGTCTCTAACACATGCACATACACACACATCCACAGATAGACAGATACACAGACAAAGACATGCACAGACACATACACACACACACACACACACACACACACACACACACACACACACACACACACACACAGACTTACACAAACACACATACACACCCACATACACAGATACACAGACAGAGACACACACACACACACACACATACATACGCTCACACACGCTCACACACACACACACACACACACACACACACACACACACACACACACACACACTTACACCCTCGCCAGCAGCCATGAGGCCATTCCTGGGCGGTGTGCGATGTGATTTAATTCTGGGGGCCATCTGTAATCCCCTGTGGTGAGGCTGCCCCCCCCTGCCATGCCCCCCCCCCCCCCCCCCCCCCCCACATCCACCTGACACCACTGCGCCTGGCACAAGGAGAACCAGTTTGTCAAGAGATCTCAAGGAAACAGCACCAACAGACAGATGGACTTAGAGTCTCTCTCTCTCTCTCTTTCTCTCTCTCTGTCTCTCTCTCTCTCTCTCTTGCTTGCTCACTCTCTGTCAGTCTCCCTCTTTCTCCTACTCCCTATTTCTCTCTCTCTCACTCAGATTTCTCTCTCTCACTGTCTCTCTCTCATTCTCTTCCTCTCTCATTCTCATTCTCATTCTCTCTGTCTCTCTTTCTCTTTGTCATCCAGCTTTTTATGAAACACTGAGACCAGGGCATCTGTTGATATTTATCAACTTCAATACACACCATAATATTTTTGAATGGTCTACGGCAGTGGGACAAAATCACCTGTACGTACTCCAAACGTGTGACGGTTGTGTTTTTACTGTAAGCACTGTAAAGCCTAGTCAGTGCAGGTGTGCTATTCAGTGGACATTCGTAGTAACCCACACTAGACTCAAGAGCTGAAGATCTTTGCCTGAGCTGGGCTGGGTTTGGGCCGGGTTTGGGCATGCGGACCAAGTGCACGATAACTGAAAGGTCAGGTGATTAGTTTTGATGAGTTTGAGACAGATGCGAAAATGGACGCTGCATAGGTTAAAACTAGGCTATTACGTTAACAAAGGGCTTATTTATTTGTTTCCAAGTTACATGTTACATGTTTGCCTAACTTTTAAGGCCCCATTACAGCTCTACTACACTCCCAGTGGTGTAGTAGTAGGCTATCTGGGGAGTCATGCCCTCTGGTGGATGGAGATGGAATTACATTACAGCAGCTCTTACATGGCGCGCCTCTTAACTGAGCACACCAGCCCTGGCTCTTCACCTGCCCACATGATGTTGGCTCTCCACCGCAAAGAGGAGAGAGGAGAGAGGAGAGAGGGAGGGGAGGAGAGGAGAGGAAAAAAGAGGAGCTGAGAAGAGAGAAGAAGGGAGGGACAGAGAGTAGAGGAGCGAGGAGAAAAGAGGGGATGAGAGGAGAGGAGAAGACAAGAAAGGAAAGGAAAGGGGAGGAAAGAAAAGGAGAGGAGAGGAGAGGAGAGGAGAGGGGAGGAGAGGAGAGGAGAGGAGAGGAGAAGAGAGGAGAGAAGAGGAGAAAAGAGGAGAGGAGAGGAGAAGAGAGGGGTGTGCTGCACATGAGCATTTGGCCAGAGATAAGCACATGGAGAGGTTTCCCATCTCCTTCTGAAGTGGCCAGTGGAGAGAGAGGTACGAGTCAGCGCTACTGAGGCCTAAATACTCACCCACAACCACTCTTTCATGTGCTCTCTCTCTCTCCCCCCTTTCTCTCTCTTAATTCCATTCTATCTCTTGATTCCATTCTCACTCTCTCTCTCTCTCTTCCTCTCTATCCCATTCTCTCTCTCTCCCTTTACCCCCCCATCTCTCTGTCTCTCTGTCCCTTCCTCTCTCTTTATCCCATTCCCTCTTTTGATTCCAGTCTCTTTCTCTCTCTCTCTCTCTATCCCATACTCACCCCCCCTCTCTCTTTCTCTCCCTCTCTCCTTTTTGTCAGTGTCTCTTTGAAACAGTTCAATTAGCCTCCTGCTTCACCTGCTTCATATCAGGGGGGTCATCCACCTGACTGAAGCGTTTGTAGTGATACGCCCACGTTAACTTTTATTTTTTAATGTTATTTCCTGCTAAAAACGATTCTGTTCTCTCCAAAGACTATTCAACTTGACCCTACTTCAGCCACCCCCCTCTCCTGCCCACCGACCTCAGCACACCCCCCCCCCCCCCCTTTTTTTTTTCTAGCCCCCTTTTCTGTTTTGTTACCTGCAGATAGTGGGGGCACCATGCTGAAATCAGGCTTTGAGGATTGACTTACTCTGCTGTGTGTTAATTAAATAGAGGGGGAAAGTCTGATTCAGCACACACACACACACACACACACACACACACACACACACACACACACACACACACACACACACACACACACACACAGATACTGATGTGCACACGCGGGCACTCACACACGTGTTAGAAAACACACACACGCACTTGCATGTGCATGTGTATGCACTCACACACATATACACACACACAAACTGCGCAAGCACATACACACACACACACACACACACACACACACACACACACACACACACATGTGCACACTCTTACATGTGCGTGTACACACACACTCACACACACACACATGTGCACACACACATGTGCACACACACACACACACACAAACACACACCTAAGGTGATGTCTGAAGTGCTCCCTGAGTGTTCCTCATTCTAAGTGGTGACACAAACTGGCCCTCGTGCTGCGCATTTATCTGCTCTACTCCTCCTCCTCGCATCTGTTCATCCCACCATTCCATCTGTACCACACACTTTTCCTCCATCTCTCCCGCTCTCTCTCTCCCTCTTCCCCTCTTCCTCTCTCTCACTCCCTCTCCCCTTCTCTCTCTTCTTCCGCTCTCCTTCTCTCATTTCGGAGTAGTAATGAGCTTTTGCCCCCTGCTCTGGGCTCACTGCTGACTCAGGTGTGATCATGTGTGTGTGTGTGTGTGTGTGTGTGTTGCGGCTGACCTCCACGGCTCCTTCCTTGTCCATAAATAACTGGGCCCAGGGTCGGTGGCGGTCAGATCTATCCCCTGCACGGCCGCTGCATACCTAATGAGAAAGTGTGTGTGTGTGTGTGCGCGTCTGTGTGTGTGTGTGTGTGTGTGTACTGTATATCTGTATGAGATACTGTGTGTGTACTTTCATTCATCAGTTCATCATTTTAGTATATTAGCTCTTTTCAATTGCAACCATTTGTGCATGTGTGCACGTGTGTGTGTGTATGTGTGCACGTGTGTGTGTGTACAGTATGTGTGAGTGCTGTATATCTGTGTGAGTTTGTGTACTTTCATTCATCATTTAGTATATTAGCTCTTCTCAACTGCAGAGGTTTGTGTAGGTGTACATGCACATGTGTGTGTGTGTGTGTGTGTGTGTGTGTCCATGTGTGTGTGTGTGCATATGAGTTTGTGTGTGAGGGCGATAGAAAGACAGTAGACACATAATTATGTCTGTGTGAGAAACGGTGTTGCATACGGTTAGTATATATGCATGTGGCTGATCCGGCCAGGTCAGGGAAACAAGTGCCATCATAAATATACCAGAGTGCAAGTAAGTACCTGTGTGTGTGTGTGTGCTTGTGTGTGTGTGTGTGTGTGTGTGTGTGTGTGTGTGTGTGTGTGTGTGCATGTGTGTATGTCTGTGCCTGTGGGTGTGTGTGCCTGTGTGTGTGTGTGTGTGATTGTTTACGCCAGTGTGTGTATCTGTGTGCGTGTGTGTGTGTTTACGCCTGTATCTGTGTGTGTGTGTCTGTGCCTATGTGTGTGTGTGTGAAAGTGTGAAAGGCCCACGGCCTGGCCAGTGTGGATGTGTTATTAATACGAGTTTAAATATGGAATTCATAGAGTGCAAATGGGCTATTGGTCAGGCCGTTAAGTGGCGGTGTCAGGGCTGGGGGGGGCTGGGGGGCGGGGGGCGGGGGGGGGGGGGGGGGGGGGGGGGGCTGCGGGGGCTGTAACTCGCCCCCGATCGATGCTGCCGCTGACGGCCCGCTGATGAACGCCACGCGCACCCTGATTTGCTGCCGAGCCAGGAGAGGGCAGTGGGGGAGAGTGTGTGTGTGTATGTGTGTGTGTGTGTAGAGGGGAGTGGAGGAGAGGTGGTGTGTGTGTGTGTGTGTGTGCGTGTGTGTGTAGAGGGGGGTGGAGGAGAGAGTAGGCTGTAGGAGAAGTGGTGTGTGTGTGTGTGTATGTAGAGGGAGGTGGTGGAGAGGGCACTGGGGGAGAGGTGCTGTGTGTGTGTGTGTGTGTGTATGTGTGTGTGTGTGTGTCTGTGTGTGTGTGTGTGTGTGGTGGAGTAAGAGGACTGGAGGTGGAGAGGGATGAGTTACACACTGGTTTGTAGGGGCCAAATGCCTGTCGTCATCCTGTCTCCATGCCCTCTACCCCCCCCCCCCCCCCCACACACACCCCCACCCCACCCCAGCACACTTTAGCCTGCCACTGCTTTCATTGATAGGCTGCGAAGACTTTTGTGTTGTGGGTGACTAACTGCGCACTCACACACACTCACACACACACACACACACACACACGTTTTTGTACACATAAACACGCAATTACACACACACATTTTTGGACATATAAACACTCACACAATTACACACACACACACACACACACACACACACACACACACACACACACACACACACACACACACACACACACATGCATACACAAGGACCCTTGAGAGAATAGATGACTGCTGGAACCCTGTGTTTGCTGAGTTGTTCTTCCAGTTTTTTTATTCTCCCTCTCTCTCTCTCTCCCTCTTTCTCTCTCTCTCTCTCTCTCTCTCTCTCTCTCTCTTTCTCCTTTCCCGGCTGCATTAGTGGAGCTGCCGTTTCAAGGACGTGGAAGTGGAGCTGACTTCATTAATATGTATTGGAAATTATTTTCTACTTTGTTAGGGATTCTTTCAGCTCTGAAGGCCAGCGAAGCTCTGGCGAAGGTGAGAGTCATTTTTGTCAGGGCGAGCCAGATCATGGAGTGATGAAAGTAGGATGAACACGACCTTCTTGCCCCACTCTCTCTCTTTCTTTATTACTCTCTCTTTCTCTCTTTTTCTTTCTGTATTAGTCTCTTTCTCTGTCCTTCTCTCTCTCTCTCTCTCTGTCTTTCTTTATTACTCTCTTTCTCTGTCTTCCTCTCTCTCTCTATCTCTATCTCTATCTATCTCCCTCTCTCTCTATCACTCCCTCCCTTCATCTTCTGGTCATGAACAGAATATGGATTATAATTTGTCAAAGTCCCTGCTTTTCCTTACAATGTTTTACTCCATTACATTCTCAGCACTTTTACCTGCTATCAGTGTTTTTCTCCATTACAATCTTAACGCTCAAGGTCCCCCCCCCAGCCCCCCACCCCCCACCCCCCGTATGCTCTCCCACATGGCAGCAATGCTGGTCTGGATCTGTCGCCACTGTGGTTCCCAAAACTTTTAACTGTAACTGCTGTATACCCCCTGAGACACCCCATGCCCCCCCCATGCCCCCCCCCCCCCCTTCCCCCGCACTGGGGACAGCTTGCGATAGCAATGAATATTTTTGCATAATTATTGAAGCATAAACAAAATGTGAATGCCATATTGGTACATAATAATGTAGTGGCAATTGCAAGAGGCTTTTTGTTCCCACATACTGTATAGTCTGTACCTCAACTTTATGCTGGCGACAGCTGACAGTCCAGAGAGAGTTTGCTTTTTGTTTTCTTTGGTTACACTTTATTTTACTGTCCTTGTTACATTAATTAGGTACAGTGTAACTACGTGTGTAGCAATTTGTAACATTATGTACCTACACTGTACCTTAGGGTTAGTGTTAGGTATGTACAGTGTAAGTACATAATATTACATGTTGTTATGTGTAGATACAGTAAAAATGGAACCGTAAAATGAAGTCAAAATTAATCAAAGAACAAAACCACACAGCTGCAGATCAAAGCTTAGACAATTTAAGCCCAGTAGCGTGTTACAGTTTTTTTTTGTTTTGCTTTGTCTTTTTTCTGTTTTTTTGAGTATCCTCTAGAATTGACCCAAGTTTCTCTGGAGGAACCTGTACCCCAGTTTGACAGGCCACTGCTCCAGCAGCTTGCCCCTGCTTATGCTGATGGCTGCTGGGCCGATGAACCCAGTCTGACCCCCCTCCTGCTCCCATCTCCCAGCCCACTGTGTCATAACAGCCCGCTTTTCAGGTGCTGCACTTTTACCACACTTTCTTTGACATTGCAACTTTTTCGTAATTAGCGCAGGGAGGCTGGTAGAGAAGTAAGATAGGGGGAAGAAAAGAGAAAGGGAGAGAAAGGGAGAGAAAGTAAGAGCGATAGACAGGGGGGAAGAGAGTGGGACAGAAAGAGAGTGTGTAAGAGGGAGAGAGAGAGAAGGACAGAGAAAGAGAGAAGGAGGGAGAGAAACGGAGTGAGAAAGAAAGTTTCTTAATGGTGCATATTATTGGCAGGTCAGCTTCTTAGGGAGTGGTAGGGGTCGGGGGTGGGGGTGGGGCTGGGGGAGAGTTGGGCTGACTTGCTTTTCCCGGACGTTCCTCTCGAAAAGCTCTTCATTAGGGGATAGCAGGAACAGAGAACACGACCCACTTTGCATGCATTAACCAGAGGTAACGGTTTCTTTACACACACACACACACGCACGCACGCACGCACGCACGCACGCACACACACACACACACACACACACACACACACACACACACACACACACGCACACACACACACACATTAAGGACAGACAGATGACCCCAATAGTGGGCAGATGGGGAAGTGAAAGCATATCAGGGTCTTTATTAGTTTGTTTTGTATTTGGTAATGCTTGCATATGAGGCTCAATAGCAGTTAGCACTAATGCTTTTGGATGAGGGGAGGGAGGGGGGCACACCCTACTGGGCATTAGTGGTCTTACAGTAAGCTTTGATCTGAAGCTGTGTGATTTTGTTTGATTTACTTTAAAAAGAAACAAGCCTGGTAACACTTTATTTTACGGTTCCTTTTTTAGTGTATCTACATGAAACAACATGAAATATTATGTACTTACACTGTACATATCTAACACCAACCCAAATCCCTACCCTTTGGTACAGAGTTAGTACATAATGTTACATATTGACACACTTCGTTACACTGTACCTAATTGGTGTAACATGGACAGTAAAAAATAAAGTACAACCCAAGCCCAAGTTGTGTAAAATGGAGCCTTTACAGGAGAGAACTGAAGTTTACGTACAGTATCTCACATTTTTCCTTCTCAGATGCATGGTTTGGCACTTTTTTTTTGAGTGATCTATTTGAGGTTTGCAGTGAAATAGTATGGTTTAAGCCAAGAGTGAGTAATGACTAACTAGACAAGCCATGCTTCATCATAACTTATGGCAAAAACAAAATTGCCTTTGAAATTAGATTTTAGGCTGGCTGGACGGAGAGGCTAATTTTATGTGTGTTGGGGGTTAAAAAATTGTAGGGGATGTTTTGGGTAGATTAATAAAGTTTTTGAAAAAAAAACAAAACAATTTTCTTCCAGAGTGCACAGCGAATCAAACTCCAGCATTATGAATATGCTCTTGTCCCAAAATCAATCTCACAAAAACGCCACTTAATTTTTCAAGCACCCAAGATGTGGGCTCTTTTTTTGAAAATTGAAAAACATCATAATGAAAGATTTTCACTCTGTACGTGGCAGGGAGAAGGGGTAGTAGGGTAGAGAGAGAGGGTAAAAAAGAGAGATGGATGAAGAGACTCAGCACGGAGGAGGAGAAAAAAGAGGGGGAAGAAGCATGCAGGAAAGAGAGAAAAAGAGAAAATCCAAGGAGAGGGAAAAGAGAGAAAGGGGGGGGGGGGTAGTGAGAGAAATGACCCTCCCTTTTGTATCTCTTTAGAAGTAGGAGGCAAACATTTAAATGGATGTGTCATTGTGAAGATGGATAGGACTCGGTTAATGCGTTTTCTCTCACATCACTGGGAATTAACTCCTCTCCAACTTCTTAGCCTGGCATTGGGGCTGTGTAATGAACCTTACACGGAAAGCGCAAAACATGTTTATCTTTTCTCACTCTCTCTGTCTCCCTCGCTCTCTGTCTAACTCTCTCTCACACACATGCACAGGCACACACACACACAACACACACACACACACATACACACGTGCACAGGCACACACACAACACAAACACACACATACACACATGCACAGGCACACACACAACACACAACACACACACACACACACAACAAACACACACACACGGCTGTGACTTATTGGAAGCTCAAAGCTTAAAGCCAATTTCACAAACTCATCTCCTTCTTCCATTTGTGTGTGTGTGTGTGCATGTGCCTGTTTCCTGTTTGTTTGTTTGTGTGTGTGTGTGTGTGTGTGTGTGCATGTGTGTGTGTGTTTGAAAGACAGGGGAGGAGGGAGTGTGTATGTTTACACGAGGATGAGTGCATACGTCTACCAATATGCACTTGTTCCACTGGTGCCAATCTGTATGTTTTTACACAGCAAGACCATGGGCGGCGGCTCGTGTGTGTTTTTTGGTAAGACTCACTGGACCGCATCGGGAGACAGTAGTGGAATGAATGTCTTTGAAATGGTGCCCTCTATTACCCCCCTGCCCCACCCCCCCTCTCCATCCTCATCTCTCTCTCTCTCTCTCTCTCTCTCTTTCTCTCTCTCTTATCTCTCCCATTCTCTCTCTCTCTCTCACTGTTTTTCTCTTTCTTTCTCTGTCTCTCTCTCTCTGTCTGTCTCTCTCTCTCTCTTGCTCTCTCTCATGCTCTCTCTCTTTCTCTCTCTCTTTATATCTCCCTCTCTAGCTCTCTCTCTCTCTTTCTCTCTCACTCTCTAGCTCTCTCTCTCTTTCTCTCTCACTCTCTAGCTCTCTCTCTCTTTCTCTCTCACTCTCTAGCTCTCTCTCTCTCTTTCTCTCTCACTCTCTAGCTCTCTCTCTCTTTCTCTCTCACTCTCTAGCTCTCTCTCTCTTTCTCTCTCACTCTCTAGCTCTCTCTCTCTTTCTCTCTCACTCTCTAGCTCTCTCTCTCGTTTCTGGCCTCCTCCGGTCTTGTCTTATTTTCAGATGAAAGAGAGGGGGATCCCCCCCCCACAGACACACACTGCAGCAGTCCCTATCATGTGCTGGGCTGTGAGACTACGCCCCCCCCCCTCCCTCGGGGACCTGACACGCTAGCTTCTTCATCTTCACAGGATAGTGAAGACAGAGGGGGGTCCACTGCCTCATCTTCCTTTTCCTTCCTCTTCCTCTTCCTCTCCCAGCCACCACACCATCAGGCCCCAGCCATGCTGCCATGCTGCCATGCTGCTCCAACTGCCATGCTGCTCCAACTGCGTCCAACTGTGGCCTTTGTGCTTGTGTCGGTCCCTCATTCCTCAAACACACACATACATGTATGTTCACACACATGCACACACATACACACACACACATGCAAGAATGTAAGATTGCACGGACACACACACACACGTACACACACACAATCAAGATAGCACACACACACATACACACACACACAAGCAAGTTGGCACACACACACACACACACACACACACACACATACACACACAAGCAAGTTGGCACACACATAGACACACACACACACGCATGCACGCACGCACGCACGCACGCACACACACACACACACACACACACACACACACACACACTCACACACACACACACACACACACACACACACACACCCTTCACCCCCTCTCCTCCATCCCCCTGCCTAATACCCAGATGATTTAACCTGAGGGAATAACTCTAATGCAGCAATACATACATATGTACACACACACACCCTCACACTCACACACACTCTCACACACACAGACTGATTTATTTATTCATGAAGAGCCAGACGTCTTTTGAACAAATGCATTTGATGTACATACATGGCAGAAATATGTCTGCCTTTATTGCTGCAGTAGTCTGCAGGCATCCTGCAATGAGAGCATTATAGGCTTTTCTGTGCTTGTCTGAGACACCTTTGATTGATATTGATGTTAATTAGGGAGGGTTTGTGCTAACAACCTCACTTCTCAGCACATTTCTGCCATCAACCCGGGCCTGTGTAATGTGTGTGTGTGTATTGAATAATTTTGGTCTCGCAAGATATCTATCCATCAATCCTGCTTCACTATTGAGTCATGAATGTAATGTACAGCTTTTTCCAGCCATGATAAATAATGCATCAGGCCTAATCTGCATTTTTACTTTATTAAAAAAACCCAATTAGCAATGCAGGCAAATTGGTCAAAGCTCTTGCTTGATAAAGATTTTGTTAATAGGGAGATTCTGTGTTGCTCCACCCAGGTCCTATTTTTCAGTCTTAAATATTTTCTTTATATCCCACATTTTTACTTGGGGTAAAACAAAGGTTACACTATTTTACTGTCCTTGTTACTTTACATCAATTAGGTACAGTGTGACAAAATGTGGAACAATATGTAGGCCTAACATTACGTACTTACACTGTACCATAGAGTTAGGGTCAGTGTTAGGTATGTACAGTGTAAGTACATAATATTACATGTTGTTACATGTAGATAGGCTACACTAAAAACAGAACAGTAAAATAAAGTGTTACCAAAACAAATGACATTGGTTCATTCTGGAGTAAAGTGTTTAAAACTGGGCACTACCAAAAGGCTATTCAACACAAGACTATGAGGTCAAGGGCATGAGTAAACTGCTCGTTATTACCACTGTCACAACCTTTAAGTTTCCTAAAAACACGCAGAAGACACTCTTAGATACACAAATCTGTCTGCTTAGCTCTGTAAGCACAAGACAACTTTGTAAAATGGTTAAACATATAAAACATTAATACTATCAGTCCCCACAAAAGTCAACTATAGGGTCTGTATTCCAAACAGTTAACAGAAGGCATGGAATTAACTAGCAGACACTGAATCGGGAAAACTGGAAGAATAGAGAGGTCCCATGGCTGTATCTTAGCTATGAAAAAATAATAACAGGGACACTTTTCAAGAAAGTTTCTCATTGTTCTTTGAACATGACAAACAGCGTAGGTCAAATTGGTCAAACAATTATTTTGTGGGCTGTTTTCATTTTTGTTGGAAAATTGTTGAGCCTGTGTCTATTCAATACAAAATATACCAGGAGCACAATGGAATACTACCAACTGTAATAAAAAAAGCATTTAGTGTCCTCAGTGAAAAATGACTTATCTCCACAACCATTAGTACAAACTTTTTGGTTTTAAATAAAAAAGACTAAAAAGTCCTAAGTGCTCTACTGAAGACAACATTTTTAACTTCTTACTTTGATAAAGTGTCACAGTGAAATTGCAGCAAGGCAGATCAAAACCACTGCAAACGGATGACAACCTGCCCAAAACATTTCATCTGTTGGCATATGATTTCATCATCCACAGGGTTGGAGAAAGTTAAGGGAGAAGGATACCTGGAACAGGACAGCACAGCAATTTGTATTCAAGTCACAAATGATATATGTGTCGTGTCTGATAACACATTTGACATTAATGGTTGATTTCTCCTGGTACTTTTAGGTAACAGCAGTAAAGTTCTTATTTGAAGTTGGTCTAGCATATAGGTGACCCAAATTTAGGAATGAGTAAGTTTGACATTGGCTACCATAACTTCATTATTTTTACCTCAGGGAATATCTTCCTTGAACTCAACTACAGTGGAACAAGTTGGACTTGTCACAAATGTGGAAACACACTGCCTAAAAATTGTATTCAAAGTCAAAGTCAGCTTTATTGTCAAAAACCATATGTACAGGTTGCACACACAGAATTTGAAATTGCAGCGCTCCCTAGGCCCACAGTGGACATTTAAACATCTTATGAACAAGACAATAAGGCAATAAGACATAAGACATGATGACAAAACATAACAATATCATATATCATATTTTCTTTCTATGAAGTTGTTTTTATTCCTTGCAAATGCAGTAATGCAATGTACAGTAATATTATTTTCATTCTCTTCAAACAAGCAAAATAATACCACTTGTAGGCAATTTGTCTGCCTTTGGATGTTCGATATGGAGGGAAGTAATGCAATGTAGTATTATTTTTTCTTTTCCTCAAACAAGTAAATATAATCCAAACTACTGTATAAGCAATTTTCTTAACTTGGATGTTCAAGCAGTTGCACTTCTCCTTTTGCCTTTTTGTATCTGTACTTCATCTCTAAACTGAATTTTTCAATTTGTTTCTCTAAATATGCCTTGCATAACTGTTTCAAAGAGAGCTATTGGAAAACACACACACACACACACACACACACACACACACACACACACACACACACACACACACAAATGACATTGAATTTCACAGTGCCAGGTCCGCTTTCTTTCATTGCGAGTCATGGGCCAATGCTGAACATTACATCTCACTGAGGTAGATCGTGCCGTGGTTGCGGATGTGGTCCTTTCTGCCTTATTGCAATTCCCAGCATGGCCTCTGTTAGATAAAAAGGGAAGTGCAACTTTTATTATGGTACAAAACTATAATCAGCTGTGAGATATTATTTCTAGAGGTGTGCGGCTCAATAGGCTCCTCTCCCTCTATCCCTCTCTGTGTGGTGGCTGACACAGTGTTTTTGCCATCGTTTTCCTGTAATGAATATAAGCAATTTCAGTCATTCATGTCCTACTCTAAGCCACTATGAACAAACTCTGTGGAGTATTAAGAGCACTTATGCCCGCATGGAGATCTGTTATGATAGGAGGATTCAGCTGGAGGATTACAACTTTTGTACCTAGCAGAAGATAAAGACGATTGGAGAAGTGAAATTATACATTATACAACAATATGCAGGACACATAACACTTTTATCTAGGTAGATATGTACCTTCTGAAGTAGATTATGTTGTCTCAATGACAACCAAGAGTCAGAGAAATTCACAGCAGTCAAGTACACAGATATAGCACCATGTTATGTAGGAAACCATCACAAGAAAATCAATGTATCAGTGTTTTTTACTTACCACTGGCAGGACCATGGATATGCAGGTACTATTATCTCAACACAACACAACACAACACAACACAACACAACACAACACAACACAGCACAACACAACAGACTCTATATATTCTGAGGTATAAGGATTGTACTGCAACTTCTGAGACCTAAACTCATTAACTCCTACTCACAAAGGGCTGTGGTAAAGAGTTCTAATCTAGCATGTTCCCACTCAAGAACTTTTGACAAATTATGCCAACATGTATTCAGCAGGTCCAATCTCTTGGCTTGTCTGGGTTGTGTGAGACGTGTTTTACTGTAATCAGTGTGTGTTTTGGCTTTCAACAAAGTGAAATAAAAATGCTTGGCATGAGTGACGCTTATGTGAAGGGCAAGAACAACCTGCCACCATAACATTATGTTTGGCATGCCGCGCACACTGACTTTTTTTTGTGGATCAAAACTGTGTGGTTGTTTTTTCATTTACTCTGAGTTCATCCAGCCTGACTGCCTGTTGTGTACTGGTGTGTGCCTGCTCTTTGTTCTCAGTGTAGATACTGCCATGAGTATGGTGCTGCTGAAACACGATGTGGTATTTTATGGTTTTGTTGTTTTATTGGCCCTCACCACTGCACACAGTTCCACTTTTCCCCTCTGTTGTTTTTTTAGTGCCACCATTGAAGTGAGGATGGAACACCATGCTGAATCTTTAAACTGCCCATGAAAATTAAATTTCAGACCTGGTGACAAATAACTTGGTTTGACTAGTGTGGTCAGTTACATGCAACCTCTGTCATAATTGCTTCATCCTGCTGTGCCCTCCTAAACCCACAGCAGACGAGTGTACTCTTTCTGAGCCCCACACATAGTGCATGTCAACTCCTCTCTGTCTCCACCATTGTATGTCCAAACAGAGCGAATTATTTTGAAATAAAAGCAAAGGTTGAGTGTAAGAGTGGGTCGAAGGGCCTCTACTGTGAACTGAAAAGCAGTCACCTCTGGTTAGTGGCCATCACGTCCTCTGCTATCATTTCCTCTGCCTCTGACCAATATTCCTTTGTCACTTGCTACAAACACCTGCCAGAGATGACTTGAATTTGGGCTTCAAGGAAACCGCTCAGCCCCAAGGGCCTATTTAATTGGCATCGGCAGAAGTCTGTAGCTATTTCTTTGGAAGAATGGTGGCCTGAAGCACGTTCCATAGCTATGTGGCAGTTAATAATACATATTTATACCCCTGGATGCGAAGGCATTTATAACTCCCAGACTTTCATTTATTTCATGCATCTTATCTACTAACCTCTGGCAGTGCTGCATGATTCTTCCTCATGTGATTTCTGCCAACATTATTATTTTTATTTTTTTTTATTATTATCACCGTTACGTTCTGCATATGGCACACGGCTTTGGAGAATTAATGATAAAAGAGGTGGTGAGGGGAATAGGTGGCCATGTTCAATTTAATGGGAAAAGTTTGCAGGGGGAACTTTCTAGAGCTTTCTTGTCTCTTTGGCTGCTCTACAAATATGACATTTAATTTGACATTTGTCTATTAGTCATGTTTCATAACTGTTCTTGTGACATTGAGTTTGAGGAAGGGCTATAGAAGTTAAACTTCTTCTTCTTCTTCTTCTTCTTCTTCTTCTTGTTGTTGTTCTTCTTCTTCTTCTTCTTCCTCGTCTTCTTCTTCCTCCTCCTCTTCTTCTTCTTCTTCTTTTTCTTCTTCTTCTTCTTATTTTTTAGCATTTATCTACAGCTGGGACCTACTGGTTAAGGAGTTTGTCTTGGGACTGGTGAACTGCAGATTCAATTCCTAAACTAGTACAGGAAACATGAATGGGTGGGGGACTGAAGAACCTGCACTCTCCTGCACCTTCATTCACGGCTGAGGTGCTCTTGAGAAACAAGGCATCTAACCCCACATTGCTCCAGGGACTGCCCCTTTATGTAAGTTACTGTAAATCATTTTGGTTAAGAGTGTCACTAAATGATATGTCATGCATTCGTACATGAGATCCTTCAGTCATGATCTGGTCACCTTTCCCAAGACCTCAACCCCAGATAGATTTGGTAAATGGCATCAACAGGCTACTTTACCTCAGTTTTTTTATCAGTCACTGAGAGAGCCTATCACAAACTTATGTGAAAGGACTGTGTCTTTGATTGAACACGGTGATTTACAGTTATTTGCAGAGTAATGACAGCTTGTGTGTGATCTGCCGTGGTTCTGGCTTGTGATTGGCTCAGGGACACAATATGTCATTATTGTTCATTTTTTGATAGTGGCTGTCATGGAGACCAGTATCATTACTGGTCATTCTGGGATGAACTTCAGAGACATTTTCCAGTAATGACTCTGAGAATTTGCCGGAAGGTCACGACCCTGGTAATAATTGGCTGAGCCGAGGGATTTTTGTCATTGCTAATTGTCCAAAGATGAGGGATGCTACAATAAAACGGCATAATTATTGACCGATTCACATTCATTGCCAGGCATTACAGCTACATTAGGGTTTAGCGTTAATGGCAGAGCAAAATTCTGCTGTAGTTTTGAGTGACATCAGCACACACAATGGATGACAATATAAAACTCATACTGGGAACAGATTTTTTTTTTTTTTTTGCAAATACAATTACAGAGCTTGATGACCAGGTCCAGGTACAGCATCCATCTGTATGCTTGGTTTATTATGGGAGTAGTTTTCTCATAACATTGTCCTGAATAGGGTTATTCTTAGATAAAAAAAATAAATAGTGAAAGCATAAAAAAAAGGAGGTTTGTTCTTTACAAGCGGAAAGTAAAATGGTATTGTAAATGTACAGACAGGTGCGATAAGACTGTAAAACTCTGCAATGGGGGTGTTAAAAATCATTAGTGATTTATGGTTTCCTAGCATTGAGATACACCATCTCCTCTTGCTTTTCCCCATCATTGCTGTTCACAATTCATTCCTCACTTTTTTCCTCTCACACTTTATCTCTTGTTCTCTTTCTTCATCTTTAAACTATTATTCTCTCTCTCTTTCGCTCCCGGTCTCCCTCACTCACTCTCTCCTCTACTTCAGCATTCATTCAATTCCCTCCTCCCTCCAACCCCATACTCCCCTGGGGACAAGTGGAGCTGGAACTGCCGCAAACAAATCAGGAGATCGATACCTTGGGCCGTAGCATGTCGTCCATCCTTCTGATCGTCAGCAGAAACAAAGTGTTTATTAAGCGAAACTACCGGCGGCTGGGAGACGATTGCGCTGCGCTGCGCTGTGGCTGTGGTGTCTCAGGAAGGCAAATCCTGTTCCCAGTTGCTGAAGACCCATTTCCCTTGGTGCACTGCAGCCAAGCACCATGGGATAGATTTTGCCTATCCTTCACAATCGCTAATTATCTAAAATAAATACTTTCTGCCCGCCTCATCCCTTAATTTGGTGTAATAAGGGGGAAAAAAGTGCCGAACAATGAATGTGATGTGTCAGGATGCTGTGTAAGGATGACTTTAAATAGGTGTGTTTGGCTAATTAGGGGTGGGCTGGGGTGGGGGTTGGGGCGGGGGGCATTCGCATTCAATAGCCATTATGGCCTCTCTGATGCATGTGCCATTGGTGTTAAGGCAACAGTGATTCCTGCTTGTCGGGACATAAAGAAACAATTCACAGCAAATCCTCTTTAACAATCATTGCATTAAGTGCTCATCTAGGCAAAATTGAAGGGAAATGGAGAGACACTGCCTTTTCCTCCTAAAGAATTACATCCGATTACATTAAAAGGAAGTGAATGGGCGAGCGATTTAGGGGGGAGTGAGGGGCGGGGTGGCGTTTGGGGGGGGGGGGGGGGGGGTGGGGGGTGGGTGGGCAGGTGGATGTTGATAGAGAAGGCTGCTAGTGTGATGGGTGGACTACCATAACACACACCAGAGGATGGAGGAGGAGGAGAAGGAGGAGGAGGAGAAGGAGGAATGGACGAATGGAAGAGCAAACGCTCCCCGGCGAACAAGAGATCCCCCATGTCGGCACAAGATGGAGTCTGCTGGGCTGCAGCCAATCAGTGGCCGCTCAGGTTGATGGACAGAAGCCATAGATCAGTGCCACTCCAGCTTGGAGGCATCCGCTAGACTAATCAATCTGCTGCCAGTAATGGAGTAAGTGGCTGTGGAAGGATATTAAATGTTAATTGCTGTAAAGTATTGATCACCGCCATTGATCTGTAGGATAATTGCAATCAGGACAAACAAAGATACATTATATTGGGTGTGCGGGGCGACTTCATGTCTATCAGGTGATTGTAAAACAGGTGAATAAATAAATGGATGAATAGATGTTTCTCTTGTCATTTTTGGGTCTGGAGTGGATGTTTGAAGTTTAAGTTCATTGATTTAAAACAGTGACAGTATATATTAGCTTTAAATTGTAATTTTAAACATTAAAAGCAATGTAAATATACAGAGATTGTAGACATATCCGCTAATTTTCATCTTCTTCTGTCCCTTGGCAGGTTGATGGAAACTATGAAACTACAAAAACTATGGAGGAAAAACACAAGGAGGTGGTGAGAGTGGCATCGACCTCACAAACCTCCTGTGAAGTGGCTGATCCAGGATTGGTTCACGGCCAGTTCAGTCAACCCTGGTCTCCCACGACACCTGATCAATCTCCATGTACTCTGCATCCAAATCTATACAACACACCACTGACCAGTCTCTCTCTGTCTCTCTCTGTCTCTCTCTCTCTCTCTCTCTCTCTCTCTCTCTCTCTCTCTCTTTCTCTCTCTCTCTCTCTCTCTTTCTCTGTCTCTCTCAGTCTTTGGAAGTCCATTTTCCACCCTTTTAACTTCCAAGATAGGAGGTGGAATTCTGCGGCTCCTGGTGACTGGTCGCTAGTTTTGGGAGTGATGGGAGTGACGGGAGTCTTGATGCAGTTCATAAATTAACCTCTGGTGGCTTTGGGTCGATGAGTCCAGAACAACCTCTAAGTCAACGAAGTGGGGGGGTGAAGGAGGTGGTGGTGGTGGTAGTAGTGGTGTGTGTGTGTGTGTGTGTGTGTGTGTGTGTGTATTGTGTTGTATTGTTGGCAAGCAGAGGCGGGGGCGGGGGGTGCAGGGGGTTAGGTATGGCTGATCTGGAGGTACCCTGGGAACGCAGGCTGCCAGAAGAACTTGTCAGCTGCCTGTTGAATAATACATGGCTGGAGCCATTGGGCTCCAATACCACATGACTCTCACCCCCCCAACCCTAGCCCCCCCAGGCCACCCACCCTCCCCCGCCCCCCCCAGCCCCACCCGATCAATAACACTTAGCTGTAGCTTTATAATCAAGTAGACACTAAAATTCCATCATCGGGCAATTAGCTCCCATCCTCCCCTGTCCCAGCAGCCTTATGTCACGCAGGTCTGTGGCCCGAGTTGTTACGCTGGAATAATGTTTGGACAAGCTCGGCGTGATTGAAGGTTTCTCTGGGTTTAATAAGGAAAAGGTCAAGCTGGAGAGACAATATTGTCTCGCAGAGTAGCACGAGCGGAGTGGCAGGCTGCAATGGATTAATATCGAAGGAGATCTTTGCACGTGTGTGTGTGTGAGTGTTTGCGTCAGGGGGGTGGGTGGGTGTTTCTCTGTGTGCTTTCTTTTTAAAGCTTTCATTATGTGCTTTATTTTCTTGTCTATGCCGTGCCCTTATCATTTCTGAGTCGCCGGTGACACCAGCATCTGAGAACCTCTGATGTCCTTGGTATGGCATTACGTCTCCTTGTCTTTGATGACCAACAGTGGGCCTGCCTGCCTGGTTGCCTGGCTGGATGGCGACTGTCAGATACTTTCTGTAATATCTCGGCTCCAACGCCGCAGGCACTTGCAATAAAACTTTACCTTTCTGCTCACTGTGAAGGGAGTACCAGGGACCCCCCAAGGGGGCTTACACACACACACACACACACACACACACACACACGGCTGTGGCGCTCACGTCTGCGGCTGCTTGCATTAGGCGCGGAAAGCTAATGGGCCGTGTACATGCGGGGGCCCCGCGGGGGGGCCAAACGGCCCCAAGGTAAGAGAAATCACACTGGAACAATAACATTAAGGCTCGCTTCACTCATTGCTTTGTGGACTTGCCGCAGGGCCCTTTTATTTTTTTTTCTCTCTAAATGAAGTCAACCTTCGAGCCCGCCTACTGTTGAAATCAAACAAACATACTGGGAGATACGAAGGCTGATGTACAAAATTAGAAAACACTGCGGCGCTGTTTCGTACAAATTTCTTTTGAAATTTAATCATCAAAGAATTGAAGCTAATTCATACCCACACTATTATATTTCCCACTTTTATTTTCTGGAACAATTTTTTCCAGAGCCTTCCATCTGCAGTCACTAATGTGTTTAGGATCCTAGTTTTTGGTATAGGCTGATAGCAGCTTTTCTGGACCCCTTGAGAATGGAGAGCATTTTTACAGTCAGGAGGGGTCAGGAGCTTGGGGTCATCGCTCCCTCCGGTGCTTCAGTAAATGTTTAGGTGTGTTCCGTTCATCAGCACTCCATTAGGCAAAGTGAGATCACTCGCTGCGGTCACTTTTTAAGTGCTTGTCTGGACATGCACGATAGTCATGGTCTTTAAAAATTCACCTCAAAAACATCTATCAGATTGCAATAACGGCTGTGTTTTTTTATTTGTTTGAAAGGGAGATTGCAACATAATGGTAAGGCTCAATCTAGGAGCACTTGCTTTATTACAAAAAAGGCTTCCCTTTGGTAGACTCATGTTTGTGTAAATCGCATAATGTTGTATCTACCACACACACCCATCCCCTCTTGTCCTGAAGTTATTTTTTTCTCACATAAAAGCAGGGGAGCTGTTGAAATTGTACAAAATGTAGACATGTCAGGCATTACATAACGCTTGCGCATACCCCCTTTTTAGTCTGTTTTTTAAAAACAGGCAATGTAATGTATGCTGCTGCAGTAGGTTTAAAAAACGGCAAGTTTGCTGAAAATATCTCCCAGTCTGCTTTGTTGCCAAGCTTTGAAACACTGCTTTAAGCATGTTCCTCACTAAGGCTTTCAGTTAAACACACTGTAAAATAACACCGCTTTGCTTTTTCAAACTGTGAAAAATTCCAACACTATTCCTCACATATAATAACAAACAGATGGTACACGTACATATGCGCTTGTTTGGGAAAATAGCGCGCAATCAAATGAAATGGTATGTAGCCTCAGGTTGTTATGGAGGCCATCAGTGAAAGTGAAACAGAAAAAAAAGAGTGTTGAAAGTTTTGCTGTGCAGGGCACATTTTCTCTAGGTCGACATTTGACTTGATTAAGTATTCAGTTGACAGCATCTCTCCCTCGACTGAATAAATATCGAACTAATCTCAGTTTAGCATTCCCAGCTTGGAGTCTGTCAAGCCTACCGCCGCCATCTCGGAATATGCTGCTTCTCTTCACCTGCTTCTCTTGCCCTCCATCATGCCCGTCATATCCCTCCGTCTTTTTTCTTCTTTAACTCTCCATCTTTTTTCCTTTTTAATGTTACCTTATTCTCTTTTTCTCCTCTACCACTTTTTCCTTTGACTCTACCACTCTTTTGCTTGGGCCTCCCTCTCTCCTCCTCCTCTGACTCTTGTTTTAATACTTTGCCGATACATCAGTTTTTTTTTTTTTTACCACACTCAAAAACTTTTTTCTCTGTGTCGGTGCCAGGGTGTGTGTGTGTGTCTGTGTATGTGTGTGTGTGTGGGAGGGCCACTTCCTCTTTCATTTAATCAGACACATCAGCATGTTCTCTTCCCTGCGCTAGTCTCATGCCATCCAATAATACCCCCCCCCACACACACACACACACTCCCCACACCCCACTACCCACCCCCCCAAACCAACCTCTCCCCCAAATTCATATTCATGATCTACTCAAGTGCTGCTCCACCATATGCAAATGCTGCAGTGGAGTCTGTTGGGGCAAGAGTTCCTGCGATAGTTTGGAAGTGTGCTGTCAGGGATAAGTCAGTGGCTAGGCTGTGGAGAAAGAGAGAGAGGGGGAAAGAGGAAGAGAGAGAAAGAGGTGTAAGAGATAGAGAGATAGCATTAGAGAGAGATATAAAGAGAGAAAGAAAGAGATAGAGAGAAAGAGAGAGAGAGTGCGAGAGAGAGAGCGAGAGACAGAGAGAAAGAAAGAGAGAGAGAGAGAGTGGGGGGGGTACCCACGGACCCCTAGTCCCTCTGTGGCTGTGACTCTACTCATCACAATCACGGCCACGGGGTCGCGGGCGGCTGTGTACCCTCAGTGAGTCTGAAATAATGGAATAATGGCATAATTAACTGGAAGGAAAATTGCCCTCGGCACAATCGCCCAAGTCTCTCCATTAAAAAAGACCACAGGGCCGTAATTAGGTCTTCGCCGGCTCTAATTGTCCTACCGTCGGTGGCGGTGGGGTGTTGCTGTCATTTATAATGAGCCAAACGCTCTCGCCCACAGAGCTCCGGCCAACTCCCACTCATGCCGTGCTTCCTCGAAGGAGTGTGGGTACCTGTGTGTGTATACCTGTGTGTGTGTGTGTGTATGTGTGTGTGTGTGAGAGACAAACAGAGTTCCTCTGTGTGTGTGTCTACCTGTCTGTGTACCTCTGTGTGTGGGTGTGTGTGGGTGTGTGTGTGTGTATACCTGTCTGTCTACCTGTGTGTGTGTGTGTGTGTGTGTGTGTGTGTGTGTGTGTTATTATTTGCACTTTCACATAAAGAGGTGAGCAGACAGTGATGGATGCTAGTGACGAACTTGCAATATATAGATAAGTCAGGAGGGTACATCCGTTGTTCAGTGTATCAGTCACAACACGAAACCTGCAAAACAACTGCAAGAGACAAGACCTGGTGCAATAAAGAAGCAGCCACAATATAGGGAAAAGAATCCTCACAGTCTTTTTTCACTTGTATGAAGCCAATGACAGCCTGTAACAAAAAATATGCTCCAAGTCTTTGCAGGAGGAAATCAGTCAAAATGTAAGTCAAAATCAGTCAAAAGTTAAGAATGTTTTGTGAATACGTAATGATGTTTTTACAATATGAAACAGGGCGTCTGAACCTTCAAAGTGAACTTGGCTCAGTGCACATTAGTAAATGTCCATCATAGCCTATAGGAAGGTGGACCTTATTGAATCTACAGTATGCTGAGAGAAAGATGCTTCAGTGTGTACCACAAAGGCATTTACAGGTATTTACAAGGCAGAGCAGTGTATGGGGTAACACTTTCTATGAAGCTTGCATTTATAAGACTCTATAAACACATTCATAGGGGGTTATAATGCCTTCATAAAGCTTAGTAATGGTTGGAATTAGTATTTATAACTATTTATACATACTCATTACTGCACTCGTAAGGCAGGTAAAGCTTTATAATCAACAATGCACTGTGTCACTTAAAGTTGGAATAGGGCAGCATTATGACAGCATTATAATGTCCAAGGAGTGCAGTCATGAGTATGTATAAATGGTCATAAATACTTTACATACTTTATAAATGCATTATAAGCCTTTGTGAATGTATTAATACAGTTGTGTGAATACAAGCTGCATAAAAAAGTGTTACCATGTATGGATTATGTAGAACCATCCAGTGCTCAGCAAGGCTATGCAGAGAGGAGAGCTATGTATAGATTCATGTATATAAATGAAAATGATCCCTATGGTCCTTTCTTTCCTGCTCTTATTCAGGTTACAGCTATTAAGATCCAGCAGTATGCCACTCACACAACGAGCCACCACGCAACTGCAAATTGATTGCCTGCCGGCGTTAAGAGTGTCTGAACACCATCGAGAACTTACAAGGATACAAGAATACAAGGATGTTGTACTAGTGGTAATTTGAACTGTGGTCTCTGTCACTACTGTATCACTGGTTACTACCATTACAATCAGCCCCCAGGAAGCATCTCTTTCTATGTTACATTGTAAACCATGGATGAAGGGTGGGACATGAACCTGCAACCTTTCAATCCCAAAACCAACTCCTTAACCATTAGGCCACTGCTGCTGTCACCAGGGCTGTAGTGGAGGGTTAAAGCAAGTAAACACTGTCGAGTTTATACTGCTCTACAAAGCCAAAAGACTTGCATAGACATACGCGTAGATGATGGTGGCCAGTGGTGGGCTGTGTGTGTGGGAGAACATGAGCCAACCATGAGACCCATAGGCATGGGAACGGAAGTCAGCTGCACAGTGTATTCTGGGGCACAAACAATGCATGTCGCCATATTGTGAGGCCACACCGCAAAATATGAAAAACAGACACCGTAAAAGCTTAACATAACTGAATGTCCGAAAAACAACCATCAGTCATCACCAAACTTCTCATGGACATATCTCGTTATGCCTACTATCACCTCTCCAAACATCAATGCTGAAATCAGTATATTATATAAAATCTGTCATAGGCTATGTTATCAGGTCTACATGCATACATGTTGTAGACACAGATGAAGACATAGCTGCTACCTGAGGCATGTCCCACACAATTTCAATGATTTTACATTCAATTTCATGTTGCTGTGCTACATTAATGCTACAAAATCACTTTGTCTTAATGTCTTTTGGACATGTAAGCAATTTTGGTTTACAAAATAGACAATGTGTGGGAGTTTGCTCTATGTTCTGAGCTATGGACCTTTTGGTCACCTCCAAAGCTCCCAGTCTTAAGAAGTGTTTTATTTTCTTTGTCTAGATTGATGTTCTGTAAACACACACACGCATATTGACACAGTCTCTTGGACATATGTATGCAACTCTAGGACACTGGAAGGGAACCCCACCCCACCCCACCACCCTTCTGAACTTACATCTGCATCCTGCATCGATCTGCATCTTGCACTTAGGGAAACGAGGAGACCTACTAAACAACTATTGACACTGAAGATTTGAAAAATGCATTTGGCAGTTCTTGATGATGATTTAATAAAACATGTATTTGTCTGAATCGATGAGGGAGGTTGGCAGAGGGACGAGACAGTCTGGGGAAGAAGGACAGAGTGGAAAGAGGGAGGGGAAAGAAAGAGAGAGAGAGAGAGAGAGAGAGAGAGAGAGAGAGAGAGAAGAGGATGGTCTGAGAGGGTGTGTTTGCAGGCTGGGGGAGAAGGAGGACAGAGGCCTGGACAGACAGAAAGGAGAGGAGGAGAGAGAAAGAGAGACAGAAAAAGACAGAGAGAGAAGGAGAGAGGGAGGGAGAGTAGAGGGAGGTCTGAGAGGGTGTGTTTGCAGACTAAGGGAGAAGGAAGAGAGGGAGAGAAAAGGAGGAGGAGAGAGAGAGAAGCGTAAGCAGAAGGAGAGGAGAGGAGAGGAGAAAGAGAGAGAGAGAGAACAAAAAAGGAAAGACAGGAGGAAAGAGGATGGTCTAAGAGGGTGTGTTTGCAGACTGAGGGAGAAGGAAGAGAGGAGTGGACAGAGAGAAAGGAAAGGAGGTGAGAGAGAGAGAGAGAGAAAGAGAGAATGAAAAAGGAAAGAAAGAAGGAAAGAGGATGGTGTGAGAGGGTGTGTTTGCAGGGGCAGTGGTGGCCTGTGCTGGGGAGGCTGCTGCTGCTGCTGCTGCTGCTGTGGCTGCTAGCTACTGGCGCATTGCAGCAAACGCACAGAGATGGAGAGAGGGATGGAAGGAGAGGAAGGGAAGGGAAGGGGAGGAGGGGAGCGAGCGAGTGAGTGAGCAAGATGGAGGAATTGACACGCTTCTCCTCCCTTGCTCTCACGATACATCAAACTAAAGCAGTTTTCGTTGCGGCACATGGGCACACATACGCACACACACAAGCACACACACACAGACATACACACAAACACACACACACACAAATCCACAAATATACACTCAGGCAGGAATATGTGCCTACTGACCTTTCTAAAGCAGGTTCCTCTTTAAGCACTGGGAGAAAATGGGGCAAATCACTCGGAGATGTGAATGTCACATTCATTTGTTTTCTGTCTCTCTGTCTGTGTAATCAGCTCTGGGAAAAAGTCAGGGCGACTTTTTGACACAGACACCTGCACTGTACACTCCACACACAGTAAAAAAAAAAAAAAAAAAAAAAAAAAAAAAAAAACTCTCACTGCACCAGCGACTGCACACAGCAACTATTGATCACCGTTGTGACCTATCATTTTTGCCGAGTAAGAGACACCCCATAAATTTGTTCGGTGATGACTTCAAAAAACCACTTTAAAGTTCACATGAATTATTCATGCAGCCTGTTGATAAGTTCCACCCCAGTAGCCAAACGCTCCGATTGCAAACATTTCCCTCGGACGGGGCCGGGTCTTATTTTGTTATCAATTTTCGTTGTGTGTGTATGTGTGTGTGTTTTTTTATTTTTATTTTTTTTGTTGTGCGGAGTTATGAGTGTGTGGTATATGCTGATCGTTTTCTGGAGAGAGATCCCCGGGTGAGGCGTTCCATAACTGGTGTTGTATTTGCCGTGGGAGTAACACCCCTCATTTCATGACTGGCTGGGCTTTATGGGAGAGACATTATTTGAATGTGCCAGAGTCCACACAATATATCATGCCTCGCCGCTCCGTGCCATCCCTTTCCATTTCTCAACGCCTACGGCATCTCCACGATGTTCCTTTTTCTCTGTCTGTCTGTCTTTTTCTTTTCTTTCTTTATTTCTTTTTTTGTTTCAAAAATAGAGAAAGACGAGGAGGAGTAGAAACTATTTTTTGAGTTTATCTGCCTGTATCTCTGGTGGCAGACGAGCTAGAAAAGAATCTGTGGTTTTCACAACACTTGAAATAACAACTGAGCTACTGGAGCAAGCCCATGCGTTGCCAGAACAACACAAAATATGTGGATGGTGCTTTAATGCATGTAGTATCAGCAGCATCTTCAAACAGCACATGAGCCATATACATAATAAAGATGGAGATTTTTCGCTTTTTTAAAAACAAACCAGCAGTAGCAAAAGAAGCCACAGACATCTCTGAGGGATGAAAAATTCGTGACCTTTGAACTCTGAACTCCTGAGCTGTCTGAGTGCATGAAACAGCTCTCGTTTTGTGGGAAAGTGCGGAGAAGCATTAGGAACGCCAATGGACTGAGATGGGCCGAAAATGACTCCTCGCCAAAGCTTTTCTTTTTTGTCATTACCCACGAGGCACTGGGGCAGCCAGGATGGAGTTGGTGCACACACAGTCTGCATGGAAATATCCACACGTTGTTCTTTCATGCACCACCTTTGATGTGTTATGTCTTCCTTTCCTTTAGGTCTTTTCATCTTCTATGTCAAAAGCACAGCAGTGTTTATAAGGTATAAAAGCTCGCATCCTGAAGTCCCATGTTGCATGTTTGAAATGGAGATGCACTTCAAGAAACCATAAACGACATGCTTACGCAAGAGAATAATTTTTTAGCGCTACGTGAGTTCCAGGCATTGGAATAAGGAAGTGGATTTTGTGCTCCATCAGATCAGATGAGCTTGCTGAGGAGACCTTTAGCCTGGGCTCTTTAGACCTCCCTTCAAACTCAATTAGCTCCTGTGGAGGCTGGAATCCATGCTGGTATCTGCCATTGTGGAGATGACCTTCAAGTGGACCCCACTTGTGTTGAGATAAATGAATGAATGAATGAATGAATGAAAGAAGTAAGGAATGACATTCAAGTGGACCCCACTTGTGTTGAGATAAATGAATGAATGAATGAATGAATGAATGGATGGATGAAAGAAAATGACGTAGGATGTGAACCTGAGTGGAAGAGACTAAAGACATACTCACAGGGGGCAGAAGGGGGTAAGTGATGTGAGTTGACCCTCTGACCCTCATCCTGAGATTTCAGTGCTTGAGATGAATAAATTGGACTAAGCAAATGAACATCTCAGCTTAAAAAAGAAAAGAAAAAAAGGGAAAACAAAAATGAAAAAAAAAAAAAAAAAACGAGAATGTGCCATGAGCTCCAGAAATGATTCCCTGATTGTGTGTATTTGTGTGAAATCAGCAGAATGTTATCAGGTCCATTACTGTTCCGCCCCCCCAACCCCCCCTGCGTGGTACGTGCTTGTGCCGACGCATCCTAATGCTCCAATCTGCTCTTCATTAGGGCCTAACACTGCAGTTAGGAGCACGGCAGATAGAATCATCAGCCCCCCAACGTCTCCCCCCAACGAGAGAAGGGGGCCTGTGCCTAACTGATAAACTCACAGGCACAATGGGGGGACGCCTAAAATATGGATCCCCTCTCTCTCCGCCTTCACACACTTGCCACATTCAATCCCAATCCAAACCACACACACACACATGAACACACATGCACACACACACACACACACACACACTCCCCCCCGCCCCACAATCCAAATTACAAAAGCGGAAAAGAAGGTAATGACCATGTTTGGTGAAGATAGGCAGAGTCATTACGAATAATTTAATATGATTGTTTTTGTGTGTGTGTGTGTGTGTGTGTGTGTGTGTCTGTCCATGTTTGTTTTGTTTTTAACAGGGAACACGTGGAAGAGGCACGTTTTATTTATTTATTTATTTATTTATTTAGTGAGCCGCGTGCAGCATGTTCGACGTTGCCGCTCCCTCCATCTCTATCTCCCCATGCCATGTGTTCGCTCGGCACGCTGGTACACATCCTCAGATGCCATCTGTGACTGTTTTTGCACGAATATGACGACGACGGTGGTGGCGATGGCAATGGCAATGGCGGTGGTGGTGGGGATGGTGATGGTGATGGTCGCTCAGTGGGTATGAAGCAGATGCAAACTTGCAGCAGCAGGAGGATGCGTGGCGGTACAGAAATAAACGTCGGAGGGAAGGATAAAAAGGAAGCAATGAATGCATCTCTGTACGCCCACATGTGATCTATTGAACCCGTATTTCCATGTATCGGTGGCATCTTAACTGATTCGCCGAGCGTACAAGCCTTTTTAAAAATGGGGGTCGGAGACAAGGGTGTGTGGGTATGTGGGCTCCCAAATACGGGAAATAAATGAGTGGCATAACAGTAAATCAGCAAATGGCTCGCTTTTTAAATTATTTTTGGTTTTGTGTATGCGCTGATACGTGGTTTCGTGATAGATGTGGTTTTACTGATGGCGGTAGCTAAGAGTTGAGTTTCCAGAACTATCAGGGCTCCAGTTCTTTTTAGAAAGAGGGAGATGGAATCCCTAGGAGACGGTCCATGCCTGCACACAAAGCCAGAAAGAGAGAGAGAGAGAGAAAGAGAGAGAGAGAGAGAGAGAGAGAGAGAGAGAGTCAGAGACAGATAGGGGAAGAGAGGGAAGGAGAGAGAAAGAGAAAGGGTTTGATAAGTTATAAGAAGAGAAAGGCAGAAAAAAAGAGAGACAGAGAGAACAAGAGAGAAAGAGAGACAGAGAGAGAGAGAGAGAGAGAGAGAGAGGGAGGGTAAGAAGGTATGTGAATAGCTGTTCTGGGAGAGGGGAGTCAAAAGGCAGAAGAGAGACCTCATCACCACTCTCACAATGAGACAGGGCCTGCATCATAATTCACAGACTGCACTCTATTCTGGCACAAAGCACATTATGCGCAAATCAGTCTCCTGGAAAAGGAAAAAAAGGGACTTGTGATAGCCTGCAGGCCGTGGGGTTACCACGGCGATGGGCTGAAATCTTCTCTTGGTGTCTGCCAGTCGTGCGTCTTTCTTTCTTTCTTTCTCTCACTCATTCACTCACTCACTCTCTCTCATCTCTACCTCTCTCTTTCCATCTCTCTGCCCGTCTGTCTCCCTCTCTGTTTTTCTCTGTCTATCGCTCTCTCATTCTCTTTTCATCTCTCTCTTTGTCTCTCCCTATTTCTCTTTCTTTTTCTCCCTGACTCACTGTCACCATTGGAATGATGGAGTCAACCCCCCCGCCCCCAACACACACACACACACACACACACACACACACACACACACACACACACACTCACACGCACACACACACACTTTGCCTCTCTTTCACAAGTCTTCTGTGTTATTCTGCACAGACCCTTGTCATCTACGCCCTACGCTAATGGACAAATGATATGCTAGCACCACGGTCACCACGCAGTCTTTCAAACATGGCTTCACAAAGATTCAATCTCCGCACCAAATTGCAATCAAAGACTCCTTATTAAGGACATTTTCCAATCCTGTCTACTCATCCTGATTTCCATTCTCAACGTGGCAAGTTGTAATTATTGCGATTCCTTAGCATGTAATGCTCGGTGATTTGGCATTCATTATTGCCTTCGACAGCCTTAACAAGTGGATTATCAAACAAGAGCTTTGACATTTGATGAGTTTGTCGACTTCTATCCTGCCCATCTGGTGAGATGGATGCAAAATGTATCATCCACCACTGGAGATGCATAAAATAGTAGTTATCCTCTTTACTCATAAGGACATTTTTTTCACAAGTTCATAAATTAGGTCCATTCTATAACTGAGAGCAGCCTAAACGAGAGGAGTTTTATACATTGTCATAATGGTCTAAAAGTTAGTTTAATTCAAGAAACCTTATTTTGCAAGTCAGATAGTCATTTATATCCAGTGCCAATTACATTATTACCCTTCCTTGGAAAGTGCCCATGGTTTGAAAACACCATTAACAAGTTTCTTGAAAAAAAAAAAAAAAAAAGGGAATAAGCTAAATTAAAATAAGTTTCCACAGAACCTGCAGTCATTCATGCATTACTTTCCTATTTCTGCAGTAATAACCATCACGTGGTCACATTATGTGAGTTTATGCTAAACAAAATATTGACATTATTCTCAAGTTCCTTCCGGAATAAAACGGTGTAATTAGCATCGTCTTTTCCTGTCAAAACTCTTAGGGCTTTCTCTGCATATAATTCCTCTTTATCCAGGGGCATGGTTTCCCCTTCTTTGGTTGCAAATTGGGTCTCTAAATACATACATGTAATTTGCACATTTCCATATTGCCTGTGATTAATACTGAGCAACACATGAAATGAAATTAAATGCTGGGGATTGTTCCAATGAGTTGACTCTCGTGCAATTAAACTCCTAGAGGTTGAAGCAGGAGGAAAGGAGATAAAGAGAAGGGGGTGAATTCCTCAGTACAGAAATTCAGAGGATTGCATTCGAAAGAGAGCACAATTGATGCGTTCTTGTTTTTTTTTGCCTGACGATGGAGGAGGTATGCAGTCCTGCATATGTTTCAGAAATGTATGTAGTAGACAAACATCAAACATAGCTCAGTCGGTAGAGCATCAGACTTTTAATCTGAGGGTCCAGGGTTCAAGTCCCTGTTCAGGCGATGCTTTAAGAACAGGCAAGACATACTTGCTGTTGCTTATATGTCATGTTGATTTCGGCCGATAAACTCTCATTACAGTATCTGTGTCCAGATACTGGGCACGCTTTGCCAGCTTCTGATTTGATCAGCTGTGATGCCAGTGGGGATCCCCCATGGGTGTTGTGTGTAGATATACTCTATACTTTTATACCTACAGACCTGCATCCAAAACACATTATTATTGCTATGTCTTTCTTTCATTGGTGTCATCATTGTACTTGGCTCTTGTCAGTTTGCTGAACTGGGCAGCAGTTGTGAAGTCGTAAAGAGGTTTATAGGAGTGTTAGAGAGATCGCCTCTAGTAAATTTTATGGCCCAGTATTGCTAAACAGAACATCTTACTGTACTGTAAGCATATTTCAGATGTTCACAAAGCTGTTAATGATGGTGGATGGTAGGGGCAAGGTGTGCACATATTCTATGGTCTTTCCTTTGGACGTTTGTGGGTGTGTGTGTATGTGTGTGTGTCTTTATGCATGTGTGTGTATGTAAGTGTGTATGTAAGTGTGTGTGTGTGTGTGTGTGTGAGAGAGTATGTGTGTGTGTGTGTTTATGTGTGCCGCATTTGGAGATTTCATCTGTATTTGCAAAGTTGCATCAGATTACCATGACCTCAACAACAGCAGCTGGGGTCTCCAGGGGTCCTAGGAGGGGGTGTGTGTGTGGGGGGGGCACAGACAAAAATTCCAGCGTTGCGAAAAAGAGCGACGCATGTGTGTGACTGTGCAAAAAGTTGAATCTCAAACGCGAACTTACTCGGCGCAATGTGGCATCGTGGTGTGCATTTTTTCGGCGGAGTTTGGTTGGTTGTCTTATTCAGCCGCTGATAAATCACCGGCACTCCAGCATTGAGATTTATGGCTCTCCGCCTTCGCACGGTTTATGAAGTGAAGATGAGCAGCGCAATCTAATATTCCGCTCATAAACGATGAGTAATGTCAGACAACACTGAGCCGAAAGGTATCAAAGCTGCTGAATATTAAACGGCAAAACTCAATTTGGCCCCCAACTGGAGATGGACTCTAATGGCAGAAGAGAGAGTGAGAGAGAGAGAGACACAGAGAGAGAGAGAGAGAGACAGAGAGAGAGAAAAGAGAGACACACAGAAAAAGAGCGACAGAAAGAGAAAGAGAGTGTGTGTGTGAGAGAGTGACAATAGGTGTGTTTGTGTATGTAGTATGTGTGTGTGTGTGTGTATGTGTGGTGTGTGTGTGTGTGTGTGTGTTTGTGTGCGTGTGTGTGTGCATGTGTGTGTGTGTGTGAGAAAGAGAGAGAGAGAGAGAGAGAAGGCAAGAGAGAGAGCCATAGACAGAGTTGGAGAAGCAGCATGGAGAGGTAAAAGAGGGTAGGTGGTAGCTGTAGCAGAAGATGAAGCAGCTGCACCCACCCTCCGATTCTGCGCCCATTCCCCCTGCGCCCATTCCCCCTGTGCGAAAGTGCTAGTATGAGATTTCAGAGCTGTCGCATCCATTGTACGCCGCCGTGATACTGCTGCCACTGCTGCCACCACCACCGCCCCCAACCCCGACATCGTCACCCCGACCAGCGAATGGCAGCTAATCTGGTCCCACAATTAGGCCTCCTAAGTGGCTGCCCCTGCCGTCACACCTTGTCCATCAGCTCCCATTTACAGAACAGGAGTCCCCATTAACACCCCCCCTGGCTTCCCACTTTTGCCCCCCTCCCTCCCTGGGTCTCACAAAGGGTCGGAGTAATGCCCCCCCCCCCCCCCCTTTGACACTGAGGTGCTAATACTGAAGGACGGGACCTCGGGCTGGTGGAACTTTTTTTTTTTTTCAGATCAATTCCAACCTCCGTTTCCTCAGCCTCTTTTTTTCCCCATCAACCTTTCATTATTTTTTTTGTCCAATTCTATTTCATTTCATAACTAAACATTTGCCCCCACTTGCCATAGCTCTTCAGGTAATTAACAGCGGGGCTCTGTGTGTGTGTGTGTGTGTGTTTGTGTGTGTGTGTGTGTGTGTGTGTGTGTGTGTGTGTGTGTGTGTGTGTGTGTGTGTATGTGTGTGTATTTTTATATTACAGCACTACCGGTGCTGAGGTCTCTCACCTACTCGTCAGATCATGACAGAGATAAGCTGCTATTCAGTGCCAGTTAATTACTCTGTGATCCTCTCCTGGATACCTGAGATAATAAAAAGGAAAGAGGGCAAAAGGAGAGAGAGAGAGAGAGAGCGGAAAAACAACAATGTATGGGAAATAAAGTGGTAGTGAAATTAGACAAAGAGAATGTGTTTTTATCGTCTTTAGCAGGAGCTGGCAAAAAGTCTTAAGAGCGTGGTGATCTGGATGTGAGTGCCACATTAATTAAAATCCACCCCTCTTGGTCCTTTTCATTTAACGTAAGCTAAATGGCTGTGTGATTCCACAGAGAAAGGGGGTGAGCGATAGAGTGGCTTTTGGGCTTTCGGAAATGATACATTGTGTTCAAGAGCAGAGTAGCTCTTTTTTCCCTCCGTTCACGTTACAAAATAGAGACATGGAGGGGCGGTGGGGAAACGGTGTGTGTTTGGGGGGGGGTGTGTGGGGTGTGTGTGTGTGTGTGTGTCGGGGGAGACAGACTCTGGCCTCATCCACAAGAGCAGAAAAACAAAACACTGAAGCCATCCTCTCATCTCCATGGTTATTCTCTGCGGTGTCACAGACTCAAGATGTATTACCTTCCCTCAGCCCACCCCTCTTTCTTTTCCACTGTGCTGTCCATCTCTCTCCCTTTTCTGCCCCCCCCCCCTCTTGTCATCCTCTGCTCCTTTATACCTGGGACTGTAATTAGAGTGGCAGTCGTTTCTGTGGTGACACCTTCGGCGAGCGTGATGCTGCCGCTGAGCGGGGCTCTTTGGCTGTGACTGCGGGGGGGTTTGGGGGGGTGTTTGGGGGGGGGGGGGGGGGGGGCAAGGCAAAGAAATGGGTGCAAAGCAATAGGTTGACTCCGTGAGCGATCGATGCCCAATTGCTTGAGAACATTTTTCTTCAGTCCCTCTTTTTTTTCTCTCTTTTGCCAATTCAACACATGATTAAAGCCAACGGGCAATTACGATTCATCTCGACAGAGACAGGAAGAACTGGCTCACAAAAAAATAGCGGGGAACGTTCCATTGTGAGATCTCTCTCTCTCTTCCCCCCACTTCTCCCTCTCTTTTTTCCCCTCCTCTCTCTCTCTCTCTTTCTCTCTCTCTCTCTTTCTCTCTCTATCTATCTTCTTCTTGAAAATTATTGCACATTGTGCCACACTGTTTTCAGTGCAGCACCAGAGATGATTGAAATTATCAGACAACAGTTGATAAAAGAGATTCATTGATTATTTTTTTGATGTAACATTTGTTTTACTGTGCCTTGTCAGATTATTTTTGTCTGACTGTGTGATTTCTGGTTGTTTTTTTGTAACCAGGAGGTGGGGTGATGGAAACCAAATAATAAAAAAAGAAAGAAGAAGAAGACAGGGAGTCTGTTGACTAAGGCAGGAAATTAAAATGGCTTCTCTTGTCAGCCAAAGCTCCTTTCACTTGCCCAGTATTTGTTTTTTTGGGGGGGTGGGGGGGTCTCTCGGAGGGAGAAAAATGCTTGTGCATTTTCTTTGTGTGTTGTTGTGGGCGATCTTACACATATTTCATTTCCACACCTTGGAGCAGCCAAGCATCGACTTTAATCGTAGCGCTGAAAATAAATCAGTGGAGTCTTGCAGTGCAGTGGGCCCCGTCATCAGGCCGTCTTTATTTATATATTTATTATTTACTTTCATGAAAGATGAATATCTTGCACATGTCCCCTTCAAGACCAGAGCACTGGTTGTAATTTTATAGCCTTGAAAGAGTCTTCTCTTTTTTTTCTTCTTCTTCTTCTTCTTCTTCTTCTTCTTCTTCTTCTTCTTCTTCTTCTTCTCCCCCGTGCCTTAATACACCATCACTCATCATGCCTGGCGTCCACACACACGAAATGTAAATCGTCACTGACACGAGCCATGTCATCGAAAATGCGCAACATATTTACTCACATGTTCAGATGCTCCCATGGGTCATCGAGCTGAAATACAGAGGAGCAAGCCACAGCTCATCATGTAACTACTGATTTGGTGTTTGGAGTGAATGTTTCATGATCATTGTCTTTCCACTCAGCTGCTGAGTCGGCTGCTTTTCTACACCTGTGGAGGGACAAAAAAAAAACACAGGGAGTCCGGTCCCAGGGAGATTTTCTATTTTTGAAAAAGAAAAGCCCACTACTACTGACAAACCATCCCTGTGTTGTTCTTTGGTTTCTCTTTCCCCATTCTTTTTTCTTTTCCTATGTAATGTTTGTGCTACTCTCAAGCTCTGTAAATGTGATAACAATCTAGTCTCCATTACTGGTCTACTGATCTAGTGTCACCATTGCACCTTTAAAAATCAGAGACTTTATCCAAAACGATTACTTGTTCACTAAATAGTGGCGTATATAATGCTACTGGCTACACAGGCTGGTGGAACGCTCCATACTAAACATAGTATGCATAGTGTATCAGCTATAGGTTTGGCCATGCTCTTATTTGAATATGTAGATGTGGAGAACAGGATGTCTGAATAATATATGTTCATAGGCACGTGTGCGTGTGTGTGTGTGTGTGTGTGTGTGTGTGTCTGTGCACATGCTTTATATCAAAAAAGTAATGGGGAGTGAGGTGAAATGGGGGGTGGGGGTGGGTGTGGGGGTGGGGGTGGGGATTGTCCTCTGGAGAATGTTGATAATTATGGCTGTTTAAATCTAAAGCACTTCAGGACCAAGTGGTTTAAGTGAGCCTGGCTTTACGGGTCATTAAGCCGGGTGTATTACGCCCCCCGCCCAGAACTCATTAGGGCTCCGCTGATGGGGCTGGCCCGGCGAAAAGCGTGTGTGATAGGAGCGCAGAAGCGGGCTGCGTTGATTGGTCGAGATGCGGGTAGCCTGGACCAGCAGCGGGCGGGAAGACGAGTGTGAAATGATGTTTTGCAGAGTGTGTGAGGGCATTCACGTTTCCCGAAGGGCGTTTTGTGCGCTAACTGCAAACGAAAACGTTGGGAGCACACACACACACACACACACACACACACACACACACACACACACGCACACGCACACGCACACGCACACGCACACGCACACGCACACACTCACACTCACACTCACACTCTCTCACACACACACACACACACACACTCACACACACACACACACACTCACACACACACACTCACACACACACACACACACACACACACACGTGCACATTAAACCTCCATCGAACTCCTGGGGTGCCGCACATCACATGCTACCATAATCCTGTTTGTTCTCTCTCCTGCAGCAGCAGATTCCTGATTCATTTCCCTTCGCCCGCAGATGGGCCTGATAAGATACAACTGTATATTAAACAGCGTGATGGCAGCCGTTCAGATCTATATTACACACAGTGGTTTGCCACTCTAACAATAATGCTGTTTGCTCATGGGTCTTGTTCAGATTCAGGGATGATTACGCTGAGAAGCGCTTAAACTGCTCCTCATGGCTGCTGCAGTTCCCTTTGACCAACATGCTCCTCCCTCCTCCCTCCTCCCCTCCTCCCCATCTCCCCAGCTTGTGTCTTAGCTCAGCTAAGGGCACTGCTGCATAGAGTGTGATGAAGGATTCAAAGGCATAATCGGACTCTAATGTATGTAACTCCAACTCTCAGATGTATACAGTACACAGGAAAAATTTGACTTGGTGATGAAGTGCAGAATAAAACAGAAATGAAATAAGTTAAAGATGTTATACGAAGAACACACCCATACAAACACAGACATCGGCTACACCTTCTCTGTGAAACATGATCATGAGAGAGGAAGAGAGAGCAGGCTGTTTTTTTTTTCAGTTTTTTTTTTCCAGTCATGCAACGTGTCATTACTGCAAATTAGTGCTTGTTATTACCGCGCCATAAAAACTGACACAGAGAGCTATTGCCGAGCCCTCTTGTGTTTGTGTTTGCGTTAGCGATGATGGGTCCTTCTGAGCGTTCTTCAGATCCCTCCTAAGTGCAGAGGCCTTGTTCGCTTGGATGCTTTTAAAGGCTGAAATGATGGAACATGAAGGCTGGGAGCAGCTCCATACCAGACATAGGAGAGCATGGGGAGGGGGATCGTTGCCACAAGGTCAACGCTCGGTCGGGGAGGTGAACAGCCTCGCTTCGCAGGGGCGGAGAGGGGCTTGGTTTGACAGCGTGTTGCCTTTTGCTCCATAGGTTACAGAAAGACAGGCCTCTAACTGCGAGTTATAATTGCCTGTGACACATGCACAGTGACACAATAGACTCCTGTGCAGACAATTGACATGGCTTAAATAGACAGACCACAGGTATCCATCTATTCTAATTTTTTTTTATTTTTGGATTTTGAGAGGATGGGTCTTACAAAACCGACAAATGTGCTGTCTTTCATGCAGACAAGGAAGCCCTGCCATCTGCATTGATTGTGTGCAGAAACGTGCTGTGTGTGTGTGTTTGTTTTTTTTCATCTGGCAGTTGATTTAGAAAGGTCATGTTTTTTGTAAGAGATCTGATAAGGTTGTTAATTTCTGCCCCTCAGCGAAGAGTGAGTCACAAATGAATAGTATAAAACAGAATTAAAAAAAAAAAGAGGGTACATTAGCTTAGTCCCCTGGGGCTGTGGGCAATAGACCTGATTGATATTCCGCAGATAGCGTCACATAAAATATAATCCTTTTAAAATTAACGACATTATTGTAGGCACTGCCACAACACATTTACTTTTCATTAGAATAGAGTTACCTCTGGATTTTAATGAAATGCCACGTATGAATAGGAGCGTATAGTTTTGAGTTGTCAGATCCTCTGTCGTACTTAATCACACAAACTGCACAGTACCAATTATACCCCCTGAATGGTATGGAAAGGCTTTTAACTGGCCCATGATTACCCATGCCACCCCATTGCTCTTCTTAATTACCTATTAAATTAGAATGGTAAGTCGTTGAGTATACGGATGTTTAGGAGAATTTTTAATGCAAAATATTATTTGAGTGCAATTACCACTTGAGACAGGGGCCCTTATGGAACATATGCTGGGGAGAGATAGAGGAGGGGAGGGGTGGGGGGTGGCTGGGGTGGGGTAGCTGGGTCGAAAGCGAAGGAACACAGACGAGGCTGCCATGTTTGTGTTTTCATTATCACGCAGGGAGAATTTCAAGACCATTAGCGATACACATATTAATATTAAGCCATGCAAATGTTTTTTTTTTTTTGGTGGGGTTATGAATATCTGCTGTCCCTCCCTCTAATTAGGAAGGTAGGTTGTCCAACACTAATGGCAGGTGTCAGAAAGAAAACGTTCACATTTTTTCCCCCAGAATGGAAGCGTTTTTTTCCCTCCTACTATCACTGGAGTGTTGGAGAGAGAGAGAGAGAAAAATAGAAAAAAAAACCTTCCATTTTTTTTGCAGCGTGCTTGAGAATGTGTGTGTCGGCAAGACAACCACCAGGCAATTATGTTATCTTCTTGTCCATTCTGCCTCTGTTCGAGACCACATTACACCATTTCCCTCTGCCGCCATGAGAGCCTGTCACAGTAATGAGCGTTTGATGTGTGAGGGAGCTTCTGCCTTCATCGAGTAGATAGAATGTCATTAATTAAGAGGCAGAGAGGGGAAAAAAAAACGCCTTGACAAGAAAATGGAATTAATTGCATGTTTTAACCGCGCAGTAATAACAAAATAGAATAATTCACTTCAGAGAGATTTTAAAATAAAATGCGGCCCATTATGATATCATTATATTGTTTTCCACACTCTTTAATTCTGCTGAAACTGTGTCATTATCAAACTCAGTCTGGGTAGTCCGACTAGTATCCTAGACTACAAACAAAAAGTCAGAGCAATGGTTGGCTGGGATCAGCTGCTTTCCTTCAATATAGATAAAAGTGCTACACACTGCAGAGTCCACAGCATGTCTTTATGACTGGATCAAATGAACTCATCTCTCTCCCTTTTTCCTCCTCTCTCTCTCTCTCTCTCTCTATCCTCCTCTTACTCTTTCTGTCTCTCTCTCTCTCTTTCCACTGCTCTCTCTCTCTATCTCTCTCTGTAGAGGTGGGAAGGGAGAGAGAAAGATATATATATACCCCCCCCCCTCCCTCTCTCACTGTGGCTTTCTGAATCAGGAGAGGTTTGTGTCAGGAAACGAGGGAATGGAGAGAGAAAAAAAAAGTTCCGCTATTTCACATCTGTTCACTCAGATGTTAGCATGTCTTTAAATATCCTTTGGTACTGTAGCGGGAAAAAAAATGCCACATTCACAGCATGATATTATTTTCTCCCTCTCTCTCTCTCTCTCTCCTTGCAGGTTGACTTCAAGTGGAGGTGGCAGAAGGTTTAATTTTCACCCGCTATGAGTAAGCCACGGCCCACAGACTCGGGGAGGCCACAAATATGTTTTCTTTTTCTCTCCCCCATCATCCTCCTCCTTCTCCTCCTCCTCCTCCTCCTCCCCCTCTTCTAAACGAATTTGATGCAACTATCTTCAGACCAGTGTTATCGGGGTGATTCATAGGCCGTTTGGTAATTGCCATCTGACCGCCAGTCAAGCGGAGAGGCACACTTATGGAGTCAGGTGTTCGCTCCACCGACACCACCGCCTCTGCCCCCCCCAACCCCCCCACCCCACCGCACACACACACACACCCCTTAAGAGCAACTCCACAAACCAAAACAGCCTAAATAAACACTCTACAATGTCGACAGGCTCCAATCAAAGACGACTTACCGACACAATTTAGCAAGGACTGCTGGGCTGGTAAGAAAGACACACACACATACATACACATACACACACACACAAATACACACACACACACACACACACACACACACACACACACACACACACACACACACAGACACACACAGTGTTGCACTACTTTGTACAAAAGCTTTTGGGGTAGTTTTTTTTCTATTCTTTTAATATAGGATTAAGGCTGGCTGAGAAGAAATTGCCATGAATGTTAAGTAGGAGGCTGGTACCATATGTCTCCGGTCCTTGGAGACAGTCCTCTCTGGCAGTTTCGCTTCTGTGATAGTTCTGTTTGTACCCTTGTGACAGCTTATTCTGACCAGAAGGCTCCTCTGAAAGAAAGAACACAAGGTCTGTCTTTAAGCACTTTTTGAACCCAAGGTTTTTTCAGCACTGTATATATTCTGCCTGGATGAACTTTTTGGTTGGTTATTTCTTAATGCATTCGCTCAAGGTGCCCATCGCTTGTCGATCAGAGACACACTCATCTTCACTGACCTTCAACTCAGCATTGCACTCAGTTCCCTTTCATTTTAGTTGATGTCCTGGAACCCGAATCAAACACACACACAACACATACACACACACAAAATGTACTCACCTCTTGCATCCTGGGACTTAGGACACAAACGCACACACACACACACGCCCACACACACACACACACACACACACACACACACACACACACACACACACACAAACACACATACACACACACCTCTGAACTCCCCTCTCCCATCCTCAGATTTGTGCCTGTCCGACTCCGACTGGCTGGGGTGCCACAGTGAAGGCCTTCGATCCCTGGTCAGTGGTCAGTGAGTGCACCATCAAAAGGACCCAAGGACCAGATGAGCCATATGGGGGGGCCTGGGCGGGGGGGGGTCTGTCTGGTCTGTGGCAGATGGAGGGAGGCTGGCGTGGGGGCGCAGGGTCATGTCTGAGTGCAGAGGGGCACAGAGGGGTTCGCACTCTGGACAACCCTCAGCCTGGAGCTGGCATAGCTGATGTGCTCCACTACTGTATAAATAATAAACAAACAACCTGCTATTTCAATAACATCAAAAAAAAGGACAATAAAAAACTTCAGCAACAACTTCTATGAAGCTTGTATTCACAAGCCTCTACAAACACATTCATGAAGGCTAACAAGGCCTTCATAAAGTATTTATAACTATTTATGACCGTAAAATGCTTGGTCATAAGCCCTATTCCAACATCAAGTGATACAGTGCATTCTTGGTTATAAAGCTTAATCTGCATTATGAGTGCAGTCATAAGTATGTATAAATAGTATAATAGAATACTAATTTAAACAATTATTAAGCTTTATGAATGCATTATAATCCTTTATAAATGTGTTTATAGAGTCTTATGAATACAAGCTTTACAGAAAGTGTTACCAAAACTTTTAGTGCTGGCAATGTTGATATACTATTACTTCAATGTTAATGTACTACTACTACTACTATTTACTTCAGTGATACTTCATCGATTAAGTAATAGCACATCTATAAAATAATAATAATAACAATAACAATAATAATAATAATATACTAAAGGCACATGTCTAATAGTTTGAAAAGTATTTCAATCTTGGTTAATATAAAACTTTCTGTCCAAATGTCACTGTCAGATTGGAAAAAGAATGAGCTGCTTGGCTGGTTCATGTCATCTTAAAAGTTTCGCAAAAAAATAGCTTGATCTGATGTTTCTTCAAGAAAACTAATTGAACAGCAGAAAACACATTCAACCTTGACAGTTGCTATGGAGAAAGTGTTTGAAAGGAATGAATGTTACATCCAGGGTATTTGACATTTACTTTCAATTATGTGCAAATGTATATGTACATACATCTAATCTGGAGAATTTTGTCTGCATTTATTTGTGTTTCCTTTCTTGACGTAGTGAGGAAATGAAGATCACATACCCTTTGTCTGCGTGGGGGGTGGGGTGGGGGTGTGGGGGGGCACCACTGTAATATGATTCTATTACTGTAACTTCCCCTGTGCGTCGCAGCGTTGCAGTGGCATTTGACTGGCATTTGACTGGCTTTAACCTGCCCGTCAGCTTTTTTTTAAAAAAATGCGCGTCTGAAACCACCACTGCACAGTGGCCGGCTAATCGCTACACGTTACACTGGCTGACCCCCCTACATGTCTCTGGGACGTCCAGAAGAATTGTCTTCCTGCCAGAGGGAAGGGCTTACTACACTCGCTCTCCTTATAAGAGGATTGGTCAGCACCTCGATAAAAGTGTATTTGCCCTGGCCGCAAAAAAAAAAAGAAAAAGAAGAAGCAGATACTGAGTGCTACTACACACAATTATCTCACTTCCTCAGGCCCCTGGACTCCTTCATTCACTCCATCCTGTCTCCACCGACATTCTTTTTTTCTTTTTCTTTTTTTTTTTTGCTTGCCCTGCCAAAGAGGATTGTGGGAAATCTGATAAAAATGCATGTCTAGCAGCCGGTGGTTTGTCAGGGCCGTGTGATAACAGTGAGGAGGGTTTTCCAAGACACAGACAAAGCAACAGCCTGGAGGGGCTGAGTGGTGGGGAGACAGAGTAAGCAATGCTAAGCTGCTGAGCCAGTGCCCATATTAATGATAGCCGTTTGCTTTCACAGGGCACACAGAGACTCTGTTGCCAAGTAAGTAGTAAGTAGTAGTAAGCCCTTTATCGTCACTAGCCACAACTAGTCACAAGTACCAGCAAAATTAGCAACCCATCAACCCATTCAACATGGATACAAACATACATCAATATGATAAGGGGGTAGACAGGATGGGAAGACAGGGATGTAAAAGAAATACAGCATCACACGAGGAAAGGAGAGGAGACAAAAAAGCCAACCCCCCCCAGACTATGCTCCTATGCCAATATACTAACAGAGCACTGCACCTTCAGGGGGGAGTTCAGAGATCCAAACAGCAAGAAATAAAAAGAAAAAAAAAACAAAGAAAAAAATATCAACTTCATAGTTCTATTTTTCAGCAGGTTGTGAACTTTACCTCGCACATTTTGCCATGTTTGCCAGTGTGAAATGTGGAATTTTCCATTTGTTTTTTGAGGGGGGGAGGAGGAGGTGTGTGTGGAGTGTGCGAAAGGTCACGGTGGAGTCGAGGCATTAAGGTGCCAGACGTGGGCGAGCCTACCGCATGCTTCGGTGGCTCACAGTGCAATTATAGTGAGATTAGGAGATTTCAGCAGAGAGTCCCCTGCATACAGCACACTGTTTTAGTCCCCTCGCCTTTCATATGAGCCAATGCCAGGTGTGAATGGGAGAGAGTGAAATAACAATAGATAGATAGATAGATAGATAGATAGATAGATAGATGGTCCATTGAATGGATGGATGGATGGATGGATAGATAGATAGATAGATAGATAGATAGATAGATAGATAGATAGATAGATAGATAGATAGATAGATAGATAGATAGATAGATAGATAGATAGATATACTATGTGGTCTTTTATAGTTTCATACAATCTTATTGTTACACTTCATAGACTAACTGTGTCTGTTTCTCTCACACTGTGTTTTATTCTTTAACAGTGCTCATGGTGATTACGCAACTAGTAGCACTTGAGTTATCTAGATTTTAATTATGTTTGCACTTTACATAGTCTGCTGTACCAGTGACCAGCTACTTTGAAGCATTTTAGAGAGCGAGAGAGAGAAAGAAAGAAATAGACAGTGAGAGAGAGAGAGAGAGAAAGAGAGAGTGTGAGAGAGAGAGAGAGAGAAAGAGAAAGTTCTTTTTGTACTCTCTTAGCTTCTCTGTAAGTGAGCAGTCATTTCTCCAATGCCCTCCGGCGTGACAGATCATCATCATACAATGAGGAGATCACACATGTGTGTGACACGCTCACGCAGTCACGAGCCTTACGCACCACAGAGGCACACACACTCTCCTGTGTGGAAACAAATCTGCGTCTCTCCTTCTCCAACATCATCCCACAGAGTCAGGAGGAGGTGGGGATGTAAAATGAAGCTGAATCTGAAGAAAGATAGAGAAACTGTGGTGAAAATAATGGCTAAAAACATGAATATCCAAGCAAATTGAAATAAAAAACACAGAGTCAGTGAGGGAAGGATGGTAGTTAGTGGCAGGGGCAAGATGTTGATGTGCCTCTGTCTCATTTTCGAGGCTCTCTTTTGGGGCTCTCTGTTTCAGCAGGGGCGTACGACGGTACAAAGTTTCACCCCGTGGGTTGGGGATGGGACGGGACTGGATGGGGCCTCCAAACCTGATAAGGTGTTTAAATTTTAAAGTGCGCTGTGCTCCATCCCCAGACCCCCCCACCACGAGCGTCTGCCAGCACCGCAGTCTGGCGTCTGAGAGGGAGGGGTGGGGTGTGAAGCCTGCAATGAGGATCACACACACTGTAACGCTCTCTGTCTCACATACACACACACAGACACAGATACAGACACACACACATACACACACACACACACACACACACACAAACTCTCTCTCGCTCTCTCTCTCTCTGTCTCACACACACACACATACACACACACAAACTCACTCTTTTTCTCTCTCTATCTATCTCTCTCACACACACATACACACACACACATACATACACACACTGTCATGCTCATACAATTACACATGCTCACTGCACATAACACTTCTAATTTCTGAGATGTTTTACACCGTCATATATCGCATTTCTCTCAAACACATGCACACAGTGCACTCGTCAATGCAAATGTAGAGTCATGTAGCCAGACAGATAGACAGACATACAGACACACACACACACACAGTTTGTTTCTACCCTGACTAGCAAAGTATAGGTTACAGTGGTATCCAACAGTTTCCAACACACTCTCTATATATACTGTATATGTCTCTCTCTCTCTCTCTCTCTCTCTCTCTCTCTCTCTCTCTCTCTCACACCCACACACCCACACACCCACACACACACACACACACACACACACACACACACACACACATGTCAAAACCCATCCCCATTACAAGCCTCATGCAAGATTAGGACCGTATCCCTGACCAAAAGGGGCGATGCATTTTTGATCAGGCCTAAGTGTCCCTGCGTGTTGGAGAGGTGCGTCACTTGACTGATGGCTGTCACTATGGCGACTCATGCTACTCAGGGGTTAATGGGCCATCATAATGAGCCCTCGGTCGGAGGATACACACACACACACACACTCACACACACACACACACACACACACACACACACACACACACACAGACTAAAAACCCCCTCACGGTTAAATATGCATGAGGCCTCTTACTGGCACCTAATGGCCCTGTGTGCCCCCAGCAGATGAGGGGGGGGATTATGTCATCAGAGGGAGACGGCAGGGTGAGGCTGTCCATCATGGAACAAGAAAGAAAGAAAGAAAGAAAGAAAGAAAGAAAGAAAGAAAGAAAGAAAGAAAGAAAGAAAGAATGAAAGAAAAAAAAAAGCATTGGGAAATATTTTTCTAGAACTTACCAGGTATGTTTACAGTAATTATTACAGTAATACAGTGAATACCTACCCATTACCTGTACAAATAAACGTATACAATGTTGCTAAAAAGTACAGTACACAGTGGCTGGACTATATCAGTAATTACTTAAGTTAATGGGTATGTATAGGACCTGTTATAAGTAGACAAGGTGACTATACAACTTTGGTATCATATATAATTTCCTAGTTTAGCATATAGAAATGTTATGCAAATATGTTTTGGCTGAATATACATGTAGTGACTGTGGAGTATAATACTCATTTAGAAGACCAGTCAAATTATTGTCTAATTCGGCATGGAAACTGTACTTTTATTTTATTTTTGCTTGGTTTTGAGATTAGTTCTTATTTGAGTTCTAAAATTAATTCATAAGTAATTCACTGACTTTATTTTAGGGTCCTGTTCCTGTTGTATTATAGAAGACTTCATAAATTAAGCCATTAGCACAGGACAAGCTGCCCGTTCCTTTTTTTTAAAAATTAGGATAAAATGGTTACTGGGAAACACAATGTATATATCAGTGCACATTATTGACCTAAAAAGTCATTATATTTTGGTAGCGTTGAACATTTAGTATCAGTTTTAGCATATTGGTTTCAGAAAATCAAATTAAAAAGTAACATCAGTCACCATGTACTGGTTGGTCTGCTTGACTGTAACTAGGTGCATTAGTAGGGAGTCCATAAAAACTATTAGCCAGGCTAAACAACATAAATCATCAAATCAATGGCTGCATATGCGGACTCAGAAATTCACAATATGTCACTCCTACACTTGACCCCATGCTGTCTGTCCCAACACACCCCCCACCCTGCACCGACCCGCCCTGAAAAGGCCAGATGTGTTGTACAGCAACGTCTGTTTCTTTCCGTGGTCGACGTTGAACATACGGACATCCCTGGGGCCCACAGATGCAGGTCCTGGCCTCATCGTAAACATGTCAATAAAATCAATGGAGGGGGCACTGGAGAATGACTTACTCTAGGTCATCGTAAACACGTCAATAATGGGGATTTAAAGGACTTGGGCAACATGCCACACTGTTGGAGACTTCCTCATAAATCACATTATTGGCAATCCATGAGCCTCTATCCACCTGAAAAGACAATAATTAAAGACTTTTTTCGCAGAGACAACTGCAGACATAACAAAAGATATATTGCAGCGGAAGGGTGTGCTGCTGAATATCAAAGAACGTCTCTCCTACAAGAAATATTGTGACTTTTTATGGAGTGCATGCAAAAGAGAAAGATGAAAGATGAAAAACAGCAAAAGAGAGAAAAACTTTCCTTTGGGACTGTCAGTGTCTCTTTTTTATGCTGGACTCTTCACAAGGAGTCTCCATTTTCAAATTTCACCCAACCATCCTTGTACGACGTAATGTCAATTGTCATACTGCATCTAAAGACATCACGTGTCCTCACTTTTAGGCCTAGTGGTTAGAGAGCTGGTCTTGGAATCGGAGGGTTGCAGGTTCGAATCCCATTCCAGTAGGAAGAATAGGGTTGGTTGAGTACAAGTGCTCTCCTGCGCCCTCACCCATGGCTGATGTGCCCTTGAACAAGGTGACTGTAACTGTGAAACCCTGTACCTAAGTAACTGTAAGTTGCTCTGGATAAGAGTGTCTGCTTAGTAAATGTTTACTACTAATGTAGTCATTAACCTCTCCACACCCACCTACACTTTCATTACTGGATTGGATCCCATTGGGAAAGTGCAACTCTCCCCGAACACCCTCCCCAGTCTCTCTGGCCCGGTATAGGCCACCTTCTGGCCTGGGTCCTGTTCTTGGTGACAATTAATGGGGTGACATGGCGGGCTACATGTGGCTACATCACCATGCTTTGCTGCCGCGACCGCTCGACCGACCCATCCATCACGGCGGTGGCTGGAGAGCAGGTGGTGTGTGTGTGTGTGTCAGGCCGCTGCGGTGTTGATCTTTCAGCATATGCTTCGTCACTGTCAATATCTTTATCATGTATCATGACTCTCTCCCTCTCTCTCTCTCTGTGTCTCCCTCTCTGTTTCTGTATGGTGTGTTTGTGTGTGTGAGTGTGTGTGTGAGTGTGTGTGTATGTGTGTGTGTGTGTGTGTGTGTGTGTGTGTGAGTGTATGTGTGTGTGTGAGTGTGTGAGTGTGTGATTGTGTGTGTGTGTGTGTGTATGTGAGAGAGAGAGAGAGAGAGAGAGAGAGGGAGAGAAACTGGGGATAAAGGGGAGGGGAAAACAGATGAAAGATGGTTAGATGGATTGAGAGTGTATGTTCTAATTACTGACCTTGCACAGTCAATTGAGAATATGTTGTGTATATATGTTTATTGAATAACTGGGTTCTTGTAATGGCTGCAAATGCAACTCTGCGCAAGAGAGGGTCTTACAAATTATTAATGGTTCATTTAAATTGCAGTTAGGAGAGCCTGACCATTTTTCAAAGCAGAATCATTTGTTATTTTTTTCCCTCAAGGAAATCAATGGGGTTAGCTGTGAGATCAATCATTTTTAAGTATCACCCACTGACAAGACCTGGGATGTCTTTGCCATATGACAAGCTTGATTGATGTGTTTTGAAGGAAAAAGCAGGCACACTGTCAAACGTTTCACTTGACAGCAAATGTCAGATCAAACAATATGCATGAGGAGAGCTCATTTCGTCCAAAACAGCTTGCAGACCAAAGTAAGAGGACTTCTGATTTTCACCTCATCTCAATGTTAAACGAGCAAAAAAGTTATCTGGTGTGATTGTAGTGTTGTCCCTTTCCTCCTCTTCCATTGGATGTATGTTTCTATGTGTGTATGTAGCTATGTATGTATAGGAGTAACAAATAAATAAATAAAGGAATGAATATGTACAGTATGTGTGTATGTATGTATGTATGTATGTATGTATGTATGTATGTATGTATGTATGTATGTATGTATGTATATGATGTATGAATATATATGTGTGTGTATTTACATATGAGTAACAGTATGAATGCATGTAAGGAAGGATAGAACTGTGGATAGATGAATGGATGAAAGATACAGGAGATGGATGAACATATATATATATATACACCTTAGCCTTCAACTTTTCTCTCGAGTGTGTATGTGTGTGTGTGCTATCTATCTGTCTTTGTGGTGTGTGTGTGTGTGTGTGTGTGTGTGTGTATGTATGTGTGTCTCTATGTGTGTGTAGGTGTGTGTGTGTGTGTGTGTGTGTGTGTGTGTGTGTGTGTGTGTGTGTGTATGTGTGTATGTGTGTATGTGTTGATGTGTGAATGTACAAAGCCTTTCATTAGTGTTTCCCTATCGCACATCGCCAGTGTAGGTGCAAGATAACTTGAAATATGAATGCCTGCGCCCACCCTTCATCTCTCCCTAAAGGAAGCGAGGCGTAGCCGCAGAGTACATCTGTGCTGTCCTGCTGTGTGTGTGTGGAGCTGGCGGAGATGGGCTGCAACTGCTTCCTGTTTTGTGATGTATGTATGGCCGCCCACTGTCACTGTGCACTGTTCCACCGTCGATTGGCTTGAAAGCTTTGTTTTTCTCGTGAAAAAGGAAAAGTTATCCCCATGACAATAGACAAATTCAGCTCTCGAAAAACTTTGGTTTGAGTAAGTGAACTTATAGTGTTGATTTTTAACTGATTTTGCATCCAAATGTCCTTCATCACCCAGCGGATAATAGACTTGCCAATGCTACGTGCTTAATGAAGGAAGTCTGGTCCACACAGGTGTGAAAAAATGTATTAGTAAACTGCAATGTAGGTGTAAGCACAAACCTACTGAGAGGTGCATCTATAAGAAAAGATATAGATTTGAACAATTCTATAGCAATATTTTTCTAGTAAAAAAATAAATTGTTTTAAAGCATTTTTCCAAGTATTCAAAATCCTATTACAAGATACTGAAAGAATAAATATAATGACAATAATCAAAATAACTGATAAAAATACTGAAAATGTGAGCTGCTGCAGAGTCTACACACCACACTGCATGTTTGAGTATTATATTTTGGAGTGTTGTCTTGATAGCAGAACTGAAATGTCACCTGTCAGGATTTTGAGCGGCTTGAGAATGGTGTGTACCTGTGGAGCGGTGTGATAGGCTGTTGAACGGTGAAAGGGCAGTGTGCCACGTCCCCATCAATCCCACCACTAACAGAAGGCACCAGGAAAATCACAGAAAATAAAGGGAGGGAGCCATTCCACCCTCTCCACTACTCTTCTCTCTTCTCCTTTCCTCTCCTCTGAAATCTGTCATTTTTTTCTCCAGCTCACAATTACTCCTTCATTCCCAACCACTCACACACTTTCCTTTTTTTACATTCTGTTTTGTCTTTCAATCTTTCTTTCTCTCTCGCTCTCTCTCTCTCTTTTCCTCTTACTCTCTTTTAGTCTGTTTCTCTCTCTTTCCCCCTTTCTCTCTCTCTCTCTTTCTCTCTCTCTGCCTCTCTCTCCCTCTCTAAAAATGACGGCAAGGTGACATTTGAAAAGTGCATTTGCCTCTTCAAGGCAGTGGCAGGAGCCTGCAGTGCATGTCAATCAGCTCCCTTCCCCTAACAGATGACCCACTCATTTCAAGCCACACCTCTCTGAGTGCATGTGTGTGTGTGTGTGTGTGTGTGTGTGTGTGTGTGTGTGTGTGTGTGTGTGTGTGTGTGAGTGTGTGTGTGTGTGTGTGTGTGTGTGTGTGTGTGTGTGTGTGTGTGGCAGGGGCTTTGCTATACTTGTTTTAAAGGTGTGCAAGTGAGATGATCGTCAGGCCACTGATGTGGTAGCAATCTCTTGAAATCTAAAGGAGCTTAGCCAGTATCCACCTGCATAAATGACCTGTGAATGTATCCTTGACTCTTTGTTGTGTGCAGTCATTTGTCTATGGTCTATTGCTGGTCACCACTGGCCATGTTAGTTCATGGGTGCCACCATTGAGATTGGAGATAAACCAGATCAGGAGAGCACAGCAGAGAATGTTCTCCATTCATTAGATAAAACGATTCAATCTGCCATAGGCCCTAATATTCCAGTTCTACACACTGACCACTGAGTCCACCCTCACTTGTCAACCACCTGACTACTTGTCATCCATGAGTAGGCTGCATTTGTCTGCTAAGAGGTCATTGGCTGTAGTCCGCCAGTGCCTTTGGAACATCTATGGCAGTGGAATCAAAAAGCATGCGGGCAGTATTGGAGCCAAGCGCCCCTATCCTAAACATTACAGGTCCAGCCATTTTTAGTACCTTTATTTATGCCCTTTGCACTTTGTAATGCACTTTGACCATTTCAGAGATTGGCATTTTTGCGAGTGTTATTTTATCCCTTTCTCAGCTGTTTGGCTTACTTTTCATTTTATTTCTTTACTTAGATTTATACTTATCGTATTTTTTCATCTATTGCTTAGTTTTATACCTTGACTTACTTTGCCAAATAAAGCTATTCTGTTTGTTATCTGGCCTTACATAAATGGCTGTAGTGAAGCATAGAGAGGCTGTGCTGTGTGGACTTTGATTATGGTTCAAGTCAGGTTCCCCCATAAAACTTCCATCGCAGCAAACATTCGGGGGGGAAATTGGTATTCTGTCACATCACGTCGCTCTGATGCCCACAAACTCTGCACAGAATTCTGATAGATAGCCATCTTATCAAACACTGCTGTACTGGCATTGGAAGATATCAATACATTACACACACACACAGGATACCATCAAATAATGGTGGTCAAATAAACAGCTATTTCATCAAAAGGCGGAAGCTGGATGAAGCCATGCTGATACATATCCGGCCCAGTCACACCAGTAAACGATCAATATTTTCCCATTTTTTTATTTCAAAACATTTACTTTTATCATAATGCCCTCAATCATCCGAATATCACGATAAAACATGAAAGTCTCAGAAACATTGACGACTGTTTTCATGCTGGCCAGTGTGGCATTCTGTTGATATATATCTCCTTGTACATAATGCTTTTGGACAACCAGCATTAACACCCCTCCCCAGGCATGTCTGTATGAAGAATGAATGTGAGTTTTGGATAGTAGTCTGACAGACTCGTTTCTATAAAGTATGAGCTTGCTGTTGTTATTGTGTAGCTCTTGTACCATAGCCAAAGATAACTCCTCACTCACTGGCTTGTTGATGTTGTTGCTCAACTTTCTTGACATTTATGATGAATCGATGCCTGAAATAATATGCCGAAAAAAACATGGCAGCAAATTGAGGCCCCCATTTAGTCCTTCCCTAAGAAACAGCCAGGCACTTTTCTCTCTCCACAGGCTGGCACCGGTACTGAGTAGAAGATGGTGTTTAACATGGCGTGGGTCCCCGTCTCCTCCTCCAGTGCCACTGAGACGAGGTGTGTGTGTGTGTGTGTGTGGGGGGGGGTGCTTGTATTGGATGAGGGACCCCCGGAGCAGCCGCTTGGGTAGATGAGAGGATCGAACCCAGATGATGGGCATCGCTCCACTGTTTGATTGCCGCTAATGGCTAACCCACGTTAGCATGGGCGCAGCTTTCCAAGGATAGCAGCAGGGAGGATATGAAAAGAGATGGGATATGAAAGAAACTGGGAATTGAAGTTAAGAACTGAGAATAGCAAAGCAAACGAGACAGTGATGGGCAATCTGCATTCAGAAGCTGAAAATCCAATATCAATATTGATAATCATCTGGATCTACCTGTGCTTTTAACAGAGCAATTTCACTAAAATTAAAAAGTGGCTGAAGAGTTGTGCTAATTAAAATCAGTTGAATGGAGCAAATATGTGGTACTGGATTTGTAGCTTCTAAAGCTGTGTTTTTCCATTACTTCTTAAAGACTTGCAACTTTCAGAGAGGAAGTCTGGATCATTCCCATATCTCACACACGTAACACACAGCCACATGCACACACACACACACACACACACACACACACACACACACACACACACACACCAAACACAGACACACACACACACACACACACACACACACACACATTTTGTTTCTACCCTGACTAGCAAGGTATAGGTTACAGTGGTATCCAACTGTGTCAGAGCCCACACACACATACACACACCCACACACACACACACACACACACACTTTGTTTCTATCCTGACTAGCAAGGTATAGGTTACAGTGGTATCCAACTGTGTCAGAGCCCCCAGTTGAGCATCATAAAAAGGAATAGCCTTGGGAGATATCTATGCTGCAAGAGGCAGGGTGTGCATACATGAAATATAACAGCATTATACATTAATAGCAAATCCAGTTTATGCTTAGTTTCAGCAATAGCCCACAGTGGTGATTAAATTCAAACTACAATCATTGCAGTTCTTCTAATTGCAGAAATAATTCAGTTACTGCAGCACAATGTACATAAACTGGGCTTGTCGTTTTTGTTCTAACATTAGCTGTTCATTTAAAGTATGTCCTCTCATGTAGGTTCAGCTGTGATGTCCTTGAGTATATTCCTCGTTTGAACTACCTGAAGACTCTTCACTGGAGAATTTTTCACTCTTTTCACGCTAAATTTGATATCGGTGATGCTGAGAAAAAAAAAAAAAAGCATAGTGATCTCCATCACCATATACTGTATTTCAACTCTGCACTGCCGGTCCAATATGACTCCATGCTTTCAAGTGTACATTGCACTCAAACTCAAAGTCAATAGCTAGATGTGTGCTGCTGTCAAAGCTCTCCAACCATCTTGTGAATAGCCCTGGGTTAAGAGGAGGGTGTTAAAGTGAGACGAGGGGAAATCACGCTATTCATATACTACGCCCTCTCGGAGGCCACAAGCAGGCAGGGTAGGTACCTTTCGCAGTACTTCAGCCATATTTTCAAAACCCCCAGGGCATAATTGCTACTTTTAAAACCTGTTGCAGAGGTAAAGAGGGAATTTTATCCACACTTGAATACATACAGTACACTCGATTTCATGGAGGTAGAGACATTTTTCTTTTTTTCTGTGCTATGAAACTCTTCTTTATACATATACCTAAATACAGTAAGCTACAGTAATATGTCTACACCGAAAAAAACCTCAGTGCACATTGGACTTTTAAGTGATAGTTGCGATGTTTTGTGACATGGTATATCTCAGTTATTTATGACTTTCCTTTGCCATGAAAACCACCAGATTCCCCCTTTTTATATCTGTATGTGTGTGTGTGTGTGTGTGTTTGTCTGCTTGTGTGTGAGCATGTGTGCATGCATCTGTGTGTATGTGCGCACGTTTGTGTGTGTGTGTGTGTGTGTGTGTGTGTGTGTGTTTTGTGGTTTGAGCTATCAGGGCCTCCTGTTGCCTTTCTCCCCTCCATTTCTTCTGTGGTACACCGCCCCAGCGCCAAGCCCCACACCCACCCCCACTGACTGCCACCCCCACCACCACTCCCATTGCCATCCCCATCACCCCCCAGTTGCTTGTTGTGCTCTGCCATGTCTGTTCCCCACACAGATATTTACCAACACAGAGAGGATGCCACCAAACAGACAATTGCTGACAACTGCTCCCTTTTGGTCCCAGCACAGCTGTCAGACAGGCTTTCAGCTAATCTGTGGCATTAGCCTTGGATTATTCGGCATGCGGTAATAAAAAAAACATCACTGCTGCTTCCTCACCCGCTAGCATTCCCACCCCTATATGATAACTGCTGTTATTTCGGTCACAGCAGAGCGACCTGTGACCACATTGTCTTGATTATAAATTATAGTTATTATATTTTTTCTGCTACTGATAAATGTTATGTGTTGGGTGTGCCATAAGAAGGAATAAAACCTAACCAGGTTAATGCCATTACTGGCATTTTTTGCCTTGGTTGTAGTTAGTTAGGAGATGAGACTAGGAGATGAGGAGACGAGACTAAGAGACGAGATGAGACGAGACGAGACTAGGAGACAAGACTAGGAGACGAGACTAGGAGACAAGACTAGGAGACGAGACAAGGAGACGAGACAAGACTAGGAGATGAGACAAGGAAACGAGACTAGAAGACAAGACTAGGAGATGAGATGAGACGAAACTAGGAGACGAGACGAGACTGGGAGACAAAACTAGGAGACGAGACGAGACTATGAGGCAAGACAAGATGAGACTAGGAGATGAAACGAGAAAAAAGTCTCAAAATGTTACTACATTAAATGTGTAAGTTTATTGCACAATAACTCAAACTGTCATCTCTCTAGTCAGTGGCATGGGTTACTCAGGAACTCATGGAACACGCTGTAGAATATACATAATAGATAGTAATTACACAGAGCATCCTATACTATGTTATATCTATGTACTATTGTGAGCAGAAGTCAGTGTTAGGAACTATGTACCTTTCCTAAAAGTCTTTCCATCAGTCAATCAGAGGGGTCTTAAAGAAGAGGGGAGAAAAAAACAGCTTTTAGCACCTTAGCACGGCTTTTTTGCCATCCTCAAGATTACTACTCCTTCCCCCCCCATCTGTCAAAGCTATACATGGTTCACAGAGTTCATGAGAGGGGGCAGGATGAAACAGAACATCACAAACCCATTAGCAACAGGCAACTGCGGAGTGACACATCTCCACTGAACTCCAAATCTCAGGAGCATGGCTCAGCAAACTTATCGTGTAAAAAAAAAAAAAACATTTCTTCTTTTTTCCCCCTCTTCCTTGTCTTCCTTTCCTCTCCTCCCATCCTCATACTCCTGAGAGTTTCTAAAGTGCTGTCTGCGCCCAGAAGCTGAAAGTCAGGGAGGAAGTTGGACTCACGCTTGAGTGGACTCCACTTCTGAGAGCGGCAGAGGCGGAGGCGTAGGGAGCGATCAGGTGTGGAGTCATTGATACTCGCTCGAGTGCTCAGAGCTGTCCTTTCACATGACGGATGCTACTATGCCGAGCATAAACTGAATTAAAGCGCCAGCGTTAAGAAGCCAAAATATTATTGTGAATTCTTGTTTTATGGCAGTAATACCGCTGTACAAAGGCAAAGCAGTAACTACGCGATACATTGAAAAATGCCTTCAAAGTTGTCATCCTGCCCAGTCCAACATGTTGCAGGTATAATAGAGGTGATGCTTTTATGTACTTTCTTAATAGCAACAAGCAGGAGTTTTAATGACAAAACAAAAGAGGTGTCTAAACTCAGTTTTGACACAATGTTTTGTACTGCCTTTTGGCTTTGTAGGGCAGAATAATACATGAGTGTTTTTTAAACTTTATTTTACAATGTTGGTGTTCCAGTTTATCTACCTAATTAGGTACAGTGGTACAAACCTGTGTAACAATATGTACAGTATATATTGTCACAAAATACATTATGGACATACAACACTAGTACATGATATTATATATTGTTGCACCGGTTGTGCCACTGTATCTAATAATACGGTCTAAACACTGATACCATAAAATAAAGTGTTACCTGCGTTATTTATAGTGCTTTCCTAAATACTGACAGCTTTGGGTCTACAACTTCTATTGTACATCAATCAAATCCTATATGCACATAGTGTAGATGCTCTGAGGCCATTTCCATGTATTATTGGTGAACTATTTGACTATTGACTTAAAAACGTATTAAACACCACATTCTGTCACTCATGTCAACCTTAGCTCCATTGTGACAGGACCTACAAGTTTGTTATACTATGATTAACAAAAAAAAAAACGGATTCTTATCAATATCTATGACGGTTTGAAGGTTTTTTGCCATTCTGGCTGTGTCAGTGCTTGGTCTATAGAGGGAGAATCTAGGGGGGATTCAAAGATCAAAAGGTCCTGGAAGGTGGATAGCCTTGCTGGATGAGAACACCTACGGCCGCAGCGCAGATCCGTATCCTGGCGGCCTCTCTGAGATTACACTCGGCCCAGAGGTGTGACCTCTCTCCTGGCCCCCGTCGCCATGGAGCTGCTACCCTCTACGCCTCAGCTCAGCGTGGGGCTTAAGTGTGTGAAACGCTGACCAGCACTTGATAAAACACCAGCCTTAGGAGAGCCCCTTGGGTCCCCTCTCTTGCCCTCTTTTCCTCCCTCTATCTCTCTTGCACTCTTTTCCTCCCTCTATCTCTCTTTCCCCCTCTCCCTCTATCTCCCTTGCCCCCTCTCTCTCTTTATATCTCTCTTGCCCTCTCTTTCTCTCTCCCTCTATCTCTCTTGGCCTCTTTCTCTCTCTCCCTCTATCTGTCTTGCCCTCTCTTTTTATCTTTCTCTCCCATTTTGCCACTCTCTATATGTATCTCCCTCTCTTTTTATCTCTATCTGTCTTTTCTCTCTGTCTCCCCCTTGTCAACATTGGTTTCCATCTCCCCCCCCCCCCTCTCTCTATATGTATCTCTCACACTTTTTCTATCTCTCTTTCTCTCTGTTTTGCCCCCCTTTTGTTTTCCATTATCCCCACAGTGCACAGCAGGAGACATGTAGGGTCACACTGGTTAGCCTATATACAGTAGTCCTGTGTTAGCAGTGTCCTAATGGGGAAACAGAGAGGCTGTTGTGTGCCCTCATGTATGCTCAGTATATAAACCTTCTCTCGAAATTCCAGACAGGGAAATGCTGTGGCACTAAGCCTGGCAAACCAGCCCCTTGTACCAGCCAGAATCTTGCCTAACGAGTCAACAAACAGAGGAAGTGTTTGTGAGCGATGACATTGACTTTGTGTGATACATTTGAATTGTAGTGTGTAGGCAGGCTTTATAGCCAGGATAACTGCATACGTCATGACCAGACCTTACCGTTTGGGTAAAGGCAGATCCAATCATTTTAAACATCAGCAGTCTACACCTCCAGGAAGAAAAAGTTTTTCAATACAGCACAGCCAGACTCTCTGTACAAAATGAAATGAAGTACGAGGGGCTGGTTTACCAGACTCATATTCAGCTTACTCATTTTTTTTACATATTTTATGTACAATCATCAAGTACAGCTTATTTGTGAGAAGGTGAATAAGATTTGTCGTTGGACTCATAGTAATACATTACAGCACAGTCCTGAACTAGATGGATTTTAGTGGACTCCAATTGACTGATGTCCACAATAATTCACAAAGCGTCATACACATCTGATGAAGGACACTTGCCTGAAATGTCATAAATGATTAAAAACTTTTTTTGTGGGAGAAAACCCCACTAGTGTTGCGGACTTTGTTTCTGTTTTTTTGACTTTGCTTTTTGGTCCAGCACCCAGAAGATTTGTGGCAGATATGCAGGCTTTAGGCATACACACAGTCATTCATACCCCACTCCTGGTATATACAGTATCTTGTAGCTTGACTGTTTTCCTCACCTGTAAGTTGCTTTGGCTAAAAGCCTCTGCTTAGTAATCTAATGTAACATAGTGACATTGAATAAACATTTGTGTTTTGCATTGGGTTTATTTTGGCATCTTGATGGTGTAATCATTTCCTTCTGGTTTGTACTTGCACATTTATCATGTCAAATGAACACTTGCTAACAACACTCAAAAATCTGTAAAGCGCAACACCTCATAATGTTGCAGCATCTTCCCAAGGATCATGTGAGGCTGAGGCAGAGCGGAAAGTGTGTGTGTGTACGCGCGCACGTGTGTGTGTGTGTGTGTGTGTGCGTGTGTGAGAAGCAGTAGAGGTAGGAACTATTTATTGGTTTCTGACCAGAGGCAGAGCGTTTTGATTTGTGTGTGTATGACACTTGAGGTAACAAGTATGTTTGCTAATACACTAACCTTTATAAATTAATTACATCCTCAGGGCTACATGAAAACAGACACATATACACACACACATGCACACACACACACACATGCACACACACACACACACACACACACACACACAGAAAAAGACAGACTTGAAAGAAGACAAGACCCCACTTTTTCATAATAAAGTTTATTCTATATTACAAATAGTATTTTGTTCTTGACTGCAAAATAGGAATGCATTATATTTACATACACAGGTATACAATTAATTATAACAAAGTTAGAGAAGCTCGCCTTTTTTCCACCCGGTGTCCTGTTTTTTTTTAAACTTTTTGTTGTTTGTTTGTTTTCCCTTCTAGTAACAGGTATGTCATCATCTTTCATCATCAAATCTGGACATAGTAAAAGTCTTTTCTACCGTGTTTCTGGAACACCCACTATAACACTGAGCTCTAGAAGGACGCTTTTAAGTTCTTAAGAAACGTTGAAGGTGGAAGCTTTATCTGATCTATAGAACAACAGGTAAAGGGGGGAGGGGGGTGGTGGTGGTGGTGGAGGTTTGGAGGAGGGGGGTTGTTAGGGGGTTGGTCTGCCCTTGCAGACCATTGCAGCGTTACATGGAGTAAAAACAAATGGATCACAAAGTGACCTGAAGGGGGTGGGGGCCACGTCATAAGGTGGTCCCAAGAATGGCCCAAAAATTTGCCAACGGTGACAAAAACAGCAATAATAAAAAAAAGCCCTTTGTCGTTACCATGACAACAGGGCTTCGATATCGGGCCTATTCAATAAATACGCTTTTCTGTATGATAACGTGTAAAACTAACATGGTGGGAAATCAACCCTGAGAGGTCAGGGGATCATTTTAGATTTGTACATATACCAACCGGTGACACTGAACGGTCACATGAGTAGGCCCCTTAACCCAAAGGCTTTCATGATATATATATAGATATATAACATACTGCACTCTTGTTAACTGTAGACATGGGGTGGGTTGACTTGAAAAAATAAACATTACACTTACAAACACGTTTGTAAAAAATATCAGATTTCAACAAAAACAAATACACAAGTTACAGAAAAAAAAGCAGAAACCAAATTCTGACCAATGTCAAAAATACTAATTTTTTTGTAGGAAAAAATAATTCAGTGCATGGAAGGCAAAATCAGCAGAGGTAATTTGCTACATCTGAGATCAACTCACACAATGCATGATGTACCAAAGGAACTCTAAAGGAACAACAGGAAAAAACAAACATACAAAGGAAACCCACAATAAATTATATAAAAAAACATTGAGAATCTAATTTAACTCCATAAAATACATATCTTTCATTTATGTCCTCATAGGTTACAGGGAAAACTCTGTAATATGTAAACTATCGAGAGAGGAAGAACAGAACTAAGTTGTCAGGAGAAGTTCCTGGACTGCTTCGTAAACCCTTTCGGCAGGTTTTAAAACTTGCCTTAAGGAAGGATCGGTCAGCATACATCTGTGAAGTTGATAGTGGCTGTCAACTCACTGAAGAACAACCATGTGAGACATGTGAGGAACTATCAACTTTCATGAACCACTGGAATGACGAAATAACATCAGAGAGATGATTTAAAAAAAAAAATAAAAGAGAGAGGAGAGTTTGGTTGTGTGTCATTGCAAAAAATTTCTAGTATTGTTCGATAAATAGGTTTGATTTGCAAGGCAGTTCCATTTCATAACATCCAAATAGGTCAACATGCAAGGGTATATAGTATATCTGCTTAAAGGTATTTGTATTAATAAAAAAAAATATTTGATCTTGAACACTTCCACCAAACATAGTATTTGATGGCTGAATGGGTGTACTGGGATAAAGTTTCCACCTTAACGGAAGTTAAGCTTCAACATGACTATCCACTTTTTTTTCCAACTCCGTCTTGTTCCGAGCAAAAGAAAGTAAAGAACACATCCACATCATCATGGCAAGGCTTATTTTCTCTAGATTCCATTTTTTTGTTTGTTTTTTTTTTAGTTCGTTTTGTTTCTTTTTTTCGTTTTTAAATTGAAGTACATGCGCTTAAAAAGCCAATAAAGACCCAAGGTGGACCTAAGCCGGTCTTCACACATTCACATCACCACATGGGGCACGTTGTCAAGGCAAAAGAAAGGTGAAAGGTCAACGGAAAGGAGGGCAGCTCTAATTGTCTCTCTCTGCCGTCCCTCGTCGGCACTGGGCACGTCTTGATTGTGCTGTTTTTGTTTGTGTTGTTGTGTTTGTTGTGTAAGTCCATTTTGTTTGTTTGTTTGTTTTTTTTTCTTTGTGTGTGTCACGTCAGGGTTTTGGTGGATGTTCGCATATTTTGAGGTTCAGCTCTTGAGGCAGGCGGGTCCAACAAAGAGGACGGACAGACTGAGCTTCCGAGAATTCCAAGAATGTTGGGGAGAATGCTAGTTCCCGCAGTCGGAAGTCTCCGCCGTTGTGCAAAAAGAGACTGAAGAGAGTGGGTGGGGGCTGGGGGGTCGGGGTGGGGGTGGGGGTGGGGGTACAAGGACCGACTGGAGTGCCAAGCCGGAGCGAGCCAGGAGCAGCGGGGAAATGGATCATCACGGAACATGTCAAACGTTCCACCGCAGCCCTTTCGAAATCACACGCACTGAGGTCACCAATCACAACAGTGTCTTTTACTTGGTTTTTTTTCGTTTTCTAACGCTCTGTAGTTTTTCAGGTCTGACTTACAATAGGGAACAGAGAGGTTGGGGGAACAATATCAGGAGAAGGGTGTGGATATTTCTTCCTCTTTACTATCATTATCATCATCATCATCATCATCATCATCATCATCCCTTGTTTCTTTCCTTTCCTTTGTTGTGGCACTTTTTTTTGAAGTTTGTCCTTAAACAAATGTCTTTGTTTTTTTTTTTTCAATAATTCGGGCTCCTTTGGTTTTTTTAATCTACTGACCAAGTTGTTTGTTTCCAAAAAGTCACACACAGGTCTGTCCATTGACAGTCACAGTCCTTTCGCTGTGGCAGTGTGAAGAGGCAGTCTTGTAAAATCAACACGGGTTCAAAGGTCAAATCTGACTGCACTATTGTCTGCATGCCACACGCTTGTCCTTGGTTTAGTTGACGGTGGGACTAACTGATGGTGCCCCGTTCTCAGTTCATTGTACACATATTTTGTCCTCTAGGTCTTTCCCTTGTAAGGTTTCCCTCGCCAGCCAAGGATGAACTGGCTGTTGAATCTGTGCTTTAGTTTTTAGACCAGTGAGTCTTCATCCAGTAGCAAAAGGGTATACAGAAGAAGGTAAGATAAGGGGGGAAGAGAGAAGAGAGAGTAGAGGAGAGTAGAAGAGAGTAGAGGATAGGAGAGTAGAGAGAGAAAAGAAGAGAGGACATGAGGGCAGTGGAGAGCCGACAGAAGGAAGGGCAGGAGAGGGTTTTGCCCCTTTGCAGTGGACTGAAGTCAGGACACCGAGCTTGAGTTGGATGTGTGCTTCCTCTGGTGGGATCTTAACAAAACAAAAAAAAACACCCTTGGCATGTTCTCCATGCAATATCTAACAGTAGGACTCCATGTTGTACACAGTCCAGTTTGGTGTGTACTATGAAGAAGCTAAATCACAGGGGTTTGTTTTTTTCCATTTGGGTAGGGCTGAGCAAATGATTGGGGGGTGGGCACATTTTGCTGATGTCACAAAGAACTCTTTTTTTCCAAAGTTTTACACAGTCAAGAGTCCAAGGAGTTTAAAACAAAGTCCTAGAAGCACTAATTGACTCTCTAGAAACCCTACTTTTGGAGTCTTTTGAACACACGTCTTTGTCAAACACGTGTGGAATGTGGGATTCCCATTGGAGACGCTCCACCAGCCTCCACCCACATGGATATGTAGAATTCAGGTGACTTGTAGAAGGTACCTTTGTAAACTCCATTCGTTGTTTGTTGTTCGTCGTTTTGCGATAAAATGTCCTGGTAGATGGCCACTGGGTGTGCAGTCCTTGTATGCATGAACCATTCCCTAGTCTTGCATTTGTGATGAACTTTTAATAAGGTTCTACAATTAACTGGACTCTAGAAACAGCTTTGATCACTATCCTAATCATAAAAGTCAGAACAAATTGAACAGCCAACTTGGCGGTTTCAAAGACTTCGCTATCAGTTATTTTTAGAAGGCAACAAAAACATGACGGCTTTCTCGCTCTCTCCAAAAGTTGAGAGTCAAAAGGAGACAGGTCACAACAGATGACCTCGCTCCCTCACGGCCCTCAACTCCTTCTACGCTGCGGAACAGGAACACAATCTTCCCCCATTGCATCTTGGGAAATGTAGTTCTTGGTTGCCGCAGCTCTCTAGCCCCTTCACCTCTACTCATCTAGAAAGCAGAGCTAAAGTGATGCAAAAGTTTTGTTTGTTTGTTTGTCTGAGTGGAGAAGTTAAAAAGGAACTGGTTTGTAGTAGTCTCTTTAGGAGGGATAAACAGAGAGATGAGATAGATGGACAGGTTCTTCGCTCAGGCACGGCGCGGTTTCTCTGACGGGATCTCCCAGTGTGCTCTGGGAAATGCGGTCCTCAGCTCTCCATGCTCATGTTTGCGACCACCGACTGCAGCTTCCCGGCCAGCTTCTGCTTCCTAGCAGAGTCATCCTGTTGCAGCGCGCACACAATCTGCCAGAAGAGGGCGACACTCAGTCAGTCGTACACAAAGGTAGCAGTACACAACAACACCACAGATCACAATTAACCGCCATTTATGGAAATCCAGAGACTATATTACCTCTATAGTTCTATATTTATCCACTATTTATGACATAGAAAACACTACATTTAGGCCAGACACATGCATCTTAAAATACTATCTAAGAACTACATGATACAATTGCACAGTTGAGTTAAAATGGATAGCTGTTTCTTCATATACCTCAGTATATGTACAATGAGCCCTACATCCTCTCCATGTGGTACCGTAATGTGTGACTATCTAAGAAGCACAGTGTCTGACATAGACTGCCTTTATTATACTGATTTGCATAAGTGTAGCTTTCACTGTATGCAAATTATAAACATGCTGAACCAGTGACGGGAGAAGCAGTGAGGATGCTTGTCATGCTCGGAGCTGTGTGTGTGTGTGTGTGTGTGTGTGTGTGTGTGTGTGTGTGTGTGTGTGTGTGTGATGCTAAGGCGAGGAGTAATTAATCTGAAGTATGAACAGACTACGCCATTATAGGAGGACCTTGAGACGGCAGCTCATCTAACTGAATCGATGGTGGCTTGTTGCCTTGGTGATTGTGTTTTAGAATGTGCCAGCACATAAACACGTACAAGCAGCGTGCGCACACACACACACACAGGCACATGCACAAACACACACAGACACACATGCACATACAAACACATCCACACGCACACACACACACGCACACACACACAGCCACACACGCACACACAGATACACATGCACACACACAGATACACACACACACAGATACACACACACACACACAAAAGCATGATCAGAGACATACCTCCTCGGTGTATTTGCCCACATAGGAGTAGATCTCTCTGAGGGCGCTCATGGAGTTAAACTCGTTCATGTGCATATGGGACTGCTCAGCCAGGTACGCATTCATGTCCTGGTCACTGATGGCCGGCATCTTACTGATGTCCGAGTAGTACCTGTGTCACACACACACACGCACGCACGCACACACACACACACACACACACACAAGAGACAAAAGAGAAAGAGAATGGCATTTACACTGACAGCACTATGAATAAATTCAAAGTCATTTCATCCATGTACAAAGGACACACATGGCACATACATAGCACACACACGCACGCACGCACGCACGCACACACACACACACACACACACACACACACACACTCTATATCCGAGAGCAGAGGATAACCTATAGCTCTGATATTCTCGTTATGTTTTAATAATTATTCAGCTCTGCCTTGCCTCTAGTAACGAGCTGAGGTGAGAGAGAGTCTGGTGATAAGCAGACTGAAAGCCGTCTCTCTTCCTTTCTCTTTCTCTATCTGTCCCTTTTCTTCTCTCTCTTTCTTTCTCTCTCTCTATTTCTCCCTCTGTCTGATTCTCTCTCTGTCTCTCTCTCTCCCCCTTTTTCTTTCTTTCTCTCTCTCTCTTTTCTTTCTCCCTGCTCTTTCTGTGTCTCTCTCTCCGTTCTCTGTCTCTCTCACTGTCTCTCTCTGCCTCTATGTCTCTCTATCTATTTCTCTCTCTCTCTCTCTGTTCTTGCTATGTCTTTCTCTCCCTCTCTCCCTGTCTCCATCTCAATGCGGCACCTCTACACGTGTCTGTGCTGTGCTGTGCTGGGAGGCGAGTGGCTGGGACTCTTACAGTTTTTTACAGTTGCTTAAACTCAATTTTAAAAACTGGGCCCATGTTGACAAAACACTACACACAGTTAATGCAACCATATACCCAATTAACAGAACACCCCAGCTCTATTGCAAAATGCTATTCTTTTGTCAAAAGTGTACACATATTTATAAAAATGCAATTCTGGCACCAAATTGCACACACATGAGTCACATCATATGATTGTATTGGAATAAGTTAGACACAGTGGTAATAAATGCAAAATAATTGTAACATTTGCTCTCTTGTAAATTACACAGACAAAGTAAAATATAGTAAATTCACCCGATGACACCAATTCACAAATTCGACACTACATGACAGCAATTCTGCAGACCAATGAAAATTTTTATTTTTTTATCCTGTAACTAGACTCAACTCAGACAATAGTTGCAGTTTGACAACAAAGTATATACTGAACAAAACAATACACAACAGTATCTTTAACCATGTTGAAGAAAAAAATAGGCATCCCTTCTCCTTGCTGCATCTGGCCACAGAATTTCATCGAGATCGTAAAACTTCCACCGCCATGCTGAGAAATACTCTTCTATTGGATTTAGAAAAGATGAGTATGGTGGAAGAAAAAGGACTGTAAACTGTGGATGCTGTAGAAACCAATTTCGTACCAAAGGAGATCTATGAAAGGACACATTGTCCCACACAACAATGTAACGCATGCGTTCATTCGTGTTCACTGCAGTTACAATGTTGTGTACTCTGTCCAAATATGCAAGGATAAGTTCAGGAGTGACCATCATTAGGGTTTTGGGTGTGCTCTGAGTACCATAACACACTGTCTGGCTCTTTGGTGTTATGGTCAAAGTGCATGTTTGGTACCCTGGAGACCTGGGTTCAAACCCTGGTGGGGTAACTTTTTTTTTTCCTCCCCTTCACTAAAACTGTGGTAAAGTTAAAAATATATACCGAGACCACTACACACATGACAAATGCTGTTCACTACATATATTTCAATAGATATTTTTTTACTTTTATGTAATCCAAAATCAGTCAATATGCTGAAGTGTTTGCTTGTTGCATGGTTGCATGTTGAAAACCATTTTTTCAAAGAACCATATTCACAGCAAACATAGTAAAACACAGTGTTGTTGGAGACAAAAAGTTACTGTAAGTATCATGTCTGGCTAATTTGGTGGCAAGTCTCAACATAGCGTTTTCAAGGTAGTCAACCAATGTCATTCCAATGTGATCAATTTAGTCCTTGTCTTTTCTGTCTGCTCTCCTCCCATTGTACCTTGCAGTGATAGTATTTACCTCTTCACTCTAATCTTTACTTTACTTTATTTACTAAGCCTTACATTCATATTCAAGTCAAAGTTATGCCCCTGCTTTCTATTTTACAGTGTTTAAGTATGATTACTGTGTTTTGCATTTTTTTCCTTAGTGTTTTGGCACATGACAATTGTGTTTAACCAGTTGGTTGCAAGTGTGTGGTCATTTGGTAGCTAGTGTTTTGAAATGGAAAAAAGGTGACATTACAAAAGCATCATGTGTGTATGGCATTTAAATGTGTGTAATGTTTTGCAAATTGCTGTGTGTAGTGTTTTGCAAAATGTGTGAAGCTGAAAATGTGCTTAGAGTGGTGCCTACCTGAGCCGATGTTTTGGTATTTGAGTATTGGGTTTCATTAATTGTGGAAAACTTTCGATTTTAGCGTGTAAGCAAACATAAAAAACTGTAATGAGCCGGTGCCCTTGAAACACAACTTTCATGGAGACGCTTTGCTGCAAGTCAACTGCCTCTGAGGAGAAGAGTGGCTGGCTCTTTACAAACACACACACACACACACACACACACGCACACACACACACACACACACCTCCCCCCCCCCCCCCCCCCAAAAAAAAAAACACACACAGAAACACCCACACACACACACAAACACACTGATAATGACACTTATAAAACAATCAGCGCACACATGCTGTATGACACATTTTTCTTATAGAAACTTTATCTTAGAAATGCACACACCTACACCTTTGACCTACTGTAAGATGTCACATAGGCATCACAAACACACACACTTGCACGCCCACACACACACACACTCGTGCATGTGCACACACACACACACTCTCTCTCTCACACACACACACACACACACACACACACACACACACACACACACACTCTCTTTCTCTGTCTCTCTCTCACACACACACACACACACACACGCGTGTGTCTTATTTCCCTCTCCCAAGGGGGGCTGGCTCTTGTGCGTGTCAGTGTAAGGAAGTGGCTGAGGAGGAGAGGCAATCCGTCACTGTCAACAGCAGCTGCCGCTGCCCCGTTAGCTCCTTAATTAAAGCTGCCCATTTACATTTTTAATTCCTGCCGCACCGCACGCTGCCTCCTGGACACTTCCAAAAGCCTCCAGACAACACTTCTTCTTCTGTGTGTGAGTGTGTGTGAAAGAAAGGCTATGTGTGTGTGTGTGTGTGTGTGTGTGTGTTTGTGTGTGTAAGAATGTGTGTGTAAGTATATGTGAAAGAAAGACCATGTGTATGTGCTTGTGTGTGTGTGTGTGTGTGTGTGTGTGTGTGTGTGTGTGTGTGTGTGTGTGTGTGTGTGTGTGTGTGTTTGTGTGTGTGTGTGTGTGTAAGTATGTGTGAAAGAAAGACCATGTGTATGTGATTGTGTATGTGTGTGTATGTGTGTGTGTGTGTATGTGTACGTGCATAAGTGTGTGTGTGTGTGTGTGTGTGTGTGTGTGTGTGTGTGTGTGTGTGTTTGTAGCTGCAGCGGCCCACACATAGCCGGAATGGACAAGGTAAGTGACGTGTGGGTGTCGCAGTGCACCATAGGTCCATTAGAGGTGACACAAGAACAGGGAGAGTGTAAGACACACCTGCTAACACACACACACACACACACACACACACACACACACACACACACGAACACATGGCTCAATCACCACAGCTCTGGGGCAAAGTGCCAGTCACGGTGAGAAGGAGAGGAAGAAGGAGGTTTGAATGGCCTTTTGAAGCAGTGGTTTTATTACTTTGCTAAAAATCCCCTTACAATGTTTCCTTCCAGAGAGAACAGTGGCAGAGTGGCCATGGAGCTCAGACAGCATATGTAGGCCATTCAGTTTTGTCATATGTCATCCCTGATTAAAAATGCAGCATGTCTGTCATCCCCAAGGGCATCAGCCACCATTACTGAGCCTCCCTCTCTCTCTGTCACACACACACACACAGTCACAGTCACAGACACACACACACACGCACGCACGCACACACACACACTTACTGTCTCTTCTTGCTTTCTCTCTCTCACACACACACACACTCACACAAACACACACCGTTTACTCAACGTGCCTCCCCATCACACACTTCAATTAAGCCGTTCCCGCCTTGCAGGTAAAGTGACGCAAGTTTCACGGTGCGTTTATAGAGCGACGAGCCAGATCAAAGGAGGGAGAGTGGATTTGTCCTTGACTTCACCCTCTCTCTCTCTCTCTCTTTCTCTCTCTCTATCCCTTTTCTCTCTCTCTCTCTGTACCCCACCCCACCCTCTCTGCATACCCCTCTCCCCTCTCTCTCTACCTTTCTCTCTCTTTTCTCTCTTTCTCTCTCTCTCTCTCTATACTACCTTTCCCCTCTCTCCCTTTTCTCTCTCTTTCTCTCTATACCTCCACCTCTATGCCCAATCTTCCCTCT
>CM059274.1:16539917-16544917 GCA_030347295.1 Setipinna tenuifilis | reverse complement strand
CAGAACCAGACACTGAGGTGAGTGCCTTTTGGCAGATCAGCCTGGTAAAAGCTATTTTTCTCTGGTGTTTGTGTGTGTGTGTGTGTGTGTGTGTGTGTTTTTGTGCACAAGTGTGTGTATGTATGAATGTGGGTGTGTATAAGTGTGTGTGTGTGTTTGTGCAAAAGTGTGTGTATGTATGAATGTGTCTGTGTGTATAAGTGTGTGTGTGTGTGTGTGTGTGTGTAATGGTGGATGGGAGTGTGTGTGTATGAGTGTGTGTGCTAGTGTGTGTATGTGTGTGTACTGGTCTGTATGTGTGTGTGCTAGTGTGTGTGCGTGTATGTGTGTGTGTGTGTGTGTGTGTGTGTGTGTGTGTGGATGTGTGTTTGATTCAATAAGGGAGCCTAATCTGTGAGCGCAGGAAACAGGGAGCCCTTTCTGGCGTCTGTCTCTCCATCTGGCTGCAGCACAGACTGCCAAACGGTACACGACTCCTGACCAGTCCTTATGCATCTGGAAGTTACTGCACACACACACACACAGACACACACACAGACACACACACACACACACACACACACACACACACACTTGACCAAACACACACACACACAAAAGCATACACACATATTCCTAACTGATCTGAAACCAGCATACCTGTATAAAACATTTCAATAGTATGCAGATGGCCACAAAATGAGAAAAATAACTGTCCCTTGTAAGGCCTGCACATATTCTCCATTGCTCTCTGTGTGGCTCAGTGTATTTGTCTATAATTAATTAATCACATTCATGAGTTTCTTCTTCTGTGTTGTCTTTGATACAGTGCTAAATTGGGGTCTGAGATACCCAGCACAATAACTGATTTAATGTTAGCATCCTTCATGTTTCAGTGATACAATAATTGATGAATGTATGTCAATTAGGACAGTGACACCTATAGGATTGGAGGACACAGGACAGGAATACAGCTGCACTTGAATAGCCCACTCAAGGAAAAGCAGGAAAAAATTGGAGACAGAGAAAGAGAGAAAGACAGACAGAAAGAGACACTGATTGATAGAGAGAGACAGATAGAGAGAGAGAGAGAGAGAGAGAGAGAGAGAGGGAGAGAGAGAGAGGGAGACAGAGACAGAGACAGAGAGACAGACAGAGACACAGACAGAAACACAGAGAGACAATGAGACAGAGAATGAGAGTCAAGCTGACATTATGAATTTAAATTAATCTAGTCAAATCTTTGGGGATTATGTGATGAGATCAAGGGGGTATTAGCAGGGCAACAGTGGAGTCTTGATTGTTGGCAATCTGGTGTACCAGTGCCAGGGCAGAATGTACTACCTCTACAGAGGGGGGTAAGGGTCAAACTGCACCTAATGTCTGTAATTATTCACAGTGCAGTAGTCAATGATAATGCAGGACTCTGGTGAGGGCATGCAACAGGGGAGCTATCAGAGCAGGTGGTAAAAATGTGTGAGTCACACTAATCACTAAACAGGACGATGTCACATTCAAATACACCCCCCCCCCCACCCCCACCCCGCGGTGTGCCCAGTCTGACGCACATCATAAGCAGTGCTTGGACTAGACTACAGTTAATGCCATCAGCACTGATCCCAAGGCAGAAGTGTGACTGGCTCATGTTTAACAGTATTAAGGTTGGGGTCAGAGAGCTGAACCTGAATCAGCTGGCACTGATTGGCACAGTTCCTATAATAGCTTTTGCCCTTCCACCCCGAGTCAGTGTGTTTGTGTGTTTGTGTGTGTGTGTGTGTGTGTGTGTTTGTGTTATGCCAGTCATTGTAGAGTTACCTGATCTGACTTCAGACAGCGACATTACTGAATACAACATTCTCTCCTTCTCTCTGACCTGACAGAGGGACAACATACCCAGATGTCAGTAATGCCAGAACTAATCCATTCTCTGTCATTCTATTCTTTGCTCCAGACATTTAACTGTGTGCGGGTGTTGATCCAACAACACAAAGAACACAGAAAACTAAGTAGGTCAGTGATTTGGCACTGATATTCCATCCTCCATCTTCCACCTTCTGAGACTCTGCCTTACTGAAGGCGAGATAAGGGCATTCACTCTCCCTAAGTACTGACACGATAAGTCATCTGGCCTATAGAGGAGATTACACACACACACACACACACACGCAGAGTTCTGTGAAGGCATACACTAACTTAAACCAGTGCCTGCCGACAGGATAAAAAAGCAAACACAGGACTGCATTAACATTTCACTTTTTAAAAAACCCAACACAGTCACAGTCAGACTTTTTCCCTCTTCCACTAAAGGATGCTTTCACTCTTCACCGAAAAAACGGTGCGGGGGTTAATCTATTAGGCATCCTGGCAGGAGAGAGGGATGGCGAGAGAAGCCCCATTGGTTCATGCCTCACCTCTGCTTAACGTCTTTCATCCTGTCAATGTCGCTGACCAATTAATGGTCCGTGCAGTGCAGGAGAGAGGGCTAGAAAACGCTCAGTGGGAACTTCTCATCTCAACCTACCAGAACATTCTCCCGCCATGAGCAGAGAGGGAGAGAGAGAGACGGAGAGAGAGAGAAAGAAAGATAGAGTGACTAACAGAGAGAGAGAAAGAGAGAGAGAGAGAGCGAAACAGAGTGTGACAGTGAGAGAGAGAGGGACTTATTATAAGGACCACAGCATGTTGAAAGACGAGTGTGTGTGTGTGATTTTCTGTGTGTGTGTGCGTGTGTGTGTGTGCGTGTGTGTGAGTGTGTGTGTGATTTTCTGTATGTGTGTGTGTGTGTGTGTGTGTGTGGTGCTTGGTGGTGGTGGGGTGGTTCGGTGGGCATGTGTGCCATGATAAATGGCTCCTTCTCGCACACACCTCCTCTCTAGTGCGCCCCCCCCCCACATCCATTAGTGTCTGATGTGAGCGCGACCCCACGGCGCTCGCTGCAAAACACTTAGCGTGCTTACAGATGGCATAATAAGACAGCGCTGGAGCAGGGGAAAGGGTGAGGAATTAAGATCATAAAGCACCACTAATCACCCCTCCTACTACCCCCTTTCTCCTTCCCTTTCTTCCTCCCCTCTTCCCTCCTCTCTACTCCTTTCCCCTCCTCTTCTCTTCTTTTGTTTGCCCATTGTAACCCATTCTTTATCCTTCCTCTCCTCATACTGTATGTCTGTTTCCCTTCCATAGCCAACATCCGTTTCAGCCTACAACTCCCATGGTCCTGTGGGGCAAGCCATGAGTGATGCATGATGGGAGTTTGGGAGAGGGTAAAGGCGGGCTAATGAAGGATTAGCATTCGTTTACCACCTCACTGAGTCCCACCACCACCCCCACACCACCACCACACCACAACTCCTTTTCTGGCTGTCTCTGTCTCTTGCTCTCCCCCCTATCCCTCTCTCCGTCTCTCTCCATCTCTCTCTCCCTCTCTCTCTCTGACATTCATTCACTTGTTAATCCACTGGCCATATGCTTAACCCTGGTACCTCTTACAGACGACGCTGCAGAGGGTGAAATTCATTCGAGAGACTGGCCGCCCTGCCACACGTCCCCCACTTGCCATGGCAACATCCTCGTCGGCGGCGACAGCGAGCGTCTCCCGGCGCCTGTGACTAAGCTGCGGAGAGGCTTGGCTCCAGGATCAGTCGTCCTTGATTGGCTTCAATCAAGGTTATGGAGAGGAAGGCACTTAGCGCTAGCTCAGGAGCGAGGCTAACCTAGCCTAGCGTCGAGGCCACAGACATAGACAAGAAACTCAACTTCCTCAAACTCCAAAAGCTCAAAACTTTTTGTGGCCATCACTCATCTTCTTTCTCTCTCTCTTTTTTTTACCTCTCTCTATCTATCTCTGTCTCTCTCTCTACCTCTCTTAGAGCAGAAAGAAAAAAAGTGACTGTTGCAGCTATTTTCTGGACAGCTGAAATGAGCTGAAAAGTGTTTGTGCTTTTGGGGATTCTAGGAGTGCACTTAAGCGACCGTTACTATGGAGCTTGCTCCACTGTGACGAGAACATCATATTGCTGAAGTCGGGAATGAGGGGGTGAGGAAGAGATAGAAAGACGAGAGAGAGGAAGAAGAAAGAGAGAGAAAAAGAGTGAGAGAAAGACAGAGCTTCTTCATGTGACAAGAACATCTTATTGCTAAAGTCAGGAATAAGAGTGATAGACAAAGAATAGAGTGAGAGAGCGTGAGAGGGAGAGAGAGAGAGAGAGAAAGAGAGAGAGAGAAGGAGAGAGAAAAAGACAGAGCTTTTTCATAAGGGCAAATCTCTTCATCAGTAGGCCCCCGTCAGAGAAGAAGGCTTATCTCTCGAAGAGACTATCACTCACGCTTCAGTGCTCATATTCAGCTCAGACAATTAAAAACCTCCATCACTCACACTATGCACACACACACACACACACCCACACACACACACACGTTTCCATACCAACATCACATTTCAACTTTCACAGGCATGTGCAAACACACAGACAATAAAACAATAAGTCATTTCTACAGATGAGGTGTGTTTTCTCTCTTTCTTTCTCTCTCTCTCTCCCTCTCTTTCTTTCTTCTTCTCTCTTACCAGTTACTCTTCCATGTGTGTCTGACGTGGGGGTCGTGGATGCTGTGCTTGTCGGCCTGCTCGTCCAGGAAGTCGAACATGTACTTGATGGCCAGGGGAAGGGCACTGCCTCTGTGGGCCGTGCTGAAGATGGTCTCGAACAGGTCGTCTACGAACTTCTGCAAGGTGCCCTGTGAGGGACAAACACACACACACACATTACATTACATTACATTGCATTTCATTTGGCAGACGCTTTTATCCAAAGTGACTTACAAACACACACACACACACACACACACACACAAAAGATGTCAGAGTGGGTCTTTGAAAGAGAAGTAGAGAAATAAACAAGTTATAGTAAAAGGACTGCCGTTCTATAGCACTTTCATATACTCAGCAGAGTACCCAAAGTTTAACGAGTTGTTAAATTGTATGTTGATTGCTAGCAAATAGCTATCTGCATTGCTTTTTGCGG
>CM059274.1:16527417-16537417 GCA_030347295.1 Setipinna tenuifilis | reverse complement strand
GTGTGTGTGTGTGTGTGTGTGAGTTTGTGTGTGGAAGTGTGTGTAAGAGAGAAAAAGTGTGTGTGTGGGTATGTGTGCATGTCTGTGAAAGTGTGTGTGTGTGTGTGTGTGTAAGTGTGTGTAAGAGAGAAAAAGTGTGTGTATGTGTGTGAAACTGTGTGTGTGTATATCCGTATTTATGTCCATAAAAGTTTGTGTGTGTATGTCTGTGACAGAGAGTGAGAGAGAAAGATTGTGTGTGTGTGTGCTTATGTCTGTGAAAGTGTCTTTGTGTGTGTGTGTGTCTGTTTGGCGCATGATTGTGTCAAGACTGTCTGGTTTTTGAAGGTGCCATTTTTAGTGCATGTATCAGCATTTTAGCATAGGCTCAATGCAGGCTATGAATCATCACTGCTGCTGTCTGTCTGCCAACACGCTTCTCTGTTTGTCCTGTCGAGAGAGCCATCTCGTAAAAGCTACCGTTATTTCCTTACACTCCTCGACATGGACTATACATGAATGTCTGAACAAGCATGTCTACCGCAACACACCTTTACGGTAGCTCAACATGAATGTGTGTGTGTGTGTGTGTGTGTCTATGCTTGTGTGTACCTTTACAGTACATCAACTCTGTGTTATTTGTGTGTGTCAGTGTCTGTGTGTGTGTGTGTGTGCCCATGTGTAAAAAAGTGTGCATTTGTGTATGTACATGTCTAATATACGAAGTAGGGAACACTATGTACTTGGTGTCTGTCGTGTTGTATGTGTACATACAGTATGTGTGTATGTATGTATGTATGTATGTATGTATGTATGTATGTATGTATGTATGTATGTATGCATGTATGTGTGTATGGACACGTGTAAAATAAAGGCATATGTGTGTACTATACCAATTAGGGTACACTATGTACTCCTGCCTGTCCCGTGTGTGTGTGTGCGTGTGTGTGTGTGTGTGTGTGTGTGTGTGTGTGTGTGTGTGTTTTAAAAAACGCACACCTATGCTGTCTGTATGTGTGTCAGTACAGCAGAGTCTTTTGCATGGGCAGCCAGAGCACATTAATCATGTGACATTTTTAGCGGGGCGCTGAGGCGTCTCTCCCCCCTCTCCCCCCCCCCCCAGCACAATTTCTTTCTCTCTCATTCTGTCTTTCTCATTCTCTGTGTCCCATCCTCTCTTTCTCTCTCTCACTCTCTCTCTCTGCCTCCCTCACTTCCTCATCCGCTCTGTTTTATTGCCGGGCTTTAAAAATGGAACAGGGCTGAAGGGCCCCTGTCCAATGAAGAGCAATAACTCGCTTGAGCTCCTAAACCTAACAGACCTAAAAGAACAACAAGCCCCGGCGTCCATAAGAAGCCAAAAAGGGGGTGATATTTCCGCCCCCCCCCCAACACACACACACACACACACACTCCACTCCACTCACAGGCTTCGACATCACATCTCTCTTTGCCCCCCCCCCCCCCCCCCCCCCTCTCCGCCCCCTCCACTAGTTTTATGTTTACAGATGGGAAGGCCCATTGGAAATGAATAGAGAGGTTGGGTAAGAAAGACAGACAGCTTGCTGTCAGGGGAGGACTGGTAATTTCCATTTAGCAAGAGGGATCAAAATCCCGATTTCCCTCGAAAAATCAAATTAAGTGATTTTCTTAGGGGGTGGGGGGCCATGGCATGGTTGCTTGGGGAGACAGGGAGATGGGGAGCGCGAGAGAGCTCAGAGCCAATCATTTAAACGTCTGTTGCTATTTTTGGGAGAATGTATTTCTCTCTCTCTCTTTCTCTCTCTCTCTACCACACACACACACACACACACACACACACACACACATACACACCTAGTGTGTGCCCCCCCAGGGAGACCTTGGTGGCTCAGGTTTGTGCTCTGCACCAGATTGCCATCATTAGCCATGTGATGTCAACGCTAGATCGGAGCGGATGACTGCAGCTTGCTTAACAATCACCAGCCCTGATTGGCTGCTGCACGACCCCCCCACCCCACTCCCCCCACCCCCCACGGTCTTTGTCTTAGAAGAGTGACTGATATTACGCCTATGTGTGTGTATATACCATAACCCATGAGCTGCTGTTGGAGACCCAAAGCACCACACACATTTCACATATCTCACATTCTACATTAGACGTCCTCATTCCGCTAACCAAGTGCTTGAAAGTCATCTGACGGGCTCAATCAGTGGTGTTAGGGCAGTGGAGAGACTTTGATACAATAGATTCTGGCATGTCCTGAAGTAGGCCTCAGCAAGAAGTGTGTAGTTGTAGTTCTAGCCTGGACAGGATAAACGTCAGGCTGAAATGACTAGATTGATGAATTAAAAACTGAATTAAAAGTTTGTACTTTGCTAACTGTTAAGGTAAGAAGTCCCTGTAGGGTCAGGTGGGAGAGACAAAAAATAATCTGTCTACTAATGATCTCTAGTGTTGGATTTTTAATGTATTTTTTTTGTCTCCCACCTGACAGTTCGAGGGCGCCGCACTAACCTACATATTTAAACTAATTGTTCTCATTAGGTTCCACAGCGTTCGCTCTTTATTGTGTTTTATTAATTCCCTATAGGGCACATCCAGTACACAATTACTCACATCTGAATCTAGGATTTATCTCAAGGAGCGACAAGGATTATACAACTGTACAGTAGATGGTTCTACAGAGTACAATTGGAAGTGTACAATTGCTCCACAAAATTACTACATATACTGGATACTAGATCCATCTCAAGGAGCACAGGGGTAGATGGTTACACTGCCCTACAAAGCCAAAAGAAAATAAATAAATAAATAGTTTTTCAAAACTGAGATTTGGGTTGAAATTGACTTTATAACACTATTTCTGTCTTGTGACTAAATCTCTTGCTTTTTCTATTATGAAAGTACATAAAGGCATCACCACTATTATACCTACAAGATGTTTGACTGGGCAACATGACAGATTTAAAGACAGTTGCAATGTTCACACTGCTAGTTACTGTACTTTGCCTTTTTTGTAGGGCAGTATCCACCTCTGGAAGTACAGTACATACAGTGTCCCCACATGGGGACACACACACTCACCTTGGTGGCCAGTAGCCGGGTCAGGTAGATCTCGGACACCATCTTGCTGCCGCGGTCGCCCTCCTTCTGGTCTCCGTGCTCGTGGTTCTTGACCAGGTGCCACACCTTCACGCCGCTCTCCAGGTCGGGCGTGATCATGGGCGTGCGTGAGCGCAGGCTGTCAGGGCTGCCCGTGTTGTGTTTCATGTTCTCTGTGAACGAGTGAATTAGAAAAAGAGAGAAAGAGAGAAAGAGAGAAAGATGCTTCATTACTTATTCTGTCTTTGTTTTCTTTACTTTACTACACACTGGTAAACTACCTATACCTAACGGAATGCTTTAGCAGACAGAGCAAGAAAGAGAGAGTTAGAGTAAGAGAGAGAGAGAGAATGGGATAGAGTATGAAAAAGATAGAGAACGAGAGAGAGAGATAAGGATAGATGGACAGAGAGAGAGAGAGAGAGAGAGAGAAAGAGAGAAAGACAGAGAGAGAGAGAGAAAGAGAGAAAGAACTAAAAAGTTAGAAAGAAAATCAAACGAGAACGACGTTTCAGCAGTGGACCACCCTGAATACAGAAAGAAAGAGATAGATGGACAGAGAGAGAGAGAACTAAAAAGTTAGAAAGAAAATCAAACGAGAAAGTCTGTTAGTGGCTTAGCAGTGGACCACCCTGAATAACTTCATGCAATGGCCATCAGCTCTTTATCCCCAGTGTTCATGGCCATGGCCTTTGTGGAGGAGAGTGGAAACTTACAGGGAAGACACGAAAAAAAGCGGCAGCAGCAACAACAAAAGGCCTGAATTCCTCACATTACTCTCATCTTAACTCACTCAATACTCCACCCTGCTTGCTGTTATTATGACCTTCATGCATGGGAGTCACTTACTGACTGACACTGTGTCTGTGATGGAGGCTGTTATCTCCTAATGGAGGAATTGTGCAGAATAGTAGGCTACTCTGCACATGAGCTGGGTTGAGTTGAATGAGTTATCTCAAGACAAGGTCTGCTTCCATGTAGCCTGGTGCTGCCAAAAAATACTTGTGGGTCTTTTTTTGATGGTTTGTAAGTAATGCATGCCTCTGTGTGTGTATGTTGGTGTGTGTATGTATGTGTGTGTGTTTTGTGTGTGTGTATGTATGTGTCTGTTTGTCTTTGTGTGTATGTGTCTGTGTGTGTGTCTGTACGTGGGAGAGAAAGAGAGAGAGAGACAGACAGACAAAAGCAGAGAGGTGTGTGGGTAGGTAGGAGAATTGGTGCTAGGAGATTTAATATAAAAGTTTTAGGGGAGCATACACACATGCACACACACACTCACACTCACAGAATAAGGTTTTAATTTTTTATGCCGCCCCGTTCTGGGGTTGTAGCACAACCTCTTCACCCTGCCTGCTTGCTGGCGTGAGATCGAACAGGTTTCTAAGCACATAAAATATACATGCTGCTCTGGGGCAATGACATTTAAACACACACACACACCAACACTAACACTAACACACACACACACACACACACACACTAACACTAACACAAACACAAACACACACACACGCACGCGCACACACACACACACGCATGCACGCACGCACGCACGCACGCACGCACGCACGCGCACACACAAATACTAACAAACACACACCAACACACAGATACAAACACACAAACACACATACACACACATACACAAACTTCAGGCTAACTGAATGATTACACTTATGTGAAAAAAATGGATCAGCCCTGTAGAATTTAGATTTTACTTTTTAAAAAAAGTGTTTTTGTGATTTGTTTTTTGCCTTGACAGACCAAACAGAGACAAATCATGTCCTGACTGACAAAGCTGTCCTAGAGAGAGATAGAGCGAGTGATGGGAAAAAAAAACTATGAGATTGTGATTCGGCAACAGATGGAGAGACAAACAAAGGAAAAAAAATGAGTGTGTCTAAAGCAGAAGACTGAGTAACTGAGTTAGAAAATACAGGATGAAAAAAAATAATACCACAATTGTGAAGGATGTTCAAAGGCATAAAAACATAAGACAGGAAGGATGGAGGGAGGAAGAGAAAAAGATGAGTGTAAAATAATAAATAAAAAAGAAGCATGAAAGGAAGGTAGGAATAAAGAAAGGAAAAAAGAAAGAAAAGGAAGAAAGGAAAGGAGGAAGGATGGTGAATTAATTTGCAGTGCATCTCCAAAAAAAACAGGAAAAAATTGCAAATACTTTAGTTTTGGATACAAACACACCCAAACACAAATGAGGAGTGCACAGAAAAAAATGGGCATAACAACAGAATCACATTTTTCAAGTTATCCCCCCACTACCCCCACCCCCCATCCGTAGTTTCATTCAGAAACTTCATCTTTTTTCAAAAGCAATCCTGTGAATAAACGAGCATAGTCTGGAGCTGGAAGCATTTTTTAAAATAGCATTGACCGATAAAATCAAATGAAAAAAAAAAATCAAAATAAATTACATTCTCTCCCGTTTTGTGCATCTTTTGACCAAGCCCTGTGGCCATGTTATTCCTGTGCTATTCCTCAAATAAATCCTGACAGGCACCAGTCAAACACACACACAAACAAACAACAAGATCAGACATGACGGCTGTATGTATCTCATTACGGATGGAGATAGCTTCTCTCTATTCCTCAGGGAAATAGGAGATGTTTGAGAGGAGTCTTCTCTGTCCTTCTCTCTACCTCTGTGTCTCTCCATGTTTTTGTTTTCGACTTCTTGTGTCCTCACTGACATGCATCTGTGCTCTGTCAGTCTGTGTGTGTGTGTGTGTGTATGTGTGTGTGTGTGTGTGTAATCGAGTTTAAAGGTAGAGGTGTATGGAGATGCACCATAGGGCTAATGCTAGAGCTGGTGTCTGGAGCTCAACACTTTGACTGTGGGGGCTTAGTCAGATGTGGGAATTAGTGTGTGTGTGTGTGTGTGTGTGTGTGTGTGTGTGTGTGTGTGTGTCTGCGTGCGCGTGCATGTCTGTGTGTGTGTGTGTGTGTGTGTGTGTAATCGGGCATAAAGGTAGGGGTGATGCACCATAGTGCTAATGCTCCAGTGAATGTGGGCTGGAGAGCTGATGTCCAGAGCTCAACACTTTGACTGTGGGGGTTGATCAGATGTGGGCATGAGTGTGTGTGTGTGTGTGTGTGTGTGTGTGTGTGTGTGTGTGTGTGTGTGTGTGTGTTTGTGTGTGTGTGTGTGTGTGTTATGAACTCTGTCCAGTGAGTAGTCTGCAGCACTGAAAAAAACTCTTTCCAAAACTCTAAACCTGATGTCAAGTCAAAACAACAAAACAAAACCCACACAAAGGAAAACAAGACGAGAGAGAAAGAAAAAGAGGGAGAGAGAGAGAGAGAGAGAGAGAGAGAGAGAGCAGCATGGTGTCCAATGCTAACCTGCAGGCTTATGTTCTCAAACTCACCATTCTGGACATATCCATCTCCCCAACCACACACACACACACACACACACACACACACACACACACACACACACACCTCCACCTACTGCGGAAAGCTAATTTAGATCCAGCTTGTTTTCTGTCTCTGCAGTTTGCTGTAGATGAACAGAGCAGTGGGCGATCACTTTAGCAAGTCACCCTCTGTTTCTCTCTCTCTCTCTGCCTCCCTCTGTCTGTAGTTTTCTTTCTTTTTCTTCTCCTTCTTTCTTTGTTTTTCTTTCTCACATTCTATTTTTTCACACATATTTTTTTCTTTCTCTGCCCCCTCCTCCCCTCTTTCTCCTGCCCCCTCTACCCCTTTCCATTTCTCCCCTGTTGGCACACTCTGTGTTAGCCGGTGGCCCAGAGGGAGCAGAGGGGTGATGTGGGCTGGGGGTGGGACTGGGAGCCCCATGAGTAGTGGGGTGGGGTGGGGAGATGTCTCCTGGGCTATTGTTACCTGTGAGGGAGAATAGGGAGTGTGTGGGTGTGTATGTGTGTGTGTATGTGTGTATGTGTGTGTGTGTGTGTGTGTGTGTGTGTGTGTGTGTGTGTGTGTGTGTGTGTGTGTATGTGTGTGTGTGTGTGTGCGCGCACGTGTGTGTGTGTGTGTGTGTGTGTGTACACGTGTGTGTGTGTGTATGTGTGTGTGTGTAGGCGCACGTGTGTGTGTGTGTGTGTGTGTGTGTGTCTGGTGTGTGTGTGTGTATGACAGAGAGAGAGAGAGCCAGAGAGAGAGAGAGCCAGAGAGAGAGAAAGAGAAAGAGAGAGAAACAGAGTTGGGGGGTTTCTGTGTTACCTGTGAGGGAGAATAGGGATAGAAACTGGCCGAGAGGGAGCTGCTCCTTTCTCCTCTCCTCTCCTCCCCCCTCCATCCCCCTCTCCCTCCCTCTATTTCCCCCCAAATTTTTAATTAAAATCCTGGCACTGCTGCACGTGTATCGACAACAGGGAACACGAAGACGGCTGTCTGTGTGTGTGGGTGTGTGTGTGTATGTGTGTGGGTGTGTGTGTGTGTGTGTGTGTGTGTGTCTCGGTGAGTGGGTGTGTGTGTGTGTCTGTGTGCATGGGAGATAGTTGGAGGGGATTTCTGCAGGGGTTGAGTGAGCATGTGTAGTGTGTATTTTTAATACCTATGCATCATAGTGTGTATATGTGGGCGTGTGTGTGCTTCTGTGTGGGTTTATGTGTGCGCGCCTTGTGTGTGGTTGTGTGTGTGCGTGTGTGTGTGTGTATTTTTACTTTAGAGTGATGTAAGTGTGGGGAGCATCACTTTAGTGACAAGGGCAGAGGAGTCCTTGTGTGTGTGTGTGTGTGTGTGTGTGTGTTGTGTGTGCCTCTGGCAAAGGATGCTGGGATAGGGACAGCTGCCATGACGGTGTCAGCACAGGTAACCGCGGCTACAAAGGGCAGGGAAATCTGCCTGCTTCGCTTCAGGTCCCATATCATTATTCCTCCCACTGTTCTTGTGAAAATAATTTGGGGAACACACGTGCACACATGAACACACACACCATGACACACACACACATACACATACACACACACTCCCACATACTCCCACCCACACACATACACATACACACACACACTCCCACATACACCTACCCCAACACACACACATATACACACTACTCACACACACACTTACCATATTTGCTGGCGGAGGTTCTGGAGACGGTGGAGTTGTTGACTGAATTGTACGCAGTGACCTGCTTGGGCACCAGTGCTACCACAGCATTATCAGGGACCTACACACACACACACACACACACACACACACACACAGGAAAAAGAGAGAGAGAGAAATATTAATACCACACTTATATCACATTACAGAGACATACTACTGAACCGTGAAGATAATCCTGCATCTCAATCTGACCCACTATCCATAACTAACCAAGTCATATCCATATAGATGGAAATACCATGACTTATGAAACACACATTACATATAAAATGCATTGAACATACATAATTGAGTATAGTATAACAGATCAGAGTTGTTGTTGTTCTGGAGGACTGATACTGCGAAAGGCTTACAGGTGGATACAACGTTAAGAGCACTGACTGTGTGCGTGTGTGTGTGTGCGTGTATGTGTATGTATGTGTGTGTGTGTGTGTGTGTGTGTGTGTGTGTGTGTGTGTGTGCGTCTGTGAGAGAGAGAGAGAGGGAGAGAGAGTCATAGAGTCATAGAGCACTGACTGTGTGTGTGTGTGTGTGTGTGTGTGTGTGTGTGTGTGTGTGTGTGTGTGTGTGTGTGTGAGAGAGAGAGAGAGAGAGACAGGGAAAGAAAAAAGTCATAGATACTGACTGTAGAGCGATACAGGTGGATGTACAGTATGCATGTAGTAACTGCCCACCAACCTCTTCAGTCCACCCCCACCTCCCACCCACTATTATAAAAGGTTTCAATTAACGCATCAGAGAGGGTGGATCTCCCTGATCAGTGCAGTCCTGTCCCAGGTGCCCCCCCGCCCCCCCAGTCGCCCCCACCTCTGGCCATTATGGGGTTAATTGAAGCGCACCTCCACACAGCGGGGGGCCCTGGGCTGGGAATAAGGGGCTGGCACACATTTGCATGGCCCCCGCCCCAGTTTGATTTTCATACATTATCAGCTTATGCAAGCCCTGCTGCCCCCAGCTCCACTATCCCCCCCTATGTACCTGCACTCTACTACACTGCAGCCTCCCCCACCCCCTCTACTACCACCCACCTACTCCCCCATCTCTTTCACCACCATCACCATCACGATCACCACCACCACCACCACCCACAGCACCAGCCCCAGCCCCCCTCTCAAAAGGGCCTCCATCCCCAGGCAGGTGCTCTTCCCCAGAGGGATTTCGGTTCCAGCAGGGCCCTTTGAGAAGTCTGTCTGTGCCATATCCCAAGATTCAAGCACCCTCTGCACACACAGTTACACAGACGAGCACACACCCACATACGCATGCTGATATGCACGCACACACACACATTCAATTGCACGCATACACGCGGGCACACGCGGGCACACGCGGGCACACACACACACACACACACACACACACACACACACACACACACACACACACACACACACACACACACAGGCCCCTTTGCTCAGCTGGTGCTGCTTCTAGGAGGTGAGGAAGGACTGATGGAATTTCACATTAGCGGGGAGGGAAGGGAGAGGGGGCAGATGGGTTAGGGTGTGTGTGTGTGTGTGTGTGTGTGTGTGTGTGTGTGTGTGTGGGTAGGTGGGTGGGTGGGTAGGTGGTTGAGGGGGGTAATAGAAAGTGGGGGAGGGAGGGCAATTAAGGTAAGGAAAAGATTGTGGTGCCCGAAGGCAAGAGAATGGGGTGGGAGCATATCAAAACCAGGAATAATACTGTCTGCTTTTTGTTCTTAATGTTGATTCTGTCTCTTCATATCTCAATCTGTTAGACGTTTGCACAAATGTTCTACACCAGGGGTCGACACCCTGCCGCCTGTGTCTCTTTCACCCGTTTGCTGCGGCTCCCTGTGACTTTGAAAAATAAACGAAG
>CM059274.1:16509917-16519917 GCA_030347295.1 Setipinna tenuifilis | reverse complement strand
AGAAAAGAAAAGAAAGACAAAGAAGAGAAGAACAGTCTCAAGATGGCTTAAAGAAAAGTCAGATAAGTGAGATCCCATGGAAAGCCTCCCTATTGTTTGATTGCCCCTAGTACAGAACAGTACAGTACGGTACAGTACATCTACTCCATCTACATGCAAATGAGCTACACCACCACCAGCAGCATTACAGGCTCAGTAAACAAAGACAGGGAACACTGCCAGAGAGGGAAGGGGAAGAAAGAGAGAGAGAATGGGGGGTGGGGGGGGGGCAGACAGAGAGAGAGAGAGATAGAGAGAGATGGGGAGAGGGAGAGAGACTGAGAGACAGAGACAGAGAGAGATGGCAGAGAGAGAGACAGAAAGAGAGTGGATGGGAGGGAGAGAGAGAGAGAGAGAGAGAGAAAGGTAGAGAGACATGGGGAGAGAGATGAGAGAGAGAGAGAGAGAGAGATGGGGGAGAGAGAGACAGGCACAGAGACCGAGAGAGGGAGAGAGATTGGGGAATAGAGAGAGATGGGGAATGAGAGAGAGAGATGAGAGAGAAAGGGGAGGGGAGAGGGAGAGGTGTAGCGGGAGAAAACATAAAAAAGAAAGACAGGGCAGTGTAAGAAGTATGAAAGGACAAAAAGAAAAAGAAAAAGAAAAAGCAGAGCAAGCAGAGATTGCCCCGATTCCCAAATCCGCTCTCTTTCGCCGCATGACGCCACGAGAGGGAGATAAGAAGTTTGAGGCTGCAGAGGAGGAGGGCTGTAGTGCTGCATGCGTGTGTGTGTGTGTGTGTGTGTGTGTGTGTGTGTGTGTGTGTGTGTGTGTGTGGGTGTGTGTGTGTGTGTCTGTCCGTCTGTCTGTTTGTGTGTGTAGGTGTGTATATGTATATGTGTGTGTGTATGTGTATTTGTGTGTGTCTGTGTATCTGTTTGTGTGTGTAGGTGTGTATATGTGTGTGCCTGTGTGGATGTGTGTGTGTGTCTGTGTTTTTGTGTAGGTGTGTGTATCTGTGTCTGTATCTGTGTGTGTGTGTGTGTGTCTCGTGTCTATGTTTGTGTGCAGGTGTGTGTGTCTGTATCTGTGTGTGAGTGTGTGTGTAGGTGTGTTTGGGGGGATGAGGGTTGAAGGTGACTTTAGATCACAATGGCACTCAGAGAGAGAGATAGGGTGTGGAACATCTGGGGAGAGTGCGGAGGTTGTAGGAGGATGCCATTGCAGCAGGAGCGAAGGGAGGAAGGGAGATGGAGAGATATCTGAAGGGCTTGTTTTGTTTGGTGTGTGTGTGTGTGGTTTGTGTGTAGGTGTGGATATGTGTTTGTGTGTGTATGTGTATGTGTTTGGTATGTGTGTGTGTGTGTAGTTTGTGTGTGGGTGTGTGAATGTGTTGGTGTGTGTATGTGCATGTGTGTGTGTGTATGTGGTTGTGTGTATGTGTGTTCAGAATGTGTGTGTGTGCGTTCGACGTGTGTGTGTGTGTGTGTGTGTGTGTGTGTGTGTGTCTGTGTGTACAGTCACAGACACCACCACTCGTGCTTTGTTCTCATGCGTTGTAGCCTTGACTCCTGCTCGTGGGGCCCGTTGGGTGTGTGTGTGTGTGTGTGACGGGGAGAATTAAAAGCGAGGCCGGGGACAGCGGCGCGCCTGTCCAATTTGTTCCAGGGCGCCGGGGAAGATGGGGGGGTCTGAGGGGGAGGGGTTCTGAGGGGGTGGGGGTGCTGGCGCAATCCCATTATCTTTATCTGGAACACCGCATCACGGAGGGGTGTGTGTGTCTGTGTGTGTGTGTGAGTGTGAGAGTGTGTGTGTGTGTGGGTTGTGGGGGGGTAGGTTGGAGAGCCTGGGCTCTAGAGATGTAGGACCATGCGTTTCATGGAATGCCAAGAATCCCTCCTCTCTTTACTAGTCTACCCTACTCCCTTTGTTTAGATGCGTTCTTGTCAAACAAGCATACCTCCATACATGCACACACACACACACACACATACATGCATGATATGGCACACACATCACACAAAATGCACAGACAGGCACACACACAAACATCTATGCATCTCTCCTTGGAGAGATCTATGCATCTTCCCTCCACCCCCACCCCACCCCACCCCACCCCACCTCTCCCCTCCCCTACATACATGTCAGGTCCACCTTGCAAAATCCAGCTCTCACTGAGTCTGCCCCAGATGAGTGCCGAACAAAAAAGGTAAAAACGAAATGAAAAAAAAAAAGAAATTCTCCAATTCTCGGTTGTAATAAAAGAATAATAAAGCAGCGCGCGTGCCGTCCACCGGGGCCCATAAAACAATTTCACAGAGCCAGCACTCGTCAGAAGGGGCTAAAACAATTTCTTCACTTATCGCCCCGATATTCCCCCCTGTGAAAACACCCGCATCGTGGCTCCGCGACTACCTATAAATATGCTATTACTCCAAGGCAAAAAGACAAAGGGGTGGGGGGTGGGGGGGCAGATCTCCCAAAAAACAACAAGGAGAAGAGAGAGAGAGAGAGAGAGAGAGAGAAAGAGAGAGAAAGAGGGGGAGTGATATAGTAAACCATAAAAAAATAAATAATAATAAAAAAGCATTTACTGGCATCATATGCCCAGGAGACCGTACTTGTGGTTGTAAGACAAGAGGAGAAGTGTGAAGTGTGTGATGGAGTAGTGTAGTGTGTGTGTGTGTGTAAACACATCGAACGATGTGGGCTTATACTTGTTTTTTATGTCACCAGTGAACGAGTCATTTATTAGCACTGAGTGGGATTGCATGCAGAGAAAATCATGGAGTGTGCTAAAAAAATAAACATTTATTTCTCTTTTTTTTTTCGGTATACGGCAGAGCTACAACACAAATCAAAGTCAAAGTGTGAAGCATTTTAGGGTTTACAAATCAGAGACCAAACCCAACATCCCTTCTTTAAGGCAAGATAGAGAGAAGAGAGTAAGAGAGAGAACCAGAGATAGAGGGAGGGAGAGAGACAGTGAGAGAGGAAGAGAGAGAAAGAGAGAGAGAAGAGAGACACAGAGACAGAGAGAGAGAGAGAGAGACAGATTGAGAGAAAGAAAGAGAGAGAGAGAGAGATGGAGGGAGCTGGTCACCTTGAAAACTACCTCCCACTGACCTGGAGTGCCAGCTAACCTGACTGATTGACCGATCAATGCCTGGATTGGTGGGGGCACCAGGCTTGGCTTGGCTTGGGGGCAGGGCCGCAGAAAGAAAAAAAAAAATCGATGGCCAGTTTTCACGGGAAAGAGCAATCACGGCGAACACACGAGTGAGCAAGCGAGTGAGCGAGCGAGGGAGCAAACGAACGAGTGCTAAGGGAGCGGTGCGGCACACTAAACAACCCTTCAAGCCGGGGTCGAGTCCCTCCATCATTACAAGGCCTCCCTCCCTACCCCCTGCGCCCCCTCACCCACCCACCCCTCCATCCACTAACCCTCCCCTCCCCACCCCTCCTCTACTGCCTGTCAATAACCAGAGCGAGAGGCCACCTGCTCAGTAATGGGAAGGACGTTGAACCTGCCACTCTCCCTGCAAACTCGGGAGAACAGACAGGGAGGAGAGAAGGAGGAGGAGGAGGAGGAGGAGGAGGAGGAGGAGGACGGCGGAGTAGAGGTAAACTCTTTCGCTCTTTCTCCTTTTCCCTTCCCCCTCCTCCACCACCACCACCACCACAACAACAACCACCTCCTCTGCTCTCGACTCTTGAGAGGGGCAGCTTGTTGTGTGCTTCGCCTCGGAGCCCCCCGACTGACCGTTGAATGTCGACACGCTGAATGGGAGGGCGGGCGGTCGGTCGGTCGTTTGGTCTCGTGTAAATGGAGCACTGGCGATTTTCTGACCCTTTCGTCTCATCGCTCCTCCAGACAGACGAGGCTTTTAACGGACGGCCGGGGGCCAATCATCGGGGCCTCTTATCCTGTCTCCCTGTCTGCTTGTTCGGGGTTCGTAATGACTAGCCCTGAGAAGATTTTTTTTACTCACTTTATTCTAAGCCTTAACCATGGAGTGGTGCAGAGGACGAAATCACAAAAGGAAAAAGGTGGCAGCAGTCTCTGTGTCCGTGACCCTGTATGCTTTTTTTTACTGGCCAGGCAGGTCAAGCAAATGGAAATGTTAGAGGATGCAGAGTGCATGGCTGCACTTGCAGTGAAGTTGATCATGCTGAGTGTGCCTGTGTGTGTGTGTGTGACTGTGAGTGACAGAGAGAGAGACAGAGACAGAGACAGAGAGAGATAGATAGATAGAGAGATAGATAGATAGAGAGAGAGACAGAGAGAGAGAGACAGAGATAGATAGAGAGAGAGAGATAGATAGAGAGAGAGAGAGAGAAAGAGACTCCAAATCCAAATCCATGTCTGAAGCCATGCACAACCCATGCGATTTGTGGTCTTGCTCAGGGTTGTGTGTCTCAGGGTTGTGTGTTTGTGTGTGTGAGAGTGTGTGTATGTGTGCATGTGTGTGTGTGTACAGTATGTGTAAGTCCTCCTTACCCAGGTCCATGTCTGAGGCCTTCTGGCGGTGAGAGTAGGGCACATTCTTGTAGATGGCGTCCAGCAGCTTCTCCTTCACCTGGCTGATGGTGTCACAGTTGAGCACCTTCACCTGAATCTCAGGGCTCTTCTCGTTGTCTGGGTGGATGCAGTTCACCACCTAATGGCGTAGCGAGAGAGAAGACAAACTCACGTCAGTCAAGCTTTGTAATTTGTCAGTGAATCATAAGATCAGAGGCAAATATTCCAATAACACTGAACCTTATTGCAATTTTTCAAGTGATTCCCCCATTTGTCATTGTGGTCACACAGCACACATAACGGAATTTAACCTCTGCATTTAACCCATCACATATGTCAGGAGCAGGGGGCATGCTCAGACGATACCATGCTCAGAGTATCTGTGCTGTGTCTTAGTGGCACTTCTGGCAGTTGGTGAATTTGAACCAGCAACCTTTCCATGTCACAGGTCCATTACCTTACCTGGGAATTCGAACCTGCGTCCCTGAGGTTGCAGGTCAGTTAATAGGCCACCACTGCCCCAGACAATGGCTCATCAAATCACAGGGAAATATTCTAACACTGTCAGTGAATCATAAGATCAGAGGAATATATTCTAACAGCAAACTTTTTGTAAGTAACTTTTTGTAATGAAGGTTAAAGACATTTTAATGTGATCTATAGTGTCTTTTTAAGTGCTCTTGTCCATGTCAAATACCTGTTTGAGATTTTTTTTTTTTAGCAGTGCATCTTTAAAATGCAATTAGCAATATGCAGCCCTCCATTTAACACATGACACACATGAAGTGAATCTATAAAATAGATGAATTTCCTGTGGTGACAATTTTAACTGTCAGAAATGGCAGGTGAATTTCCCCCTGTAATTGCATGTACAAGGAAGGGAGGGAGGGAGAGAGAGAAAAAAGAAAAAGAAAAAAGGCATTCACACAACTGGTCACCACAGGGGAGCTGACATACAGTGTACGCGCGGTAACTTGAGCCTTCATTGCTCTGCAATTAAGCGCGCTAATTATCATCATCGTATTCGTCATCCCTCTTTTGTGATGATGCTAATGACGACGGCGACGACGATGATGGTGAGGAAGGTGATGATGATGATGATTGCTGTCGTGCCGTGCTGTGCTGTGCTGTGTGCTGTGTGCCGAGCCGAGCCACAGTTTCGTCCGCGGACGTAATTACACGGTTGGCTTAGCGCGGCGAAAAGGAGTGAATAAATAATTTTATGGCCTTCCTCCTCCAAAGCGGGTGTGAGTCGGCGGCCACTGTAGTCCATCACAAGGGGCTATAAGCGGCCCCTTTTGCAAAGATAGAAGAAGAAGCAGACGGCAGATGAGTATATTCTCCCCGGAATGGGATGTCACCCCACTGCACGCTCCAAGACTATCAAGACCGTGGCTATGTCCAGGTATACAGTATATATATACACGGGAATCCATTGCCCTTGTCTGCTATACTCTTCAATAAGAAACATAACCAAATGTTATTGTCTTCCTTAACATGGCTTTATTTTTTGAATAGTTGTTGTGTTGTTGTGATCTGCGGGGAGTGCAGGTGAAAAAGAGATCAGGTTGGATTCAATTTGTTCGTGTTTTTTACTTTTTGTATCTGTCTCTCTGTCTGTCTGTCTCTCTTTCTCTCTCTCTCTCTTCCTATCTCTCTCTCTCTGTCTGTCTCTCTCTCTCTGTCTGTCTCTTTCTGTCTGTCTGTCTCTCTCTCTCTCTCTCTCTCTCTCTCTCTCTCTCTATCTATCTCTCTCTCTCGGTCTGTCTGAGAGCACAGTACAGGTCATCATGGCACTGCCTCTGAATGCTGAGCAGTCTCATATGATAGTGAACAACATACTGCTACAGAATCTGTAATCAGGTTGGCTGCATCTACACACACCCACACACGAATATAAACACACATACACACACACACACACACACACACACACACACACACAAACACACACACACATGTGCGTGCTCACACATACAATCACACACACACACACACACACACACACACACGCTCACACACACATACAATCACATACACACACACACACACACACACACACACACACACACACACACACACACACACACACACACACTATCACACTATCACACAAATCACTGTCAATGCCCAGTTGTGCGAATCACAGTTCACTTTGGGGTCATCCTCCACAAATTAAATCATTCATTTCCCAACACGAGGTCAAAACTCCCACCCAACTTTCAGCAAACTGAGAAAAATAATTTCCCCTTTAACCTCTCATAACCACACCCCCTCCATCACAATCGGCCAATCATGGCCTCTGCTCAGTGGGGGTGGGTGGGTGGTGTGAGATGTTGTGAACCAATGGAAATGCAGGGCCGTACCAATGTGTTGTAGTCGATTTGCTGGCGGATGAGCTTGTCTTCGCTGAGGGAGTAGCGGGCCTCGCCGGTGATGGAGTCGATGGGACCCTTCTCCATCTGCTGCTTGATGGCACAGAACAAGGAGAAGAGAGGCTCGCCGGCACACTCCTGAAACACACACACACACACACACACACACACATACACACACAGGAAGAAAAAGAGAGAGAGAGCGAGAGAGAGAGAGAGAAAGAGCGCACACGCACACACATACACAGATACACACACACACACACACACACACACACACATACATACACAGAAAGAAAAGAGAGAAAGAGAGAGAAAGAGAGAGAGAGAGAAAAAAACAAAAAAGAGAAAGAAAAGTTACTTTCTTCATTACTCCCACATAGAAGACATGCAGGTCCCTTATCCTCGCCTGTGTGCTGGAAATGGAAATTTTGTGTTCAGGGTGATGTTTCTCTCTCTCCCTCCATCTCTGTCTGTCTCTTTTCTCTCTCTCTATCTCTGCCCCTCTCTCTGTCTGCGGGCACCGTTTTGGGCACTCTCACCTGGCCCTCTTGCTGGTCCAATCCCCATAACTGGCATGAATGTGGGCAGCTTTGAGGCGCAGTCTTTCTCTTTCTCTTTGGTTGTCCCTACCTGCTGCATTTGGCTCACAGCTAAACGGGTAGAGTTGGCTTGGGCTAACTGAACTCACACTGGCTCCAGAAATAAAAAAGGGAAATTAAAAAAAAGTACTCCAAAGACTTTACTACTGCAGTGTGTCAGTGTGTGTCACCCCCCACATTGTCTAACTCAGTCACGTCTACCCATCTCAAATAAAATATATAAATAATATACATAAAATAACTACAAAAATAAAAGAATACAGTAGGAGGCCAATTGATAGCACTGCATACATTGTATTGCATAGAGGTAAGTCTGAGTGTCAAAGTCTAACCCCCCCCCCCCAAAAAAAGACACAAGAAACACAAGAAACAACAATAGGACTTTGATTGACAGCAAGGGGATGGCACTGTAATAAATGGTTGTGTAGAGGTAGCGGAGAGCCAGATTTTTTCCGCCTTGTCATCACTCATTAGTTTTGGAGGAGTTGCTGGGGCACACACACACACACACACACACACACACACACACACACGGAGCAAAGAGGACACAGCGGGGGATTCGTTAAGCCAGGCTCATCTCTAAAGTGTGTCATTGGCACGACAAGCTGCTGTTTGTCATGTTCCTCCTGCACGCCGTGGCGATGGAGAGAGGGAGAGGGAGAAGAGAGGATGGGTGAAAGAGGAGGAGAGGAGAGAAAGAAAAGACGATAGAGGAATAAAGAGGAACTGGTGGATAAGGAGGTGAGATAAGGTCACAGAGAGAGAGAGAAAGGGAGAGAGTGAGAGATAGAGAGAGAGGGTGAAAGAGAGAGAGAGGGAGAGAGGAGGAAAGAGAAAGAGAGGGGCAGAGAGAGGGGGAGAAAAAGAAAGAGAGAGAGCAAGGGAGAAAAAGAGAAAAAAGAGAGGGGGAAAGAGAGACGGGGGGCATAGAAAGAGAGGGAGAAAGACGAAGAGAGAGAGAAAGTGGGAGAAAGAGTGCGACAGGTGGAGGGGAGGAGAGGAGAGGCCATCAGTCTATGGGGCCTCACTTATAAATGCACACCTACAGGGGCCTGATTAAAGCTCAGAGATGGATCGCCACCGTATGCTGTCCCATCTAGCTGTGGTGTGCACCCTAATTTACAGGGTGTGTGTGTGTGTATGTGTGTCTGTGTTTGTGTGTGTCTGTGTCTGTGTCTGTGTCTATGTGTGTGTGTGTGTGTGTGTGTGTGTGTGTGCAGGGCTGCTACTCTCGGTCTGGCTAGCTACATTTTTAGCATGATAGCATGATGTAAGCCTCATGTTTCTTCTTTGGTTGAGAGAAAAAGCTAGGTTCCACTTATCAGACCTCTCTGGCTGACTTAAACATGACAACATCCCAGCATTGACAAGCCTTTTCTATTAAATATTCTCAGTGTAGACCTATATATATTTTCTTCTTGCAGACAAACACCGCCAAGCGGTGCCTAAATACTATCAGCCCTGTGTGTGTGTGTGTGTGTGTGTGTGTGTGTGTATGTACAGTAGGGCAGAATAAAAGTTAGATAGAAAGGCAGAAACAAAGATAAGAGCAGGTGTCTCTGTCACTGGAGCCTATGAGCGTAAACGTATGTGTGTGTGTGTGTGTGTTTGTGTGAAAGGGTGTGTGTTTGTGTGTTTGTGTGAGCTTGTCGCCAAGCAGCAGCTGCAGATGCTGACGACCCTCTGGGTGGTCCGTCTGAGCGAAACTGCCATACCCCCTCCCTCCCCTTCCCATCCCATCCTATCCTCGCCCCTCCTCTCTGTGACAATGACAGAGGAATGCGAGTGCACTGGGACACATTTCCCTTCCCTTCCCAACATGGCCGCTCCCTTTAGAGCCATAATGGCGGCCGGGCTTTGGTTGGTCAGTGGCCCAGGCTCATGTTCTCTCCCTGCACATGATGATGATGATTGGAGACGATGCGAGGGGAAATATGACAAGCCAGGGAGCAAGTGTGTGTGTGTGGGGGGGAGACAGCGGGGGCTGTAACGGCACAGTAACAGTGATTGGTCTGTTTTGATATGAGGGCATCGCCAAGGAGGACTGGGGGCTATGGGGACGTGTGGCGCTTAAGCTGTTTTAACAGCATGCTATTGTCGAAATCGTGCAAGTGTGCAGGGCAATATCCATGTAGACACACACAGGCTTATATAGCTGAAGATGTGGCAGCCCGGAAATAAGTGTCGTGGACCCACAGATGTAAATGCAAACGCGCGCGCACACACTCTCACACACACACACACTCTCACACACACACACACACACACACACACACACACACACACACACACACACACACACACACATACACACACACTAACTCTGCCTAAACTCTGCATGACCTCCATTTAAGTAGACAGGGTAGACATAAAAGGAAAACACTGTGAAGAGATGAGGACAGGAAGACCGCAGTGCCGAGGTTAAAAGAAAGAGAGTACGAGGGAAAGACAGAGGGAGAGAGAGGGAGAGAGGAAAAGAGAGGAAGACAGAGAGAGACAGAAACAATGAGAGAGAGAGAGAG
>CM059274.1:16469917-16504917 GCA_030347295.1 Setipinna tenuifilis | reverse complement strand
GTGTGTGCATGTGTGTTGGAGTGTGTGTGTGTGTGTGTGTTGGGGGTGTCGGCATGTTGAGCAAGGGTCCATGGGCCATAAACCCGCGGGCGCCATGAATCTCCTGCCTCATCTCCGCACCAGCTGCGCCACAACGACACCCCACCCCACCCACCCCACCCTGCCCTGCCCTGCCCTGCCCCACGACCGAAAACCAGCACCCCCCCATCTCCCCACCCCACCCTCCACCAGGAGCCATGGCTACCGTCTCACTGGTGCTGGAGGCGAAACACTCCCACACACACACACACACACACACACACACACACACACACACATGCACATACATAGACACACATGCGCATACACACACACACACACACACGTCCCTTCCTCGAAGAGCCTCCCTCTCGTACCCACACACACACACACACACACACACACACACACACACACACACACACACACACATGTCCCTTCCTCGAAGAGCCTCCCTCTCGTACCCCCACACACACACACACACACACACAGAGCCTCCCTCTCGTACGCCTGTGTTGTGGTGAATCAGCCGTTTTGGTATGAAACGCGCACAGCAGAGCTGCTTGAGCGGCATGTTGAATGATTAATATTACATGTGTAGCGCTAATTCATTCATGAGTGTTAATGTGCTTCCCTCTGTGGCTTTCGCTGTTTGCTGCAGATAAGGCTTTCGGTCATATATCCATGGCAAGGGCCTGTGTAGTGTGTGTAGTGTGTGTAGTGTGTGGTGTTGGTGTGCCCTTCTTATGATTATTTTCTTTTTCCCCTCCGTTTCTTTCTCCTGCAGTCTCTCTTTCTCTCCCTCTTGCTCTCCCCCTCTCTCACGCTCTCTCCATCTCTCTGTCTGCCCCCCCGTTCTCTTTTTCACCTCCTGAAGGAAAAGGGAGGGAATGTTTCACAGGCTCCCTGTGTTGTTGGCACGTTTTACTGTCACAGAGCTGAATCCCCCCCGAAAAAATAAGGGGGTTGAGGGAAAGGGGGGGAGGGGGGGCAGGGAGCAAGGGGAGCAAGTAAAGAGGGGGGGGGGCTTCTCTTAAGCAAACAGGCAGCTGCATGCGCTAAAACCCCCTACCTTCCAACCCCCAACCCCCCCCACTCCCACAAACCCCACTTTAAATCACATGTATTATGGAACACAGCTTGAAGTCAGAAATGATTTCAATTTCCCACTCTGGCTCACGCCGAGAAGATTGGCCATCTGACGCAGCGTTGGTGACCGACTGCGGTACCCCCTTGCCTCCCCTCCTCTCTCCCTCCCTCCCTCCCTCCATCCCTCCCTGCACCCCCCCCTCCCCTTCCCCCCTCCCCTCCTTCTCCTCCATCCTCCATCACCACCGATAATCCTCACGGCATAATCATGGGTCCCCTTGCACATCTTTATCTGTGTGTTTAAGTGTGTGTATGTGTGTGTGTGTGTGTGTGTGTGTATGTGTGTGTTGCATGCTTATCAGATCATGACCGTTTCTGTGATCAGATTAGGATGCTCTAAGGTGCTCTTGCATGTTGGCGCATGTGTATTTGTGTGCATGTCCGCATGCATTTGGGTGTGTGTGTGTGTGTGTTTGTGTGTGTGTTTGTGTGTGTGTGTGTGTGTGTGTGTGTGTGTGTGTGTGTGTGTGTGTGTGTGTGTGTGTGTGTGTGTGTGTGTATGTGTGTGTGTGTTTGTGGGCCTGTAGAATGGCTCCAGACTAAAAAATAGGGGGGGGGGGATCGATCATGCTTATTAATGCACCGATCCTCAAGAACGAGGGCTGTGGGAGAGACTATTTTAGTGTGACGGGTGGAGAGAGGAGGAGAGGAGAGGAGAGGACAAGAGACAAGAGGAGAGGAGAGGAGGAGAGAGGAGAGAGGAGGAGAGCGGTTCACACAGGAAGAGAGGAGAATGGAGGAAAGGAGATGAGAAGAGAGGAGATGAGAAGAAAAGGAGGAGAGGAGAGAAGAGCAGAGGAAAGAGAAGGAAAGGAGAGAGGAGGAGAGAAGAAGAAAGGAGACAAAAAGAGAGGAGGAGAAAGGAGAGGAGAAGAGACGTGAAGGAATGAGGGACTGCAGGAGAGAGGAAGAGAGGAAGTGACTAAGTGAGAAAAGAGAGGCAGGAGAGAGAAAGCATAAGAGAGAGAGAGTGAGTAAGTAATAGAGAGATAGAGAGAGAAAAATAAGAGAAAAAGAGATAGAGGAAGGGAGGAAGGGAGGGAGGAAGGGAGGAAGGAAGGAAGGAAGGGAGGAGGATGATGGAGAGAGTGCGCGGGAATGCGACAGATGGTTGAGGAAGCCTCTCGTTAGTTAACGGGCCTGCTCGCGCGCTCGAGCTCAGGTTGAGATGAGACAGATGGGGGACGGCACAGAAAAACGCCAGCGCCCAAGCGCCTGTCTCTCCCGTGCCAAGAAAAGAAGGGTGTGGGTGGGGAGAGTGGGGAGGTGTAGGGGGGGTGGTGGTGGAGGAGGAGTGCGGGGTGGTGGTGGTGGTGGTGGTCAGGGGATGCTGCCAATGACATCCTGCGCATTTTAAGCACTGATTTAGCAATCACTCACTATCTCAGGGAGGAACAAGCATAAAAAAGACAGAGAGAGAGAGAGAGAGAGAAAGAGACAGAGAGAGAGAGAGAGAGACAGAGGGAGAGAGAGGGAGACAGGGAGAGAAGGAGAGAGGGAGAAACAGATAGAAATTAAGAGACTCCGAGATGTAGAGATAAAGAAAGAGATGAGAGAGAGAAAGAGAGGGAGAGAGAGAGAGAGAGGAAGAGAGGAAGAGAGGCATACAAACAGAGAAACACAGAGAGGAAGAGAAGGATAGAAAGGGGGATAGAGATAGATCAACAGACATAGAGAGAGAGTGAGAAAGAGGAAGAGAGACAGAAACAAAGAGACACAGACATGGAGAGATAAAAAGAGAGAAAGAGATAGAGTTTGAGAGAGATAGAGAGAGGAAAAGAGGCTTAGAAATGGATAGACACAGAGATAGAGTGATAGAGATCGAGAGAGATTAAAAGGGAAAGGGAAGATAACGTGAGAATGAGTGAGAATTCTTTCTGACAACAGATTAAGCCTTCCCTGCATGGCTGGCTGGCTGTGTGTCGTGCCTTGTTGGGTCGGTAGTGTGGCCGTGACAGAAACCATGTGGTGGTGGTGGTGTGCACCACACATCACCAAGGCCAACAGGGGACCATGCAGATACACTGCAGTGTACACTAAGGTGGATCCAAAAAATTCACTTATTCACTATATATCACAATATTATCATTATCATAATACTATATTATCACAAAATAATGTATCCCAGACCCTATGCATAGTTAGAATTACAGGGGGTACTGGGGGGTACGGTCCCACCTCCTAAAGATCCAGTACCCCCCAAAAAGAGACAAAAATAGCAGGGTTGGGGGGTTACTGACATATTAATGTAATTAATGTAAAATGTAAAAGGTAGTACCACCCGTAAAAGGTAGTACCCCCCAATTATGGAGGGGCAATTTACACTCTGACCCTATGGAGTGCCCTACGCAGTGAAGAAAACAATGTAGGGCACACCCTTTATAGTGCACAGCATAGCAAGCTTGTTTACTATTCAGTGCACTATGTAGGGGGAAAAAACAATGTGACTCACACCCTACAGAGCACTATGTAGGTAACAACAATGTAACTCACACCCTTTATAGTGCACTACCTGGTGAATGAGAGAACCATTTTGTATACGGCCTAGGAGACTGAAGGAGCACCCCTTCAATTTTGGGGGGTTGAAGGACGGTCGTGAGGACAATTGGTAGGACATTCTGACTGATTAGAGACTACGCTTTTGGGTGGAAGAAGGTGAATGGGATAGGAGGGGTGGGGGGTGTGTGGTTGGGGGGCAATGTCATTTTGTAAAATGGTTTCTGAGTGATTCAAGAGGGATGCGTAATGGTCACTTCTTCTTGCTAAATTACAAAGGGACCTGCATGCGCTGGCGGAGTGGCTCATTACCAAAAGCAGGTTAGCGAGTCAGTCCTGGGTAAGGAGCAATCACAGGAGGGCCATTGGAGCTGGAGCCTTGGCCAGAGCTTAGCGGTGGGGGGGCGGGTGGCTCTTCAAGTGTCCCCCAGAACAGGGTGACTTTGGTGAGGAGCATTTGTCCTCTGCCTGACACCACCCCCAACCCAACCTGATCCCCCTTTGTCTAACACTACTTTCTTCCTTTGTTTCTGTCTGACTATCTCAGAAGATTTCTTGCCAAGATCACAGCATGTTGTTGTTTTTTTTGTTTGACTCACTGTACTTCTGTGCCATTGAACCTGGCTGTGATTAATCTTACCTGTTTACCTTTTTTTCTGAACAGGCCAAATTAATCACTCCCTCATGATCAGAGCTGTCATTAAGATCGTCTGGCGTGAAGTGAGGTGGCTGTGGTGAAGCTGTCACTTTTTTTTTTGCTTGATGGCCTGCGCGGGCCTCCTACGGTGGCCGTTATGGGACATAATTAATGTTTCATTAATGCATCATGAGAATGACACAGAGGACGGGGCGAGAGGGGGTGGCACATGTCTATATCTATATCACTGGCAGCATGTGTTTGTCCAGGGGGGCTGGTGGCAGGCCGAGATTGGCTGGATAATGTGTTTATATGGACACAGGTATATATGGACCCTGTGGGGATACACAGAGACATATGGGCCTCAGGATAGATGTGTGTGTGTGCTGAAGCACCATCATGCCACTCAGCCGTTCAAAAACCAGACTTCCTTTTATGTGCCTAAGTAATAAAAACAGCCGGGGAGTTAAAAAAAAAAAAAAGAAGCTGGAGATGCGATCAAGATGATTGCACTGGGAATTGAGCTTTTTTTACGGAATTCCCCGCCATTCGGTGGCTTTTTACTGCATTTATAATTGGATTCACTGCTAATTAATCCTAATTATATTTTAATCATCTGCGTGGCGAAGCATTTCATGTTTCAGAGGAGGGATGTGTGCGTTTCAATGTCACTAAATGCAATTATTCATGCCAAGGTTCGCAAGTGACCCGAAGGACGTTGCCACTACAGAGCCGTACTTGCAGATCCTTTTTTGTACTTGCTTCAAAAGGAATGTGTTTCTGCATAAGTCTGTGAATGAATCTTTATATGTGAGCATGTGTTGGATTTGTGTGTTACTATGTGAGTATTTCTGTGTGCCTGTGTGTTTATATGTGTGTGTTTGAATGTGCATACAGTATTTAGTGTGTACATGTTTCAGATGTTCAGCTTATTGCTTTTTGATAACTGTGGATTTGCTTGTGTATGTGTGTGTGTGTGTGTGTTAAAAATCTACACACATAAATATACTGAATGTAATGTGTGTGTGCATGTGTGTTTGTGTACTTGTTTAGCCCTCGTATACCTGCGCAGCAGCAGCTTGGGGTGGTTCTTGCTCTCCAGGTTCTTGTCGATGAGGTCCGAGAGCAGGTGTTTGAGCACGTCTGTGGCGTACTCCAGCTTGCTCTGCAGCACCGTCATGATGAGCGAGGCCACGTTGCCGCGGTCGCGCATGGAGAAGTTGCGCTGGGACTCCAGCGTGCGGATGAAGCTCAGCAGGAACACCTTGTTGTTGATCAGCGCCCCAAACGACTTCAGGCCCTCCTCCACCTTCCTCAGCTGGTAGCCAGGAACCTGCAGGAAACAAAAAAGGATGTCACAGTGCCACCTGCTGGGGTGGAGTATATATACACACTGGTCATTTTTAGTTCACCTCTTGATGTATGAATTACAATGCATGGATTAAGCCTGGTCACTAACACTAAAGGCCCTGTTAAAAGGAGAGCTCTATTGAAGGTGTCACTTAATTCAGGACTAGCTCCCAATCCATTTGTCAGAAACTGGCCGTTTAAGATTTAACTTAACTTAACTGACTTAACTTAACTTAAGATTTAAAGGCCACGAGGGACCATGTCTACGAAGTAATCTGCCATCACCGATTCCAGATCACGTCTTTTTAACCCATAGTCCTTCATGGATATTAGTGCCCTCGCTTCCTTCTCTCCTCTAACACACCTGGTTTCAGCTGTGCTAGACCGATGTGTTTGTATTGGCCCCACGGAAAGATTAGATGAGACAAACAACATTACGAAAGCATGAAAGTGAGTGAGTGCCGCTTTTTCTTATGGCCTTCCCCTTTTTTATTAGATCTAGATCTTAACAAGCATCATAGCCAACAGCCGACCACCAAAGATGTCTGCCTCTGAGCAGAGCAGAGCAACAACCGGTCCTTCTACATAGTCCTTCAAACGCTTGCGACCAGTCAGTCACTCGACTCCGACACCGCGCCCCAATTTGCCACATCAATTACCATTAGGCTAAGCAGTCAGCACCAGAGCCACAGCCCAGAGAGCTGCCGCCTTCATTAGAGCTGATACAGCTTTAAAGTTTCCAGAGAGAGGGATGTTTGTGCCAATTAACAGAGCTAATTAATATGGCTTATTATGGCACTGCGTCTCATCAGGCACAGGAAGATGGCGTGGAGAAGGTGCGGCTCCAAACGTCGTGAGGGAGCATCACAGCGGCGAAAAACGAGGGAAGGAAAGGGAAGGGAAGGAGTCGGGGATATTCAATTAGGACTGTCCATCACAGCCATTAGCCAGGATAAATAACTCCTGCTTTGCTGTTGCCTGATCAACATATCGCTCTCTGTCTGTTTTTTTCCCTCTCTCTCTCTCTCTCTCTTTCTCTCTCTCCCTCTCCCTCTCTCTGTCTCTCTCTCTCTCTCTTTCTTTCTCTCCCACACAGTTGTGTCACATGTCATTACTTTTATTAATGAGAGAATGAAAGTGAGTTTTGAGAGCAGCTCATTATGTTTAAAGACAGAAGACACAGGGGGAGAGAAAAAGAAAAAAAGAAAGAGACAGGCAGCGAGAGAGAGAGTGAGAGCAAGAGCGAGAGATAGGGAGAGAGACAGAAAGATAGAAAGAAGTGAGAGAGAAAGAGAGAGAGAGATTGTAGATGAAGCGGAAACCTAATGAGAATCGCTGCCTTTTGTTTACCGAGTGTGAATGCAAACAGCGTGCTGACAGCTTTCATTTCAATCCCCGCCTGCTGAGCGGAGTATTTATACGTATCTTTGATAAAGACTTTGCTGGTTGACTAATGCGCCAGTTGTGCTCAAAGTTCTCCTTTGTGAATACTACACTAATGGCCTGTTTTTTCCCTTTCTTTCTTTCTTTCTTTCTTTCTTTCTTCTAATGTCTTTTTTTCTTCTGAGGTCCTTTCAAGGTTGGGGTTAAATAGATGTGTGTGTGTGGGCGTTTGCCCTGCTTTGTCCATCTATCTATCTATCCACCTAAGGAGGAGTAAGTATAAAAATAAAACTACTAGTAGGCCATGTTTGATCATTGGTGGGAGGGTCAAATACCTCGAGGTCTCGCAGGACCGGGTGTTCCTCGATGCCAGGGAAGAGAACCCTCATGGTGTATGTCCTGTAATCCAGGAACGGAATGCCCACGCCGTCAAGGTCACTGGTCAGCTCGTGAATGTCGGTCTGCAGCTCAGCAAAGGCTGGGGAGAGGAAAAAGAGAAGAAAAAAAAACACACAACACACAGATACACACAGCAAAATCAGTCATGGCAAAAAACAACACAACACAGATGCACACAGCAAAATCAGTCATGACAAAAAACAACACAGATACACACAGCAAAATCAGTCATGGCAAAACTATAATATGTGGGACTTTATAAGAAGACAGATATTGTACAGAAAACAATGATAGCTTTAAATTAAATTTAGAGGAAATGAAAGAAAGGAATATTGTCCTAGCTGATTTTATTAGAAGTACAAACACAATAATGGAGCTGATTTTAAAGAGTGATAAGAATCCTGTTATTTTACAGTTTCCATGTGGTTGTGTCTGCATAATATAACATGTCCATCTAAATTTGTTAATGGTTTAGCGGCAAAGAGATTCATAACCTGTTATACTGTTACAGTAGACAGCTGGTCAGTACAGCTGTACAGTATGTACTGTATGTCTGTAACTCTACAGTATGTCCCAACATCTTTAGGAGATGTGCTAGTAGGTGAAACTAGCCCTGTTGGGTTTTTACCTCACTTACAAATGTACTCGACCTCTAGTCCTAGGTGCTTGGTAGTTGTGAGTTTGAGTCTGGCTGAATGCAGGTCTGAAAAATTGAAGTTCCACTACTAGAGTTTAAATTGGGCCGGAGTCCTCCAGAGCTCAGCTCCCCCTCCTCACCTCGGATATATAGCCAGCTGGAGATGAGCTCCTTCTGCTACAGTATTTATAGTATATAACATTATTGTATATAATTTAATAATACAATAGAGTGAGATATTGACCACTGTGAGTACAGAAGGGCTATCCCCTTCCGTACAAAAGCCAATTTAACCACTGACTACTACGACTACTTACCTTCTTTACACTCCAGAGCCACGCGGGACTCCAGGTTGTCCATCTGCATCTGCAGACGCTTGAGGGTGAGGTCGCTCTCCCGGGACTTGCGCTTGTAGGCGATCAGCACCACCACGATGATGAGGATGAGGAGGCCGCCCGCACCGGCGATGCTGATGATGGCCGTGCTGCTCAGCGGACTGTCCGACGTGATGTGGACTACGCCGGGAGAGAACTCGATGCCACCCACTCGAGCCTACAGAAGGGAGAAGTAGTTGGGGGAAATTTATGAAATATATTATATATAATGTCAGATGGGTTTGGTGAGAAGATGCAGATGTCTTGCTTTCAGGAAGTAAACGTCCTGCACACAGTTGTTTCAGCTAATTCACTAAACCAGCTCATCCTAGTTAGCATAACTTCAGCCTGGTAGATGAGCTAGCTGCTAAAATTACTGGCGAGACTGTGACTTTCTCAAACTGGTCTGTCCAATCCTTGGTTTTGGTGTCACAATCGAAGACAAACATAGCTAAAGTTCCAAAATTGTTGTGGACGAAGCCAGAAGAGGAGAGAATTCAATGGCACGCACTTAAGCATTTGCAAAGGGGGATGGGAGAGGAAAATAATATGACAAACATGATGATGTGGTCTAGTGTCACATCAATGTGTTCAAGACAAACATAATCAAAGTTGTTTCATAGACTTATTTCATATGATCCATATATGTGTACCGCGTCCAATATCGACTTCTGGCTCGAAATAAGACGATGCGGAGACACAGAATAAACTAGATTAGACTTAAATAAATATTTCCAAGCGCACATGAACACCGAGCCAATTTATGGCATTTGGGGAAAAAGAACATGTGAAGAAAATGAGAAAATAGAGAAAATGTGAAAAAAACGACAACAAGAGCGGAAGAGAGGACAGGAGAGGAGAGGAGAAGAAAAATATAACAGATACGTGGAGAGACCAAATGAACACATGGACGGCGCTTTGAGGGGCGATTAAATCAAACAGCAGTGACGCAGTCAGACAGACATATTCGCCATGTTTCTGTTTGGATCTATTTGACAGTAATGAATCTGGGGATTTTCTTGTGCTGCGTGTCCATCAGCCGAGCAGGTGGCGGAGCAGGAAGTGCTGCCGTCTGTGCCCAGTGTTCCTCGCTCAAACGCAGCCCGCAAAATGCAGCCCTTTATTGGGTTTGATCGACGCTAATACGCTCCGTTGAAGACTTATTTGTTGTTGCTCCGTCTGCCGTTAAGGGAGGACAATAACCACGATCCCTTTTTTTTCCTCCCCCCTTTCCTAGTTGGGTTGTATTAGTCCAGAGGGAGAGGAGGAGGAAACTGGATACAATCACTCGGTGGATGGAGTGACACGCTCACACCACAATGGCTTCCTTTTTTTCCATTGTGAAACACACGTATGAGTACACATAGACACACGTGCACACACACACATGCACACGCACACATGCACACACGCACACACACTTGCTTACACTTTTGAGCCATGGTAACATACTCACACACACATAAACACACATCTAGTTGGACTCTGTGACGTAGTCATGCACACGCACACACACGCACACACACACACACACACACACACACACACACACACACACACACACACACACACCAGGACATTGTGCTGTCGCAACAGGTTTGGGGTTCTGTGGCATGGTCATATAGAGATGATTGCTCACACACACTCAGTCATGTTCACACACACACACAAGTGTATATACACACACACACACACACACAGGCTCACCAGGACTTTGTGTCGTCCCGTCAGGTTGGGGGACTCGCACAGCAGCTGTGTGTCAGACACGGTGAGCGTGCAGGGTGTCTCCCCAATCAGGACAGTGTAGTTCAGCTTGCCGTTACCCGGGGTGGGGGGCAGGAAGTTCCGTCCCTAAAAGAAAACAGTTGGACATCACCATCACCATCACCAGACATCAGTCATGGTTGTAAGTACTGTAACTACATAAACACTGTTTATCACTGCAACAAAGTACACTTGCAGAGATGCAGGAAAATACATTTCTGCAATATCCCAAGTTAACTTCAAAATAAACTATATGGTTCCCGCAGTGGCAGGCTAGGAGAAAGCAGTGTGTTGCAACTTGCATCAGATAATATACTGTACATTTTCTCAGCAATGTGGTAAACAACTAATTTATTCCCAGCATATTTACTCTGAGTGCTTTCATTTGAATGCATTTAACAAACAAACTTTTCCTGAAAGAAAAGCCAAGAATGCCTCTTCTTTAACGGTGAGGGGACACACAGGCACAGGCACAGGCACACACAGGTACACAAACACACACACACACACACACACACACACACACACACACACACACACACACACACACAGACACACATACAGACCCACACACACACAAACACACACACAAATACACACACAACCCCCCCACACACACATACAGACACACATACATACCCACACACACAAACACACACACACACAAACACACACACACACACAAACACACACACGCACACACAGTACCTTCAGTATGATAGGAGAACCAGGCTTGAGTTCCTGCACGCCGGAGGGGCTGAGCGGTTCGAAGACGGGGTTGGGGTAGTAGAGGAAGTTGGTGTTGTTGAGCGCCCGCACGGTGGGCACGTCGTCCAGGATGAAGCCGAACTCGTCGGGCCGCTCCACCACCTCCTGCTGCCGGCTCAGGCTGATGGGCAGCTCTGGCGCCTGGCACAGCATGGTGGTGGGGTTCAGCACCTGGCACGTCTGCAGAGGGGAAAGCACGAGCGCACACACACATGCATGCACGCACACACACACAGAAACACACACACACGCACACACAGAAACAGACTCATGCACACACACACACACAGAAACACACACTCACATACATGCACACACACACACACACACGTGCCCACACACACACACACACATTCACACAGATACACACACAAACACATTCACACAGATACACACACACACACAAACATATTAGTGTCTTTACACACACATACCAGGTTAAAAGATGGCAAACCACCACTGTTTTACAGATTAGAGACACCAGCTGTACACATTCTCACTAGGCTGCACTACAAACAATGTTACACACCTTTTTAAAACTTGTCAGGTTACAAGATTCGAATACACAATTTCACTCTGCAGAATTGGGGGTCATTACAAGAGGGATGTCATTACTTATGTAGATATGAAACTAGATGAGGCCAGATAAAACATATTAGTAGTGTTAATCTAAAAATATGAATATAAAAGACTCAACATGAAAACATGAAGTATATTCATAATGGAGAGAAACATAAAAACTACATAATTACACAGAACAAATGAAAATGAAATACCATACATAGCTACCATTGTGAGTTTCCATCTTTCCAATAGTACAAGAATGCAGTATCTGATTTCCACAGCGTTCGATTACCGTGACCATTAATCACGCTTTGTTGGGACACAGAGTGTGTGTGTGTGTCTCCCAGCAAGGTTAGGGTAGCAGGCATTCTGCTTTGGAGACACGGCCGATACAAAAAGCCGCTCTGAGGTGGGTTTTACATTTCAATCAGGTGCCAGATTTAATGTAATCCCACAAAAATGGCTACTCTCAAAGCCGCCACTGCTCCTGTCCTTTTGCTGTCATCGCAGCGTGTGTGTGCCACACTCAGAGACTGCATAAATCACACACACGCACACAGTCACTCACACACTCACTTAGACGCACACACACATACGCACACACACACATACATGCTCACACGCAGTCACACATTCACTCACTCAGACACACACTCTCTCTCTCTCTCACACACACACACACACACTCACACTTACACGCACACACGCACGCACACACACACACACACACACACACAGTCACACACACACACATACACCAGGCAAGGCCTTCCCTCTGTATAATGTGCCTTTGATCTGCGCCACGATTGTGCTGCTGCCGTCGACAGCGACGCCTCGGTCTCGGCGTGTGTGCGTGATAACTGGCCCAGTTCACCTTCATTTCCCTCAGAAAAGACTCCATCCTTCTCTCCCGCTATCTTTTTCCATCTCCCATCTCCCACTCCCTCCCCTCTCCTCTCTTCTCCCCTCTCTTCTTCTCTTCTCTCCTCTCTTCTTCACTAGCTGCGCTGTGGGTCCTGTGAGAGACATCCATTCCATTACCTGCACGTCTCACACCCTTTTGTCTCTCCTGTGATAATTCGCAGCCTCCCTGCACCAGATCACACGCTGGAAACCGTGTGTGTGTGTGTGTGTGTGTGTGTGTGTGTGTGTGTGTGTGTGTGTTCGACTAAGCAGGAACTGACATACTGTATGCCTCATAGACCTCTCTCTCTCTGTCCTCTATTGTAAGTCATTCTGGTTAAAAGCGTTTGCTAAGTGTTATATAATGTAATGTAGTGTAATAATGCCATTTCATTCGTGGCACTGATGTATTACACGTTCCACAGCAGGGACATACTGCAGGACCTCCACCTGTCCTTCAAATTCAGCTCTTTAGAAGACAGACAATCTACCGTACAGCTGGTAAACCCGGTGAGATTATGGCCCTGTGGAATTCCATGTAATTCTCGCATTACAGTAAATGTCTGTGCTTGTGTGTGTGTGTGTGTCTGTGCATGTGTGTGCATAAGCGCGTATGTGTGTGTGTGTGTGTGTGTGTGTGTGTGTGTGTGTGTGTGTGTGTGTGTGTGTGTGTGTGTGTGTGTGTGTGTGTGCATGTGTGTGCGTGTATGTGTGCACATGTGCTTGTGCGTGTCTGTGGCTATGCCTGTATGTGTGTGTTTGGGTGTGTGTTTGTATGAATGTGCCTGTGTGTGTGCGGCATTGGGAGGACTATCTGAAAGACTGTCTATAAAGCCACCAAGTCACAAATACCCTCCGCACTCCTCACACTCTTCACATGTTTTTTTCGCCTTTTATTTCTTTTTTCCCCCAAAATGAACCTGATTAGGAACGATTGGATTACTGCAGGAGGATATGAGAAACTAGGAGTGCCGTCAATGATTTTATTCAGGTGGTGGGGTGGGGGGACAGGGGAGGTGGTGGCTGGTGGAGGAGTGTGGGGCTATGGGTGGAGGGCCTGGGGGTTGGCGGCGGGGTGGGTTTGGTGGCATAGGGGGGGTGGAGGCCCTTTTGAAGTGAATTTCCCTGTGCTTCCAGCAACAGTATCCCTGGCCCTAATCATATCACAGGGACAGATGCTGAATGTGCAGGAGCTGGCGATACGACAGCCAGATAACATTACTGTCTTTTGTCTCCGGGGCCTCTCAATCACGAGGCGGAAAAGAGCGCGCTCCCGAAACGCTCCCGTGCCATTATCGGCCCGTTCTGTGGGGACGTAATACGATCCCACCTCGCCCGTGTCAAAAGTTTCTCCTTTTATATGAGAATTTTTTTTTTGCGGTCCACTGAGAGAAAAGGGACAGGGAGGGGGAGTGGGAGGGAGGGGTGTGTGTGTGTGTGTGTGTGTGTGTGTGTGTGTGGGTGGGGAGCAGATGGGTCATGGCTGTCACAGTTGGCAAGACCTGGCATCTCTTTTTCTTTTTTTTCTCTATTTTTCTATCTTATACTCTCTCCTTTTTCTTCCTCTCTCTCTCTCTCACTCTCCCTCTCTCTCTCTGTCAGTCTCTATTATTCTTTCTTTTCACTGAGCATACTCCTTGCTCACCTGCCTCCAGCCTCTGCCCTCTCATTCTCTCTCCTTCTCCTTCTCTCTCTCATTCTCTCTCTTTCTCTTTTTCACTCTCTATTATCCTTTCTTTTCACTGAGCATACTGCCTGCTCGCCCCCCTCCAGCCTCTGCTCTACTTTCTCGTTAAGCGCTCTCTCCATCCTGAGCCCTTTACTCGTGGAGGCTCTCGCCGTGAGGGCAGCCATTTAGGCCCCTCAGACAAAATGAACAGCTTCACTGAGGTCTGATTGACCACTGGATGGCCTTGTCTAGTCTGTGTGTGTGTACATGTGTGTGTGTGTGTGTGTGTGTGTGTGTGTGTGTGTGTGTGTGTGTGTGTGTGTGAGAGAGAGAGTGAGAGAGATAGACAGAGTAAAAAAGAGAGACAAAGAGAGAATGTGTGTGTGTGTGTGTGTGTGTGAGAGAGAGAGAGAGAGAGAGAGAGAGAGAGGGAGAGAGAGAGAGAGAGAGAGAATATGAGGGAGTGAGAGATACAGAGATAGAGAGGGAGGGAGAGAGACAAAAAGAGAGAATGTATGTGTGAGCTGCGTGGGTGCGTCTGTGTGTGTGTGTGTGTGTGTGTGTATGTGTGTGTGTGTGTGTGTTTGGGGGGGTGCTCACTCACATTAATGGTCTCTAGGTTCTTGTACTTGGCTCGGATGAGGGGACTCTGAATAATGTCCAGGTTGGTTCCCGTCACTGTCACCGGCGTGTTTCCACTGTGATCAAACACAAGCACAGAGCAAGTTAGAACTGCAAGTCAGTAGTTAAGTTACTTTCCAAAGAGTTGCTAATATGTCCCACAGTCACAGCCCCTGACGCATCCTATTCAAACTGTGCTAATTGGGAATACAAATGTGTTAACAGAAGGTGGCAAAACAATATGTTGTGCACAACCTTTTAGCTAAGTATGTTTACAAGAGGCTTGTTGTCTGGGACCTGTGAAAGTTATACACCCTAAGTAACAGCTTTCTTCCTTCCTTAAGTGATGATACAATGGGGCAACTTTTTGAGCAATGTTGCTGGGCAACAACATGCCTAAGCTCCTACTTTTTTTTTTAGATGGGATAATTGCAAAAAAAAAAAAAAAAAAAAAAAAAAAACGCCTGCTGTTGATCTCAGTTCTCCTGATGGAAAATCAGTGATGAAGTACCCACACAACACAACAAATAACATCTGTTAGTAATGTTGGCCAGCAACACAGCAACCAAAAAAAGAAAGCCCAGTGTATCATCATCCTAAGCCATTGGACCTTTTGTTGGCCAATCACATGTTGTGCTTATGCAGCAATAATAATCCCAGCAAGCTGTCCCTGGTGCAGGGGTTGATGGGAAGTACATAGGGTGTCTCAGCGGTGAGTGGAAATTAAAAGTTTGGGAACCTCTGTTGTAGGCCATGGGGGCTTTTTATTGCATATAATAATAACTGGACAATAGGGAGGAAGTCTCGCCCCCATTCATTTCAATGGGAAATGTTAGGCTAAGTGAATTTAGCCCAAATGGAACAAATTTTCAAGTTTCAAAATAGAGTTTCATGGGGCTTATTCCCGCCGTCATTGTACTGAAAAGATTAAGTGCCAGGTTACTGTTTATTGTGAGGTACAGCAGAAATCTACATTGAGAAAAAAGGCATTTGATGTTCAAAAATGGACGTCCGTAAGCTAACAGTGAACCCACCCACCAACCAACATGGGAAATGGGGGGCAGATATATTGCAATTTTTGGAAAATGCTGCCTTGCTAATTGGCTGAAGCTAACCAGCCGAATCCTGACCCCCTGTTTCCTTGGCCGCTCCCCACCTGAAGATGCTCCACTCTGGCTCCAGCTTGATGATGGTGGGGTCCTCCACATACTCGAAGCGCAGGTCCCTCTGGAGGTGGGCCTTGTCCACGCTCACGGACACCGTCACGTTGCCCACGCCGTGAGGGGCGGTGTGCGACTTGCACGTGATCCACACTCCGGCTCTCCTGTACGAGGGGAGGATAGAGGAGGGGAGGGGAGGGGAGGGGGGAGAGCACCAGGGCAGAGTCACTTTATTGTCAGAGCTGGGTAACGTCATCGTGCACCCAATGTTTTTTCTCTTTACACTGCAGTATTTACACTGGGTTCTTCCTCTTTGTGCTGTTGTCTCTCATTACATAACATTACACTTAGACTAAGCAGATGCTTTCAGCCAAAGTGAGGAAAGCAATTAAGTTTCGGCCAACATAATGATTATGTAAGAGTACAGTAAGTTCAAGGAGAAGAAGTTGAGAGTCCACATACTGTAGGTGCAGGTCTTAAAAATAGTAGTACATGGTTTCCTCTCTTTATATGACCATAACAGGTAAATAATGTTTTCTTAGTAAATAGGTGTAAGCACTGGAAATAATTCAGTGAATAATGTTCAATGTTTCCATATTTGATCCTCTCACTGCATTGTCAATGTCGCTCACACAGCTCAAGTAATGAAGAACAAAGCTAGCAGCATCAAGGTCGTCAGCCTGACTTCTAATCCAGGTAAAACATGCAGCCTATTTGTACTCGGTGATCCCTTGGATATATCTGGCTACCACATAAATAAATGTGTACGTGTAACACACGACTAGGAATGAATTAATTTGCATAATGTATGTCTGAAGACATACAGAGGACATGTGAAAAACATGTGTACCCTTTCCTCTATATCCGAGTCAATCCTGGTTCAACACATTTAGGGAAGATGTATGTATTTAATAAAAACAGCCATGGGCATTAAGGACATTCCAGGCAGAGTGGAGGTTGCAATGAAATTGACGAGCCCTTCAACAACGCAAGGCTACATCCATCTTTAATTTTTACTAGGGGCTGACATGATTGCAACCTCAGTGCGAACACAGTGATTGCTATTGACATTATTGATTTGGGATCAGAAACTGTTTTAGGTCTTAATGTCCATATTGATTTCGCCTCTGCCTGGGTCAGTGTGTGATGACACTATCAATGATCTGTCAGGCTTTTCAGGGCTTTATCAGATGTGATGTCATCTTAAAGGAACGGTACCTTTGGTAGGTGCACTTCTGGTCCTTGAAGGTGATGGACACATTGCTGCCGGCATCCAGGTTGCTTCCAGTGATGTTCACAATGGTTCCCCCGGAAACAGGCCCTCGCATCGGTGTGAGAGAGAGCAGGCGGGGGACCTGTGTGTGTGGGGCGGGGTCAAAGGAAAATCCACCAATAAGACAATATTGGTTAAATTACAAATTGCACAAGTCACCATTTCCAACCACTTCTGCCTTCGTTTCACTAATCGCCAAGTTAATCATCATGTAATCTGTTTTTTTTTTTTTTCCACGATCCACAGCTAGTCACGGCATATCACATAATCCAATTACAGTCCTCCATGTGGCAGAGATAAAAGCCATTAATGTATGTATAAAATTGATAACGGGGCATAAAATGAGAGCATGATTGGAAAATGATTACAGCATGTGAGTTCAGCAACTGTGGCACAAACCTGCCAGGGCCCCCTGTGATTAAATGGCCCATATATATGCATACATGCCCAGAGCTCATATATAAACATGACTCGGGATGGGTGTTAAAAGCTGCTTTTTTATGACCATGGATTGGGGGGCATATTATGGGATGTCACTGACAAACGATGCTCAGCTGAGTGGAGGTCATTGGGATTGGGGGGGCGGGGTGGGGGGGTGGGGGTGGTGAGTGAGCAGACAGCGAGGTGCTGTGGTGTTTATGGGCAAAGTGGTGGTAAATTCCAATGAAGATGACCCCTTTTAGTGAGTGTGTATGTCTTTATGTGTGTGTAATGTGTGTGTGTGTGTGTGTGTGTGTGTGTGTGTGTGTGTGTGTGTGTGTGTGTGTGTGTGTGTGTGTGTGTGCCTGTGTGTGAAGGTCTGTTAGTAAGTGTGTGTGTGTGCATGTGGATGTGTGTATATCAGTATGTATGTATGTCTGTGTGTACGTTACATAATGAGGGGGTGGGCAAGAAGCAGTTGTGCCACCACGAGCGCAATAGAAAGACGGCGCTATACGGCGTACGGTACTCACCACAAAGTAGTAATACTTGGAGGTTTTGGTCATAAACTCTGGCCTGCACTCGCCCACGCACACCTGCACACCGCCGGCAAACTGGCTCCTCTCTGCTTTGCCCATCTCACAGACGATCCTGTAATAAACAAAACAAAAAATATATCATTTCATACCTTGTTCACAACCATTTTATAACCACAGAGGATAAAAAGACAAATAAGCTGGAAAGTATCTTCATTGTAGCTCGACTAGATCAATGTATTGAAATCACATTTCATGCTCTCATGCATCACTGACGATTATATTAGATTAGCATATGTCAGGTGTAATGTACACCCTCTATTGGGTTGTTTTGCAGATTTGCATTCATTTTCCAAGGCCGACGTGTTGCCAGACAAGAGGCGAGAGCGCATGTATGTCAGCCCTGCTTCACTAACGTGAGCTGGAAAACAGAATCGCTAATGTGGAGCTAAACACTGAAAAAGCCCCCCCAGAGCACATACACAAAACCCATCCCATCACCCACCCCCCCATACACACAAATACAGTACATACACACACACACATATGCACACACACGTGCACACACACACACACACACAGACACACACAAACACACACATAAAGAGCTGCAGTGAACACAACACCGATCATTATTTTCGAATTAGCATTCTCCTCTGCCTGCTCTCTGTGCCAACGCTACGCTAGCTACTGCTGCTGTGATTACACATGTGGAACGCAGGGCAGGGGAGACTGACAGGTTAAGGCAAACTTCTAATCCACCCCCCCTTTCTTTCTTGACAGGTGTCAAATACAAAATTATCTGGCAATAGTTTTTTTAAGAGGCTTATCACAAGCACTAGGAGCTCACGGGGGGGAAGAAACACATGTGCTAACAATATTTTTTTTCGTGAGAACGGCAAAGCGAAGCGAGAGGCTGAGTAAGGTCACATGAATAATGATGATGAAGAGTTTCTTCTTTTTCCGAACGAGTAGAATAGTTCCTCCTTAAAAAAACAATTTTGGTTAAGCACACATCCCAACAGTGTTGCCAGTGTTTTCTGGAGAATTAAAAATGAAAAAAAAAAAAAAAACTTTCTTAAAAGGACTTTTTAGTTGACAGTTAAAGAGACCCATTGATCCAGTGCTACAGACTAATCAGAGACGAGAGGGGGTCGAAAACAGGCGCTAAGCTCTCGAGTAAGCAGAGAAAACACCTTCTGATCTTCCTACTGTTAGTGTTTATCTGAAGTTATGCATTTCTCACAGTAATTTAATATCGAGTGTACGGCTGCTTCGAAATAACCGAGTGAAACTCTTTAAAAAAAAAAAACAGAGCAATTTGTTTCGCTGAGAGTTTTTGGTGAGTTTCAAAAAGCACTTAAGTGCATTTTCTCCATGCAGAGTACTTACGGTGCCAAGGCTTCGCTTCATTGATGCTACTGTAATCAATTATGTCTTTTTGCGATTATGAATCAGACAGCTTTTCTCTCGGTTGTGCTCTTATTGAAATTACTTTTTGCTTTAAGTGTTGTTTGAAAAGTCCTTTTCCAAGTTAGTGCTCTGTGGGGACCTACCCCTCCCACATTAGTCAACACATTCCACAACCTCACCTGTACTCTAACGTAGAATGTAAGTACAAGTAACACTTTATTTTAGTACTTTAGTTTTAGTTCCTTTTACAGTATATCTTAGGGTATCAACATGTAATATTATGTACACTGTACATACCTACTGTAACACTAACCCTAATCCTAGGGTACAGTGTTAATACATAATGTTACATATTGTTACACTATTTGATACACAGTATCTAACTGATGTAACTAGGGCAGTAAAATAAAGTCTAACCAGTAACAATAAAGTATTTTATTTAAAAAAATCCCTTTCCAACTTACTGTTCCGCGGGGATGTATCCCTCCCGCACCGGTCGACATTCCACGTCTGCCACCTTCACGTTTCCCTGGATCTCCTCGAACTGCAGGCCGAGGTTCTCGCCACGGATCGTGACTAGCGTTCCCCCCTCGCGAGGCCCTCTCAGTGGCGAAATCTGCACCAAAGCCAAAGTGGGAGGAAGTGTTAAGGAAGGGCATTGTGGGTAAATGCTGCTGAAGAGAGCTGTGTAATGTTGAGGAAGGGATTTCTTTTTTCCCCAAACCTTTTTTTCATGAAAAACTGCTTTTTTTATATAGTGTGAAAAATTCTTCACTGTGAGGCATTCCTCCATGACACCCATCCTTAAAACAAGCAGGGTGAATGGGGAGGCTACGTGTGTGTGTGTGTGTGTGTGTGTGTGGGTGTGTGTGTGTGTGTGTGTGTGTGTGGATGGGTAGGCTATGTGTGAACACCGTGGAAATGGGATGACTCGGTGTCAACACCTTCCATGGGGCGATGGGTAACAGAACCTGGGAACCACACAGCCACACAGCTGTCTCTTCTCTCACAACCTCACACCAACCAACCATGCCATAACCCAAATAATAATACTAACAGTAAGAATAACAAAAACAATAATAATAATAATAATAATAATAATAAGTAGAAAAAGAAGAAGAAGAAGCAGACGAAGAAGAAAAAGAAGTAGAAGTAGAAGAAGAAGAAGAAGAAGAAGAAGAAGAAGAAGAAGAAGAAGAAGAAGAAGAAGAAGAATAGTTTTAAATAAAGTTATTCTTCTGCTTAACATCAGCAGCATAACTCTCTTAACTGGGCTCCCTTGACTGGCATGAAAAAAACATCCCTGTTTGAGGGATTTAAGTGCTAATACTGAAGTACTTATCGCTAGTAATTGCACAGATGCAGCTCTATCTTTGACATTTAAATCGTCAAACCGCTCTGATGCCCACATCAGCCTCTGCTCAGCCGAATCCCAATTAATGAGACTGCACATGTTGCTTTGTGACTAAATCACAACATTCATCCAACAGCAACAGCAACACAATTCTTTCTTTTTTTACATGCTACATGATAGCTTTGTTCATAATTTAATGTGACTTAGCGTTGTTAAATTCTACGCAGTGGTGTGCCGCCGATAGGATAGATTTGCTATCACCAGCCAACGTGTTATAGCTTAGTTACACTGCTTGTTAACTACACTGATTACAACCAATGAAGCGGTGAACCCTCACCCCCACCCCCACCCAAAATGGTGAGGTAATAATACTGTGAGTGAATCTGATCAGAGGAAGCGAGAGGAGAAAGGAGAGAGAGGAGAGGGAGGGAGAGACAGAGGGGGGATGAGGGAAGGATGAGAGGATGAATAGGAGAGCTGGTTTGAAAGACGATGGTAAAAAGTGGGTGAAAAACAAGCTATTTTTTGTCCACACAACATCATCAACAACAAAAGCCAGATGGATGTATGTCCACAATCGAACAGACACACAAGTACAGACACACTTTTTTTCTCTATTCTCAAGGGCATGATTTGTGTGTGAGTGATTTAAGGTCAGCCAGCAGGGGTCAGGGGTAGACACCCAAGTCATCCCTCAAATGAACAACTCGTGGCCTTCAGTGAGTGACAAATGACATCTAGATACACACACACACACACACACACACACACACACACACACACACACACACACACACACACAGAGGTGGCCAGGGAAACCATGTTAGATAAATCTGTGGATCATCCTCCACATTACAAGAGCCAATCACCTGTCAACAGCACCCTGACTCCCACCCAATCACCACTGGTCTATATGTCTGCAGTGCAGAGCAGTGGTGGTGTGGTTGAGTGTGTGTGTGGGATGACCCTGTCCCAGGGGATGGCTGCACCCAATCTACTGGCAGTCTAGCCGTCTGCTTGTCTGCTAAAAAGATTCCAGGCGGGCTGCCCCCATCAATCTCGGCCCAATTTGAACACTTCGAATATCGTGAGAAGGTAGAGGGAGAGGCTAGCGAGCTGTGTGTGTGTGTGTGTGTGTGTGTGTGTGTGTGTGTGTGTGCGTGTGTGTGTGTGTGTGTGTATCTGTGTATCCTGGGGGATGGCTATGAACGGAGGTGTGTGTGTGTGTGTGTGTGTGTGTATCTGTGTGTTCTGGGGTGGCTAGTGAGTACAGAGGTGTGGAGGTATGGTGCTGGTGGGGGGGGGGGGGGGGGGGGGGGTAGGGTGGTGTAGTGTGGTGTTGGTGGTGGTGGTGGTGGTGGAGGGGGGGAAGGTTATGTGATGAGGTGCCGAAAGCCAGCCGATGGATGCTGGATGCTAGATGCTCTCTTCTACCTCTTCTCTGCTGTGTCACTGTTTGCTGCCAAACAGTTACTCCCCAGTGAGGTCAGGGGGTCTCATTAGCGGCCATCGCTAGAAGGTCAGGTTTCACGGCTACATCAATCCCTACTGCTGAGCGACTGGGGAGCCTGCCGAGAGCTCTCAGCTAGCGACATCTGCTCCCCTGGATAATCCATACCAATTTGTGTCTCCTCTGGCCTCTCCTAATACCCCAGGTAGGGGCAATTAAAATGAGTAAGTAGTAGTTGAAGAGTGATGCTCTCGCTCTCTTCTTTTGGATGGGTGCACAGATTTTTTTTTTGTGGCCCTGTTGATTTCTCGTATCTTAATCTACAATTCATTGCTTTTCTGTCTTCAGAGAGAGAGAGAGAGAGACAGAGTAAGTATAGGAAGGAAAAAGGGCAATAATTGGGGAAGACAAAGAGAAAGAGAGATTGAGAGAAAGGAAAAGGGGAGAGGGAGAGACAGAGACAGAGAGAGAGAGAGAGAGAGAAAGAGGACAAGTCTATTTTCATTAGGGAATGAGCCGTTGATTAGATTTGTGACTTTGACAAGCTAATTGACGCTTGTCGGAGGAAAACACTTAATCACTATCCACTTCCCCTTCAAGAAAAGATCCTTCTTTCAAGATGTCAACATAATGAAGTGTATTTGAATCCATTACAACCCAAGAGTTGAACACGTGGCTATAATAAAAAAAATAAAAAAAAACAACAGAAAAAATGAATGGGCAAATAGACGAAGATGAAGTGAGGAAGTGGTGGCATTTACCAAGACATGTGAGAGCTTCAAGCCCCCCTGTCAGCAACAGGCAAGGATTTGTAGACGTATATTTTTAAACATTTTAAAAAACCCTGTGCTGTTTTGTGTGTCTGTGGATACTTTCTGTGCACAAATGGCTGAGAAATACAACACCATTTTGCTAAATAATAGATGAACACTCTGATCTGGCAAAGTTTTCGGTCTGACAAAATAATATGTGTAACTTTTGTGACTTTTGCAGTGCTATATTGTGGTCCGGGGTGGGGGTTCTGAACTTCTGGACTTGTGGACTTTCTGGTTCTGGTTCTGGTGCTGTGATTGGGCACTGGTCCTCGCTGCCCTTTTAGCCTGATGAGGGGGGAGTGTGTGGGGGGGGGGAATGAGAAATGCTGGGGCATGAGGCTTCAGCTGAGCAGCAAAGGCCCCCGCTGTGCTCCTGGATGGCATCCCACTGTAAGGGCCCGACTCCCAGGTGGCTGCCCACATCCATCAGCCCCTCTCTGGGGAAGAAGGGAGGAGAGCGGAGCCTCTCCCTCTGTGTCCCTCCATCAATCATCTCTCCCGGGACTCCGGGGTGAAAGTGAAAGACAGAAAGAGAGAGAGTGTGTGTGTGTGTGTGTGTGTGTGTGTGTGTGTGTGTGTGTGTGTGTGTGTGTGTGTGTGTGTGTGTGTGTGTGTATGTGTGTGTGTGTGTGTATGTGTGTGTGTGTGACAGAGAGAAAGAGAGAGAGGGAGAGAGAGGAATACTTTCTCATCCTTTACTCCTCCACCCACCTGCCACTTTCACCAAGGGCCAGGGGGAACTGACTCCCCAGTATCCATCACACCTGCAAAGGTATGAGGATGAGGGGGAGGACAGGATAGGAGCTGTGAGGGGGATAGGAGAGGAGGGGAGGGGACAGGAAAAGAGGAGAAAGTGGGGGAGACAAGGAAAGGAGCAGAGGACCCACCCTGGCAGGACGCTCCTCTTGTCTCCATCAACCAACCTGTCACTCCCCCAGCCCTTTCCCAAGTTCCCACCATCCATATCCCTCTGATTCACCTATAGACTGCTCTGTATCCCATGATAGTTCTGTGTGTGTGTGTGTGTCTCTGTCTGTCTGTCTGTCTGTCTCTCTTACACACAGACACACACACCCACACACACACACACACACACCCACACACACACACACACACACACACGCACATAGAGCTCCTGACACACTCTCTCACACACACATATGGAGTTAACCATATGTACACGTCAGAGGTTTAACACATCAAACAGTATGGATCTCTTCACACCTGCTTCAGAGGGAGGGAATAAGCTGTGAGTGCAGGAACTCTCTCCCCAGTGAAGCACTCACTCACTCATACCCATACAGGAAGTCTTGCGGTGTCTCTGCCAGAGCTATTTATATAGCTTCATGCCTGCATATGGTGACCTCGCTGTCATTTGTTAGCTAATTCTGTCATGGCAGGGTATGAAGGAAGACTGTGTTGTGATGGACTGTAAGGCAGGATTTGTATGGAGAGAATCTACACACAAATGGCATGGCAGTGACTTTGTTTAAAACCTTGTATAGAGGCAGAGAAGGTAGAAGTAAAACAGAGCACAATTTACATGTGCAATACATTTTGTTTTAATGACTGGCTTTAGTCACAACAACATAAAACCAGGCAAATACAACATGAGGTGCACCCAATGTTGAGTTTATTTAAAATGGAATTTTTTAGAAGAAAAGTAGGTCTAGGTAGGAGAGAGAGATCCATGGCATGAAAATGAAGAGTATGAGATGAAAAAAACAGGGCCCAATCCTCCTCCAGCCAACCCCCGCCCACCTCCAACCAACCATGGCACTGCCAGAGGGATGTTAACACCTCCTTTCCCAGAAGAGAGAGTTGCACCCAGCCAAAAAAAAGTAGCCCAGAGAAGTTGCACCCCATCCCACCATCAATCATCCAGTTCTCCATTTCCAGACACCTACAAGGCATACAGAGGAATAAAATAAAATGAAGGGGAAATGAGAAGGGGAAGGAAAACATAACCTCCTATAGCTTTGACTGCAACCACACACTGTCCCTGCCTTGAGCATGTTGAAATAAGTTTGAATTGCTTCCAGACCAAAGTCCACTGCATAATTCTTTCATTGTTATTCTTCATCCTGAGGATCCCTCAGCTGTTGTTCAATACAATACAAACTCTCTAATAGAGACTCCATCGTCACCATCGCAGGACACACCAGCAGTCATTACACTGACCAAACCATAAAACACAACACATGTTCGGCTAAGGAAACATCTAGTGAGCCAGTAGGGGATTGTGAAGATAAGTAAGGCTTCGAAAGGTTAAGGTTGCAAACCTGGACTGGTCTGCTGCAAAGGTCAGCGGCATCTAGTAAATAATTCTGGCCAGACAGAGAAATTGCCCTATACTGCGTGGGCAGGCAAACTTGGCCTGGAAAAAAGCTGGCAACAGCAGGTGGCAAAGCAAGCACTTTATCATTATGCTCGAAAAAGCATGAAATAACTTTTTTTTTTCCCCATTACACAAGCTCTGCATTCTTCTCCTGTGCCTTACTTACCTTCCTGCAGCAGCTCTAGCTTTAACAGAGACGACACCAGAAACTACTGACAAAGTGAAACGCATTTTCAGGAGCACTCTAATGACTTTACAAAGTTTTTAATAACAGCAAATGACTAACGTTTCCATGCGCAGCCTTCTTTTGTTGGAGATGCTTCAAGATGCCGTGCCTGGAATCTTTGAGTGTGTTTGCATTTATTAAAAAAAAAACTTCAAAAAGTTACCTGAGTGCTCTGGTTTCGTTTCTTTTTTTGGGGGGGGGGTTTGGTCATTAGAAGTGGCCCATTATAGCCTGCTGATTCTACTTATTCTCCCATCCTGACAGCACCCAGGAGCTCCAGCAGTAATACTACCCCTCAGGCTTTCAAGAGATACTTTCAGAGGTTCTCCACTGCTCAGCAAGTAAAGCGGTTGGCCAAACTCACCCACACCCACACTATCTAGCAGGGGTCAGAAGCCAGGGGAGCAGCTCTTCCCAGTCCCAGAAAGCAAGTTCAAAACATCACAGTCTGCTTGCCTGAAGTGAAAGTGATGCTTCTGCTCATCAGAGGGAATCCCCCTGCTGAAATGTGTCCTCTGCATTCACTCCACGTGTGAAATGAACACAGATATTAGTGATACACTGCAATGTGTAACACTCACAAACATCCAAATCAGTGGACAGCCAGTTGTATGGCCTCAGGGAAGCAGTGGGGTTAGGTGACTTGCTCAAGGGCATCTTATTGATAGATGACAGTAGGAGTAGTGATGGGGATTTGAACTGGTTACCCTTTGGTTACAGATCCAACTTCTTAACCATAACCACACATCTGACTGATAAGGCAAAGATGGTAAAGAGCTGACCAAGCTATGCATACTGACACACCCTCAGCCAAAAGCACATTAAGGTATCCTGTACAGCATACACAGGGAATATTCAGTAATCTTATGGCCCGGTTTCCGGGACAGGGCTGGACAGGGGAAAAGAAACAGACCACTTAAGACTCTCTCTCACCTGCTTAAGATGGTAAATGGACTGCACTTTACATAGCGCTTTCCCACACTCAGCAAAGTACCCAAATAGCTTTACAACTTAATGGCTCACTGTCATGCCAAGGTGCCAACCAGCACATTGGGAGCTGTATGAGGTCCAGTGTCTTGCTCAAGGACATTTCAACCAGGTCAGCTCCCTCTTCTCCAGCCAGAGCCACTGTAGCCCCAAGATGTTGCCACTGGACAATTTTAAGAGGTGTAAGACCTTCATTTTATTAGGCAAAAGTTTCCAAACTTTCCCAGTGTACAATGGCACACTGTCCTTGCAACTTCAGCCCTTACAGAATAAACAATCCTACCTCTATCTCTCACTCTGCAAGGATTTAGGTTTAAAAAAAAAACAACAGAAAACTAATCTAAGTGAACTGTTTAAAATGTTACCCCTGACAGCAATCTTTAATTTTCTCATTCAAAAGTGTTTTCAAAAGTGAGAACATGAATTGAAACAACAAAATAACAAATCAGTGCTTGATGGATAGATCTATTAACTCACACACACATACACACACACACACACACACACACACACACACACACACACACACACACACACACACACACACACTTTGCGTAGCTGGTGCTGCTTCTAAGAGGTAAAGGACTAATGGAGTTTCATGGAGTTTTAGCAAGGAGGGAAGGGAGAGGGTGCATACACACACACTCTCATCTGTAAGAGTGTCACACACTCACCTTGGTGATCTTGGCAAATAGACACACACACACTCTCTCTCTCTCTCTCTCTCTCTCTCTCTCTCTCTCTCTCTCTCACACACACACACACACACACACACACACACACACACACACACACACACACACACACACGCGCATGCTCACACTCACACTCACAGCGACAGGCAGATAGACACACACACACACACACACACACACACACACACACACACACACACACACACACACACACACACACGCACACACACACACACACACACACAAACACACACACACACACACTCTCTCTCTCTCTCTCTCTCTCAAACACACACACACTATACATCTGTAAGAGGGGTCCGACACACTCACCTTGGTGATCTTGGGGTGGGTGCACTTGCTGTTGAGGCCGTTGTGCTCCAGCCACTGGCTCTCTGGGTAGGGGCAGTGCTGCTTGAGGGTGCAGCGGCCCTCCCCACCCGACCCCCCACCCAGCTGACGGCACCACACACACCCGAACAGGGGGTCCGCCTTCAGGCACAGGCCACAGCTCTCCCGCCGCGCGTCACACTTGTACAGGTGAACTGCAGGTCAAAGGTCAAATGTCAATGTCAATGTCATTTTATTTACAGAACAACAGCAGATAAGCTGTTGAAGTGCTGAAAGTAGAGAGGAGACGTTTTCAATCTATTTCTGTCTTTTCTCCATGTGTAGTCGAATGTATGGAATTAGATTAATGGATGGAGGGAAAGAGAGACAGAGAAAGAGAGAGAGGGAGAATGAGTGAAAGAGAGAGAAAGGGTGAGAGGAAGATAGCTTTGTGTTTAAGGTAAACAGCTGTGGGAAAACAGCTTAGACATGTTTTCTTCCATTCCCTGTCCCCCTTCGACATATTTTCACAATATTTTACTCACACACACACACACACACACACACACACACACACACACACACACACACATTTCACATTTCACACGCATTCCTCCTGTCTGCTCAGCCCGGCCACTGTGGATTAAGATTGCATCTCTATGGCAACTGGGCAGGCATTTGCTTTTTAATTCCAATTAGATGCCTGTGTGATCCCTCCATCAAATGATGCCCTCGGAGCACGCTCTCCCAATGCATGATGGGATTGCGGAGACGATGGAGGAATCTTAGCCTAAGCTTTAATCATTCTCAAGTACACATGCATACAGCTAGACGTATACACACACACACACACTCGCACGTGCACACACAAGATGCACACATGCACACATGCACACACACACACACACACACACACACACACACACACACACACACACACACATACAGATGCATACATACATACACACACACACACACACACACACACACACACACATACACACAAAACCACAGATGGAGAGGGGGGGAAGGGGAGCTATTCACACATACTGTAGTTTCTTGTGTATGTTCCTTTTGGCTCATCTTAAAAACAACATTTCTGATTCAGTCATAATTACAAAACATAGTCATTCTGCTTTGTTCATTTGATCTCACAACTCCACTCAGAAATGCAGTGGGGGGTCTGCTGTGTGTGTATTGCACTGTCTTGTAACTGTGTCTGAGTGTGAGCCTCTGGATCTGTCAGTATCTGTATATGTGTGTATATGTGTGTGTGTATCTGTTCTTGTGTGTGTGTCTCTGCAGAAACAGTGCCTCCTGGGACTGACTGGTGTGTGTGTGTGTATGTGTGTGTGTGCCAATGTGTGTGGGAGAGAGAGAGTGAGAGAGAGCAGGAGAGGTAGAGAGAGAGAGAGAGAGAGAGAGAGAGAGAGAGAGAGAGAGAGAGAGAGAGAGAGAGAGAGAGAGAGAGAGAGAGAGAGAGAGTGTGTGTGTGTGTGTGTGTGTGTGTGTGTGTTTGTCGCTACAGCAGGGCTCTGGTGGGGCTCCTCTCCCCAGGCCTGCTCCTCACACAGCTGCAGCAGGAAGCGTCTCCAGCCAGGCACCGCCGGGGGACTCACAGCCCCACAGCACCCAGGGGGTGAAGGTAACGAGGAGAGGGGAGAAAGAAAGTGGGAGAAAGGAGAGAGGTAGGGAGGGGAGAGAGGAGGAGGAGGAGAGAGGGAGGGAGACAGAGAGGGGAGAAAGGAGAGAGGGAGGGGAGAGGGAGAGGAGGAGAGAGAGGGAGGGAGACAGAGAGAGGAGAAAGGAAGTGAGAGAAAGGAGGGAGGGAGGGGAGAGAGAAGGAGGAAGAGAGAGAGGGAAGAGGGAGAGGAGAGGGAAGGAAGAGAGAGAGAGAGAGAGAGAGAGAGAGAAAGAGAGAGGGAGACAGCGGGGAGAGGAAAGAAAACCGAGAGAAAAAGGGGAAAGGAGAGATGGAGAGGAGAGGGAGGGAGGAGAGAGAGGAAGAGAGAGAGGGAGACATTGAGGGGGAATGGGGGGGAAAGGAGGCGAGAGAAAGAGATAGAAAATAGAGAGAGGGAGAGGAGAAAGGGAGGGGAAAGGAAGAGAGAGGGAGACAGAGGGTGGTGGGGGAGTGAGAGAGAGATGGAGAGGAAGGGAGGGGAGAGAAAGAGAGAAAGAGAAATAGGGGTCTGAAGAGAGAGACAGCAGGGTTGTGAGATGAGAGAGAGGTGTGAAACTAACAAGGTGAATGGAGGATGAGGGTTAGAAGAGCAAAGAAAGGAAAAAAGAGAGAGAGATAGAGAGAGAGAGAGAGAGAGAGAGAGAGAGAGAGAGAGAGAGAGAGAGAGAGAGAGAGAGAGAGAAAGCAAGCAAGCAAGGCCGAGAGAGAGAATAGTAAGGAAAATGACAAGAAAAATACCCACAGCGAGGTGGAGTAGGCTGAAAAAAATATGGTGGGAAGAAAGCCATATTGTGTAAGAGAGAAAGAGAGAGGGAGATAAGATGAGGAGAGAAAGGATGGCAAAGTTTAGCAGAAGGAAGATAGCAAAGCTCGTGGGGGGGGGCGGTGGTTGTGTGTGTGTGTGTGGGGGGGGGGTGGGGGGTGGCTACTGCTGGCCTGTTGCCATGGAGACCAGCGCCTAGGGCAACGGTGCAGCAGGATGAAGGGCCTTACCTTTGTTTTCGGTGGGGTTATCGATGCTGAAGTCGCCATTCCAGATGACCGTCAGGTCCACAGCAAGGCTACTCACATCCATCCCATCATACGAGTACTGGAGAGAGAGAGAGAGAGAGAGAGAGAGAGAGAGAGAGAGAGAGAGAGAGAGAGAGAGGCAAAGAGAGAGACAGAGAGAGGGAGAGAAAGACAGAGACAGAGAGAGATAAAGACAAGGGGAGAGAGGAGGGAGAGAGAGGAGGGAGAGAGAAGAGGGAGAGAGAAGAGGGAGAGAGATAGAGAGAGAGGGGGAGAGGGAAAAGGAGAATGACAGAGAGGCAGAGAGGGATAGAAGGAGGGAGAGAGAGAGAAAGAGAGCGATAGAGAGAGAGAAAGGGAGAGGAACAGAGAGGGAGGGAGAGAGAAACAGAGAGAGAGAGAGGAGAGAGAGTGAGGGAAAAACAGAGAGGGAGAGAACGAAAGAGAGAGAGGTGGAGGGGAGGGAGAAACAGAGATGGAGAAAGAGAGAGAGAGAAAAAAAGAGAGAGAGAGGGAGGAAATAATGGGATGGAGAGAAAAGGCTCGTTTAGCAAGCTCACAGTGCTGGAGAGAAGAGCTCTTATTATTCTGTGCGAGTTCATGGGCAGCACGTCAGAGAACGGAGGAGTGAAAAGGGCAAGTAAACACACGGATGGAGACGGAGATGGGAGCCCTGCACACAGACGCACAGCATGCAGCCCAGGGCTCATTTAAATTAACCCCGCTGTAGAAGGGCCCACAGTAGGAATCTAGTCACACACACACACACACATACACACATGCGCGCATGCACACAGACACCACACACACACACACACCACACACACACACACGCGCATGCACATCCACACAGACATATATACCCTCCCACAGGCAGACACAAACCCACACATGCAGAAACACAAACCTAAATATACACAGACACAGACAGACAGACAGACAGACAGACAGACAGACAGACAGACAGACACACACACACACACACAGACACACACACACACACACACACACACGCACACACACACAGACACACACAAATGCATGCATACACACCCATGCACACCCACTCATGCAAAAACACACAGATGCACACCCACACATGTAGAAAATCACACAGATGTATGTCCTCATACACGCACGCACACACACACACATACATGCACACACACACACACACTTACCGAGGTGTTCTGGCACTGCACGCTGGAGCTGTTGAAGCGTAGGGCCGGTACCCTCTGCTCCTGGCCCTGGATGGTCAGCACACACTCGTAGCCCCGCTGGCCGGACTGGGGCTGAGGCAGGTTCTTGGCCCGCAGAGTGATGGGCTTCACCACGCCCACCGGAACCAGGATCCGGTCTGCTGGGAGCAGCTGTGGACACTCCTGTCATCATACACACACACACACACACACACACACACGCATGCACGCATAGACACACACACACACGCACACACACACACACACACACACACACACGCAGGCATACACACACACACACACACACACACACACACACACACACACACACACACAAGCACACACAGACACACACACACACACATTAGGGATTAAGATTAGATGTCTTTGTGTGGTGATAATGATATCATAAATTAATGTTTAATTCAGTTTTAGATGCACTTATGGTCTATTAGTATGAAGACAAACCATGATGAACTCCATAAGCTTTCTAGTTATAATGCTCTTATGAATAATGAGCTCTGTGCTATTGTTCTCACTCTCAGATGTAGTGTCCTCGACTGAAAGCTATTTGAGGACACATTCTTTTTTTTCTTGTGTAAATCCATTTCTCTTCATTGGCTACAGTTATCTATTTGTCTCCTTCATGCTGACAAGATTAATACAATAAGTCTGTTTTTTTTTTCTTTCTTCCGTGTCTGTATTTGTTTACATGCTTTAGCATTTTTATTCCCACACCAACCCATCCAGACATCCATGCCATCTGAGTCATCACAGCACCTGGTCATCTCTTGTGTGTGTGTTTATGTTGATGTGATCTGATTTCCCTTTCGGCAAGGGAATGGAGTGTACCATATGGTGCGCTTTGGTTCAGAGGTATTTACCTGATGGTAATGTCAGTCTTAGTCATACAGTTATTGAAGCACATGGCTTCGTATTACCTAGCTTCAATATGCTCATATGTTAACAAACAACAAAAAACACAACACATGTCAAGGATAAGCAGCCAAAACACGCCCAGACCTCTTTTGCTAAACGGTTCGCGGCGAATCCACACACACACACCTGTAGTGCACCTGTTCAGGCAGTATTCAGACATCATTACTGGTATCCAGACTGTGGCGTCTAAGCAGTGTCTGTGTCTCATTGGTATGCAAGCAGCGTAGCTCAGTGCTCAAATGCAGTTGTGTTTTCAAAAGGGGGAAATTTCATCTTCCACAGGCATGATATTGAAGTAAAAAAAATGTTTTTTTTTGGAAAAAATCACTTAAATCACTCATGTGCTTCGAGCAGGGCCACTGCTAGAAATTGTAGGGCCCCCTGAGAGAAAATAATTTTAGGCCCCATCTCAACCATATCACAGTCATCTGTGTGGCCCCCTGTGAAGCTCTGGGCCCCATAAATTGCCCTGATTTACCCCCCTGCTGCCACCCCCCCCCCCCCCCCCCCCCCCAGCGGCACCCATGGCTTTGGTGTCTTCAGTGAAATCATTGAGTTTCTTGTTTGGTAAAAGTGGACAAAAAGCTCCCCACCCACACAACCACCACCACCACCACCTCTGCCTGGCCCCAGAGGTGAAAAAACCACCTTGAGAAAGTAAAAGTCCTGCCATGTTTTAACACAGGGGATTTCACTAATTAAAAAAAGGTTGTGCTAATTATGATCAGATGGTCCAGCGAATAGGCTGGAACAAATATGTGGCACGACTTTTACTTTCTAAACCCAGGATGTCCACCTCTGTCTAACCCCCTGTCCAACTGCCACCCCAGCCACCACCACTGCTTACGCCCTGTCCCACTCTTACAACTGCCACCCCAGCCACCACCACTGCTTACCCCCTGTTCCACCCGTACCAATGCCACCCCAGCTGCAGTCACTGCCTACCTACCCCCTGTTCCACCCGTACCAATGCCACCCCAGCTGCAGTCACTGCCCACCTACCCCCTGTTCCACCCGTACCAATGCCACCCCAGCTGCAGTCACTGCCCACCTAGCCCCTGTTCCACCCGTACCAATGCCACCCCAGCTGCAGTCACTGCCTACCTACCCCCTGTTCCACCCGTACCAATGCCACCCCAGACACCAACACTGCCTAACTACCTCCTGTCCGACCTGCACAACTACCACCCCAGCCATCATCACTGCCTTCCCCAAGTGGTTTGTCTGTCTGGGTTTGCCAACACGGCAGCCTCCTTTCACTCCCTCCCCCCAGCCCCCCACACTGGCAGTCATGGAGGTCAGGATAAGATAGCGTGCCCTGGAGGTTCATTACTTCGGCTGCGTGACACAGACTGCCTGCTTTGCATATGAGAAGAAAAACTCTTTATGCCCCCGTTAATGGGTAATAGAAAAGAGGAAGTGATTACAGATAATTGCATGGGCTATCCGCAGAGAGGGACAAAAGGGGAGCGAGGGGAACGAAGACAAAAGCACAGAGAAAAAGAAAACACGTTATCAAAGTGAGTAAAAAAGTTACTCCGAAGGGAAGAAGAGGAAAAAGCTTGGGGTGGGGGGTCGAAGCGGGCATGGGGTGATAGAAAGGGCACCTCCCTGAGACCTCCCTGAGGTCTGATCTCAACACACTGATGTCCCAATAAAAGGGTTTCTGATTGGTGGAGGCTTCTGGGAAAAGCGATGCTATAGGTCCACGTGCTTGCAGATCAAAAGCTTGTGCTATAGGCAGCAGGCAGAAATGAGATACTGTACGCTGGCAAACACGACAGGGACGACGCAATACATTACACTGAAATGCTGCAACTGACAGCAGACAGAAGTGCTGAAAGTGGTTCCTTTCTTACACACACACACACACACACACACACACACACACACACACACACACAAACAAACACACACACACAAACAAACACACACACACACACACACACACAAACAAACACACACACACAAACACACACACTTATCTGTGTACACACACACACACACACACACACACACACACACACCTATTTCTGTGTATGTACACACACACTACACATAGAAAAAGCGCTGTAGTAGTGGGAGCAACCTGAAGTGATAAACAGTGCTAGTCACACTGCACACGGAATCATTCTCATCATCTTTCATTTCTGACAAGAACAGAGCGAATGCAGAAAACTTTGAATTTCAGATTTTACTCGTAACAGCAACCCCCCCACCCCACTAACACCCCCCCCCCATCCCATTTCAACCACTGCTCACATATATTTTGCCTTACGACGGCTCCTCCATAATTCACACATTCACTTCACACATATGCACACTCAAATATCAAGACACAAATAGCAACACACACACACACATGCAGACATGCACATACATAGACACATGCACAAATTCACACAAAAGATAGAAACAGTCACACCGTCAAACCGAAA